>CM060919.1:825383409-826022992 GCA_030737875.1 Allium sativum | reverse complement strand
TGTCAATCAGTTTAAGAAGTTTTCACTCATCAAAGTCATCCTCACTTAAACAGTTGTCAACAACTTCATCATTTTTTGTTAGGTTGACAATCCAAAGTTGCTAAATTTTCAAAATTTTCAGAATCTGAGAGAGGAAGATCAAATTAAAGATTAAAATCTATGTTTTCAAGAGAATTTAAATTCAAATCAATCACAGAGCTTTCAGCAACTTCATTAAAAGATTTTCTTCAACTTCAAAAGTTTTTAGTTGAAGATCGTCGATTGTGGTAAACGGTGAATTATCATTTGACCCATCACATGTTGAAATTTGATTATTTTGTTTTTCAAGTAGTCTTGAAACAACAATTTCGTGTGATTATCATGAATTTCATTTATTTGCTCACCAAAATCAAATTTATAATTATTAACATGAGAATTTTCAATTTGAAATTGTTAAGAACAAAAATTTTCAGTTTCACCACAATTGAAATTATTCCCATTGCCAAAATCATGTGTAAAGTGATTCACATTTCCATTTTGAATTTTAAATTCATTTTGGAGTTCGAAATTAAATTGGCAAGGGTTATAATCAAATCATTTGAATTTGGAAGTGAATTCAAATATTGATTATTTTGAAAACTTTGACTTGAATTGTTGCACATTACTTCAATTAATCTTTGTCTTGATTCATTATTTTTTTGACTTTCTTCAAGTAGAGGTTGAATACTTATTTCAAGACTTGAGGGTTGATCATCATTTTGAACAGGATTATTTTGAAAATTTTGAAAAGTTTGTGGTGTAAAATCCAAATTGTTCGTGCAATAGTTGTTATTAAAATATCCATTTGAATTTGGTGTAAAATTATATGGATTATATAGATTTTCACAAGTATCATAAAATTGATAAGGAAATTGGGACATTTTCAAGAAACTCTTTAAAAAATATGTTAAAATTAACAACTTCGGATAATATGAATACAAGACTAGGCCAGGTTCGGACAGGGGTTATCAATGTGTCACAAATCACCGTAGAAACACGACTAAAGGTTAAGAACCTGTTTGAGTTCTAGACTCAACCATTCCTTAGACACCTCAGAGAGTATCAATCCTAACTGTCAATTTGACGAATATTATGTCCTATGAGCTTTTGGGGAGTCCTCGGTTCGATTTCAAAAATTATTTATTTCAAAGCCAAAATTATCAATTTAATCCCACGTTCGTTTTAAAATTCACAACCATGCATCAGCAGGCAAAATATTCGATCATAGACAGTCACAGTATAAGAAACTGCAGAGATAAACATTTTACAAGCAAGCTGTGGCACCGACACAAAATCGTTACAAGCAATTTTTATAATTTTTCAAGTAGTAGCAACCCCTATAGAGTTTATAAAATTTTCACCTAGATCAGCAGTCCGTCCAGTGCAACTAAGTAGCGCTAGCGCGTTCACACCCCACTTTGTGTGCAACCGCTCCAACAATTTGACTTCTGCAACCTGAAATGAGTTTTACACAAGGATAAAATGAAAAAGAAAACGACTCTTTTAAAAAAATGGAAAAATAAAAACTAAGCTAGACTAAATTCAAAACAAAGGAAAAAAACTAAACCAGGCTCACAAAATGAAGACTGAATACAAACTAAAACTAAGCTTGAAAAGAAAAAAAACAGCAACAAAAAATAAGAAAATAACTAGGCTAAACAAACTACTAGAAAAAAACAAATAATGCTCTAATCGCAGGAAACAAATCGTACACCCTATATATGAGTCAATTGTGTTCCACAAGCCTCAATCACAAACGCTTTCCTCTCCACTATTAATAAACAAAGGCTCAACAATTTCAAACGCCAGTGTATAACTTAATTGTTCCTCAAGAATTCTAAAGAGAATGAGAAATAAATCTTGCCTTAATTATATTCTCAAAACAACACAACTCACCCTTTTTTTGACAAAAATAATCGAAAATACCCTCCAAAATGAAGGAACACACTGCATTCCCTTTTCTTGCGAGATGATCTAAAGGGCTGGAATTTGTTTGTGATGAAGATGTTGTTTTTTATCGCGGTGCTATATCGCGTTAGGTGTCTAGTTGTGATAGGAGTTTGGATCTGGGTTTTGCAAAGTGGTTTGCAGTGATTTTGTGGAGTAGGGGATGCAAAACTGGGTGGTGGTGTGGTATTTGGCAAGGAGGGAGTCTCGTGGTTTGCGGATGGATTGTTGTTGATTGTGTAGAAGTGGGTATGTTTGAGAAGCGTAGCTGTTTTGCAATGGTATAAATGCAGTGAAATATAGGAACTATGGCGGTAAGTTTGAAATTGGAAGAGATGGTTTCTTGGTTTTGAATTGAGTGTATAATGGTAGACAGTGGATGTGATGGAGGGTTTATGAGTGATGGAAATTGTGGTGTATAAATAAAGCAGAGGCTGAGAAGGGAAAGTTATGGCAATTGACGTGATTCGAGTTGAAGACAGAAAACAAAAGGAGAAAGAAACCAAAAGAAATTTGTATATTTTGTTTTGATTTGAAAAAATAAAAAAGAAACTAATTATGAAGAGAATTTGGGAGAGAAATGTAGAGTTGGAAAAAGAAATGAAGAATTGGAAAGCAATGATGTTAATTAATTAGTGGAAAGACAAGGATTAATGCAATCAAGAAATATAAAGTAAAGAAGGGAAAGAAAATTAAAGAGGGAGAAAAAGGAAAGCAATAATTTTTTAAAAAAAAAACTCACAAATGGAAACACCAAAAACAAACGATGCACGATTGAATACACACAAGAAAACAAAATAAACACAAATTTTTTTATATGAAGACTAAAGCAAGTACACAAAACACACACGCTTTTTTCCAGAGATGACCAGAAACTAATTGAACAAATAAAAATACACACAAACAATGTTTTTATAAAGAACACTATGAGAACAAAGAAAAAACAATAAAAACAACAAATACACAAATGCAAGTGAACAAAAAGAAGCTAACAAACTACATAATGAAATAACACAATTTTTTTTAAGAAATAAGAACAACAAACAAGAAAATTAATTCAAATAATAAACTTAAAATTAAATTCTTTCCCCCGCAACAATTCCAAAAACTTGTTTGCAAACGGCGTTTCTATGGAATTTGAAAACCGTTGACAAAATATTTTGATAAAATCGCAAGCACACGGCGTACAATCGTAGTACGTGGCAAATACGGGCCAATCCACAGGGAAAGAATTAATTATATATTTTACTCAATCAAATTAAACCAAATTTGAGTGATGAGACTATAACTAAACTAGTAAACTAAAACTAATAAAAACTATGAAATAAATGACAACTTAGGAATAAATCCACTTTCTAGATCATGTAGTGCAACAATTTATGAAATTACGATCTCTCTTGTTTTTTTTTGGGTCATTTGTGAATTTAGTTGACATGATTATTATAAGTATAACTTATTCATGCTATTAACTAGCACAATAAAAACTATCAAACTATATCACACCCACTAAATCACCTTATTAGATCTAATGAAAAATGAACAAGTTGAAATTGAAATATACTTTAAGCATGGCCTATGAACTATTGATTAGAACTATAGACCATCAAATTTTTGATTTCAACCTCCACTTCAACATGACATGAAGCACAAAAAGAGAGAATGAATAGATAAATTTTTGATTTATGAAATTACGATCTCTCTTGTTTTTTTTCTATGTTGAAAGGGATTAGCCTCTCATGTTTATTATTCTAACAACGAACGTAGCTTGCAACATAGAAAAAAACAAGAGAAAAAGAAAATAAAAATAAAATAATGGACAATCTATTCTATTTGCAAACAATAAAATAACATTTAAAATAAAAAAATATAACTAAAGAGAATAGGGAAAAATAATTTTATTCCAAGCAGAGAATTACAGAATAAAACCTAATATTGAATGAATAGAAACAAACTAGATACAAGTATATTTATATTTGTCCAGGCAAAGACTAGGAGGCCAATTCCACAATATGGAACAAAAGCCCTTTTTTCAAAATAAAAAATAAACCAAATAGCTAAGTGTGAACGCGTATAAATATCTTTGCAAATGTCATAACTTGCGGCATCAAATGGCATCGACTCTAACTGTTTTGAGCATGAATAGGAACTCCATAACATCTGCAACAAGCTATCTTTATGAAAAGGCATTGAATCATTAAAATATGCAGCAAAAGGTAGTTGAACAACAACATTTCTTCCATCCTTAATCTAGTTCTCAAAATCAACACTCTTTTTACACCAATTCTTCAAGCTTTTCAACAATTAAGTGCATCAATTCGATTCATCATAAACAACCTGAAAACACAACTATAAATGCACAGTATCAATTATTTTTAAGATAAAACAAGATAAATAAGCGGATAAAATATAAACATTTACATGTATATCAACGAGCCTAGAGAAGATTTAGTTCAAGGTGGAGCTGAAGGAAGACCGGGTGATGGTATTGCTACTCGGGTTGGTCGCCGCTATATAAGGCCACCCGAAAGATATCGTGATTGGAACTATCTTAGATATTGTGAGAACTTGGACTATGCTCTTCATGTAGTTCAAAATGAGCCGATGGACCTTGATGACGTCATGGATTCGAGTGATAGCTCGAAGTGGATATGCGCCATGGAGGAAGAGATGCAATCGTTAATAAAGAACCATACTTGGGAGTTGGTTCCACTTCCTCAAGGAAACCGTGCTATTGGGTGCAAACGGATATATAAGGTGAAGGATGATGGAAGATACGATGCTAGGCTAGTGGCTAAGCGGTTTGCTCAGAGGAAAGGAAAGGGGTATGATGAAATCTTCACACTGATTGTGATGCATACTTCTATCCGGATATTACTTGCCATACTTGCTATTCACGACTTGGAGTTGGAGCAACTAGATGTGAAAACCTCCTTCTTGCATGGAGACTTGGAAGAAGACATCTACATGGAGCAACCAGAAGGGTTTGTTGCAGAAGGTAAGTCAAAACTAGTTTACAAGTTGAAAAAGTCACTATATGGTTTGAAGCAATCACCAAGGCAATGGTACAAGATATTTGATCATTTCATGCTTGAAAGTGGCTTCCATCGAAGCATCAAGGATGCTTGAGTTTATTTCAAGAAGTTGGAAAATGATTGTTGGGTGTATTTACTCTTGTATGTGGATGATATGCTCATTGCTTCTAAGGAGAAGGCAGAAATCAACAAGTTGAAATTTAAAGCGAAATTAGAGATGAAAGACCTTGGAGAAGCAATTGGGAATGGAGGTTGAAAGGGATCGAAAGCATTTTGAGTTGAAATTAACTCAAAAGGAATACATTAGAAAAGTGCTTTGCCGGTTTAGCATGGAAGATGAAAAGGTGTTATATACACCTTTACCTTTGCATGTAAAGCTTTTGAGTAAGGGATCACCCATGGAGGAGAAAGACAAGGCTTATATGGAAAAAGTGCCATATGCTAGTGCGGTTGGAAGTTTGATGTAACACCCCACCTCCGCTAGGGTCACTCACAAAGGGAATGCACTAGTTTTGGAGGAGCGTTATCGAGGTAAACAAACACAAATTTATTACAAGACAGAACATAGATAAAACAGCGGAAAAATCAAAAGATAAATTTCATTACTTCCAAAAAGAGTCAAAACCTTTTACATCAAATAGCCAAGGGCATTATTTTCCATTACAACAAATTCTGTCTTGCATAAACAAAGAAGCATAATCTTAAAACAACAAAAGTAGCTTAATTCCCCAAAGGTAGCAGAACTGCTGCCATAACATAGCTCAAGATCAAACCGTACATGAGCTGAACCAAAAGCAAGCGAAATCCAAGCTAAGTGCTAGAGTTTCCTCCCTGAGAACCTGGGGGGGAGACGTAAGGAAAAGAGGCGAAAGAAAACGGGTCAGTCATAAAGACTGGTAAGTCCTATTGACTTTCAGCATAAAAACAGGTAAAGGTAACATGACATGTACAACTGAAAGTAAACATAAGGATGATGACAAGATAGACTAAGATAACATGATAAATCAAGTATAAATCAATTATAGCATCACATATTCAAGGTTCTCTGCATCAATTGTACTAGAATCCCAAACCCATGTCTTATTTTAATCATGAAATGATCCCTTGGCCCAATATCATGAAATGACCCATTACTAGGTCCAACGGAACGATCCACTAATCGATCGGCTCCCTACAAGTTCTAGCTCGTTGTGTGTCTTTGTCATACGGCCCTATCACGAATGTAGTCACATGTGCTAGGTCCACTATAGGGTGTATCAAGCCCTAGGGTGCCAACCACCGACACGAATCAAGCATGCACAGGTGGGCCTACTGATGCCCAATGCCTGCTTTTTCAACTTCGGAACAAGTGCACGACCATAGCATGCCTGAACCTACATTGGCGCACCAACACAGCCGTCGTTCTGGTCGCTTACAATCAGCCCAGTAATCGTGCCCTACCCTGCCTAGTTCCAGGGTACCATGATACATCTAGTGGGTTACTGCTGAAATGGACAGCGTAACTAGGGTTTTCGTCCAATAGGTTAAGTGTTGTCATTCAAATTCGTGACTTAACCCTTATCAGTCTAGCATGTCAAGTTGGTTAAGTGTTGTCATTCAAGTTCGTGACTTAACCCACCTACATGTCATGTCAAATTTGACTAAGTGTTGTCGTTCATGTTCATGACTTAGCCCTACGAATCATGTATCAAGTTGGTTAAGTGTTGTCTATTATGTTCATGACTTAACCCTATCATGTGGCATTAATTCATTAATGCACCCCAATCTCTCACATCAGACCTATTGTTGTGGTCACTGGATATGCCGGGCGGTTCCGGGCAGAATTACACCATAACTCAGTCTGGCCTCGGGTTTTCAAGTGCGATATGACCAACTACCCACATTGGATCCTATTGTTTGCAGTAACTGGATTTGTCGGGCAGTTCCGAGTAGAATTACACTGCAAACTCAACCCAACCTCGAGTTGGACATTTTCAAGTTCATTCTAGTGTCATGTCCATGTTCAAGATTCATGTCAAGTTCGTGTCAAGTTTCATGGCGAGTTTCATGCCAAGTTTCCTATAATTACCAAATTTTTCCAACGTTACCCCGTCTAAATATTAGGCTAACAATCTTAGCCTAATTTTCCGTCCGCACGAGTTTTGACATATAATATTAGGCTAAAAACTTAGCCTAATTTAACGTACACATAATTTGCATAAAGAAATTCATTAACATAAACATGACATAGGTGTAAACTTGGCATTCTCGGCATAGTCAATATGAACACCATAGGTGTGTACTTGCAACATAGACTAAATCAACTTAATATATGTGAACTTGCAAATCAATCATGAGCATATGAATAAGTGTGAACTTGAAATATGACATAGGTTTAACATATACACATAAACATGTAGATCTAACATTTGGTCATATGTGATATGATTTTACAACCTAAAACTTGCATAACATGATAAACTACACAACTTGTCATAACAGGTTATACTCCAATATACATATGAATAGACTTATTCATTAATTCCCAATTCAACATGATAATAAAATAGAATATCGTTCAATTTCACATATAACTTAATAAATATTGTTCTATAATCAATTTATTTCCAAGGCATAACATAACTAAATAAATTGATTAAAACATCGCAGGCATATAGATCTGATAACATTATGAACATGAAAAGGTTTGAATAATATTCTAGGTTCAAGAACATGGATAGATCGAACTTAAATAGAAAAATCCCCAAAATCAAGATCCAAGGACAAATAAAGAAAATAGGTCTGAATAGAAAATCAAGCTTAGATCCAATTTCATAGTCATAATCCTAGACAATAACCTCATGGTCATGAATCATATGTGATTAGCCACAATTGTCCTTGTCATAGTCATAGGCAATAGTCTTATGTTCACAGTCATAGGCATAGGCATAGTCTTATGTTCACAGTCATAGGCATAGGCATAGTCTTATGAAAGAGTTTGATTTACAACGTGAATAGGCCCAAACTGATTTCAAAGCAATATTCCCAAAAAGTCAAGATCCAAGATGAACAAGAATAGATATGAATCAATTATCATACATAGATCCAATTCCAATTTACAACATGTCCATATTAAGTTTATAGTTTTTATCTAAAAGTAACTTGAACTTACAGATCGTGCTCTAAGAAATTTAGATGCAGAATTCAAGTCTAGAAAGTAGTCGTTGAATTGTTGAATCGTTGAATCTTGCTTTGATTGTAGAAGAAAATCCCCAATATGAAATTCCTAGCCGTAGTCTTCAAGAAATAATCTTCGCGTTTTAATTTAATTTATCTTAATTTTATTTAGAGGAAGAAGAAGAAGCCATGTCCATCAAGAATTTGTGTAGCATAAGGTTAGAGAAGAATGATGTTAGGAGAATGAGGCTAGGAGGCTGTTTATATAGGATTAGGCGGATGAATCTGGTCACGAAACGAGTCTAAATATATCAGAATGCATCAGGTTCAAAAACTGGGTTCGGGAGGCGGGTCGACCCCCAGGTTGACACTATGGTCGACCTGGTCCCTGGGAGGTCGACACCATGGTCGACCCCCAGGTCGACCTGGGCCTGGGCGGGAAATTTCCCGCCCAGCTTGTTCTGGGTTTTGAATTCGAATTTTCGAGTTGTTTTCGATTCTGAAAATTTCTGAAACTTTGGAGGGTCATATCTCCCTCATACAGACTCCGATTTTCGAAAACTCGGACTCGTTTTCAAGAAGAATTTCGAGACGAACGCAATGGCATGACCCGTTTTCCTTGATTCTTGTTTCAAAAATTAATTCTGCCTTGATTTATGGTTTTAACATGTTATTAAAATTAGGGTTGTTACATTCTCCCATCCTTAAAGGATTTCGTCCTTGAAATCTTCAAGTTAGGAAGAATGCATCCTATCATCCAATCAACCATCTACTCAACCATCATCCACAAGCAACCATTGTCCTTAAAAGATTTCTAATGCTATATGAACATATGCAGAAAGTGTGTGTATATGTTCCTTATCTAATGCAAATGATCTGCCCTGATTGATCTTCTTAATGCAAAATTTGTTTAGTGCCATGAATCCAACATGTATGCAAATAGTCCTAGTCACATAAACACTATATGTGTGCACAAACATCCATCCATATGCAATATTCACATGATAACACATTCAATTTCATCCATAAACAAGTATAAACACTCATGCATATGCAATATGAAAATGTGTCTGAGACGATCTTGTGCCTAATGTGTGTTACGCAACCACGAGCAACCACTTGCGACCACTTGCAACCATTTGCAACCATTTGTAAACATCAACCATAACATGTTTCAATCACATGTTTACATCCAAAAGGGTTCTACCTAAGGTTCTCAAGATAGGATTGAGAAGATAAGCAAGATAAAATAAAGCATCCAGGAGAAGAAGTTAAAGGTGTACCCCCAGAAGGTCCAGCCTGCGTGCCTTGCCCTTGCTTCTTAGGGCAGTTCTTGCTGATATGTCCAGTATCACCACACTGAAAGCATGCTCCCATCTTCATCTTCTTCTTTCTACAATCTTGGACTATATGCCCCTCAATACCACAGAAGTGGCATTTTCTTTTCTCACGTGTCTTTTTATCATTATTGTTGTTGTTGTTCTTGCCTCCTTTCTTGGAGTCTACCTTCTTGTTTAGAGGCTCATTCACCTTGACCTCCTTCTTGCCATTCTTGTCTTCTTCATTTAAGAGCACCATGTCTACTAGCTTTTCGTAAGTAGCCCCCATAGGTACGTGGGTCATAGCCAAGCTGTAAAGTGGCTCATTTAATCCTTTGACAAAACGAAGAGCCTTCTTATGAGGGGTATTCACTAAGTCTAGTCCAAATCGGGCCAACTGATTGAATTGATTGACGTACTCCTTGACCATCATACTTCCTATCTTAAGAGATAAGAATTTTTCCAGCTGTAGACTTCGTTCAGCTTGCGAGAGGAATTTCGTCTCAAACCTTATTCTGAAATCCATCCATGTTTCAACCGGTCTCTCGGTGTTAGCGACTTCCCACCAATAGGAAGCTTCGTCTTTGAGCAACCATACTGCCAACTGTACCTTCTGCCAATCGTCCACCTCGAAGATGACGAACAGATCCTCAGTTTCTTTGAGCCAGTTCCTCGCTTCTTCGAATGATTCAGTTTCCTTGAAATCCTTTCCACCCATGGCCCTAAAATCTTTACAGATCTTTGAGAAAGCAATTGCACGAGGAGGGGGAGGAGGAGGAGGAATCGCTGCAGCTGGAGGAGGAATATCTGCTGGGCCTGCATTGTTGGCCCTAGCCTCTAAGTACCTCCTGAACCAGCCAGGTATTGGCATGCTCTCTGGAAAGTTAAGATTCCAAGACATGCTGAAATGAAAAAGAAGAGATTTAAACGAGGAAACAAAGGATTGTGTTAATGGCTTTTGGGGAATAGCCTTTAAATAAAACAAGACTTTTCTTGAAAAATGCTTCTTTGTAAACGGTTTTGAAAATAGTTTTAGAAGGTTTTTAAAAACTTTTGCCCAGTCTGGTAACCTTCTGCTCTGATACCAATTTAACGCCCCACCTCTGCTAGGGTCACTCATAAAGGGAATGCACTAGTTTTAGAGGAGCGTTATCGGGGTAAACAAACAAGAAATATTACAAGACAGAACATAGATAAAACAGCGGAAGAATCAAAAGATAAATTTCATTACTTTCAAAAAGATTCAAAACCTTTTACATCAAATTGCCAAGGTCATTATTTTCCATTACAACAAATTCTGTCTTGCAAAATTAAAGAAGCATAATTTTAAAACAACAAAAGTAGCTTAATTCCCCAAGGTAGCAGAAATGCAGCCATAGCATAGCTCAAGATCAAACCGTACATAAGCTGAACCGAAAGCAAGCGAAATCCAAGCTAAGTGCTATAGTTTCCTCCCTGAGAACCTTGGGGGGGGGACGGAAGGAAAAGAGGCAAAAGAATACGGGTCAGTCATAAAGACTAGTAAGTCCTAGTGACTTTCAGCATAAAGACAGGTAAAGGTAACATGACATGTACAACTGAAAGAAACATAAGGGTGATGACAAGATGGGCAAGATATACTAAGATAACATGATAAATCAAGTATAAATCAAGTATAGCATTACATATTCAAGGTTCTCTGCATCAACTGTACTAGAATCCCAAACCCATGTCTTATTTTAATCATGAAAGGATCCCTTGGCCCAATATCATGAAATGACCCATTACTAGTTCCAACGGAACGATCCACTAATCGATCGGCTCCCTACAAGTTCTAGCTCGTTGTGTGTCTGTGTCATACGGCCCTATCACGAATGTAGTCACCTGTGCTAGGTCCACCATAGGGTGTATCAAGCCCTAGGGTGCCAACCACCGACACGAATCAAGCATGCACAGGTGAGCCTACTGATGCCCAATGCCTGCTTTTTCAACTCCGGGCCACGTGCACGACCATAGCCCACCTGAACCTACACTGGCGCATCAAAACTGCCGTCGTTCTGGTTGCTTACAATCAGCCCAGTAATCGTGCCCCACCCTGCCTAGTTCCAGGGTACCATGATACATCTAGTGGGTTACTTCTGAAATGGACCGCGTAACTAGGGTTTTCGTCCAATAGGTTAAGTGTTGTCATTTAAATTCGTGACTTAACCCTTATCAGTCCAATATGTCAAGTTGGTTAAGTGTTGTCATTCAAGTTAGTGACTAACCTACCTACGTGTCATGTCAAATTTGACTAAGTGTTTTCGTTTAAGTTCATGACTTAGCCCTACGAATCATGTATCAAGTTGGTTAAGTGTTCTCTTTCATGTTCATGACTTAACCCTATCATGTGGCATTAATTCATTAATTCACCCCAACCTCTCACATCAGACCTGTTGTTGTGGTCATTGGATATGCCGAGCGGTTCCGGGCAGAATTACACCATAACTCAGTCTGACCTCGGGTTTTCAAGTGTGATATGACCAACTACCCACAATGAACCCTATTGTTTGCAGTAACTGGATTTGTCGGGCGGTTCCGGGTAGAATTACACTGCAAACTCAACCCAACCTCGAGTTGGCCATTTTCAAGTTCATTCTAGTGTCATGTCCATGTTCAAGATTCATGTCAAGTTCGTGTCAAGTTTCATGGCGAGTTTCATGCCAAGTTTCCTATAATTACCAAATTTTCCCAACGTTACCCCATCTAAATATTAGGCTAACAATATTAGCCTAATTTTCCGTCCACATGATTTTTGACATATAATATTAGGCTAAAAACTTAGCCTAATTTAACGTACACAAAATTTACATAAAGAAATTCATTAACATAAACATGACATAGGTGTAAACTTGGCATTCTCGGCATAGTCAACATGAACACCATAGGTGTGTACTTGCAACATAGACTAAATCAACTTACATATATGTGAACTTGCAAATCAATCACGAGCATATGAATAAGTGTGAACATGAAATATGACATAGGTTTAACATATACACATAAACATGTAGATCTAGCATTTGGTCATATGTGATATGATTTTACAACCTAAAACTTGCATAACATGATAAACTACACAACTTGTCATAACAGGTTACACTCCAATATACATATGAATAGACTTATTCATTAATTCCCAATTCAACATGATAATAAAATAGAATATCGTTCAATTTCACATATAACACAATAAACATTATTCTATTATCAATTTATTTCCAAGGCATAACATAACTGAATAAATTGAGTAAAACATCGCAAGCATATAAATCTGATAACATTATGAACATGAAAAGGTTTGAATAATAATCTAGGTTCAAGAACATGGATAGATCTAACTTAAATAGAAAAATCCCCAAAATCAAGATCCAAGGACAAATAAAGAAAATAGGTCTGAATAAAAAATCAAGCTTAGATCCAATTTCATAGTCATAATCCTAGACAATAACCTCATGGTCATGAATCATTGGTGATTAGCCACAATTGTCCTTGTCATAGTCATAGGCAATAGTCTTATGTTCACAGTCATAGTCATAGGCATAGTCTTATGTTCACAGTCATAGGCATTGGCATAGTCTTATGAAAGAGTTTGATTTACAATGTGAATAGGCCCAAATTGATTTCAAAGCAATATTCCCAAAAAACAAGATCCAAGATGAACAAGAATAGATATGAATCAATTATCATACATAGATCCAATTCCAATTTACAACATGTCCATATTAAGTTTTTAGTTTTTATCTAAAAGTAACTTGAACTTACAGATCGTGGTCTAAGAAATTTAGATGTAGAAGTCAAGTCTAGAAATTAGTCGTTGAATTGTTGAATCGTTGAATCTTGCTTTGATTGTAGAAGCAAATCCCCAATATGAAATTCCTAGTCGTAGTCTTCAAGAAATAATCTTCGTGTTTTAATCTAGTTTATCTTAATTTAATTTAGAGGAAGAAGAAGAAGCCATGTCCAACAAGAATTTGTGCAGCATAAGGTTAGAGAAGAATGGTGTAAAGAGAATGAGGCTAGGAGGCTGTTTATATAGGATTAGGCAGATGAATCTGGTCACGAAACGAGTCTAAATACATCAGAATGCATCAGGTTCAAAAACTGGGTTCGGGAGGCAGGTCGACCCCCACGTCGACTCTATGGTCAACCTGGTCCCTGGGAGGTCGACACTATGGTCGACCCCTAGGTCGACCTGGTCCTCGGCGGGAAATTTCCCACCCAGCCTGTTATGGGTTTTGAATTCGAATTTGAATTCGAATTTTCGAGCTGTTTTTAATTCTGAAAATTTCTGAAACTTTGGAGGGTCATATCTCCCTCATACGGACTCCGATTTTCAAAAACTCGAACTTGTTTTCAAGCAGAATTTTGAGACAAATGCAATGGCGTAACCCGTTTCCCTTGATTCTTGTTTTAAAAATTAATTTTGCCTTGATTTATGGTTTTAACATGTTATTAAAATTCGGGTTGTTACATTTAATATATGTCATGGTGTGTACAAGACCCGATATTGCAAATGCCATCGGGATGGTTAGTCGGTTCATGGCTAATCTGGGGAAATCGCAATAGGAAGCAGTAAAGCTTATCTTGAGATACTTAAAAGGTACAACATCTCATGGTCTTGTTTTTGGGGGTAGTAAGGTGAAGAATTTCATGTGGGTTGGTTACTGTAATTCGGATTATGCTGGTGATAGGGATTGAAGAAAATCAACTTCTGGATATATCTTCACTCTTGGTGGTACAGCCATAAGTTGGAGATCAAGATTGCAGATTGTAGTTGCTTTATCCACTACGGAGGCGGAGTTGATAGTTGCGGTAGAGGCAGCAAAGGAAGCACTCTATTTGAAGCGACTGTTGTTTACTTGGGCTTGAACATGACAGTGTTGATGTTCAATGTGATAGCCAAAGTTTTATTCATTTGGCGAGAATTTGGCATTTAGCTCACAGATGAAGCATACTGAAGTGAGGGAGTCATTTCTAGTAGCCGTGGACGAAGACCAGCAAGTATGCCTTCGGAAAGTGTACATAAAGGATAACGCGGTGGACATGTTCACTAAGGCATTACTGGTTGGGAAGTTTGAGCATTGCTCGAACTTAATTTGCTTAGAGATGTGCTAGGTGCCACGGGGTGGAACGGTTGAGAGAGAAGCTTGACCATGGATGAAGAAGAGTATAGGTGAGAGGTTGAAGTTCTATCTTAATGGTATGTTTGTCTTTTGGTGAGACTAGTTTTGGATTTGGGTGTTTTTCAATACTTTATTAATGGGTGGGGGCTTCGCCTGAACTCGTTGATGGAGTGCAATGGGGGGTGGGTTTGCCGGAACTTATTGGTAAAACATTCAAGCTTGGCGAAGGTAGATATGATGATAGTTGGAGCTATTGGTTTTAAGTAATGGTATGGATACCATTAGGTCTTAGAGTTCGAGATATGTGATTTTGCATCAAGTTGGAGTGTTAAAATCGGTGATGCTAAATGAACGGAATGAAAATTTTCTTATGGAAAGAAAGGATAGATAACTTGGGTGCCAAATTTACTTGGAGTTCAAGAAAACTTAGGCTAGAAGTAATTGATAACTTGGGTACCAAGTTTACTTAGAAATCAAGTAACTTGGGCATAAAGTAATTGGTCTTATAAAAGGGGCCTAAAGGGGAGAGGGAAAGGCAATTCAATTCAATTCATTCTATCTCTTCTATCTTCTTCAATTCTTTATCTCCTCAAATAAAATTCTTGAGTGAATTGAGTGACCATTGTAATCACTCTCTTGTACTCTTCATTTGTGTTAATAAAAGGCTCTCTCTCAAGTGAACGTACACTAACAAATTGTTAGTGGAACCAATATAAATCACTATGTGATTTATTTTTTGTTATTGCCCAGTTATTTTTCTTGTGTGGTGATTGTGATTGGCTTTTGGATTGGGTTGAGATTGTCTTTGATATTGATTAGTTGTTTTTGCATGTTTACCACGATCTCGTCTTCCATTGATTTGGGGGTCTTTGATTTAAGCGGTCTTGAATCAAATTTTTTCCACAACAAATTTCTATATCATAATTTTAGAGTTTCTCGGGTTAGAGCCCCCATGACACCAAAACGAATGTTTTACTTAAAAATTAAGATGAAGTTTGGTTTATATTTTGCTTTGTGTTTTGAATTTTTAACATATATTATAAAAAAAAGAGTCGAGGGGTGACCGAGGGTATGAAAGAAAGATGAAGAAGGAAGACCGAGGAGATGAAGGGACAATGGAAGGATAAATTACACCTTGTTCTTCTGTTATTTTATAAAACACGAAAAATAAATAAAAGTTGTTTTCTGTTTCGTGTATGAACTAATTCATTTTTTAAAATGGTCGTTTTTCACGATATACATACATTTTCGCATTTTTGTATGTGCGAAAACCAAAAATAAAAAAGATTAAACCAAAAACCATCTAAATATTTCTTTTGTTTAAAAAACAAAGAAGTCAATATCATCGATATATCTCATATCGTTCCTTAATTGATATTTTCTTCTTCAAAATAACATTCAAAATATCATTATATATATATTATCAGATATTTAGTGTAGAATACCCTTTTCTTAATAATGTTAACCAATATTGTAAGTTTTGGTGAAAATAAATTTGCATATAAATACCTTCACATTTCCCATATTTGATTTTAGTAAACAGTGAATGACAATATGTAGACCATAGGAATCCCAATGAATTAATCTTTTTGTTTAATCCATTTTTTCTGGTCTTTTCATTAGTTTATTAATTAATAAAGTATAAGTATTACATTATTTTATATGTTTTTGTGTGAATGCTTAAGCACTAAAAATATGATCTGTTAGAGGTGGTTCTCTTTTTGGCTATTTCCACTATATCTAACTGGTAACTTAGCTTATGAAAAATTCATTTTTTTAGTTTGTATCTTGCACTAAAATCTAAAACTAGAAGAGCAATAAAATTATATATTTGGCTTATCCATAAAAAGACGGTTGGAGATAGTAATTGGTACAAATTAGGTTACTTGTTTGATAGTTTAAGTGAAAATAAAAATCAAGAACAACAAATATGAAAAAAACTGATAAACAATGTGATGATTGAATAAATAGTAAATACAGTATAAAAATAAAGGAAATAAAAAAGATGCACATTATACCAGTATCTCATGTTTTTATGAGCTTATTTGTGGCTTCTATAGAATTTCCTGATAAGTGAATTGTAATCTGTAACCTATATGCAATAAAAGTAGTAATTTGGCAATAAAAATCCAAATATTTAAAAACTCAGCGTTGTTATAATATTATAACACTATACAATGTTGTTATAACATACTCTAGACATTTGATATTTTATCAATTTTATCACGATATTTTAAATTCTCATATCAATGCATGGACGATGCATATGTTATAGCCATTAACTACTTAGCTAAAAACGAATATCTTCACCAAAATACAATCTTTGAGTGATTTAATTTGTTTTTCTCCAAACAAGAGTTTTATATCTATCTCTTCTTAAATTTGTTTAGCTATATCTCAAGGTTACTCATACAAGTATGTGAAGCTACAACATAAACGATATTTTATATCATGTACATACCAATGGGCCTCAGCCATAACCTTTTATTATTTACATTTTGGACTGTACACTTTGTAACCATTACATACTGATTGCCGCTGTATATAAGTGGACATAATATACTTTGCTTTATTCCATTCAATTCAGTCTGTCAAAACATTTCCAATAAGAGAAATAAAACTTCCGCATTTCTCTTTTATGGTATCAGAGCAAAAGCCAAACGACATCATTACAAGAATTGATTCTACATCAAGATAACCATTGAATCCACGAAAGTGAAGGAGGGGTTATGATCGCTTCTCAGATTATTCTCATCATCGAAGTCGAGCCTTCCATTCGCAAACGTAGTTCTGTTCTTACCTATGTTCACTGCCTTGCCAGAGATAGCCCAGAGGAATTCCTCCATCACTATCTCGGCTGTAGTACTGATCATCGAATTTGTGCTCATTTGATTAGATTTCTGTGTCTCTGGTTGCATAGAAAGCTAATTTTAGCCTTCTTGCCATCCAAGAAATGTTCTCCTAACCCAACTCAGTCTCTGGTTGCAAGGAAGGACTATTTAGTCTTCTTGCCATCCAAGAAGCCTCTTCCAATCATCGAATTTTTCTGACCCGGTCACTTTCTTCTCGAAACATGGCTGGAAAAAATGATACATTAATTAAGTTCAGCCACATCGAGAGTCAAAGCAAATAACCCAGCCACCAGTCCTATCACCCTGTTAAGCCTAAAAGTAATGTCACCGCCATCCCTCTCGACGAGGACAATTATATGCTTTGGAAATATCAAGTCAAAACTGCATTGAGAGGGTATGGCCTTCAAGAATTCATCAGAAGTACAATCACTATTCCACCTGCAACGGTGATGGACAAAGATGGAAGTCTCATCAATAATCAAGATTATGCAATGTATCAAAAGCAAGATAGTTTACTAGCTTCGTGGTTAATCTCATATGTAAGTGCAACCCTATTATCTCAAATTATTGGCAGTACCACATCCTATGAAATTTGGAGTGTTATAGAATGAATATTCATTACTCAATCTGCGTCAAGAATTATGCATTACTGAAGCCAGTTACAGACTATCAAGAAAGATAATATGGCAATGAGTGAATACTTAACCAAGATTAAAACCTTATGTGACATATTAGGGGCAACTGGTCATAAAGTTTCATAAAGCGAGCAAGTATTGTATATCACAGCCGGTTTAGATGATAAATATGAATTCGTAATTACTTTCATTGTATTACAAAGGGTGATACCTGATCTACAGTATGTATACTCTATACTACTTGCACACAAAGGAAGAATAGAGCAGAAGAAATCATCACAAGCAGATTACTCGTCAACTTTGCTGCCAAAAGCAAGAATATACCAAGTAATAACACTGGACAAAGTAGCAATCAAGAAACAAAAAATTACAGGAATAATCATTCACAAAGGGAAAGAGGTCGATGGAATGGTAACAATCGTGTTAAATGTCAAATATGCAAAAAAATTGGGCATGTGTCTAGTAGGTGCTATTTCAGATTTAACTCTGTGTTTAATGTGGCAAGGCAAACTCAAACAAGTCGAAGCAGGCCAAGTATCAATATGACTCAATTAAACCAACAAAAGAGCAATGCAGACAACAACAGAGGACAAACAAGCAGTGTTGACGACTCTAATAAATCAGATGACATCAGTTTAGATGAATGGTATCATGACTCGGGGGCGACGAATCATATGACCAGCAGCATGCAAAATTTAAATCTTGGAAACAAAAGCTACACAGCTACACAAGCCATACGTATGGGAAATGGTGAAATGATAAGTATATTTCATATTGGTAATGGTTTTATTAATGGTAAGAGACAACTATATCTCAATAATTTATTGAGAGTTCCTAAAATAAAGAAAAAATTACTTAATGTCTCACAATTTGCCAATGACAACCGGTACTTTGAGTTTCATCCCAAGTTTTGGGTAGTTAAGAACCTAATTGATAATAATGTATTGTTGCAGGATAATATGGAAAATGGACTCTATAAATTCAGCAAATACAAGACCAGAAATTATGAATATCATGACAGTCATTGTTATAATATTGAGTTTAGTGCTAAGAATAATGGAAACTTGTTTGATATATGGCATAGAAAACTTGGCCATCCTAATATTAAAACTATAAAGAAGAAATTGCATGATAATAAAATTTGTGTTGAAAATTTACCTAATTCATTCATATGCTCACACTGCCAAATAGGCAAAAGTCACAAATTGCCATTTATAGATTCTGAAACTGTATACAATAACGCTTTTGAGCTAGTTGCTACAGATGTATGGGGGCGATCTCCAATTAATACTGATCAAGGCTATAGGTACTACCTATCTTTTGTTGATGCATATAGTAGATATACTTGGATATTTTTTCTAAAAGCAAAATCTGATGTATCCAACATGACAGTTCAGTTCACTAAAAATGTTGAAAAATAGATAAATCACGTTGTGAAATGCATACAGACTAATGGTGGGGGTGAGTTTAAACCCTTAAAGAAATTCTTTGATGATAAAGGGATTACTCAACGAATAAGTTTCCCATATACATCTGAACAAAACGGTCTTATGGAAAGAAAGCACAGACACATTGTAGACACTGGTTTAACATTGATGTCTCAAGCATCTTTACCTCTCAGATTTTGCGCAGAGGCATTTGATACATCAGTATTTCTAATAAATAAAATGCCTACAAAAATAATTGATGGAAAATGTCCACATGAGAAATTGTTTGGAATTAAACCAGACTATTCATCATTAAAAACGTTTGGGTGTATGTGCTTTCCTTACCATAGACCTTATAATCAACATAAACTCAGTCTTAGATCCACTCCCTTTTTGGGTTGCCCAAATAACAAAAAAGGGTACAGATATTTTTATAATAAAGGCAGAGTTTACATTTCTAGACGTGTAATATTTAGTGAGGGTATTTTTCCTCTCATAGAAAAGGAAATGAAAACTACTAGCAAGGTGGTCAAAACAATCAACAATTTATAACCACCTATGGTCTGACCGGGACAACTACAAACACAAAGAAAATCAACATGGTGCAAGTGACTCACATACTGTTGCTTGCACCAAATCTGACTATAGCACAGATGATCAAAGTGATGATGTTGGAGAATCAAATCAACATGAAACAAAAGATTTCAATAATGCAGTAGATATAGATGAGTGCAGTAGTAACAGTCAACTTGGCCATAACAACAGTAATAGTAGCAGCGGAAATGGAACATGAAATGTTGACAATAATCATACTAGAGGTAAAAATGTACATCATATGATAAGTAGAGCTAAGTTTGGTGTTTTTAAGCCCAAAGCATACATAACATCTTCAGACAACAAAGAGCCTAACTCTTATGAAGAAGCTATTAGTAATGTTAAATGGAGGAATGCCATGAATGAGGAATATAATGCACTGCTTAAAAATGGAACATGGAGTCTAGTGAATCCACCTAAGCATAAAAACATTATACGGTGCAAGTGGACATATAAACTGAAAAGAAATTTGGATTTGATTATAGGGTACAACTGGCCACATTACTGCAAATGGCTATTCACAACAATTTGGATTTGATTTTAGTGAGACTTTTTCACCAGTTGTAAAGCACAAAACCATTAGAATTATCATCACAATAGCACTAAGTAAAGGGTGGAAGGTCATGCGACTTGATGTGTATAATGCATTTCTTAATGGTGAACTAAAAGAAGATGTTTATATGCAACAACCCCTAGGTTATAGTAAGCAGAAGAAAAGGGTTTGGTTTGCAAACTGCACAAAACAATATATGGGTTAAACAGGCTTCTAGGGTCTGGTATGATAAACTTAAGGCAACTTTTAGTGGATTAGAGTTTAATATGGCCAAGTCAGACTGTTCACTCTAAGTAAAGGTTAAATACAAAATAATTACTTTAGTCCATGTCGATGACATTCTCATCACTTGAAATAATGAGCAAGAAATTAACAGCATTGCTAACTATCTCAATAAAACATTCTCAATCAAAGATTTAGGAGCTACAAACTGCTTCTTAGGCATTCAAGTCAACTACTTATCAAATACAGAAATCTTGTTATGCCAAAAGAAGTATATTACAGAAATTCTAGAATGACCCAACATGGATAAGGAAAAATCATTACCAATGCCAATGACTACTAATCTACAGTTATCCAGAGTTAAAGGTGAAGCCATAGAAAATGCGATACTTTATTGAAGCATTGTCGGTGCACTTCAATACGTGACTATAACAAGACCAGAGTTGTGCCACAGTGTAAACAGGGTATGTTAATTCATGCAAAAGCTATTGGATGAGCATTGGAAGGCTGTTAAGCGTATACTAAGATATTTAGCAGGAACCCTAGGTCATGGATTATTACTAAAAGAAGGAAAAACTATAAAATTAAATGCTTACAGTGATTCTAACTGGGCATTAAACCCAGATAATCGTAGATCTACTTCTGGGTATTGTGTTTATCTCGGATCCGACCTGTATCCTGGTGTTCGAAGAAGTAGGCCACTGTATTGCGCTCAAGCACTGAAGCAGAGTACAGATCAGTTGCTAGCACCACTGCTGAGGTGATGTGGATTAGCTATCTTCTTTGAGAACTCAAAATCAAATTGAATCACAAACCAGTTAAATGGTGTGACAACCAGAGTGCAATTTCACTGTCCGCCAATCCTATTCAACATTCGCGCACGAACATATAGAAATTGATCTATATTTCATATGCGAGAAAGTGTCCAAAGGAAAAATAAAAGTAAGGCACATTCCCTCCTACTTCCAGAGAGCTGATGTATTGACGAAGGCCTTCTCAGCAAGAAATTTCCATCGTTTTAAGGAGGAACCGGGAAAGAGGTGGAAACTTTAAACCTAGTTCAATTTGAGGGTGTCTAATAAGTATGAGAAGCTACAGCATAAACGATATTTTATATCATGTACATACCAATAGGTCTCAGCCCATAACCTTTTATTATTTACATTCTGGACTGTACACTTTGCAACCATCACATACTGATTGCCGCGATATATAAATGGGCACAGTATACTTTGCATTACTCCATTCAATTCAGTCTGTCAAAACATTTTCAATAAGAGAAATAAAACTTCAGCATTTCTCTTTTAACTCAAAACTGTGTCTCCCTATGCTTATCAAAAAAATATCCTTCATGTTTTCAAATTGCAACATCAATATCGTCAGTCAAAGAATTTTTCCAACAATAGAAAACAATAAATCATGTCAAATAACCATGACAAAAATAACTTTTATTTTTTTTTCTTTTTGATTTTTATGTTGCCAAACATTCTACTTTAGATCTTTTCTTCAAATCATCAGCTTTTTCTACTAAAAAGCATCAATTCAACTTTCACAACATGAATCTAATAAATTTTCGTTTTCAGCTGAAGATGAGAAAATTTGGTATATTTTTTGTACTACTCAAAATGAACGTATAAAATAAAAAGAACCGTTTTAGGGTAATAATTTACCATATTAGGAATTGCAATATTTAAAACTATAACCGTCTAAGGGATTTTGGTCGAAGCATTGTCAACCGCGATGCATATTATGAGTCGAATTCCGTGCCCCAATCAAATGGGGTTGAAGAGAGGATGAACTATAGTCTACTAGAGAGAGCTCAATGCTCGAGATTGTCATTGTGTTTGTCTAAGGGATTTTGGCCGAAGCATTGTCAACAGGGATGCATATTGTGAATCGATTTCCGTGCCCGGCTATTGGTAGCAAATTTCCGGAGGAAGTATGGACAGGGAAGAGCATTAACCTGAGTTATCTTCGTATTTTTGGATGTCCCGCATATATGCGTGTTCCAAGAGATAAACATGAACCTAGAGCATTCAAAGAGATTTTGCTTGGTTATGAAGACGGAGTGAAAGACCACCAGATTTGGAATCCGAAAACAAAGAAGGTGAGAATTTCACGTCTTGTCACTTTTGATGAGTTGGCTATATTCAAGGAGAATATTGGATCATCAGATTTTCCGGGTTTTATTTGTGATGAATCAAAGGACAAGCAGGTTATTATCACATTTCATCCAAGGAGTTGAGAGAGTAGAGTAGTTGGAGATGCATGTAAGGAAGAAGCGGTTGATGGAATATCACATATTCCACATGGTGCCTCTAGTAATGTTGGTGATTTATACGAGCCTAGAGAGGATTTGACTTAAGGTGGAGTCGAAAGGAGTCCGGATAATGGTATTGCTACTCGGGTTGGTCGCCATACTTTAAGACCACCGAGAGATATAGTGATTGGAACTACCTAAGCTTTTCTGAATGGTTAGACTATGCGCTTCACGTAGTCCAAGAAGAACCTATGGACCTTGATGACTTCATGAAGTCAAGTGATAGCTCGAAATAGATTTATGCGATGGAGGAAGTGTTAGGGATTGCGGAATGGATCGTTAAGGAAAAACTAACACTAGAGGTGGGTGAATAGTGTTTTTGAGAATTTAAACAAAATCTAAATTTTAAATGAACTAATATATGAATCAAACTCCATAGAAACAATCACAGACATAGAATCAAACATAAACACAAAGATAAACAAAAATAAAGTGCAGAAAAGGAAAGAACACACCGTATTTTATACTGGTTCGGAATTGCTTCTATGTCCAGTCCCATGCAACGCTGGATTGCGCAGAGTTTTATTACTATATCAATATCCAGTTACGATCCTCTTTGATTTCACGGCTACAGGGGATATCACCGATTCCACACAGACTTGATCACATATACCCCCCTTGATTTCACGGCTGCAAGGGATACCACCGATTACCTGTCCTTGATTTCATGGCTACAAAGGATACCACCGATTACTTACACAACCCAAGCAATTACAAATAGCCCTATAACTTTTCAATAGCACTTGATTCAGAGAGTAATGAGTAGAGAGTGAAAAAGAAGAAGTTTAATGAAAATTGGATTGAACTCGGCAGAGTATAAGTGCAGAAATCATAAAAATGAGAAGATATAATGGTGTAAAGAAAGGAGATGAAGATGGAGAAGAAGAATGAGTAAAAAATTCGAAATCAGTCCCTATTTATAACATTTGAAAGGTTGCAACGTTTCTGAACCGTCACAAATAGTGAAAAGACACTTCCTTTCAATTTTGAAAAAATGAAAGTTATATGTCGACATAAGGCAAAATGTATGTCGACATACCCTTGTTCAAAACTGATTTTTGAGCATTTTTCAAGTGTTTTAATATATATATACACACACAATTATGGAAATTCTTGTATTTAAACATAGTGTTATAAATGAATATTATAAAGTAGGAAATTATATGAAAACATAAATATAAACTATATAAACATATTTACAAAATTAGAGAGTTAAAATTATATAAATATAAAGTATATAAAAGTATAAATATATAATGCTTATAACACTTGAGTTCGAAATCGAAAGTAAAGTAAAGGAAATAAAATAGAGAAGATAGAGATTAAAGATAGAATTTGAAATCAAAAATTAAAAAACTCTTGAAATCTTGAATACTTATGAGTCTTGAATCTTCTCTGAGTTCTAAATCTCTAATATCTTTAAACTATACAATCTTCAGTAATAATTCCTGTATATAAATCCTGCATATGTGTGTGTGTGTATATATATATATATATATATATTCTAGATAAAAGTGTTAGTATATATTTTATAATCAATTAATATTGAAGTAAAGCTGTTGTCATCAAAACTCCATTCTTCGACAATCTCCCCCTTTTTGATGATGCCAACCTTAGTTTATAAAATATCATACCTGTATATACATGTTGATGGTGATCCTTTAAATACTCCCACTATCTATATGAATCATATAAATTAATTCTATATTTTATAATTTCTCCCCCTTTGGCATTATCGAAAATAAATTCTAAAACTACCCCCACCCCCCCAAATCCTATATTTATCTATATAACTTCCAAAGTAAAATATATGTCCTAAATTCTATATATACCTAAACATACCCTATAATTAAATCTACTCCAAATTCCTAAGATATATGAATAACTCCCCCTAAATTTATGCCTATATTATATCCTTATTCTATTATAACCATTCTAATACTAATACCTAAATCTATGCTATAAATGACTATATAATACTCTCCGAATTGAATAACCTTATATTTCCCTATGATTCTAAACCTGAAATGTTATAACTCCCCTTAAAATTATGACTATACTAGTCTAATAAACTAAACAGATGAATAATAAACTAAAACAAACCAATCACTATTTATAATCAATTCAAACAAGCAAGTCAATCCAAACAAGCGATTCAAACAATCAATCCAAACAGTTTTAATTAAATCAACCAAAGCAAAAATATATGTCATTTTAAAACACTTTAAGACTTCAACTAATCCTAGAAACTATAAAACTCCTCCTTAATATAATACAAGACTAAACCTAACCTAAACTCTAATTCCCTTAAACCTATAATAAGACTTTAATCTAGACTAAGAAGTAACTCTAATAAGATATCCTTAAAATTATGATATAAGTTAAGTAAAGAAATTTAGTCCATACAATCAATCAAGTTAAGTTTTGTTGTCACAAAACATCAATTCAGATATATTCAAACATAAAACCAAACATTTCATATAAATTCTATTTATCCTAAAACCTATAAAGCTCCTATCAACTACAAATGCATAAGTACGTTAACAACCCGGAAAATCAAAACCAATTAAAATTTTTTATTTTAGCAATTTTAATGGATTTCAAATATTTAAAATAATTTATTTTAAATAATAACAACTAAGAGTTTATTTAAATCGAAGTTAGAACGAAAATTTTTATTTTAATTATATAACGAGCCTGAAATGGCGCCGTAGTTTGAAAATTCGATTTCAATTTTCAAATGAATGTACAAGATTCAAAATAAATCGAATTTTAGTGAAACAAGAAATATTTAAATCCGTTTAATCATATCTTTCTAACTCATCTGAAAATTTGAAATTTCATAGCGGGATTCAAAAGTTATGGTCAGTTGAATATTCAAAATAGTTGTTATGGAATTTAATATAATATATAGCCGTATAAATAGCCATTTTGCAAACGACCTCCGTTTTCGACGAAACTACTTTGGTTGGATCTAGAATGTCAAATTATTGCTAGATTCCAATTTTCATAATATCTGGAATTAATATGTAAGCATGGCAAAAGAAAATGTGTTTTGAGAGTTTCAGTCAATTTTGATCGACCAGAAAATGTCCATTTTCCAGACGGTCTCAAAATTCGATGAAATTTGTTTTATTAGGACCGTATCATCAAAACATAACTAGATATAATTTTTCTGGAATTTTTAGAGTCAGTCTGTGGCCCTGGTAAATTAAAATGTACATTTTAAAATTAAATATACACTGATTCATTTTTTAATTTTTTAGAAAAACCTATCGACTCAGTCGAATTAGCTTATGGGACACATTCCATTTTGTCCGTAATGAGGGTATTTGGCTGGGGGCGACACTCGTTGGGTTTGATTTGGAGTTTGTATCAACATACGGATATTTTCGAAAAATAAATAAATTAAAATAAATACATATACTAGTATAAATACCCCTAGTACACACCGTATTTCTCTAAAACCCTAGACCGTATACAACAGCTGCCGCCCTCCTCTTTTTCTATGGTCGATATCTTCTTAAACAAATTCATTAATTTCTCCTATTTTCTTCCGAAGTAAATCATACTTCCAAAGCAAAATCAGAGCTCTTTTAGAGGGCGTTGAAACCATACGAGTAAGATCGATTCTCGTGCTCTGTACGAAGAGGATTTGGAGCCCGAAGTGGTGAGTTTCATGGCGGATTTCCAGGCCGAGGGGAGCTGCGAGTGGGCCCGGTTTGTCAGCGCTGGGTGGCGGCGTGAAGGGCGATGGAACGGTGAACTCTGATCGGTGGCCGATGGCCTGTGGTGGCGATGGCGTAGAGGAATCATGGTTGAGCCGATGGGTTCAAAATGAAACTGTAAGGTTCGAGAAGAAGAGGCATAAAGGCCAGCGTTTTTCATCAAACGTGATTAATTTAGATAAGTGAGGTAATAAAGAAATATAATTAAATGTCTTTTAATTTTATATATTAAACAATAATGAACTTTTGAAAAGAAAAAAAATGTTTTAAATCTGACTTTATTTAAATAAAAATACCGTTGTTCAAATAATTAAAATAGAATTGATTTGTAAATAAAATAGAATTGATTTGTAAATAAAGTCGACATTGATTTGTAAATAAAAAGAAGAACATTGTTTTTGTATAAAGAAGAACATTGTTTTGATGAAATAAAAGAACATTGTTTGTTAAAACATAAAAGAATAATGTTTTGTAAATGAAAATTACAATGTTTTGCAAATAAAAAAGAGCATGTTTTGAAAACAAAAAGAACATGTTTTTGAAAATAAAGATCGCATTATTTTGTAAACAGAGATCGCATTGGTTTTAATATAAAGACTGCATTGTTTTTAATAATAAAAAGGACATTCTTTTAAAAATAAAAAGAGCATTCTTTTTGAATAAAATTAGCATTGTTTTGAATAGTAAAATTTACACTGTTTTGATAAATAAAACAAACATTGTTTTGTAAAATGAAATAAGAATTGATTTGTAAAATGAAATATACATTGTTTTGTAGATAAAATATACATTGTTCTATAGATAAAATATACATTATTTTGTAAATAAAATATACATCGTTTTTGTGTAAATTTTTCAATATAAAAACATTGTTATAAGAATGAAATTTTTATAAAGAAATAGCTTAAAATAAAAATATGGTTTTTATATAACACGGATTATAAATATAATTTTTAATATACATACAACGTGAAACAGATTGCGAAGGAACTGTCTGGAAACAAAGCGGAATCCAAACCGTACTAGAAAATCAGAAATACATACTGACGGAGTGGAAACCAAAGGTGAGAACTCCTCACTAAAAATTCTTCATAGTTATTTATTTATTTTCATAACTGAAAAATATATAGAATTGCCAGTTTAGATTTTTTAATCAGTTAAATCATCATAAATTGTATACGGTGCATGTTAGATCACTTTCCTCGGCCACAAACCATGAACGATTTAAATTGACTGTGTTGCATGTTGTTTGTGATGTGAAATGTTTAACACATTAAAAATGTTAATATTAATAGGATAGTGAATTTGAATTATAAACATTCGTTTATAATTTGAACAGTGAAAATTGGTTAAATTTCTTAACTAATAATTTATTTAAATAAACGATTGTTTGAAAACCCCATACGGGTGTTATGATGGTATTTGACATACACTAGTCCCAATATTTAGTTGTATGTCAATCGATGGATTGACAGCCTGTGATGAGCGCTATTTATTTATTTTAATGCTCACACAGTTGTAAATTTCACTCGGATTGTGAATGGATTGTTTATTGATTATTTATCATTATTGTGCACACATGCGATGTATGAAATCCATATAATCGAAATTATATGGTAATTGATTGAGTCGCATTCTGATTCAGAAAAAAAATAATGTTTTATTAAAAATACATTTTAGAACTAAAATTTACATTTTTGTTGAAATAAAATAGAAACTAAAATATCATTTTTTGTTGAAATGGAATAGTCAAAACAAAAAAAATAACATTTTTGTTAAATAGAGTTGTATCAAAACAAAAATTACATTTTTGTTAAATAGATTTGTGTGAAAACAAAAATTTCAATTTTGTTGAATTAGATTATTGTAAATAAAATGAAGTTATCATTTTAATTCATATTGTTAAAATAGAATTGTTAACAAAATGAAGTTGTCTCTTTTATTCATTTTGTTGAAATAGGATTGTCAATAAAATATTAAAATCATTTTAATGTAATCAAACATTTTTAATGTAAAAGAATATAAAAGAACATTTCTATGTAAAGAGCATTTTAATGTAAAAGATTATTTTAAAATAAAGAATATTTTAAAGTAAAGAATAATTTAAAATAAACAATATTTTAAAATAATATACGGTGAAGAATAAGATTATGATTTTGATGTCCGTCTTTGAATGGACACACAAATATAAAAATATGAAGCCGGGTTAAGTATAGAAACGCCATTTTAACCAGATGGGTTTATCGATTGATTTGATTCATTTTATAATGAACATCGAAAAGAGGAGATTTCGAAAATATAATAGTTTGAAAATGTTATTATTTTAATATGATAAAGATATAGAATATTCAATTTTGATTTAAAATTTAAAATGAAGTTAAAATCATTTTAAAATGAAATTATAAACTATTTATAAAATACGTTGTATAGGAAATCGATGAAATATATATATAATATATATTATATTATATATAATTAATGGCCTGAATAGAACGCGCCGCGCAACGACCATTCATGAATTTCGACCATTAACTTCAAATTGGCGTAACGGGAGATCCGACCGTCGGATTTTCCTAAAACTGGAACCATTGGGTTCGTATCGAAAAGAGCTTTCCAATGAAAATAAGAGATTTTGAAATTTAATGGATAGATTTGGAAATATGTCTAAATCAATTTCAGAAAAGGTCGCTATGGATGCAGTTCATTGGCCGTTATTGGAAACCGACTGTACGGGCGATATTAAATTTATTAAAAATTTGGAAAAATTATGTAAAATCATAATAGATGATTTGGAAATAATTTGGATTAAAATTCCATTTTTATAAAGGTAAAAATATATAATTATCAAAAATGAACTAGTTACTAAGTAGAATGAAAATCCAATTAATTAATGTTTAATTAGAATTAAAGAGAATAAATTGGATTTTGAATTATCGTGAACGGTGTCTTTAATAACACTATTCTTAAACCCATCATAGAAAAGAATAAATCTTTTTATTATGATTTAGGGAATTTTACCAATTAACTAATACTTGATTGGAATTGAAATGTGAATTGGGTTTATTGTGAACGATGTTTAAAACGACATTTGTTCTTTAACCCTATTAACAGTGAAAATATAATTTTGGAATTTATAAATCTTTTATAAGGATTTAAATGGAAATTTTCGAAAGTAAAGTTTTCTAATTTAATACATTAAATTGGAATTCGATTTAATAATAATCGAGATGAGCTTCTGTGAATGAAGACCGTTACTATATATGGAATTTAAAAGGCTTTGCCGTTATTCCATTTATATTATTAGTCTGATACAGAAATTTATATCGATTATATATTGATTGATCTGATTTCTGTGAGGATTCCATATCTGATGGAAGACGATTTTGGGTTTGTCGTGAATTGTGTTTTTAATGACATTGGTTCTTCAACCCAGTTAAAGATAGGATTAGTTTCTTAAATGTAAATAATCATTAAGTAATGATTTTTGGAGATTAAAACCAAATTGGTGTTTTAATATATCTTTTTAATTTCAGGAAGATTAAAGAATAAATTTCAAAGAATATATATTTGATAAAATTAATAGGAACCTTTCCCTAATAATGTGAATCTTTTATTAAAAGAATATTCTGAATTGGAATGAGGCGTATGATGTGTTTTTGTAAAACTAATTTATAAAATACGCGAATTATTCGGAAAGACCGGGTTTAACCCATTCTGAATAATTAATACGACGATCAAGAGTCGAAGATGAAGACGGTGGTTGAAGACCGGAGTTCTTCACATCGTTTAGGTGATTACTGATGTCTTGATTGGGTCGTATACACAAGACAAGGTAATAAATGGTGATCATCCAAACGTACTTGGAGATAGACGGATATGTGAGGACCACTCTCCTGTATTGGACATATGGAACAAGGAATAAGGTGCCTCCGGTTTCGTTCAGACCCAAAAAAGACTTGTAAATGGATGGTATGTCTGACGTTGTATTCCTTTGTGCTGTATTCGTTGACCTCTGCTAAATATATATCTGTTTAATGGCGGAGAATTTATTCCCTTACTTAACACCCTTCTCTGAGATGTACGAGCTTAGAGGTTATATATTGGCAGAAATCAATGGTATGGTATGGACTGACAATGTGGCATGCTAAGATGTAAATGATGAAAGCTTATTGTTGAAAAGAAGAGCCTTGTGGTAGACGATCAAAGCACAACCCATTTTAGGCATAGCTTTGTGTACATCGTTACTTCGCGAGCCTCACACCCCGGTATGAAATAGAAACGAGAGAAGGACCCCAGGGAAATGGACATATGTTAGTTTCTAGCTAGGAGGGGTGTCAGCGTTTACAAGCCCTGGCATTTTACTCATGTGGATGTTGCTTATTTTTAATTGATGGATAGAGAGGCGCCTCAGATATACATATATCGATAGTGGCTTGGTCGACATTACTGACCAGATTATTTTATGCCCCATAGGGCAGGCTAACATATAGTTTATGGTGTTGCCAATCATCGACGGATGACCGGACCTGGCGCTCCTAGGTGCTGTTGCGGCTGAGTCCTGAGGCATGGGCTAGGGCATCTCGAATTCGATAAGGATGATCCCTTGCCTTGGTTCATAGATGGAAATCCAACTTCCAATACGGCATCATGCGGTTTTGATTGTAGAACTAGTATGGCGACATGATATATGGTACCCATGCTGCCTATGATTGATACATTTATATTCGAAGTTGATTTCTTCCCTTATAGTAATAATAAAAGATGAAATTTCGCGTAGTCAAGCATTTTTGGCTATTATAAGGGAAAAGTCTATCCTCCGGCTTGCATTGCATTGTGTGATGGGACCTGAGTCTTATAGTAGCTTCATTTTTTCAAAAAACATTGCGTTGATTTCTTTTAAAGTAGGGGTCATATGGAGTAAACCCGTTCCGTGTTATACGGTGTGGTCCCGTGATTTTCCCAACTTTAAAATCAAGCTAATAACTGTTTTAGTTCTCACACCAGTCACATGACTGACCTGGAGTTTATTGTTTTAACCTAAACTCTGGGTGCCCATATTTTCCACACGGGCAGCTAGTAGTTTTGGTTTTGCAGATATTATATTCACAGGATCCTGGTTTACAGCTAAAGCGATATTCGGAAATCTCTGTATCCGTGTATTTCTTTCAGTTGTATTTTGTAATATTTTTCCACTGCTATTTAAATGTAATTTTAAATCTCTGATATTATTGTATTTCCAATGTGTAATATTTATTCGTACTCTGGAATGCTCTTGTACTCTGATGTAATTGTTGTAATAAGCAATGAAATGTTCTTCTTTTTGTGTTCTGATTTGTCATGTTCTCAATTCAATCCGGGCTTTTCTTTACGGGGAAGTTTGGGTCCTTTCAATATTTCTATCACATCTATCAACCACTAATGAAATTCAACCATGTCAAACAAGTCAATCAAATCAAACAAGTTAAACATGTTATGTGTTTCTTAGACAATAATTTCCCATATAGTATACTTGTTATGTGTTTAGAAATTAATATGTAATGTAGTGTGTGTAGTATAACGGTTATAATGTAATATGAAATGTATGTCATATGTAAAGCAATATGAAATGATATATTAAATGAAATGCAACTTATGATGGGAATGATTTTAATTTGGAATGTACTGTAACTGATAATAATGATATATGATATGAAATAAGAAGTGTAATGATAGTGTGCAGAATGATTTGATGATTATATCTATTTAGGTAAAATATAGTCAAAGTACTATCTAACTATTATGCATATACACATATATTACAAATTATTTGAGTTAAACAAGGGTAATATATACTAATTTCTAGACTTAGGTTAATGATACTTATGAAAATTTAAAGAATTGTAAAGTTGAAAGTTTTATGGTATTCATAATAGATAATAAATTTTTCTTAGAATAATTCCAAGAGAAATGTGGAGTTAAATAATCTTAACAGAGTGCTTCTTTAATAATGTAGTAAATATTGAAGATCCTTTTAAAGATAGTATATAATTTTACCATATGAAATAAACTATTTTTATATAAACATATATTCATAATTGTATGTGTATATATATAAACTAATTTTTTAAAAAGAACTTAAAATTTAATTTATTATGAAACTTAAATCAATCTTTTGATACAAATAAATTTAAAATTTGTCAAAATATATTAATTTGCTAAAGAATCATTTATATGTTAAATTTTTTAAAAAGAAATCTATAATCATCACAAAATTATGAAATCTGGATATAAATTAAACTAAAACTACATATTTAAGACATAAAATCACACACACACACACATATATATATATTATTTTTATACCAAAACATTACATTAAATATTTAAGCTTTTAAAAATATGTATTAAGTTACAAATAGTATTTATGATAATGTAATCCAAAATTGTTATGAAATCATATGTGAAAAATATATAAGTTTAACTAAAAAAGATATATAAATTTATCTTTTATAACAATATCAAATGTTTAAAAAAAAATTAAAAAATATATATCTATATAATTTTATTGATTTATATAATTTCAAAATACTTTTTAAAACAAAATATATAAAACATAAGTAAATAAAATTGATAATTTAGAGTTTAAACAGAATTTTCATATTGAAAAAAAGTCCTTCCAAATTCTCAAATTCAAATCAAATAGTAATGAAATTGAACTTTAAAATAAGAAAAGATTTCAATTAAATTGGTATATATGTATACTATTGTGTATTGATATACGGAGAAAATTTCTAGAACTATAACAGAGATAGATTTCTACTCCTAACTATGTGCATAGATGTATATTCCTAAATATAATGATAATTATGAAAATATTGTATGGCGTACCTCTCTTTGCAGTCCTCCATTTAGTTGTCCTCTCATTGTTATGAATCACATGTTCACATCTTTCAGAACTTGATGATGAAATCTGCTTTATTGCGATGGTCTCGTTTTTCTGATCAAGATAGTATATCCATTTGCTGAATTTGAACAACATATGGGAAAGATATTGAAGATTTAGTAGTTCAACCAACTTAGCGCCAAAATTTTGGTTTTGAATTTGAATGAATGGACACTTCAACTACTATATAAAGGCTCAAAAGTCATGTCTCCTCACAATCTCTTCTCTTCTTCTTCTCGTTTTTCATTTTCTAATTAATTTTTCGGGAGGCATAATTTCTTCGTTTCTTAATGGAATTAGACGAAATCAATGGCAGATCGAAGAGAAATTCAAGGACTACGATCGAGTGAAAGTTTGGAGATGAATTTGAATGGTATTCGGGTGCAGCAAGCTGAAATAAGAGATATGCATGAAATCTCGTAACAGTTTTTCAGTTTTGCATAGCCAACTTCAAATAGTCATATCTCACTCAATTTTGATCGGAATTTGACGATCTACCCACCAAATCGACCGTGAGAACGTGAACGGAAAAGGATTTAAGACAAAATAGTCTAACCTATGGATGCAATTTGTAGATAACCGTTGATAGATTTGTTTTCCTTTTCTCTTTATTCACCAAAACTTCATTTGATCATTACTTGATCAATTCTTGACGGATTCACATGAAAACGGTTGCATTATGAAGAAAATGAAGAGAAGTATAGTATGAATATAAGTTGTAGATGAAAATCCAAGGTTATAAATTGATTTGGTAACCATTTCTTTTCCTGTTTACTTTATATACATATACATATATATATATATTTATATCCATTTCTTCTTGATGTCTTTTCACTAATGGTCATTACTTTTCTCCTCTTTTTAATTTTTATCATGTGTTCGTAAGAATTTTGAATTCTCAACAGCCATATAACACACCATTTCAGAATTTGAATTTTCAACAGCCACATTACCCATCTTTTCAGTTTGAAAATCCAATAGCCATATAATGCATCTTTTCCTGTAAAACAACACAACTTTTCAAATAATCAAATAACTTTTCAAATAATTCTAATGACATTTCAAATATTCAAATGACTTTTGAAATAATCAAATGACTTTTCAAAATATCTAACTACAATAATATCATGATGGTTTTGTAACACATTCATGTATCAAATTTCAAAATTTAAAAAAATTCAAATTTCAAAATTTTAAATTTCAAAAATCAAATCATAGTTACTTGATTTTTCAATAAAATAAAATGCAAACTCATCTAATACTGATGCAATACATTAATTTAAACTAGTGTTCAAAATTTGCCATCTTAATTTTTTTCAAAAACCAGATTATGAACTTTTTGAAAGACCATGCTTTGATACCAATTGTTAGGGATTATGGAATGGATCGTTAAGGCAAAACTAAACTAGAGAGGGGCTGAATAGTGTTATTGAGAATTTAAACAAAATCTAAAATTTATATTAGCTACTATATAAATCAAACTCCATAGAAACAATCAGGACATAGAATCAAACATAAACACAAAGATAAACAAAAAATAAAGTGCAGAAAAGGAAAGAACACACCGGATTTTATACTGGTTTGGAATTGCTCCTACGTCTAGTCCCACGCAATGTTGGATTGCGCAGAGTTTAATTACTATATCTACAGTTCTCCTTGATTTCACGACTACAAGGGATACCACCAATTCCACACACACTTGATTAAATAAACCTTCCTTGATTTCATGGCTACAAGGGGTACCACTAACTACCCGTCCTTAATTTCACAACTACAAGGGATACCACTGATTACTTACACAAACCAAATAATTACAAATAGCCCTATAACTTTTCAATAGCACTTGATTCAGAGAGTAATGAGTAGAGAGTGAGAAGAGAAGAAGTTTAATGAAAATAGAACTGAATTCAGCAATGTATAAGTGTAGAAATCATAAAAACAAGAAGATATAATGGGGTAAAGATCGAAGATGAAGATGGAGAAGAAAAATGAATAAAAAGTTCGAAATCAATCCCTATTTATAACATTTGGAAGGTTGCAACGTTTCCGAACCGTCACAAATAGTGAAAAGACACTTCCTTTCTATTTAAAAAAAATGACAGTTATATGTCGACATAGGGCAAAATGCACGTAGACGTACCCTTGTTCATAATTGATTTTTGAGCATTTTTCAAGTGTTTTGATATATATATATATATATGTATATGTATAATTATGGAAATTCTTGTATTTAAACATAATGTTATAAATGAATATTACAAAGTTGGAAATCATATGAAAACATAAACATAAACTATATAAACATATTTATAAAATTATAGAGTTAAAATTATATAAATATAAAGTATATAAAGGTGCAAATATATAAAACTTAATAAATTTGAGCTTGAAATCAAAAGTAAAGATAAAGATTAAAGATACTATTTGAAAATAGAATTTGAAATCAGAAACTGAAAAATAGAATTTGAATTTAAATTTGATTTTGAATCTGGAGTGTTATTCAGAGTCTTACATAATCTAGACTCTATTACTATATTTGTCTTGAACTCTTGAAATCTTGAATACTCATGAGTCTTGAATCATCTCTGAATTCTGAATCTCTAATATCTTTTAACTGTACAGTCTTTAGTAATAATTCTTATATATAAATCCTGCATATGTATATATATATAATATATATATATATATTCTAGGTAAAAGTGTTAGAATATATTTTATAATCAATAAATATTGAAATAAGGTTGTTGTCATTAGAACTCTATTCTCCAACGGGAAGAGATGCAATCATTGATGAAAAATCAAACTTGGAACTTGGTTCCACTTCCTAAAGGAAATCAGGCAATTGGGTGCAAATGGATATACAAGGTAAAGGACGATGGAAGGTACAAAGCTAGGCTAGTGGCTAAGGAGATTGCACAAAGGAAGGGAAATGAGTATGATGAGATATTCACACTGGCTGCGCGTCATACTTTTATCCGGATACTACTCACCATTGTTACTATTCACGACTTGAAGTTGGAGAAACTTGATGTGAAACCACCTTCTGGCATGATGACTTGGATGAAGACATTTGCATGGAGCAGCTGCACGGTTCTGAGGTAAATGATAAGTCAAATTTGGTGTGCAAGTTGAAGAAATCACTATATGGTTTGAAGCAATCACCTCGGCAAGGGTATAAGAGGTTTGATCATTTCATGCTTGAAAGTGTCTTGCATATTAGCATCAAAGATGCTTTTGTATATTTCAAGAAGTTCAGAAATGATTGTTGGGTGTATTTGCTCTTGTACGTGGATGATATGCTCATAGTTTCAAAGGACAGGACGAAAATCAACAAACTAAATTAGAGATTGAAAGCGGAGTTCGGAATGAAAGAATTTGGTGAAGCTAAGAAGATTTTGGGTATGGAAATTGAAAGGGACCGAAAGCATTTGAGTTAAGGCTAACTCAAAAGGAGTACATAAAGAAAGTGATTTGCCGGTTTAGCATGGAGAATGCAAAGACATCCAATACATCTTTACCCCTGCATCTGAAACTTTCGAGTTAAGGATCGCCTATCGAAGAAAAGGACAAGGCTTATATGACAATGGTGCCATATGCAATGTATGCAATGGTGTGTAAAAGTCCTGATATTACAAATTTCATCTGGGTGGTTATCCCGTTCATGGCTAATTCGGGGAAATCGCATTGGGAAGTGGTGAAGCTTATTTTGAGATACTTGAAAAGCACAACATCTCATGGAATTTTTTTTGGGGGTAGTAAGAAGAAGAGTTGCAAGTTGATTTGTTATTGCGATTCAGACTATGCCGGTGATAGGGATCATAGAAAGTCAACTTCCGGATATGTTTTCACATTTAGTAGCACGACCATAAGTTGGAGAGCGAGATTGCAAACTGTATCCACTATGGAGGCGTAGTTGATAGTCGCGGTAAAGGCGGCAAGAAGACACTCTATTTGAAGCTATCGTTATGTCACTTAGGGTATGGACACGATAGCATTGACGTTTATTGTGATAGCCAAAGTTCTATCCATTTGGCAAAGAATCTGATGTTTAGCTCACGGACTAAGCACATAGAGGTGAGGTAGTCATTCTTGGTAGCCATGGATGAGGATAAACAAGTATATCTTTGGAAAGATCACACAAATGACAATGCAACGGATATGTTCACGAAGGTGTTGTTGGTTGTGAAGTTCGAGCATTGCTCCAACTTGATTCACTTTGAAAGTGCTAGGTTCCACTAGGTGGCACAAGTGAAAGAGGAGTTGTTTGATATGGAAGAGTAACGGTGTGAGATTATGGTTCTACTTTCATGGTATGTGCTAGTTTACACTCCTAAGAACTTTAGCCTTTGGTTGATACTATTTTAGAGTTTGGTGCTTTCAACACTTTATTAGTGGGTGTGGGCTTTACCTGAACTCAGTGATGGAATACAATAGGGGGTGTCTTTGCCATTACTCACTAGGAAAGCATTCAAGCTTGGTGAATGTAGATATGGTGATAGTTGGAGCTATCAGTTACGAGTGATGGTATGGGTACCATTAGTTCATAGATTGAAGATAAGTGATTTTGCATCAAGGTAAAGTGTTAAATTTGATGATGCTAAATCACATTAAAAGGAAGGAAATATTTTTAAATGGAGAAAGATAAAATATAGCTTTCCCTAATTAATGAGATTTGGTTAAATATTTGTTTCCCTCTTTCGGTGGCATATTTAATAAGATCTTTTGCCATATATATAAAAACTTTGATGTCAAGTTTACTTGACTGGGGGGTAAAATAAACTTGAGTATGAAGTAACCGATCTTATCAAATTAGCCTAAAAGAGAGAGTGAAATACATCCAATTATGTTTCAATTAAGTTTTAGGATCTCTAACCTAAATCTATTTACTTCAATTCTTATCTCCACAAAAATCAAATTTTTGAGTGACCATTGTAATTAATCTCTTATGCTCTTCTTTTGGTATTAATAAAAAGCTCCCTCTCTCTCAAGTGGACGTACACTAACAAATCGTTAGTGGAACCACTGTAAATATTGATGATTCATTTATCATTATTTTCTCTATTATTATCGCTTGTTTTGATGTTGTTATTGGTTTGTGTGTGTTTGAGATTGGTTTTGATAATAGATCTTGTTGTTTGCACACTATCTATCACGATCTAACTTGTTCCCGCATTGCATAAGTAAATGTTTAAGTGGTATTTATTAATCAAGGTATTTTTCCAACAGTGAGGCATATCCGAACATGGACGCTTTCCTTAAAAAGTTATTCGTAGACGGATTGAGTTTGCTGAAGAGCCGAAGCAAACACTTCTCCCAGGATACAACAGAGCGGGGAGTAGGAATGTGTTACTACCAAAATTAACTCCAAGACTAGCTGGCAATGAAGGGGTGTCGGAAGAATATGGGCACAGAAAAGTCTCTCGAAAACAGAAAGTCAAGCAATAGATTGAATCGAAAGCCGGAGAGAATGGTTGGAAAGCAAGCACGAACCGGCACCTTCCCGAAGGGAAGAAACTCTAAGCCTGCAAAATGCCAACAAAGCGCATCAGACAAGATCCTTTTGACATAGCCTATTCGACAGGGAATTCTGTAATGAAAGGCCACCTAAGACAGGAACTAAGGAAGAAGAAGGCATGAGCTCCCCACCTGAAAACCCGGAAGGGATTATTAGTATTAACTTGTCTGATACTGATACATCTGAAGGCGAGAGCATCAAAGGTGCCAAACCAAGAGAATGTGGGGATCATTCAGAACCATCTTCCGGAGTACCTGCCGTACAGAAGCTGAAAGGCTACATTCGCAAACACCAAAAACATCACCGAAAGATACCTTCCGAAAAACCAGGCTATCGCAAAAGATCCACCTAAAGGCTAACCGGGGCTCAAGCGGAGATACAGGTTACCCATACTAATCTACCTAATATAGAAACTTACAGCGGATTTGAACCAGCAGTTATCTGCGTACATCATGAGGGCAGGCTCCTCTAAGTATTCACAATAAAGCCGGAAGCCTACATCCGAAAGCTTACGTTCGAGAGCCTACACTCAGGAACTTCTCCCAAGAATTCAAATACCATCCAAGGCCACCACATCAACAAAACCCTATCTATCCCAAATAAGCCCCAAATTGACCGGCACCCCTACTCCGAAGACTATAATTAGCACTCCGAAGACGACTGGAAGACAAGCGTCTAAGACCAAGGAAAAGCGGTTGGCAAAGGCCCTTGCAGGCTCAATAGCCCAACAGCGGAAGGGGCCCCAAATTCTCTATAAATTGGACCCTAAGAGTTAGATATAGAGCAGGAAGATTTTAGTTTTCCATTTTTTTCTTGTATTCCTGCTTTTTCAAAAGTTTACAACAGAGATGAATTTGAGAACTTTATCCATTTCGTTGGTGTGCTCCAAATCAAAGATTAATAAGAAAGAATCAACATGTAAAATATGGCTCTGTGAGTTCAACGTATCATTTCTAATGATCACTATTGCAATTTATTGTTTGTTCTCCAGACAAACATAGATCCTCATCCAAACATTCCCGCAGATTGGAGAAAAATCCACTTTCCCAGAATTTAGACCCCACTTGGTAGTTTTAGCAATTCTGCTCCTCCAGACCTTAGTACCTAGGAATGGAAATCCAATTTGACTTGCAAAAGCCTAATAACCTATTTTCCCCTTTAGATCCGCCCCTGTCGATCCATCTCTGGTGTTAACGAAAAATATCGTTAACATTTTGGCGCTGGAGAGAGGGGCCTGAACCTACGATCCTTTGGTTAACCTCACCACACATCTACCTGTGTTGCTCCATCCCGAATCGAACTAAGGCCTTGAGAAGACGAAATTATGGGTAGGAGGTCCTAGCTGAAGCCTTCAGAATCTCAAATGGATGAGTCGGAAATCATGGACCCAGGAGTAACAGAAGAAAAAAGGTTGAGAGTAAAAGCCTTATGCATAATAAAGCGAAAAAGGGAAATGGAACAATATAGTCCCGATATCAAAATTATAGCCATTCCCACATGGAATGAAAAATAATGGGCGACTTCGACCGCTTTGCCAACAAATGGTCCGAAGGGATAACATCTCAACCTCAGTATGTTTTGGGAGGAAAGAACAAAGGTGTAGGTACAACAGCTAGGATGAGTTGCAAAAGAATTAAACCCCATCAGTGAGGAGAGGGGCATAAGCCAGGGTTAACCAAGGAATACTACCTCACCACTTCGATGGAAAATATTTGATTCCTAACCAAACACGAACTCAACTATTAACCACTCACGAGGAAAAGGCCCAAGCACAAAAGGAAAATAGGAGGGCCCTACTGCCACTACCACATGATGAATGGACACGAGACTAATCACTGCAGAGTCCTCGTGGAAACCATCGTTAGACATATCATCCAAGGCCAATTACGAGAATTCATGAAAATATCAAAGTGAATTCGGTAAAAATCCTTAGGAAAAAGATTACTAAACATGTTCAAGGGTACGGAAAATCCTCCTCTCGCAATTTAAAAGGAAACCCAAAAGGGATCAGACCATAAATGGATTAAATCCCTCGTCACCACCAAATTGGTCAGGACGAGGCATCCCCCGGAGGGGGATGACGTGCTAGTCTTTCTCCATGCCCAAATCAAAGGGGGCAGGGCTAAAGCATCAAAAGGGTAAGCCTCTATTTCACGCCAAAAATGGTCATAGCGGTGCATTTAACCTTAGCACGCCCTACCTCTGCTCGTAGAAGGGTACACCCTGCCTCTGCTAGAACTAAGCACGTTCTACCTCTGCTCGCAGACGAGCACATCCTACCTCTGCTTATGTTCCGCGTTACCCGCAGAAGGGAGCACAAACCCCTATAATCGCCTATGATGGTCAGGATAGGGCACCCTTTGGAGGGGGTTGGTGTATAGTCTCTATCTGAACCTACGATGGTCAATGTAGAGCGTTAAAAGAGTAAACTTTAGTTCTGTGCCTACGATGGCCCCATCTAAGTTTTTAAGGCCTTATCATCGCCTATAATGGTCAATATAAGGCGCCGCCTGGAGGGAGGTCAGGTAAGTCCTTGGGCCCTACTTGTGGATAAGCTAGCCAAGCGCATCGAATTAATAGGCCCAGAGGATGGCCAAAAAGCACGTATATCCTCTGCTTTGACATCAAAAGCCCAAGGAGTAGCTCAGGAAGCACGTATAACCTCTGCTTTACAAATCAAATCTAAAAGGAATGCCAAAATAATAAATACCAGAGGGGGTTCCGGTCTTCTACATATTAATACCCGAATCTGGGTTGATTCGGCTCTTCACAAATACCGGAAGGGGTTCCCGGCCTTCTATCTAAATTAATACCCGAATTTGGGTCAATTCGGCTCTTCGCAAATACCCAAAGGGGTTCCGGTCTTCTACATATTAATAACCGAATCTGGGTCAATTCGGCTCTTCACAAATACCGAAAGGGGTTCTCGGTCTTCTATCCAAATTAATACCTGAATCTGGGTTGATTCGGCTCTTCACAAATACAGGAAGGGGTTCCCGATCTTATATCTCAATACCTAAACCCGAATGATCCTGAAGTAAATCACAGCCGGATGTATGGTTCCGGTTTCATCATCATAATTACCCCAGACTTAAGTAGAGTCTGACTCCTGAATCCAAACAAGAAGAAATTGCTCGTCCTTCCCGGAAATTCGAGTAGGGCTCAAAATTATGCTTCCGTTACTACCAAGGATGAGCTTATGGTCCTCTCAGGGAAGTGTCTTTAACCTATATATTCATTAATCTGTTTTTCAACATATTAATCGCTTGCATAACCCTGAAATCAACATCATACCATAACACCGGTTCGGGGAAGACATGGGGAAAGGATCCCAAACATTTCTAATAGCATCCTATAACTGGGACTAACCCCTTTTTCTAGGCGATCTTTCATTAGGAATTTTCCCAAGGATAATCATTACATAAAGAAATTTTTACTAACACTTTGCATGAATAGGTTTCCACTCATTACAACACCCTAGGTTGTAGTAACATTGTTTCTGACAAAAGCAATACGCCATATAAATCGCATAACACACTGACATCCCCACCGGAAGTCACGACATAAACCATTACACAGACATAGTCATCGTTTTGAAAAAAAAAGGCTCACGTCGAAAACATACAAGAAAGATATCTCATTCCGAATCAGGGTATTGCAAAGAAAATTCTAAAGAAGTGCAATCCTCTTTAGCTTTCTTTAGTTCATCCTCCAACCTATCGATTTGTTGCTAACCTACGTTGCAAATTGCAAATAATTTCATCTTTCTCCTTCAGTTGCTTTTCCAAATAGGACACTTGTTCCTTGAGATTTGTGACTACTATCTTTTGGAGATAATACATCTTTTTGTAGCCCGATAGGGGGCATTACCAAAAATATCTTTATAACCAACGGCGTTCGAATTTCGTCTCTAAATTGTGAAGAAGGGTTCTGAAACGAGTCCTCCTAGCCACAAACTAGATGAAATATCGTAATACGTAAAACATAAATATCAAGTATATGCTAATTACATCATACATCCTAGGGAAAAAACAATCACATGACCATTATCAATTCATACATACCATAGATACCACATCCACACTAGCATATTACCATAACACCATAAGCCATCAAATATCGGGAAACTAACACAATTCATGGACATATCAAAAGAAAATGTGTACTTAACACAATAACATTCAAAACCCATTATTAAAACTGTTTTTGCTGGACCAAACTCCTTGAGAATTCCCCCTATATTTCTAAATGTAGAGTCTAAAAGCATAACTGTAACTTACATCTTCGGAGAAGCAGAGAACTGTTGTAAGATGTGAAGACTGGTTATTAATGAAATTCAAGGAGAAGGAAAGTACTTCGAAAGCGAAAGCCATACCTGTGTGACACCAACGTCGGACCGATTGGGAGTCCCTTACTTCTCGGAATCTAAAGAACTGTCATCTCCAAAAAGCAACTCCTTTGATGCGAGAGAGGATGTCCCATCACCTTTTTCGGATCCATCTGGCCGACCCATGTGACCTTCCATCTCTCCTTCTGCTGTGTTTTCCTCCTCCACTTCTTCCTCATAATCTTCATAAAATTCATCAATAAACAAAAGCGATGTGGGATTTATCTTGTTCATTGAGGGAACCTTATGCTCCTGTCTCACTTGCTCCATCTTCCCTAAAACTCTGTCTCAGACGGAGGGGTCAATTGAAGAGAAGTCAAATTCTGAAAGCCTTTCATAATTATCCGAGATAGCAAGGATGAGGGCATCTTCGTAATACTCTATAGCAATGTTTATAAGATGGACATTTAAAAATTTGGAAATTCTATCACTAGCCTCATAAATGATTCTTTTTGCGGTGGAGAGTTGAGTGTTCATCTTGTCCACCTCGGCCGCATAATCAATCTCCAGCTCTGATTTCTCTGCCTTAAGGTCTTCGACTTGCTTCGTCAACTCCTCTTTAGCCTTCCTCTCCCCTTCTAATGAGGCCGCCAACTCCCTGCGTTCGTTATCTCCCTCTGTCTTCTCCCGCAACAAGACATCAACCTATTTTGATAGCACTCTATTCTCCTCCCTTAGAGTGTTGACCTTGGTCGCCGAGGTAGAAGCTAATCCCCGGGAGACATACCAAGTTTTCATCATCTAAAGAAGACAAGTAGGATAAATCTCTCATCAAATTTTTTTTAGAGAAAAAGTGTATGTATAATACCCAAAGGTAATCCCTGATTTGTTGCCCGTGGAGATCTTTCGAGTCCAAAGAGGCAGAAGTTGAGGTAATATTAGAAACTTTGGGAGATGCAAGAACCAGTTTTACAAGCCTATCAAAATCTGAGACTGGAAAAGGAGGTGCGGAAGAGGAAATAGGCTTAGAGGAGAAGGTGTCGAGAGGTCAAGCCTTCCCCCACTTATCTCACCAAAATCATCGAAGGGGACATGGCTGCTCGTGGACTTACCTTTCGGAGAGACTTCAGGGGAAGTATCAACATCAGCCACCTGTTAATCAACTAAAGTAGAAGGGTCAAAAGTCTGCCTTGCTTTCGGAGTAACAGCAGTGTCTCCTGAGAAGCCAATTGGCTTATCACACTTAGTCTTCTTCGATGGTGGATCAATGGAGGATTGTGCAAGCCTCTTCATGGCCTGGACACTGGACCGGCTATAAGCAGCAAGGGAAAATGCGTCCTGAGGGGCTAAAGGTCCTAAACAAAGAGAAGGATGAATTAGAGAATGCAAGAACCAGAAACAAGAGAAATAATGACAGATGTTATCTAGACAAATGAACGAATCTCATGCAAATCACCTGGATGGATAGGATAACCTGCATTAAATGAGTCGGAACCCAACAATAGTCCCTTAGGACCAGAAAATTGGATGGGAGGTTGCCCCAATATCTTTTGTCTAGGAGAGAGCAAACCATATTTGCGAAGTCTATAGGCGGTCAAGATAAATGACCGGCACATATACTTCACCGGTGCATTGAAGATAGCGTCGACAACTAGAGCTTCTTCCAGAGTTAAAATCACATCTTTGGAAGGGGGCTCTGTGATAAAAGGAAGGTTCAAGCAAATAAAAACCAAAATTACAAGACATTTACTTTCTACAAGAAAAAGGCCTATCGTCATCAATAAATTATCCTTATATACCGAAGAGGCATTTAACAAGAAAGTATTGGTCCTACCACGGCCTAGTTTTGTTAATACTGTCGGTAATCAGCCTCTTTATGGGGTTAGCCCTCCATATCAGCAATTCTAAAGTCTTAGAGAACCGAACCATGTGGCGGATGTTGATGGGCCTTTTGGACTTCCCATCAAGGCATGGTAATATCGAAGATTCGTCCCCGAAGCCCTTGAAGTGAATCAATCAGAGAAGCCATCATCCTATTCCACATTGTTTGCCAGACGCGGTCCCAAAGGAGTATATTGTGGCTAGGTCCAGTCAGCTACGAAGCGCTCATCTGGGGGTCAGTCTAAAGAATAGTTCATCCCAGATTTTTTCCATTCAAATTGCCCAAGGCGGGCGGATCAAGCATTGAATCCTTGCTAGATTTTTGGAGGAAAGGCCGATTCTTCAGCGGATACCGATTCTTTCAGCCATAGTTATTCCTCTGGATCTTATAACACGTGTAGACAACGGCTAAATATTGCATCACCTATAAATACCTGTATTTCAATTCAGAAAGGGGCATTGTATTTTTCTTTTTGGTAAAAAAAAGGAATAACATATAAAGTGGATGTAGGCACCGTCTTTGCCGAACCACTATAAAAATTCTGTGTGTGATCTCTTTTTAATTTCTTTCGTATTTTTGTTATTCTTCATTTATTCTCTACGAAACCTTTCTTTTCGAGTGTTGAACCAGTTTTTGGTATCAACATTTTGGTGCTTTTACTGAGAACTAATTTTCTCAGGAAAATTCGGATTTTTGCTCTACTTTTGGATCACCAAGTCCAAGACAGAAATCTCATTTTTGTCATTGCATTGACTTAGCAATGGCGGGAAAAACAGTCCGCAACACTGGAAAGAATCCACAAGCTGGACCATCCACGGAAGCAGCCGGCGGGACGGCTAACCCTGAAGCTACGTCGAGTCGGCCTACATTACCCCTTGAGAGGGATTTAGCTCCATCTTCTGCCTTCGCAACCCGAGACGAATTCATGGTTGTAGTAGATCAGCTTAGGTAAACTACTGATGCCCTAAAGGTCCATTCTCAAGAGAACGCCACTATGAGTGAAGACATAACCCGCATAGCGAGACAATGGGAAGAATTCAGGAATCAAGCTCGGGAGGTTTGGGGCCATCGACTCCCTTCCCCATAACCAGATCGAGCATCAGGAAGCTCATCTTCATCTGAAGAAGACAGGGACCCGCGTCGACCTCGGCACCCATTAGAGAGGATTGAAATCACCCGACAACCACGGACGGATGACTATCAGAATCCGCCCGACGAGCGTGCTCAAGGGCGTGCTGAACAGGCCAAGTTAGAAATGGTCGATCCTTTAGCCCTGCACAATCGGGAGACTTCCCCTTCAGTAAACCAAAACGCTATTCGAAGAAATTGGTCTCCTATACGCCCTCCTCGGAATCTTGTGAGGGACCAAGAGAACCGGAGGAGAAGAAATGCCCGGACGGCATTTCCTGATAGAGGGGGTAAAAGAAGTCCGTCGGTAGAAGAAGTCGACCCGGACACAGTGGTTCCACCAAACCTAGCCGCGATGCTACGACAAATTATGAACGATAGTCGCGGGCATAGAAATGAGGACTGGGGAATCTACCGAAGCCATACACCATTCACTGATGACATATTGCAAGCGGAATTTCCTAGGAGATTCAATATGCCCCAAATAGAATGGTACGATGGGACTTCAGATCCACAGCAGCATCTAATGAGATATTCTTGGCACATGGAGGCATCGGTTGCTCCTGACACAATTAAATGCAAGGCTTTTCCAATCTTTTTAAGTAGTGTAGCACTTATGTGGTTTGTCCGTTTACCCGCAAATTCTGTATCTAGCTTTAAAGACCTGAGTGAAAAGTTCCTAACTCAGTTCCATCTTCATGCCACCAATCAAAGCATGTCATAGCCTTGTCAGCAGTTAAGCAAGGGTGAGGCGAGTCCTTAAGAAATTTTCTCAATCGGTTCAATTGGGCGGCAACCGAAGTTAGCAACCTTAACCACGAAATCGTCTTGATGGCCATGGTCGATGGCATCGACAAACAAACCGAGTTTGGGAAATATTTGATTGGAAAACCACCGACCACGATTGAGTCTTTCTATGAAAAAGCCAACATCCGATTAAGGCAAGAAGATGTGCAGCTGGAAGAGGAGGTCGGTCAGAGGGACACCTTCGATCCGTCAACCCGAAACAACGTCGTGGTTAAACAATCTGGGGATAATTCGGGGGAAATCAAAGTAAATGTTTAAAATCGTGGCAAGCGAAGTGGCGAAGGATCGAGAGAGAACAGTGGGAGTTCGAAGCAAGGAGGAAATTCCCGGAAGCGCCCCCGCTTCCAGGTATTTGACACCTATACTGCGTTAAACGACACATTAGAGAACATATATTTCGATACCTGTAATGCGATGCAATATAAGAAGTCGCCCCGACGAGAGCCTACAGAGAAGGACCGAGCAACTGGGAAGTACTGTTTATTCCATGACATTTAAGAGCATACAACCAATGAGTGTCGACATCTTAGGGACATCGTGGAAACGCTGATTCGAGAAGGAAAACTCGACGAATATTAAACAGCTCCAAGGGACGGGGGCAAGGAACTTCGATGCCTAACAAAACCATGCCACGGATCGTGCTACCCCTCAAGAAAAAGGAAAGGGGATTTTTGTTAATGCTATCGTGGGAAGACCGCATCCCATGGGTCATAGCGTCAGAGCCATGGAACGATACGTCAACGCTGCGAAGCATCTTGATGTTGCAGAAGTGGATCCCTGTGAAGCCGCGAGTCCTATCAAACAAAGAAGAACAATGGGTGAGGATATCATCTTCCGCGAACGAGAATCATCTGGTATAGAAATTCCAACAGTCGATCCGTTGGTGATAACAGCTGTTATTGGCCCAGCTACCGTCCGAAAGGTTTTAATTGACAACGGGAGTTCAGTAAACATCCTATTTAAGCAGACCTACGACCAAATGAAATTGGACGCGAAAGACTTGGAGCCGTATGAAGGTCAGATACGTGGTTTCAATGGGGCGACCACCGAACCCATCGGCCAGGTCAAGCTATCGGTGGAGTTAGGAGATGGGGATCGACGAACAGTCAGGATTCTACCATTTGTTGTAATGAATATCAACTCGCATTATAATGCCTTCCTGGAACAGTCTGCCCTGGCTGTGTTTCGAGCATGTATCGCCTCTTGGTGTTTACTTTTGAAGTTCCCCACGGATAGCGGAATCGGAACCATGTGAGGAGACCAGGTAACGGGTTGAGCATGCTATATGGCAGAATGGAAGGAGCTACGGAATGGTGGTAACAAGGAGTCTGAGAAATCTTCCTCCTAAGGGGAGAGGAAGGAAGCATAGCAATTACAGAAAACACACCGACCAGGACCGTCAGCCTATGAGGTCGAAGACATCGACCCACGAGATCACGATGAGTCGGGGTGCAAGAAGGCGGCCCCAAATGATACCACCATAGAAGTATCAATCGATGATAATGATCCCACCAAGGTCCTAAAGGTTGGATCTCACCTTGATCCCCTCCGGACGATGGAGTTAAGTGAATTCCTTTGTGTGAATTTAGACGTATCCGCCTGGACCCACGCTGACATGTGCGGGATATCTCCGTCTATTATAACCCACTCCCTCAGCATCGACCCAAAGCACTCTCCAGTAAAGCAGAAAAGGCGAATGTTGGGCCCTGAAAGGTCGAGAGCTTTAAAAGAAGAAATTGAGAAGTTACAAGTCAACAGATTCATCTGAGATTCAACCTATCCCGACTGGATAGCCAATCCGGTGTTGGTGAAGAAGGCAAACGGGAAATGGAGAACCTGTATTGACTTCTCCGATTTAAATAAAGCCTGCCCTAAGGACAGCTTCCCATTACCTAGGATCGATCAGCTGGTCGACTCGACCACCGGGCATGAGCTGCTTTCATTCATGGATGCATATTCCGGATATAATCGGATTGCCTACCACATCCCTGACCAGGAACATACCAGCTTCATTACCGACCTCGGACTGTACTGTTATGTGGTGATGCCTTTCGGTTCAAAGAACGCAGGGGCTACCTATCAAAGATTAGTTAACCGAATGTTTCATGATCAAATTGGGAAAACGATGGAGGTATACGTAGATGATATGTTGGTAAAATCAAAACATTCATCTGAGCACGTGAACGACCTGTCAAGGATGTTTAACATGCAATTCCTCGGCTTCATTGTAAGTTCCCGTGGAATCGAGATCAATCCCGATCAAATTGTAGCACTTAGGGGAATTCAGGAGCCTCGCCGGATAAAAGACGTTCAGAGTTTAGAAGGAAAGGTAGCCACTATGGGACGATTCATCTCGAAAGCCACTGATAAATGCCTGCCCTTCTTTGAACTGATAAAAAGGGGGAAACGGATCTTTGCTTGGATGCCCGACTGTGTCGAAGCCTTCCGCAATCTGCTTGATCATCTTGAAAAGCCTCCTATTTTATTCAAACCTATCTACCATGAAGACTTGTTCGTCTATTTAGCAGTATCCGGACATGCAATTAGCTCGGTCCTGGTCCGTGAAGAGGATTGAGTGCAACGACCGGTTCATTATGTGAGTAAGAAATTGACCGGAGCCAAACGTAATTACCCTAAGATCAAAAAGCTGGCGTATAGTTTGCTAATCACGTCAAGGAAGCTTCGGCACTACTTCCAGGCCCATCCAATTAAAATATTCACTGATCAGCCTCTTCGAAAAATCTTACAATGACCAGAAGCAAGCGGGAGATTGCTAAAATGGAATATTTAGTTAAGCCAGTTCGACCTAACGTTTATTCCTCAGAAGTCAATCCGAGGACAAGCCTTAGCTGATTTCATAGCAGAATTTACGACCCCAGAGGAAGAGTGTCAAGATGATGACCCTGAGCCTATGAAGGTCGATCAGGAGCAAATTAGCTGGAAGCTTTACACGGATGGGGCCCGAAATAAACAGCGCTCGGGAGCTAGCATAGTTCTTCTCTCCCCCGAAGGGCGCTCTATTTATTATGCTCTGAGGTTAGAGTTTTTGGCAACCAATAATGACTCTGAGTGCGAAGCCCTGATTGCTGGGCTCAAATTAGCGAAGGACCCGAAGGTAACATCACTTGACATCTTTTGTGACTCACAACTTGTAGTCTGTCAAGTCCTAAAGGAATTCGTTACCCGAGGAGAACGATTGACTTCTTACCTCAAAGAAGTCAAGAAGTTGCTGCGAAACTTCGACCGATACAGTATTTCCCATATTCCTCATGTAGAAAACCAGAAAGCAGGTAGGCTAGCAAAGCTGGCCAGTTCAGACTATTCGAACGAGACAGAGTTAGTCCCCATAGAAGTCTTGAAAATACCAAGCATTGACCAGATGAATGTTGATCAGACGGATATCGAGCACGAAGAAGAATCATGGATGACTCCCATCAAAAATTTCCTTCTCCATTGGCAATTTCCCGAAAAGAAGAATGAAAGGCGAGCTTTGGTGCGACAAGCTTCCAGGTATCTTGTTCAGCAAGGCCAACTCTACAGAAGAGAATTTTCTTTTCCTATGTTCCGATGAGTGCCCAACAATGACATCAAAAGAATACTACGAGAAGTACATGAGGGGATTGTGGAGCCCACATCGGGGGGCAAACCCTGGCCCGGAAAATACTGTGTTATGGATACTTCTGGCCGACCATTAAAAAGGACGCTGCCAACTACGCCAAGAAATGCAATAACTGCCAGAGGTTCGCACAGATCCCACGGGCGCCTCCAACGAATATTACCCACATGATAAGTCCTTGGCCGTTCGCTATGTAGGGAATTAACATCATCAGAACTTTTGCCTATTTCAAAAGGGGGTGCTAGGTACGCGATTGTGGCGGTAGATTACTTCACAAAATGGGCAGAAGCCGAGCAGATGACCACAATTACAACGAAGAAGGTTATCAACTTTGTCGCCAGGAACATTATATGTCGGCATGGAGTACCTCGAACCATTATCACAGATAACGAAACCCAGTGTGACAGTCTGGAATTTCGAGATTTTTGTGAGAAACATCATATCGAAAAGAGGTACACCGGAGTCGCGCACGCCCAATCCAATGGTCAAGTTGAAGCGGTCAATAAGATCATTAAAATCATTTTTAAGAAATGGCTGGAACGTGCTAAAGGAAAATGGGTCGACGAGTTGCCCTTGGCATTGTGGGCGTATCGTACTACCCACAAAACCACTACAGGGCATACTCCCTTTGCTTTATCATACGGGTCCGAAGCAGTCCTTCCGATCGAACTTAAAGTCCTGACTCACCGGACGACCTACTACGATCCCTTGACTAATAAGGCACTTCTCTTGACCTCCCTGGACATGATTGACGAAAAAAGAGAAGAAGCGAATCTTCGGGCTCAAGCCCACAGCCAAAGGGTCGCTCGATATTATAACAAGAAGGTCCGGCCAAAGACATTCGAGGTAGGCGATCTGGTCTTGAAACGAATCTTTCCTGTCCCTGTACACATGGGTCCGAGATAGGAAGGACCTTACGTAATTCAGAGAAAGCTCGATAATGGAAGTTTTAGATTAGCAACTGTGAATGGCGAGCTGTTTCAAAGAGCATGGAACACAGAGCATTTATGGCATTATCTTTCTTAGAATTTATATTTCAGTGTTTTTTCTTTCTTTTCGCATTTAGATTATTGATTTATTTGTTGCTAGCATTGTAATAAGCAACCATCATCGGTCGCAATTGCGTATTAATAAGAGTCTTCGTTCTTGCTCTGATTTGTTGTAATTATAAAAGAGCCAGTAATTGTATTGAACGACTGACTATACAGCCTTTACCTTGAATGAATCAAGGATAAAGCCGACGCCTGTCCAGGCACACTGATCGACCATCAGATCTCGACTCTCGACCCCATTGACTTGGGGAAGAGTATAAACGATACCCGAGCGTGAATGGTGCGCCTTGACAAAAGACCGCTCAAACAACAAAACTTTACCCTTTACTGACCAAAGGATAAGTATAAAAGCCTTATGACGTCCCTGCTCAATTGCATCTAAGCCTCGATTAAGGATGGGACTCCTTGAGCTCGACGGGGAGTTTACCACTCAAGTATCTACCCAACACTGGGGGCAAAAGAAATAGCTAGTGCCCCCGACAAGGGTGAAGGGTAACTCACCCTTGACATAAAAAATTTAACCATGTGATTCACACGACATCTATGTTACACATGTTACCACTAGTTGCGAAATAAGTTGATTTTCATTCATAACACCCTGACATCATCACAAAATATTATTGTATAGTAGGTACCATTCAAACAACGACATCAGAGATACATCATTAGATAGTTACACAGAAAAAGAAAGTCCTAAAAGGGAGGTGTCATTAGTCCTTGCTCCACCATTTCAGCCAACTCTTTATGCCTGATCATCTCCAGCATTTCCTCGGTGGTCAACACTCGTCTCGACCCCCGAAGTGTACTACCAAAAGAACGGGAAGCTGGGTCAGAAACCTGCGGAACAAGGGGGCAGCAGAGCATGGGGCTGAAGAAAGAATGGTCGAAGGAAGGAGTTGGAGAGGTTTGGCACTTGAAGAATCCCCGGCGGGTTCAGGTTTCATAGCAGAAATCTCCTTGTCCCTTCGGTTCTTGATATCGGCCATGGTTGGGCAATCTTCTTTTTTGGATTCCTCAATGATCTCGACATCGGGAGATACTAAGTCGACCGTCGCTACTTCCACAGCCTTAATCTCTTCTTCAGTGGTGCCCTTTTTCTCAGCGGTAGGTCCTTCATTCATCGTTTCAGAAACAACTGAAATCCCTAAGAAAGAAAGAAGATACATACAGGTTAGAGGAGGATAACGACTCAAAAAGAAAAAGAGGAGAGGAGAAGCTCACTTTCCACGTTAGAACCAACCGTTTGTCCTTCTGTGACCTTGACTTTGTTGGATGGAAAGGTAGAAGATGAACCCCTCTCTATAACCATGTGCGCGGAGGCTGCGGGAGCATAAGGACGACTGTCACCAGCTTCAGTTCGAAGGATCGATTTTCCTTTCACCTTACAATGCTCTGCTTCTGCCATTCTCTTTTCTTGGTTTCGTGCCTCCATCACAATGGCACGCTCTCTGTCAGTCAAGATATGGGTCATCAGTGATGTCTCATCCACTGGATGACCCTGTTTTGCCTTCTTCTTTTCTTCCCATAAAAGTACCTTCCACAAATCAACTAACGACAAAGCATCTAGGACAAATCCCTACGGCGAAGAACATCTGTACAAAACAAAAGAACCTGGCGAGCATGCCCCTTCTTCATCTCGACTTTCTCTTGGGTATGCTCGGCCTTAAGGGTCTCGATTTCAACATCGTGTTGAAGCTTCAGATTACCAGCAGACTCGACCGTTGCCGCAACATTCTTTTTAGCCAGATCCTTAGCCAGCTCGGATGAATAAAGGGCAGCCTTCAAATTCTGAATTTCGAGGTCGAGCTGAGCTCTGTCCCTCCTCTAAGCTTCAATTTCCTCCTTCATAGAAGCACATTCCCGGCCTTTCTGTTGGGTTTGAACGTTCAAATCCTCGATCTCTCTCCCATACTTTTCTTTGTCTGCCGCCGCCTGCATCTCCTGATCTTTGATTTTCTTTTCAAAGAACGCGAAGGTCCTCTTACCACTGTCGACCTCCCTTTTTAAATTAGCAAGCTCGACTAGTTTTCCCTTTAATACCCCACTCACTTGCTCGGCATATTGCAACATAGCGTCATATTGACACAAGGCATATTCCAAATTACTGCGCATGCGGTGACGGAAGCTGTGGGATAATGGTTGTATTTCGGGAAGTACCCCGATCTCGGAAAAAATAAGACAGGGGAAATTTCGTTCCAATTCTTGGAGTCGGTCGGTAGAAGAAGTGCCAACCATAGGACTGGAGCGATGGGTCACTACCCGAGAAGGCTCGGCTCCTTTTTTCTCCCTGGCTTTGGGGGATTTATCCACTTTCCTCTTCTTGGGCGCGCTACTCAGTTCGTCCATATCTCCCGGCATTCGATCATGTCTTCTCAAGCGCCTCTTTTTCTGCCCATCTTGGACCTTGGGCAGTTGGTCTCCTTCTTCTCTTGGCTCTTCTTTTTCTTCTTCCTTCCTGTCTTCCTTCACGTCTTCTGCTTCCCTCCTTTTGCTACCATTGTTTTTTCGCTGACATCTTTTTCAGTATGAGGTAAAGTAGCTTCCCCTGACCCGATGTCCCTTGGGAAGGAAGCGAACAGGTTTCCATAAAACTCTTCATCAACACCTGCAGGGGAAGCAAAATGAAGTAAGCAGTCTTTGATTTGCGCACAAATATTTGATGTTGTGACATACAATAAAACCTTATAGTTATGACAATATTATACCTCCAATGCCGCTCTCTTTGTCTGGAAAGGACATTCCCTCAGATTGGTGGACAAAGAGTCGATTTGGATCTAGACTCTGTGGTGAAAGGATGATACTGGGCAATTGTAAGTTCTCCAGCCCTGGAAGAGGGGAGGCACCACGACCTTCATATAGACCATGGGTCGAAGGGGAATCTTCCTCGACCTCTGAATCTCTCAGGTGAATCTCAATGTGCTCCTCTTCGTTTGACTTCCCTGGCATAGCTTTAGGAGATCTCTTGGCAGAAACCTTCTTTTTTGGTCGATGTCCGACCCCATCACGAGCAACTTCCTGAAACTTGACCTCCCAAACCTGCCTTTTGAAAATAGGCTTCTTTGAACCAGATTTTCCTTTCTTCTCAAGCAAGGGACGAACGGAGGAATCTCCGTCCAGCGGAATCACCTGTCTATCACCCGACTTTTTTGTGACTGGGAGCACGTCATCTCGAACCGGTGCTACAAGGTCAGTCCCTTCTTTTGTTGAGCCCCTCGACCTATGTTGGTCGAGGAGGGCATATTGGTGCAAGTTTTCATCAGTTAGACAGTCCCAGAACTCCGGTTGCTTCTTTTCTATCTCGGTCAGCCGTCTGTGGCATTCTTTAAAAACCTCCTCATCGGGTCTTATCAGCTCGCCTTCTGTATATCAAAAGATAAATCAGTCGAGGAGAGAGGCTCTAATGGGGAAGGAGTTTGCAAAAAAAAGGGAGAACTTAGTAACTTACCACGTTTAATCCAGTATCGGGCGCACTCCGGCTGTTGCTTAATCTAGAACTACTCTCGCCTGGGATCGCCTGCCTTGCTTGGAACCTCTTCAATAATCTTCCAACCACGAACAACTTCAAAGAAAAATAAAGAAGGAGATTTATCATTGTGTCTAATATTGAAAAGGAAGGCTATGTCATCAAAGGTTGGAAGATGTCCCAGAAATTTCAGATATAGATAACAGGTCGACAGCAGGTTGCCATAGGCTATCGGATGAAACTGCATTGGAGCCAAGTTCATTCGACACAAAAAGTCAATAATGAAAGGAGGAAAAGGGGGAATGGCTCCCACGTTGCACATCGGAAGAGAAATTGCCATATAATCGTCCGGAGGATTATGGGGTCTGTCGGTTTCCACGGGAACGAGAACATCATCAAAAGGAATATTGTGTTTCGCCGTTAAATGCTTTAGTCGCTTGAGAGTAATGTTGAATTTTTCTGCTTTTGGAGGGCTACTCAGGATCTCCGCACCAGGAAGCATATCAGGCGCTAGTGGGATAGGTATCGCTTTAGATAGCTCGACTGCTATCGGGGGGATAGGCTGCGGATCCATCGACCGACTTTGAGGATCGTTGCTAGGAGTGGGTTCTGACTGACCTGTAGATTCCGAAGAACTGTCTACTCTAATGGAAAAAGGTATCTCTCCATCAGACTTTGACTTAGCCGTTAACTTATAAAAAGGGATGAAAGAAAAAATGAGTAACAGATGATCTGGTTTGGGTTAAATGAAAATCGGTATCTATTTCATCATCCCCTTTAGCACAATCACGCGTCTTAGAGTCTAGAACTGTTCTAACTCATGAAATGCTTGACAAAGTCTTTTTTGCCATCAAGATTAGAAATTTGATATCGACAAGTTTTAGTCCAAAGAATGGTGATGCCGCTTTGGGGGAACCGCGCCGCCACTGATTCTAGCGGTTTAATGCGGAGAAACTCCGTCGATGGAGTCAAATTAAACCCTAGGTCACGGTAAAAAAAGGGGAAAAGACAATTGTGCAAAAGTGATATTTCGATATGGAGAGCAATTCATACCTGAAAAGGATGATTTTTGGAGGAGATGATGATCGCTGATTGTCTTTCTTTCGAAGCAGTAGATTAACCCTCACGATGACAAAAAGGTAAAAAGAAAAGGGTGAATGAAGTTTTATTTTTATAGCAGTAGAGAAATGTGGCTATTCAAATTCGACCAATCTGATTGGACCAGGCGGACGTGTAAAGAAGTTGGAAAATAAGAAATCAGTTGATAAGACGGGGAGATAGAAAGGCACCATCATTATCTGAATTCATTTATAATCTCGAAGCAATTGATGGGACTTGACACAGTATGTGGTGCCCATTGGATGAAAGTCGGGATAACCAATGGAACAAGCGGTGTACAGACTTTGGCTCAAAAAATATGACAACAAAGTATGCTTCCCATTAAGTAAATCATACTTTGGGGGACAAAGTGTTGATGGGCCTTTTGGACTGCCCATCAAGGCATGGTAATATCGAAGATTCATCCCCGAAGCCTTTGAAGTGAATCAATCAGAGAAGCCCATCATCCTGTTCCACGTTGTCTGTCAGACGCGGTCCCAAAGGAGTATGATGTGGCTAGGTCCAATCAGCTACGAAGCGCTCATCTAGGGGTCAGTCTAAAGAATTGTTCATCCCAGATTTTTTCCATTCAAATTGCCCAAGGCGGGCGGATCAAGCACTGAATCCGTGGTGGATTTTTGGAGGAAAGGCCGATTCTTCAGCGGTTATCGATTCTTTCAGCCGTAGCTATTCCTATGGATCTGATAACACGTGTAGACAACGGCCAAATATTGCATCACCTATAAATACCTGTATTTCAATTCAGAAAGGGGCACTATATTTTTCTTTCTGGTAAAAAAAAAGGAATAACATATAAAGTGGACGTAGGCACCGTCTTTGCCGAACCACTATAAAAATTCTGTGTGTGATATCTTTTTAATTTCTTTTGCATTGTTGTTATCCTTCATTTATTCTCTACGAAACCTTTCTTTTCGAGTGTTGAACCAGTTTTTGGTATCAACAGCGGATGAGTTTAGGGCTTAAAGAACCCTGACCCGAAGCAAGCGCTAGAGCCTCCAAGCACAAAAGGGTTATGTATGCATTAGGTAAAAGCTGAATAGAGCAACTTTCAAGTCAACCAAAAGCCTGTGTAGAAAGGGGGGAAAAGGAAGAAAGCCTCCATGCCAGATATGAATGGCCAAATACGTAAAGAACCCTTCGAGAGGATTCTTGTGAAAATTTGGAGAAGTAGCTACCATAACATCCATATCCGCCATGCCAAAGTTATTCAATACGGCGTCCACAGAGCGTTGAGAAACGATTAAGGATGGCTTGGGCACGAATGCCTTCTTAGGACGGGAGGCCTTGGAATCTTTGATCTTCTCCTTAGCTGGGCTTTTTTGAGACATGATTCTACCAGGTAACATCGTTCCATAACCATGCAATTAGTACGCATATCTCTTACACAAATATACATATATCAATCAAACATAAATGAGTACCATTGCATCATGGTTAATGCCCAAGTCAATTGGACAAAAACCCAGATAAGAGATTTTAGGAGGTTTACATCTATTGCACTTTAGTTAGCTTACAACTAAGTCTTTTACACAAGGGGTACGCGTATCCTGACATTTATTCTTCGGGGGAAGTTAAACATTATCACCCCAAAACCTAAACAAGCCAACACCAATGGTGCAGGAAAGTTGACCCTAATTATGATATAACACCTCCATTATGTGTCGACTGCATGGAATTTCAATTAACGGTTGATAATGTCGGACATTAGGCATGGGAATATAGAGATTGACACCTAAACCTATTTTATGATCTGCTTAATCCTAACCAACTTTCCTGCCAATTTTGACGCATAGTTAAGATTGCGATTCATATAAGAAGTAAGAATACTCACAGATAGTTGGGCTTGGATCTTCAAAAAGGAAAATTTGAGCAGCTTCTTAGAGGAGCAGTAATCTTGTTCAAGGATTTGATTTGTAGGTAAAACACGGAAACGAGGGAGAAGAAGAATTTATGTTCAAATCTCAAGATCAATCTGGGCCATACAGGTGAAGATCAATCAACGATTCTGATAGAGGGAGATCAAAAGACCCTGAAGTGACATTTCAGAAAAGACAAAAAAGGGTTGACTTGAAAAGTTGAAAAACACCCCTTTACCGTGAGAGGGGGAAAATGTTACTACCAAAATTAACTCCAAGACTAGATAGCAATGAAGGGGTGTCAGAAGAATACGAGCATAGAAAAGTCTCCCGAAAACAGAAAGCCAAGCAATAGATTGAACCGAAAGCCTAAGAGAATGGATGGAAAGCAGCATGAACCGACATCTTCTCGAAGGGAAAAAGCTCTACACCTGCAAAATGCCAACAAAGCGCATCAGACAAGATCGTTCCGACGGGGCCTATTCGACAGGGAATTCTATAGTGAAAGCCCACCTAAGACATGAACTAAGGAAGAAGAAGGCATGAGCTCCCCACCTAAAAACCTGAAAGGGATTATAAGTATTAACCTGCCTAATACTGATACATCCGAAGGTGAGAGCATCAAAGGTGCCAAACCAGGAGAACACGAGGATCATCCGAAACCAGCTTCCTGAGTACCTGCCGTACAGATGCCGAAAGGCAACATTCACAAACACCAAAAACATCACCAAAAGCCACCTTCAGAAAAACCAGGCTATCGCAAATGATCCACCGAAAGGCTAACCGGGGCTCAAGCGGAGATACAGGTTACCCCTACTAATCTACCTAGTACAGAAACCTACAACTGAATCGAACCAACAGTTATCTATGTACATCATAAGGGCAGGCTCTTCTAAGTACGATAAAGCCGGAAGCCTACATCTGAAAGTTTACGTCCGAGAGCCTACGCTCAGGAACTGCTACCAAGGATTCAAATACCATCCAAGGCCACCACATCGGCAAACCCCTATTTATCCCAAAGAGTCCCCAGTTGACAGGGACCCCCACTCCGAAACTATAATTAGCACTTCGAAGACGGCTGGAAGACAAGTGTACGAGACCAAGGAAAAAGCGGCCGGCAAAGGCCCCTATAGGCCCAATAGCCCAACAGCGGAAGGGACCCCAAATTCTCTTTAAATAGGACCCTAAGAGCTAGATAGAGAGGTGGAGGATTTTAGTTTTCCATTTTTTTCTTGTATTCTTGCTTTTTCAAAAGTCTAGTACAAAGAGGAATTTGAGAACTTCGTCCATTTTGTTGATGTACTCTAAATCAAAGATTAAGAAGAAGGGGATCTACGTGTAGAATATGGCTCTGTTAGTTCAATGTATCATTTCTAATGATCACTATTGTAATTTATTGTTTGTTTTCCAGATAGACATAGATCCTCGTCCAGTCCTTCCCGCAGATCGGAGAAAAAACCGCTTTCCCTGAGTTTAGACCCCTTTTGGTAGTTTTTAGCAATTCTGCTCCTCCAGACCTTGGTACCTAGGAGTGGCGATCTAATTTGACTCGCAAAAGCCTAATAACCTATTTTTCCCTTAGATCCGCCCTGTCGACCCATCTCCGGTGTTAATGAAAAATATCGTTAACAGAATGTAGACAACAATTCTAAATTTCTTGGAACATAAATTAATTTATTGCGGTTTTGAAAAGTATGTTTTTAAGAGGCAAAAAATGGAGTATATGTAGAAAAATATGTATCCCTTCGTATAATCGGGACTGTTGAAAAATAGCAGTTGTATTTTTCAAGTTGAAAAACCTTCAGTTAAATCTGTTCAAAACAGACACGACTATTGAAGAGACCCTATACTTTTCAATTCAAAAACCAACAGTTCAATGCATTTGTGAGTTCATGCATGCTCATGCACTTTCCATTCCATCCTATGCTATTCATGCTCTATTTCTATTTCAACTAATAGGCATGTTGCCTATTTGTAACACCCCGAATTTCCTATTAACACTAAAGTTGCTAAAATATTAATAAGTGTGTAAGAGAGGGGATGTGTCTAATATGAATATAAAAATATTAATAAGTGTGTAAGAGAGGGGATGTATCTAATATGAATATAAAAATATTAATAAGTGTGTGAGAGAGGGGATGTATCTAATATGTATATAAAAACAATAATAAGTAAAGGGGGATGTATCTAATATGTACATTGTAGAAAATATATATATATTTATGACATGAATAGAAGTTTATTAATATGCTGAGTGTTTGCTGAGTCACTTCTGACTCATTGCTGAGTCAACAAGATAAACCCCATCTTGTCTGAACGGCTGCGGTTATTTCTAGGTTAAATCTAATGGCCTAAATGAATTCTAAAATCTATAAATAAGTGGGTAGACCCTAGACCTAAATCACTTGTAAAATTAGAGAAGCTACCGTCATGTTGCTGCCATGGAGTTCAGCATAGCCGTCACAAACTAAGAAGAGGAAGCCTAATCATCTACAACTAAATCTACACAAATCAAATCAAAAGATCTCTCTTTCTCTAATTCTTTTCTTTTGTTGGTGAGTATGATGATTCTCACAAGACTATTACAAACTAATTTGACTCAGTTATGAATGGATCACAAGAAAGTGATGTGATTTGTAATTGTAAATTCTATATATTGTGGATCTCTTATTATGTTATTATGTTGTCGTATGATGTAAGTTATATATGCTATGTCATGCTATGTTGTAAATTCTCTTATGCTATGTCGTGCTATGTTGAGAATCATGTCAAGCTATGTTATACTATCATACTATGCCATGTTATAAATCATGCTATATTATGTTGAAAAATCATGTTGTTGGATCATGCTTAAAGTTATGTTTTTTTTTCTTAATTTAAATGGATCTTGTTTAAGGGAATTTGCCTATTAGGTTAGGTGTACCCATAAACTTGAAACTATAATTAAATAAAACTTGATTATGGGAATTTGCCTATTGAGTTAGGTGTATCTATATAAAACCATGTTGTTAAAAAATTAGATGATGCTGATTCACACATGTTCATATGTAAGTTTATGAAAATTGATTGAGATCATATTAGGTGAATTTTGAACAAGTTGACACCTTTAGATCCATGACATGTATAATCTGTGCAAGTTGGACATATGCAAGTTTCACCCCTTATTATGATTCATTTGGTCACATATACATGTTGTTATTATGATAATCTCTTTTATGCTATGAGTTAGGCTATTCGAGTCTAACATATATTTTGCGAATAAACGTTCAAACGTGGGGTAGGGGTAATATTAGGAATTAATAAATTGGGTGCAATTTTGTAAGATGTTGCATACCATGAATGAATGTCCATAATTGAGTCAATTATGGACATTGTTAAAAATTGGAAGTAATTAATAATTCAAGTAGGGAATTATTAAAATTGGGGGAAAGTGGATTATTATTAATAATCAATGCTTAGGACACGAGGTTGGACCCGTTTGTGATGTAAACCTGCCCGGACCCGCCCGGCAAATCCAGTAGTCACAAATGTCGGCCCAATGTGAGAGGTCCTAGGCCCAAACTAAAGCATAACAGTTGTAAAGACACGAGGTTAGACTATTTTATGGTGTAAGACTGCCCGGACCCGCCCGGCAAATCCAGCTGCCATAAATGCCAGTCTAATGTGAGAGGTCTTTATGAGGTTATGGCCTTAATGAACTAAGAAATATTTAACCAGATAATCATGTAAGGTGGGACATGGGGGTTAAGTAGGTGCCTTGGGTGGCATGAGGAATCTGGTGGTTGCCTTTAGAGGCATTTGAAATACGATTAGACTTAACCAAACACACATGTAAATGAACATGACTAAGTGGGTTAAGTGGGATGGACTAATGGGGACAAGCTTAGGTGGAATGCTTGTGGTAAATAGTGGGGGCCCATTTCAACCAGTATCCCAAAACGTATCTTTGTGGGCTCGACCCAAGTCGAGGACGGGACACGCATACTGGGTTTGACTATAAGAGGCCAAAACAGGGAGCGGTGGCAACGCAAGTCCAACGGGTTTCATATGCGTGTGTGGACCCGGGCTGGTAGGTAAGACGTTGTTGCATCGTGTAGGTATAAGCCGTGCATGTCCGTTGTATCAGGTTGCCACTTTAGGGGAGTGATACACCCCACTGTGGGGCCAGCACGGGTATCTACGAGTTAGGGAGCCGATCGAATAATGGGAAGTAGGGTACACCTAGTGGAGATAGGGGCAGGCGGCACCTATGTAGTCAGCTAGGGGTACGTAAAGCCATTGGGAAAGTTTCTAAGTGAAGCTAAGTGGGATGAATCTTTAGGGTGACTGGTGTGGTGCAGTATAGTGTTTATCCTTTAGTATTTAGGAGCGCCTATAACGTTGCCTTTAGCGATTGTCTATGTCCTTAATCTGCTCTTCATAGACATTTTCTTGTTTTCCAGCTTATGCCTTAGTCCAGTTATTTTGGTAATAGTATTGTAGAATTATCATATTCACCAGACTTTATGTCTGACCCCCTCTTTTCCATCCTTTTTCTCCCTTCAGGTCCGCAGGTTGGGCCAAGTTCTAGTGGAGTCTAGTTGGATCGCTTATCTTCTGGAAAGCTTGGACTGCTGATGTAAAGTCCAGCTTGTTATCTTTCTTTTTAATGGCTATTCATGTAATGGGATTATGTACTTGTTTTATCAATATAGATATTGTACTTGACATTGAATGTGGTGTTATGACGTAATCAAACATGTTTTGACTTCTGCTACAATGAAATAAAGTTTTTGAATTTCCAAGTACTATTTTATATCTGTCTTGTTGTAATTTTACTGTTCTATATTCACTTAAAACCTCCATGGAAGTTAATGCATTCCCTTTGTGAGTGACATTAATGGACGTGGGGTGTTACACTTGGTATCAGAGCATAAGGTTACCAGAACAGATAAAAAAATTTTTTAGAAAAATATTTTTTTTCTAAAGTATTTTTGGAAGAAGTGCTTTCAAAAAAAATAAAAAAAACCATGTTATTTAAAGAGAGTTTTTATGAAAAACATAATCCCAAATAGCCACATCCTTATCTTTATCTTTCGAATTCTCCATTTTGAATCTTTCCTTTTTCGTTTCAGCATGGCTGAAGATCTTAATCTCCCAGAAGGTGTGACGATTCCAGGGTGGTTTAGGAGATACTTGGAGGCTAGGGCCACCACTGCAGGCCCAGCGGATACTCCTCCACCCCTAGTTGCACCCATTCCTCCTCCTCCTCCTCGTGTTGACACTTTTGCAAAGACGTGCAAGGAATTCAAGGCTATGAGACGTTTCAAGGGACTGAGACGTTTGTGGAGGCCAGAGATTGGCTTAAGGAGACTGAGGAATTGTTGGATATCTTTGAAGTGGAAGATGGGAGGAAAGTCCGTTTAGCTGCTTGGTTAATGAAGGGAGAGGCCTCGTTTTGGTGGGAGGTCACTAACGGGGAACGTCCAGTTGATTCATGGGTGGATTTCAGACGAAGGTTTGAGGCAAAGTTTCTTTCAAGGGCAGAGGAGAACTTAAATATGGAAAAATTCCTGGCACTAAAGCAAGGGAGCTCATCAGTAAAGGAATATGTCAATAAATTTAATCAGTTAGCAAGGTTTGGCTTGGAGTTGGTGAACACGCTAGAGAAGAAAGCTTTGAGGTTCGTTAGAGGCTTGAATGAACCGTTGCAAGGGTTGGCTATGACCCACATCCCTATGGGAGCCACCTTTGAAAAGCTAGTAGAAATGGCACTTATGCATGAGGATAAGGCAGTTGAAAAGAAAGGGGATCAGAAGAAACCCCAACAGCAAAATAAGAAGGGTGGTAAAAACAATAATGGCAAAGGGAAGAAGAAATGCTTCAATTGTGGGACGCCTGGCCATCTCAGCAAAGATTGTAGAAAGATAAAGAAGACTGGTTGTTTTCATTGTGGAGATGCGGGACATTTAGTGAAGGACTGTCCAAAGAAGGGGCAGAGGGCAGGGTCTACCTCAGGAGGACAGGTGCAGGCTCTTATGGCACCAGGGCAGGCAAGGGGGCAAGTTCAGGCTATTGCGGCCCCACCGCTGCAAGAAAGAGGTAGAACAATTTCTGTTGAAAGCTTAGTTTTCTGTTTGATCATCCTGTCCGTACCTTATTCGATTCTGGCGCATCTCATTCGTTTATCTCTGCATCATTAGTTGAATCACTGCACTTGAACACCAGTTTAGTAGAGGATCCCTTGGTCGTTTCAAATCCAATTGGGGGTTCGGCTCATTTGACCATGATATGTTTGGATTTGAAAATCTCTATACTTAGCGTTGAATTTAGATGTGATGCTTATGTATTGGGCTTCACGGGCTATGGGCTAATTTTAGGAATGGATTGGTTGTCTAGAAATAGGGCCATTCTTGATCGTGAAAGGAGAGTAGTTAGGCTTGTGACTCGCCTTGGTAATGCTCTCGACATCTTTTGTAATCCCATAAATTCCGTTATGCTAAGTTATCTTGAATCGCTTGACGCGTCTGTAGAGAACCTGCGATCGGTAGAAGTGGTCCGGGAATATCCGGATGTGTTTGAGGAGGTGAAGGGCTTACCTCCAAAGCGGGAGATAGACTTTCGAATTTATCTTGTGGATAATGCTAAACCCGTATCTTTGCCAGTGCGCCACATGGCTCCTCGTGAAAGGAGGGAACTCAATAAGCAAGTAAAGGAGTTGCTTGAGAAGGGGTTCATAAGACGTAGTATATCGGAGTGGGGTGCTCCAGTAGTTTTTGCCACAAAGGCGGATGGGTCTCTTAGACTTTGTATGGACTATAGATAACTAAACAAGCTTACTAAAAAGAACCGACACCCACTGCCGAGGATTGACGATCTCTTTGATCAGTTAGTTGGCGCCTCGGTGTTTTCGCAGTTGGACTTAGCCACTGACTTTCATCAACTGAGAGTGGCTGAGGATAGTATAGATAAGACTGCTTTTAGGACTCATGACGGATTCTATGAATGGCTAGTGATGCCCTTTGGTTTGACAAACGCCCCTGCATATTTTGTTGATTTGATGAGTAGGGTGTTTAGGGAATACCTTAACAAATTCGTGGTAGTCTTTGTGGATGACATCTTAGTCTTTTCTAAGAATAAAGAAGAGCACTCACTACATCTTAGGGAAGTGTTGGAAACCCTTCGAGCGCATAACCTTAAGGCAAAATTTTCTAAGTGTCACTTCTGGAGGAAGGAAGTACGATTCTTAGGGCACGTGGTTTCCAAAGAAGGGATAGCTGTGGATCCCGCGAAGGTAGTGTCCATCCAAGATTGGAAGGTTCCTAAAAATGCTACCGAGGTAAGGAGTTTCTTGGGGTTGGCTGGCTATTATAGGAAGTTTATCAAAGACTTCGCAAAAATATCAGCTCCATTAACACGGTTAACGAAGAAGAACCTGGTTTTTACGTGGGACAAAGATTGCGATGATGCGTTCCAACGTTTAAAGAGAGCCTTAACTTCAGCCTCAGTCTTAGTGCTGCCAGACGGGAATAAACCGTTTACCATCTATACTGATGCTTGTGGGACGGGACTTGGCGCGGTCCTCATGCAAGGGGGAAGAGTAATAGCCTATGGTGGAAGGCAGTTGAGGGTTCATGAAAAGAATTACCCCACGCATGACTTAGAGCTAGCCGCAATTGTTTTCGCGCTTAAGTCTTGGCGTCACTATCTTCTTGGTGAGAAATTCGAACTGTTCACTGACCACAAATCATTAAAATACTTATTCTCTCAGAAGGATTTGAATTTAAGGCAGCAACGGTGGATGGAATTCTTAGCCTCCTACGATTTTGAAATAGCATATACCCCGGGCAAGGGTAACGTGGTGGCAGACGCCTTAAGTAGGAAAAGGTTGTCCTTGAGTCCGTTGTTTGTTGAACGACAAAGCTTAGAATTCATCTCTATGTTTGACTTTAGACCCTCCGTTGACTTAGTACCCGGTCTGTTAGCATCCTTGGAGGTTAGACCTACACTTCTAGGACGGGTTGGTGAGGCACAGCGAGATGACCCACAGTTGGTTGAGATAGTAGAAAAGCTCAAAGGGGGGGAGTCGTCAAGCCATATTCATAGGTATACCCTAGACGATAAGGGTTGGTTACGAAGGGATAATAGACTTTGTGTACCACAAGACGAAGACTTAAGGAAGGCCATTCTTGATGATGCTCATCGCTCAAAAATGACCATTCATCCCGGCGGTGATAAGATGTACAAAGATATGAAGCGGGTTTTCTTTTGGGCCGGTATGAAAAAGGATGTGGCCGAGTACGTCGCTAGATGCTTGGTGTGCCAACGAGTTAAAGCAAAACAAAAGAAACCCGGTGGGTTGCTTCACCCATTAGAAGTTCCACTATGGAAATGGGAAAGCATCTCAATGGATTTTGTGGATGGATTACCAAGATCAAGGAAGGGTAACACGGGGATTTGGGTTATAGTAGATAGACTTACTAAAAGCGCCCATTTTATTCCTGTGAAAAGTAAGAGGACTGCTCCGTGGTTGGCTTCTGTATACATTAAGGAGATAGTTCGTTTGCACGGTATTCCTTCTAGTATAGTAAGCGACCGTGACCCCATCTTTACTAGCGAATTTTGGAAGAGTTTACAAGAGGTGGTAGGGACTTAGCTATGTTTGAGCACCGCATATCATCCTCAGACAGACGGCAAGACCGAGAGGGTGAATCGCATTCTAGAGGATCTTTTAAGGCTTTGTATCCTAGACTTTGGAGGTACATGGGAAGAGCACCTTCCGTTAGTAGAATTCGCATATAATAATAGCTTTCAGTCTAGTATTGGCATGGCACCTTTCGAAGCTCTTTATGGAAGGCCTTGTCGTTCGCCTACATGTTGGTGGGAATCTACCGATAAAATCCTACTTGGGCCCGATATGGTTAGGGAAACCTCGGAGAAGATTGAGTTGATTCGAAGGAGGATGAAAGCAGCACAAGATAGGCAAAAATCGTATGCTGATAAGAGGAGGACAGATCTTGAGTTTGACATTGGGGACATGGTTTTTATCAAAGTATCTCCGTTACAGAATGTTGTTCGCTTTGGGTCCGTGGGGAAATTAGCACCAAGGTTTGTAGGGCCGTTTCCTGTAAAAAACAGGATTGGGAAGATGGCATATAGGGTGGAGTTGCCTGAGAAACTTAGTGGAGTACACGACGTATTCCATGTATCACATTTGAGGAAGTGTTTGCACAAGACCGCGGAGGTGGTAGAGCCGAGCTTGCTTAAAGAGGTGGAAATAGAGCGTGATGCAACAATTAGAAGAGCTCCTACATGCATTCTTGGGTCGGAGATCAAAAAGTTGAGGAATCGAGAGGTCAGACTGGTTAAAGTGCAATGGGGAGATGATGAGAGCAACGCAACTTGGGAGACAGAAGAGAAGATGCGTTCGTTGTACCCTTTTCTTTTTGAGGGTATGTCTTTTAATTTCTCCTTTATCGCTTAGCTTATCTTATCTTATCTTATCTTTAGTATGTCCTCTCATTAGTATCTTTGACCTTTAGTTAGGATAATCCTATGGTTGAAACATGTGTTTGAGACATGTTATGTATGATGGATGCAAAATGGATGCAAGTGTTTGCTAGTGGTTGCTCGTGGATGCATATATACACACACTTTAGGCACTAGATCGGCTCAGTCACTTCATATTGCATATTGCATATATATGGATGTATTTAGTATAATGGATGTATAATGGTTGTACCATCATATGGATGCTGCATTCGGTTGAATGGGTGTGCACGCATATAGAAGTAGTATGTAAGCAATTAGGATCTTTTGCATACATAATGGATTCATGACACTTACATAATTTGCATTAAGGAGGTCAACTGAATCAGTAGACCGCCTGATTTCGCATTAGGTAAGGACATGTACACACACTTGCATATGATCATAAAGCATTAGAAGTCTTTTAAGGACAATGGATGCCTGTGTATGATGGATGAGTAGATGGACGTTTGGATGGTAGGATATACATTCTTCCAGACTTGAAGATTTCGGGGACGAAATCCTAAAAGGAGGGGAGAATGTAACACCCCGAATTTTCTATTAACACTAAAGTTGCTAAAATATTAATAAGTGTGTAAGAGAGGGGATGTATCTAATATGAATATAAAAATATTAATAAGTGTGTAAGAGAGGGGATGCATCTAATATGAATATAAAAATATTAATAAGTGTGTGAGAGAGGGGATGTATCTAATATGTATATAAAAACAATAATAAGTAAAGGGGGATGTATCTAATATGTACATTGTTGAAAATATATATATATATTTATGACATGAATAGAAGTTTATTAATATGCTGAGTGTTTGCTGAGTCACTTCTGACTCATTGCTGAGTCAACAAGATAAACCCCATCTTGTCTGAACGGCTGCGGTTATTTCTAGGTTAAATCTAATGGCCTAAATGAATTCTAAAATCTATAAATAAGTGGGTAGACCCTAGACCTAAATCACTTGTAAAATTAGAGAAGCTACCGTCATGCTGCCGCCATGGAGTTCAGCATAGCCGTCACAAACTAAGAAGAGGAAGCCTAATCATCTACAACTAAATCTACACAAATCAAATCAAAAGATCTCTCTTTCTATAATTCTTTTCTTTTGTTGGTGAGTATGATGATTCTCACAAGACTATTACAAACTAATTTGACTCAGTTATGAATGGATCACAAGAAAGTGATGTGATTTGTAATTGTAAATTCTATATATTGTGGATCTCTTATTATGTTATTATGTTGTCGTATGATGTAAATTATATATGCTATGTCATGCTATGTTGTAAATTCTCTTATGCTATGTCGTGCTATGTTGAGAATCATGTCAAGCTATGTTATACTATCATACTATGCCATGTTATAAATCATGCTATATTATGTTGAAAAATCATGTTGTTGGATCATGCTTAAAGTTATGTTTTTTTTTCTTAATTTAAATGGATCTTGTTTATGGGAATTTGCCTATTAGGTTAGGTGTACCCATAAACTTGAAACTATAATTAAATAAAACTTGATTATGGGAATTTGCCTATTGAGTTAGGTGTATCTATATAAAACCATGTTGTTAAAAAATTAGATGATGTTGATTCACACATGTTCATATGTAAGTTTATGAAAATTGATTGAGATCATATTAGGTGAATTTTGAACAAGTTGACACCTTTAGATCCATGACATGTATAATCTGTGCAAGTTGGACATATGCAAGTTTCACCCCTTATTATGATTCATTTGGTCACATATACATGTTGTTATTATGATAATCTCTTTTATGCTATGAGTTAGGCTATTCGAGTCTAACATATATTTTGCGAATAAACGTTCAAACGTGGGGTAGGGGTAATATTAGGAATTAATAAATTGGGTGCAATTTTGTAAGATGTTGCATACCATGAATGAATGTCCATAATTGAGTCAATTATGGACATTGTTAAAAATTGGAAGTAATTAATAATTCAAGTAGGGAATTATTAAAATTGGGGGAAAGTGGATTATTATTAATAATCAATGCTTAGGACACGAGGTTGGACCCGTTTGTGATGTAAACCTGCCCGGACCCGCCCGGCAAATCCAGTAGTCACAAATGTCGGCCCAATGTGAGAGGTCCTAGGCCCAAACTAAAGCATAACAGTTGTAAAGACACGAGGTTAGACTCTTTTATGGTGTAAGACTGCCCGGACCCGCCCGGCAAATCCAGCTGCCATAAATGCCAGTCTAATGTGAGAGGTCTTTATGAGGTTATGGCCTTAATGAACTAAGAAATATTTAACCAGATAATCATGTAAGGTGGGACATGGGGGTTAAGTAGGTGCCTTGGGTGGCATGAGGAATCTGGTGGTTGCCTTTAGAGGCATTTGAAATACGATTAGACTTAACCAAACACACATGTAAATGAACATGACTAAGTGGGTTAAGTGGGATGGACTAATGGGGACAAGCTTAGGTGGAATGCTTGTGGTAAATAGTGGGGGCCCATTTCAACCAGTATCCCAAAACGTATCTTTGTGGGCTCGACCCAAGTCGAGGACGGGACACGCATACTTGGTTTGACTATAAGAGGCCAAAACAGGGAGCGGTGGCAACGCAAGTCCAACGGGTTTCATATGCGTGTGTGGACCCGGGCTGGTAGGTAAGACGTTGTTGCATCGTGTAGGTATAAGCCGTGCATGTCCGTTGTATCAGGTTGCCACTTTAGGGGAGTGATACACCCCACTGTGGGGCCAGCACGGGTATCTACGAGTTAGGGAGCCGATCGAATAATGGGAAGTAGGGTACACCTAGTGGAGATAGGGGCAGGCGGCACCTATGTAGTCAGCTAGGGGTACGTAAAGCCATTGGGAAAGTTTCTAAGTGAAGCTAAGTGGGATGAATCTTTAGGGTGACTGGTGTGGTGCAGTATAGTGTTTATCCTTTAGTATTTAGGAGCGCCTATAACGTTGCCTTTAGCGATTGTCTATGTCCTTAATCTGCTCTTCATAGACATTTTCTTGTTTTCCAGCTTATGCCTTAGTCCAGTTATTTTGGTAATAGTATTGTAGAATTATCATATTCACTAGACTTTATGTCTGACCCCCTCTTTTCCATCCTTTTTCTCCCTTCAGGTCCGCAGGTTGGGCCAAGTTCTAGTGGAGTCTAGTTGGATCGCTTATCTTCTGGAAAGCTTGGACTGCTGAAGTAAAGTCTAGCTTGTTATCTTTCTTTTTAATGGCTATTCATGTAATGGGATTATGTACTTGTTTTATCAAGATAGATATTGTACTTGACATTGAATGTGGTGTTATGATGTAATCAAACATGTTTTGACTTCTGCTACAATGAAATAAAGTTTTTGAATTTCCAAGTACTATTTTATATCTGTCTTGTTGTAATTTTACTGTTCTATATTCACTTAAAACCTCCATGGAAGTTAATGCATTCCCTTTGTGAGTGACATTAATGGACGTGGGGTGTTACACTATTGGTATATAAACCCCATATGTGATTGATTTATAGGCAATGTGGGACTAATATGCGGGACTAAGATAAAACTAGTTTTGCTTTTTGTTCAATTAAACACCCAATAATCCCTTATTTTTAATTGTACAAATACTTCTTTTAGTTTATCTTGGTCTCGAGTGAGTGCCAAATCCCAAAAACATGCTTTAATATCACATGGATACAAGAAGGTGTTTACGACTTAAACCTTCAATTAGTACTAATAAATCAAAGTTTTATCAAAGTAGTGGGTAGCCTTGGCTTTTAACTTATTACTCTTTATAATAATATCGAAAGTATTAAATACACATGTAATATTTATATTTAAAAACAATTTCTTGATTTTTCTTAGCACTATTATAGCCATGCGCTTGCTTCCTGGTTTCATGAATAATCAAAAGAGTAAACCTAAAACTCTCGTGAGAGAGGCACCACTCCTACATTAACATATGTGAAGTTTATTATATATATGACCCCATCATTTGGACACTTGTTAACCTCATTTAGAACATTTTTTCAACCTCTAGATCGCAATGTGTTTTATGCTAATCTAGTCTTGGCAGCATGATTAGCATTTTGCAATAACTTCTAAACAACTTGTTATTGCTCTTTAAACCTTATACCCATAGAATTTTAATTTGAGGTTGGGCTATCATTGTCTGTGATTTTTTTTTATAGGTTTTAATCCCATTCCTATCGATGTCCCGTTCACCACATCTCTAGGTTGCCTTTTGTGAAGGGATCCGCCAAGTTCTTATTAGTCATTACATACATTATTGTGATGATTCCATCTTAAATCAACTGTCTTACATACTCATGTCTTAAGCTTATATGTCTGGATTTTCCATTATAAGTATTTTTATAATCCCTAAACAAGGTAGCTTGACTATAACAATATGTGGAACAGGAGGCGCAAGTTTAGGACATAATTTAATATCCAACAATAAGTCCTTAACCCATTCAGCCTCTTTACCAGCTGCAGCCAATGCTATAAACTCTGACTTCATGGTCGAGTCTGATACGCATGCTTGTTTCTTGGATACCCATGATATTGCACCTCCTACAAGGAGAAACAACCAACCAGACGTTGACATAGTCTTTTGCATCACTAATCCAACTAGCATCTGTATATCCTTCTAAAGTAGCTGGAATATCATTGTAGAATTAGGCAATACCTACTATGGTCTTCTTAAGTGTAACGACCCGCATTCTACGCATCGCAGGATCGTAGAATATTTATTTCTTTCACATACGAAATCATATGGTCATGTAACTTTAGGAGACGACTATTGGAGTCATTTCCCTTGTTCATGATTTTTGCCGATTTTTAAAAGACTATTTTGCCCCTAGCTGATCTTGTTTCGGCCATAACTTTTGATTGGAAATGAGTTTTGACCTAAAACCAATTCCATTGGATTCGGATGATGGTTTACAATTCCGTAGAGTGGTCACATTAGCCAAACGGACTCACCTTTTGGGATATATGGCTGAAACAAGTTTCATATGATGAAAAACAGCTTAATTGGGCGTAACCGGGTGATTAACAGCTAGGCCCAAAGGGGAATTTCGGGATTAGGAGTTTAAAAGGGCTGTTAGGGTTTGGAGAATACCTTTTTCTCATTTTTCAGCCGTCACTATTCATTCCTCTTAACCTAGCCATGGCCTCCAACATCTAAAACATCCCCAAACCACTTTTTAATTGAAGATTAGCCTAATCAACATCAAATTAAGGAGGAATAGCACCAAAGCAAGGTTAGAGCTGCAGTGTTGCATTGGGAACAGCGCCAAACAGAGATTCATTTCAGATTTGGTATTTTATTTGTGGCCAAGGTGAGTAATTTGCATAGTTCCTCACTAATTATGGTTAATTAAGGGTAATTACTGTTATTAGCGAATTTAAACATGATTAAATTCTGGAAAATTATTTATAAGTTTTGAAATATTGTTTTAGGCCTCTGTTAGGAAATTTGGTTAATTTGGTTAAGTTTTGCTAATCATCTCATTAGTTTCGCTTAAACATGCTTACGGGAAAATATGGGATTTTGGCTATGTTTGATCCGTTTAACCTTGTCATATTGTTGTTTTGGTGTTTGTGGTCACTTCTATTTGTTGCTATGACTGTATGGTATGCTTCATGATTGATTAGAAGAGATAGATTGGTCGAAATGTCGTCGTATGGCGTATAACAGTCGCTGGAAAAGTTGCCGGAAGCAGTGCAGGGTTTCGGATCAGATCGGGTTAGGGGGCTCGGGTCGGATCGGAGAACTGAGCAGAGAACCGAATCGGATCGGAACCTAGTACAAGAAGAGAGCTTGGAAAAAAGGAAGGACTCTGGCATAAGGATTGGAATTGGTATTGGACCAAAGCTGGACATGGGATCGGATCAGATCAACTGGAGGAAAGAAAGGCAGAACCGAACCAAGGCAGAAGCACCGAACCGAATCAAGATAGTGAGATAGCTGAACCCAAGTGACATGGAAGCACCGAACCGAAGCGAGGGTGGAGCTCCGAGCCGAACCGGATGGCCAGGAAGTGGAGCAAGCCGAATCGAACCAGGGAAGGACAACCGAACCAAACCGGATTGGAGCTGCGAGTACGCGACGACTTCTCTGAAGACCAACTCCATGTCGACCAAAACCCGAGATGCAAAGGAAGTCCAAATAAGAAGTAGAGCTCAGGATCCAGTTGGGAACCAACGAGTTAACTTCATGAGTTGGGCTTTGCTGCGGGACGTGTGCTAAAGGGTTGTCGATGTCTATAACTTTGGATCACTATGTGTAGGGGGTACGTGAACGGATTCAGGGCCACAGTGGCCTAGGTACGACTAAAGAGCTATATGCCAATGAAGTGGGGTCATTTGTAAAGATTTGGTCATGACTCCATGGGGTAAGCTTGGTAGTAGCAGTAGTTGTACAAGTCGAACTCCGTCACTACTTCGATGGGTCTAGTGATTGACAGTGGTGGAAATCGTATGCTTTTACGCACTGAGTGAGAGATGTGAGGATGGTTTCTATGTTTGATTTGTTTGCCATCATTATGACATGCACACCCCCACCCCCACCCCCTTATCTTTACACCATCTGTTCAGTGGCACCTTAGAGTATTATACGGTATGTAGTGCTACTCTTTGGTTGCAGGTCCAGGTTTAGGTATGGTTTAGTATACCTATTATTGTTCTGTTTAGCTGATTATCGTTCATACCAGACTTTTTGTCCGACCCAGAGTTTTATGTCTCTTCTTATTACTCTGGGTGCTCTGACGAGAAGACTAGAGATAAGTTAGGTGGTATGCACGAGTAGCTATATCGAAGACGAGCAAGAGGCTTCCACGTATGATACATATATATAGATATTCTCCCTGTGTTGCTGCGGTCACTACTTTGGGCATTAGTGGTGTACCTTTCTTTCTTTTGTTTAGAGATAGTAATTTGGAAAGTTGTAATAAGCTGCGTTTGGATTTCCGCTACTCTGATGATGATGTTGATGTTGGTTTTATTTATCATCTTATGCACTGTCTCGCCTGTTTTATGTCAAGTACATTATTATTATATTTTGTTCCATGCGATGTGAGACATTCTACAGGTTTTCGGTTAGTTCATTCTCTTCTTTCCTTTCTTTGGCGACCGTTCCATGCTAGTCGGGCATGTGTACAATGCACTTTCGGAGGAAATGCCGGCTGGTGCGGGGCGGGCCGTCACATTAAGAAAATCAAATACTCTACTAATTGCCTTCCAATGTTCTCCGCCTGGATTACTAGTGAACTTGCTTAATTTACATACGGCGGAAGCTATATCTGACCTAGGACAATGCATAAGATACATTAGGCACCGTGATATACTCAAGTTGTGCAATCGATCTTCCATCATTCCTTGCTAGTTTAACACTTGAGTCGAAAGGCGTATTATATTCCTTAAATTTCAAGTGTTCGAATTTTGACAATATCTTTTCTATATAATGTGTTTGACATAGTACATAACCATGGGAACGTTTTATAACTTTGAGTTCTAAGATGGTATCTACTTCATTAAGATCTTTCTTTTTTAATACAGAAGATATATATTCTTTGGTCTCCAAGATGTCTGACATATTTATTCCAAATATGAGTACATCGTCAACATACAAACATATTATGACTCTATACTCTTCCGTAAACTTCAAATAAATACATATATCAACGCTATTGTGAGCAAACCCAAAAGATCGTATGAATGAGTCGAAACATACTTTATCGAATAATTACAAACCGCACCAGACTGAACCACATTCACCTTTAATTACTTTAATTCGTGTAACAATCAATACTCGATACAATTATGCAAACATACTTTATCGAATAATTACAAGTGATAATTCAGTATTTAAGTCACTTGATCACCAGTTAACACATTTTTTACATATCAACTCACGGATCTCATAAAAATAACAGTTATGTTAGATTTTTGTTTTTATTTTTTTATTTTTTGAAAAAAATAAAAAAAAACTGAAATTACTTTTACTTACACTACATAAGTTCCTTTCTTGTTTGTCTGCCCTTGATTTTTGTATAACATTCTTTAATGAATTTTTATCCAGATGTACCACATAACATTCTTTCAGAGTCAATCCCTTGAGTCTTGAAGCAAAAGCAATTGCTATTAATGCAAGTTACATAAAAATCTACCCTAGCTTTTAAGTCTTATAAATGCTATAAATGCAACTTGCAGCATAACCATCCATTATAGCTTTTCTGAAAGAATTGGTGCATTTTGTCAGTCCAGTATGCTTAAGTTGCATTTAGCCTTATTTCCCCCTTTCATAAATTCCATGAATCTGGACCACAGAAAAAGGCATCAGTTTATAGCACAGGAATAAGTATATGTTCTATCTTATAGGCAAACTTATTTTTGTAGAGTTATTTCTCAGTTGCTCGAAAATCTAAATTAGCTAACACAAACAGGAGATCCTAATAATTATCATTAAGTAAATCAAACATGCATACTACCAAATTTAAGTATCTACATAAGCTCCATTTGATGTATACCTCCTCCTGTCTACAAATTTTAGTACTTCAATTCCAGATGAATACACAGCAGCACTGCCTTGCTGTACAAGCACTTCTGATAGGTTATCAGCGGCCATGTCATGAATGCTCGCTCGTTTTCTGTCTTTACTTTCTAAGCTTAGCCTATTGAAATACTTCTGTGCATGACTAGCCACTTGAACTGGTGTTCTTGTTGTCACGAAATTTTTCGATATGCTTTTCCAGTCTCCTTTTCCATGCTTTTCTAGACCCACTAAGAATAGTCTGTAGTAAATACATCACAAAATTTTATGGTAGCATAGTTAATGAATACTGAAAGTAATTATTAACTACTTGAACATGCAAGATATTAGTACTGCATGTCTTATGAGTATGTTCTATAACATATGCAGTCTCGGTACATCGCTGAATTATGTCATAACCCTTGTCTCTATATGTATGTGTATGCTTGTGCGCGTGCTGTTGGTTAAAAAAAAAAAGGAAAAAAAAAAGAAAAGAAAAGGAAAAGTACCTGTGCTCCAGTTGGGTCCAAGGAACTCCCTTTCTTGCACCTTTCTTTCCTTTGACATGATTATAAGATCGACGAACTCCACTAGATGTGATAAACAAGGATGAAGAATTGTATCCTGGTACAGGTATCAATCCAGCTTCAATATGACTCACATCATCTTCCAGCTCCTTATAATGAGATATTACATCACTCACTGACTTCCCTGGTAACATATCTGCAACTCTTTCCCATGTATCAGGTCTTGAAAAATCAATTTGAGCCAGCATGATCTCAAACAACTTGTTATCTTTTTCACTCCATTTTCTCCTTTGTTTCTCTGCAAGAACCCATTTTGAGTTTGAATTTATCATTTACAAATAGCCTTAATGGTAACACTTGGTATTGGCCAATAGAAAGAATGATTTAATAGGAGAGAGCGTTTGTAGTTTAGTCAACTTTAGTGAGAGAGCGTTTGTACTTTAGTCTACTTGCAGCAATTCATTTCTGAGATGCTTTTCGGTTTTGAGATTTTGTGTGTGAAGTTAAAATCCTTTTTTATCCTAACATTTAAGCTTGTTTTTTCTTTTAAAAGAATATCAGCTACATAGTTGTGGATTATTGCTTTTTCTGCCTATATATCATTTTCGTGGTTGCCTTAAATGCAAAGGTTCATAATCTATTTTTGTTTATTGACTTTAATGGCATATTTATAATTGTTCATTTCTTGACTGTAGATCAGGATGCTATTTTGAATTTCCTGGTTGTCTTAAAAAGGCATAATATAATTGTCATGCATTTTCACTTCTTTTGTCTTTGATCTCCTTTTCTTTTTCTTTCTTTCTTTCTTCTTCTTCTTCTTCTTCTTTTTTTTTTTTTTTTTTTTTTTAATCTCCTCTTCGACCACGTCGTTTATACTTATATTTTATGATTTAATTTTCTTTATCGCAATTCTATCATTTCATCATGATTTTAATTCTCGTTTGTTTGACAGTGGAAATTTTCAGATTTAAATTTAACTTTTTATCTTCTCTTTTTCTTCCATAAGAGTTTTTATTTGGTCATTTCTCGCATTTTGTTGTTTTTCCTTTTAAAAATCGAGATCAATTTAATTTTGTGAGTGTTTTTTTCATTTTCAACAACAAATTTAGGCAATATTATATTCAACAACAAAAGGTAAGTTGTCTTTTTTTTACTAAGCAATGTTTCTTAGTTGCTTTCAATTGAATATTATATCGTTTTTGTTTGTTGATGATGTTGGATTCATATTTGTTTGAATGAAAGTGTATGAATTTGTTTAGCTCGGTTCAGGTCAGGTTTTATATATCATTTTAGTTGCTGTTAGTATTGTTTTTTCATAATAATGAACTTTTTGTCCTTTAATGTTTATTTTGTACGCGTATATATAGAGATATAGTAGTTACACAGTCAATACGAGTATATATTAGAGATATAGTTGTTATTAATTTAAGTATTGGGTCTTAGGTATCAGTTTTATAGATTGTATGTATCATTTTTGAATTTTTTAAAGTTATTTTTGTGTTTGTGGTTTTTATTGCATAGCAAAATTATTATATTATAATAAAATGGCATTCTAAAATAAACAATTCGTAAATAATGTTTGTACCTTGCATTCATATTAGCTTGAAAATATATTCTTGCGTTGAGCTTAAAGATGATCATTTTTTAGATATCATTTTTGTTTTTTTCTTAGTACCTTTTTTGTAATAATATTGTGGAAGCTTTTTTTACTGTTTTATATGTTTGTGTACATTAAAAAAATTGTTACATAGTAAATATGACAAAAATAAAGTTGAATTAGTATTTTGTTAGCATAGAAAACGTAAGTATGTTTGAGTTAAGTATGTTTATTTTACTATATATTTGAAGATCGGTTTTTATGTATCAACTTTAGCGATTGTAGATATCATAATTGAAAAAAAAAAAAAACTTTTATCAGTGTTTTTTTGGTAGCGGTAACAATAGCCATCACGTTTTCCTTGTAAGCGCTGATGCAAATATTGAAAATGTTATTAAACCACATAAGGAAACGTGCTGTCGATTGGCCTTCTACCAATCAGAAAGGATGATTTGCGTATATTCCAAGTAAGAAAAATAGATGTGGTCAATGCAAACGATATGGTTGTGATAAGCAAAATTATAAAGTTTCGTAGATTTTTTTTTTTTAATTTTCATGTTTTATGAATTTGTTGATAATTAGAGCATCTCCAACAACTCCGAAGTGTGAAAATTCGATTTTCGATTTTTCACACTCCGGGATTTGGGGAACAACAACAGTTTTTGGTCCACGCGTTTGTTGAACAAACGCATGGAACCAGGCGTTTGTCGCCTGGAAATTAGTGGGCCACTAATGCACTGAATTGGGAATTTAAAGTTTGGTAGCATGAAACGTGGCATGCTTTGGGAAATATGAAGCATGAAAAGTGGGGTAAGTGATCAGGTCACGTGAACGCATTCAAACTTGGAAAATTGTTTTTAATGTGGGAAGCATGAAATGTGGCATGCTTTGAGCCAAAATGGGGCAGGCGTGTGTAGTAGGTAAGTGGGACGGCATGTTTGGGGGGGAATTGTTTTACCTACGCGCTTGTTCAAAAGCTTCTGTAATCAGGCGTTTGTTCAATAAGCGCGTTGGCTATTTACATATTCCGGAACTTCCCCCCTTGAAATCCGAACGAATGATAAATACTATACGTTGTTGGACACTGATTTGAGGTTAGATTTCAGATTTTTGTAAATCCATGTAACTGTTGGTGATGCTCTTATACTTGGTTTTGTGTCTTTTTTGACCATTTTATGTAATTGAATTTGGCCATATTAGGTATATACATTGAATTTTCTTTTGTAATTGAATTTGGTTATGTAACAACATCACCTTTAGTTCATTGTTATATATTGAGAATATATAAGTGACATGTAACACCCCACCTCCGCCAGGGTGACTCTTGCAAGCACTCTGACTTTGGAGGGGCGTTTGAATCAGGTAAACATGCATAATGATATATCAAGGCAGAACAAGAACATATGTATATATGTAAACAGAGTAAATAACATAGATAAAACAGCGGAAGATTTCAAACCATTTCAAAACAAGTCTGGTACAACATAATGTCAATTTTCCAAATACACAAGTCTAGATAAAAACAACATCACTGAAAAACTGAAATACATAAGTACTATCCCCAAAATAAGTGATAACCATAGCTAGCTTCATGTCAAGACCGTACATGAGCTAAATCCCACAAGCAAGCGATCAGAAATCCAAGCTAAGCTCCAATATTCCCTCCCTGAGAACCTGGGGGGGGGGACCGGAAGAAAAGAGGCGAAAGGAAAACAGGTCAGTCAAAAAGACTGAGTAAGCCCTACTACAATCAATGTAAACTGGTAAAGTTAACTGGCATGAGCAGCAGGGATGAACATAAGGATAACAACATACTAGCATGATGATTAACTAACAAGGTAGATAAAGGTGTCATCGCATAATCAGGTTTAAGGTTTTTGCACCACAGGTGTACTAGCAAACTAACATGACTTGAATAAACAAGTATTGATCCCTTGGCCCAAGCTTTGGCCCAATAACCTGAAGTGACCCCAATACGAGGTCCAAAGTGTAAACAAGAAGTGATCCCCAGGCCCAAGTTTGGCCTAACATCATGAATGACCCAAACCAAGGTCCAACTAGCACGGTCTAGTCGATCGGCTCCCTATAAGCCTAACTCGTCAAGTGTCTGTGTCATACGGCCCAACTACGAAGTGTAGCTAAACTGTGCTAGGTCCACCCTAGGACTTGATACACCCTAGGGTGGACCTAGCACAGTTTAGCTACACTTCGTAGTTGGGCCGTATGACACAGACACTTGACGAGTTAGGCTTATAGGGAGCCGATCGACTAGACCGTGCTAGTTGGACCTTGGTTTGGGTCATTCATGATGTTAGGCCAAACTTGGGCCTGGGGATCACTTCTTGTTTACACTTTGGACCTCGTATTGGGGTCACTTCAGGTTATTGGGCCAAAGCTTGGGCCAAGGGATCAATACTTGTTTATTCAAGTCATGTTAGTTTGCTAGTACACCTGTGGTGCAAAAACCTTAAACCTGATTATGCGATGACACCTTTATCTACCTTGTTAGTTAATCATCATGCTAGTATGTTGTTATCCTTATGTTCATCCCTGCTGCTCATGCCAGTTAACTTTACCAGTTTACATTGATTGTAGTAGGGCTTACTCAGTCTTTTTGACTGACCTGTTTTCCTTTCGCCTCTTTTCTTCCGTTCCCCCCCCCTCAGGGAGGGAATATTGGAGCTTAGCTTGGATTTCTGATCGCTTGCTTGTGGGATTTAGCTCATGTACGGTCTTGACATGAAGCTAACTATGGTTATCACTTATTTTGGGGATAGTACTTATGTATTTCAGTTTTTCAGTGATGTTGTTTTTATCTAGACTTGTGTATTTGGAAAATTGACATTATGTTGTACCAGACTTGTTTTGAAATGGTTTGAAATCTTCCGTTGTTTTATCTATGTTATTTACTCTGTTTACATATATACATATGTTGTTGTTCTGCCTTGATATATCATTATGCATGTTTACCTGATTCAAACGCCCCTCCAAAGTCAGAGTGCTTGCAAGAGTCACCCTGGCGGAGGTGGGGTGTTACATTTGGTATCAGAGCATATGGTTTACGAGAAGGAACAAAAAGGCTTTTAAAGCTTTTGGAAAACTATTTTCAAAACCAAGTATAAAGTATTTTCCAAAGAAAAGTCTAGTTTATTTTAAAGGCTATTCCCAAAAAAGCCATTAGCAAAATCCCTTCGTTTTTCTCTATTCTGAATCTGTCTTTTTCTTCGTCTTCAGTATGGCCGATAACTTTGCTATTCCGGAGGGAGTACACGTACCTGTTTGGTATAGGAGACTTTTGGAGGCTAGGGTGACCGAAGCCGGCCCCGCAGACGTTCCTCCTCCCCCTCCTCCGGTAGTCAATGTTCCTCCTCCTCTTGTCGCTAATGTTCCTCCTCCTGTCGCTGAGGTTCCTCTTCCTCCTCCCCCTCAGCATCCTCAAGCTGACTTCGCAAAGACTTGCAAAGATTTCAAAGCAATGGGTGGCAAGAACTTTCAAGGCACTGAGACTTTTGTAGAGGCCAGAAATTGGTTGAAAGAGACCGAGGATTTATTTGCTATCTTTGGGTTAGACGATCGGAGGAAGATCTTGTTGGCGGTTTGGCTTATGAAGGATGAGGCCGCTTATTGGTGGGAAGTCACCAATGGTACTAGGCCTGTTGAGACTTGGGCCGATTTCAGGGCAAGGTTCGTGCTTCGGTTTCTATCTTCTACTGAGGAGAATCTGCAAATGGAGAGGTTCATAACTTTGAAACAAGGAGATATGTCTGTCAAAGAGTATGTGAACAAATTCAATCAGTTAGCTCGTTTTGGCTTGGATATGGTGAATACTCCTCAGAAGAAGGCTCTTCGCTTTGCTAGAGGATTGAATGAGCCATTGCAGGGATTGGCTATGTCACATATTCCCCATGGGGCCACGTTTGAGAGCTTGGTTGATATGGCGTTACTTCAGGGAGATGTCAAGAAAGAGATCAAGGTAAATGATACTCAAGCCAAGAAGGCTGATTCCCAGGGGAAAGGAAATCAGAGTAATCAGAACAACAAGAACGACAAGGGTAACAAGAACAAGGCAAAGGAAACAAGAAAGTGCAACTTCTGTGGGATTGTTGGGCACATAGCCAAGGATTGCAGGAAAAGGAAGGGCATTTGCTTTAACTGTGGAGAAATGGGGCACTTCACTAGGGATTGCCCGAAGAAGCAAGGGCAAGGCCAGGGTCAGACCCAGCGTGCTGGACCTTCAGGAGGGCAAGTTCATGCTCTCAATGCCGCTCCAGTTCCCGATCGAGGTAGTATTTCTGTGAAAGTCTTGTTTACATTTCTGATTTTCCTGTTCGTACCTTGTTTGATTTTGGTGCATCGCATAGCTTTATCTCATCTGGTCTTGTTGATAGTTTGCACCTAAGTACTAGTCTAGTTTATGATCCCGTGTGTGTTTCAAATCCAATTGGGGGTTCCGCCCATTTGTCTATTATCTACGTGGATTTGAAAACCTCTATCTTGGGTGTAGAGTTCTCGTGTGATGCTTATATTCTCGGTTTCATGGGGTATGGGTTGATTTTGGGCATGGATTGGTTGTCCAGTTTTGGAGCCATCCTTGATTTTTGAGCATAGGGTTGTGAGGCTCATGACTCGCCTCGGTGACACCCTAAAAATTTCTTGTAACCCTATGAGTCCCGTCATGTTGTGTTATCTTGAATCCCTCAAACTCGTCTATCGATAGTTTGCAATCGGTGAGGGTGGTCCGAGAATATCCTGATATCTTGGGTGAAGGGAAGGGGGGGTTACCCCCAAGCGAGAGATTGATTTCCGCATTTATCTGGTTGATAATGCCAAGATAGTTTCATGGCCGGTTAGGCACATGGTCCCGCAAGATGAGAGTTATGAAAGCAAGTCAAGTAGTTGCTTGAGAAGAACTTCATTAGACGAAGTATATCTGAATGGGGAGCGCCTGTAGTATTTACTACCAAGGCAGATGGTTCTCTTCGACTTTGTGTCGATTATCGTGAGTTAAACAAAGAGAATAGACAACCATTGCCAAGGATCGATGATTTGTTCGATCAGCTTGTAGGAACATCTGTTTTCTCTTGATCTTGCTACTGGATTCCATCAGCTCAGAGTAGCTGAAGATAGTATAGACAAGACTGCGTTCAGAACTCCGGATGGATTCTTAGAATGGCTGGTCATGCCATTCAGTTTGACTAATGCACCCGCCTACTTCGTGGACTTGATAAGTAGGGTGTCTAGGGAGTTCCTGAACGAGTTTGTGGTAGTCTTCGTAGATGATATTCTGATCTTCTCAAAGGATGAGGAAGAGCACGCAAGACATCTCAAGGAGGTGATGGATACGCTTAGAGCGCATCAGTTGAAAGCCAAGTCCTCCAAATGTCATTTTGGAGAAAAAGGAGTTAGATTTCTTGGGCATATAGTTTCTAAGCAGGGCTTAGTGGTGGATCCTGCTAAAGTGGTCGCGGTTCAAGACCGGAAAGCTCCGACAAGGACAATTGAAGTAAGAAGTTCTCTTAGTTTAATTAGTTAGTTAGCGTCCCTTGAGCTTAGACCTACCCTTCTGGATCAAGTAGGGACTTCTCAGAAGGAGGACCCGCAGTTAAGTCGAGATCATGGACAAGTTGATTCGAGGCGAGATAGTAGTCACCTCGCTATAGATGACAAGGGATGGCTAAGACGCGATGAGAGAAAGAGGTTCTTGATGATGCACATCACTCGAGGAGGTGGCCGAGTTGGTCCCAAGGTGCACGTTGTGCCAACAGGTTAAAGGCCAAGTCATAAAAAGCCCGGTGGGCTATTACATCCATTGGAGGTCCCCGCAATGGAAGTAGTAAAGCGTCATGAAGGATTTCGTGGATGGACTACCTAGATCAAGGAAAGGGGATACGAGCATGTGGGGCATAGTAGGTAGACTCACGAAGAGTGCTCATTTCACTCCGGTAAAGAGCGAAAGGACTGCATCATAACTAGCGACAGTTTACTTTCAAGAAATAAAGCAGTTGCACGAGGTTCCCTAAAGAATAGTTAGTAACCATGACTTAATCTTCACTAGCCAGTTTTGGGATAGTCTACGAGAAGTCACGGGCAAGCAACTGAATCTAAGCATGGCCTATCATTCGCAGGCGGATGGTTCATTGGCAACGTGGATTGGTATTTTCGAGAAAAGTTCTGCTGCGTGGAATACTTTATGGTAAGTAAACGAGATCCAGGATTCACTAGTGAATTTTGGAGAGCTTGCATGAAACCATGAGGTCACAGTTATGTTTAAGCCAAGAATGATATAAGAGTTAAGGAAGCATGAAGTAAAAGACGGTCAAAGCACAGTGGAGTTAAGCTCAAGGAAACGTGACTTAGAAGATTGAAGGATAGATACGCGCATCATATCTCTTTTTAAGAGCATATCCTTGATCCTTGTTTTCCTGTGGAACTTACTCGCATGTTATCTTTTTACATATATCCTCTCGGTCCCATTCTTGGTCCTATTTCTGTCGGGAGGTATGGCTTATTGGCTAGTAATACATGTCAGGGTTTGAAGGGGTCCGTTAGGTGGACTAGACCTTTTGGGCTTTTATAGAATATAGGTTGGGTTAGGAAGAGATTTCTTGTAATCCGAAAGGAATATATCCTGCTTATCTTCCCGATCTCTTTGTAGCATATCTTTTGCTAACCATGTTTGTCTTGATTATCTAGTTTACCGTGTTAATCTTGTCATGAGAACCTTAGGTAGAAACCCTTTGGATGAAACATGTGTTTGAAACATGTTATGCTTGATGGTTGCAAGTGGTTGCAAGTGTTTGCAAGTGGTTACTCGTGGATGCATTATACACGATTAGGCACTAGATCGGCTCACACACTCCTCATATTGCATATGCATGAGTGTTTATGCTTATTCATGGATGAAATTTTTTGTGTTATCACATGGATGTTGCATATGGATGTATGTTATGTGCACACATATAGATGTTATACATTATGTTAGGAATTGCATACATATGGATTCATTTCACTAACATAATTTGCATTGATGATATTTGCATTAGATAAGTACATATACACACACCTTTGCATATGTTCATACAACATTTAGAATCTTGTAAGGACAATGATTGCTCATGGATGATGTTTTGAGTAGATGGATAATTGGATGGTAGGATATGTTCTTCCTAACTTGAAGATTTCGGGGACGAAATCCTTTAAGGAGGGGAGAATGTAACAACCCGTATTTTCAATAACCTGTTATAACATAAATCGAGGCAGAATTTAATTCTAAAATCTGAATCAAGGGAAACGGACTATGCCATTGCGTTCGTCTCGGAAAAATACGCGAAATAGTGTCCGAGTTTTCGAAAATCGGAGTCCGTATGACCCGATTAAGGCCCAACGAAGTTTTCTGAAAATTCCAAAGTAAAAACAGATTTCGAATTCAAGTTTAAAATTGAAAATTAGGGTCATATTGGGCCAGGCGGGAAAATTCCCGCCAGAGCACCCAAGTCGACAGCCCTGTCGACTTGGGGGTCGACTTGGTTGGACCAAGTCGACAGCCCTGTCGACTTGGCTGTCGACTTGGCTCAGCCGGGCAGTCCTGCCTGGTGCACCATTTTGAGATTGTGTTGAGTTTGGGGGCCAGATTCGGTTTTGAGGGCTGAGATTGGAACTAGGGTTTAATCCTATGGCCTAAAACACTTGCCTAATCTATAAATAAGACCCTAAGCTAGCCCTAAATCATTATTAATCAATCCTACAACTAAACTATGGCAAAATCAATCCTCTCATGGCCTCCACTCTCTTCATAAAATTCCTAAATCAATTTCTATGAGATTTTCCATGCATACAAGTGTTTTCAAACTTGTATGAGCATCATTAGCTTGCATTCAAGTCAAGTTTCTATATTTGCATCATAAAGAAAGAGTTTTGATCATTTTGGCTCAAGGGTTTTTATGTTAGAGCTTGCATTTTGGGTCTATTTGATTGCATAAGGGCTTTGTCATATCTTTTGTGCCTTCATAAGTATTGTAAGCCCTATTCTACTTTCATACTTAAACTCTAAAGTTAAATGTATGATATGCAAGTTTGCCATGATATGCAAGTTTACTATGATGTGTTATGCAAGTTTACTATGATGTGTTATGCAAGTTTACTATGATGTGATATGCAAGTTCATCATTTTATGTTATGCAAGTTTGATATGCAAGTTGTCATATGATATGCAAGTTATGTTATGCAAGTTTGATATGCAAGTTTGCCATATGATATGCAAGTTATATTATGCAAGTTTGGGTTGATCATTTGGCTCATGTTATCATGTTATGCAAGCTTATCTTGGGTTTATGAACATAAAGCTTCAAGCTTTATGCCAAAGGTTGCATTTTGGCAACATGTAAGTTATCATATCTCTTATGATAACTTGCATGTGAGGCTAGATGCGAACTTATGGCCATTTTTACATGTCATTTATCACCATGTATCACCAATGTGCTAAGTTTGGTTTTATGCATGATTTTGAGGCCTAAAAATGTAATATGCAAGTATATGAACATATGTACATTTCTTATGCCACCATGTTGAACTTGTGGCTTCAACACCTTTATGTCACGATTATGCCAAGTTCTCTCTTTCTATCCTTTATGCGCTATTGCGATATGTAAGCGATGGGATTGCGTTTGGGGTTGGGAAAACTTAAAAGACATAAAAACATAAGCTTGGGAATTTACCTATTAAGTTAGGTCTACCCATTGGGAATTTACCTATTAAGTTAGGTCTACCCAATTGCTTGAAAATTTGTAACATGTTTTGGAAACATGATGGACATGACACTTAGAAAAGATAAGTGTGACCAACTCGAGGTTGGATTGAGTTTGTAGCGTAAACCTACCCGGAACCGACCGGCTTAACTAGTTGCTACAAACAATAGGACCCAATGTGAGAAGTTGGTCATGTTGTACCTTGAACCCGAGGTTAGACCAAGTTGTGGTGTAAAGCTACCCGGAACCGACCGGCTTAACTAGTAACCGCAACAAAGTCTAATGTGAGAGGTTAAGGCGCATTAAACTAATTAATGCCTCATGATTAGGGTTAAGTCATGGACCGCTTGAATACTTAACCAATGAAACACGATGGGTTGGTAGGGTTAAGTCATGAACCTTGGGTACACTTAACCAACTTGGTACTTGAATGAGTTGGGTTAGCCACGTTTAACCCATTAAGGAAACCCTAGTTACGTGGTCCTTTGCACCAGTAACCCTCTTAGTTGTATCATGATACCCTAGGGACTAGGCTAGGGAGGGGCACGATTACTGGGATGCCATGTAAGCGACCAAAACGACGGCTGAGTAGGTGCGCCGGTGTAGGTTCAGACGGGCCATGGTCGTGCACATGGTCCGGAGTTGAAAAAGCAGGCACGGGCACCAGTAGGTTTAGACTGTGCGTGCATTGATTTGTGTCGGTGGTTGACACCCTAGGACTTGATACACCCTAGGGTGGACCTAGCACAGTTTAGCTACACTTCGTAGTTGGGCCGTATGACACAGACACTTGACGAGTTAGGCTTATAGGGAGCCGATCAACTAGACCATGCTAGTTGGACCTTGGTTTGGGTCATTCATGATGTTGGGCCAAACTTGGGCCTGGGGATCACTTCTTGTTTACACTTTGGACCTCGTATTGGGGTCACTTCAGGTTATTGGGCCAAAGCTTGGGCCAAGGGATCAATACTTGTTTATTCAAGTCATGTTAGTTTGCTAGTACACCTGTGGTGCAAAAACCTTAAACCTGATTATGCGATGACACCTTTATCTACCTTGTTAGTTAATCATCATGCTAGTATGTTGTTATCCTTATGTTCAGCCCTGCTGCTCATGCCAGTTAACTTTACCAGTTTACATTGATTGTAGTAGGGCTTACTCAGTCTTTTTGACTGACCTGTTTTCCTTTCGCCTCTTTTCTTCCGTTCCCCCCCCCCCTCAGGGAGGGAATATTGGAGCTTAGCTTGGATTTCTGATCGCTTGCTTGTGGGATTCAGCTCATGTACAGTCTTGACATGAAGCTAGCTATGGTTATCACTTATTTTGGGGATAGTACTTATGTATTTCAGTTTTTCAGTGATGTTGTTTTTATCTAGACTTGTGTATTTGGAAAATTGACATTATGTTGTACCAGACTTGTTTTGAAATGGTTTGAAATCTTCCGCTGTTTTATCTATGTTATTTACTCTGTTTACATATATACATATGTTCTTGTTCTGCCTTGATATATCATTATGCATGTTTACCTGATTCAAACGCCCCTCCAAAGTCAGAGTGCTTGCAAGAGTCACCCTAGCGGAGGTGGGGTGTTACATGACATGTGAAATTGTGAATTATTTAGTTTTTATGTCACTTTATTTAAACTTATTTTTTGTTTAGTATATGTTAACCCGTACTTCTACAAGATCTCGTTATGCTTTGGATTTATATACTTGGATAGCTCAGGAATCGAATATAGATGATTATATGAAGTTGTGAACAGCTGGATTCACTTGAATATCACTTTGGAATTAAATGAGTTGGAAATTTGGCTATGTATGAAGTTAGTACCAATTCGAGACATAGAAACAAATCTAGGATTTTGGCTAACTGAGGGATCACAACCAATCTGAAACATAGGATCATACTAGGAATTTGGCTAAGTATGGAATCGATAACAATCCAATGCGCAAAATTTTAAACTTCAAAACTCACTCGAAACTACGTCAACAATTCAAAATTGGGAGGGTCAAATCATTAAACCAAGCATATAAGGAGCAAGATGCAACAAAGGAGGACCCACCTTGGGGGTTGCACCCCAGAAAGTGCATTTCCTAAAGGGCTGGTATGATTCCCTCATAGGTAGGGCGATTTGGGATCACCTTCTTGGGATGGGTCTAGCTTGGTCACTTTATGCGTTTCTGGACCGATCCAACTTATCGTTTCTTCTATTAATAAACCACCAAGGCTTCATAAAAAGAGATCTTCTCTTGCTTCTCTACGCAAGGGCTCTACCATTTTCAAACCTACCTTCTATCTCTACTTTTTCTTGTAAACCGTGTTGTAATTTGATAGTATAAATAATAGATTACATCAAGTGGATGCAAGCCAGAGTTTGCTAGATCACTATAAAATTCTTGTCTCTTTTAACTTTTTCGTACATTTCTGTGACTGTTCTATAATTGTGATCCGTGATTCACTATAATTTGTTATGTGATTGCATCGACTTTGATGTTAGGCTTGATTGACCAACATTTAGTCTAACTGCATCAATTTTTGGGTACTATTAGTGTTAGTTTCAAGCCTATAAAATGGTATCAATTTCCGAATGTTATTTATATCATTATCAGGTATCACAAAGTAAGGTATCAGGATTGCTCATGCTTTAGTATCAGTTTCTGATATAAAAAATTACAATATTATTTTTGTATTGTACTAGTGTCATTGTAGTATTACGATATCAGTTATAGTAAAATGTTGACAACTCGATGTACGATGTAGAAGTTTATAATTTTTGTTTTGCTTTAGTGTTGTTAAATTATATCAAACAACTATTGGATATCATTTTGCATATTTGTCGGTGTCAGCTTTGTTGGAAGTAACATTTAAATTCATTTACCTAATAAGCTAACGTGAATTCAAATAAAAACTAATAGATATGAGTTTGCATTGTTTTAGTATTAGTTTTTTGTCATATGTGATAGTGGATTAAACTTCAAATTTATAAAGCATCACATTATATCAAACAACTGTTGGTTGTCATTTTTGAGTATATGCAAGTATCATTTTAGTGTGAAGTAACATTTAAATTAATTTACATTATAGTTGAGAATGAATTCAAATGAAAAAGATGTTAGATATGAGTATGCATCGTTTTGATATCGATATTTGTCATACATGATAGTGAACTGAGTTATTAAATTTATAAAATGATAGTGAATTAAGTTATCAAATTCATAGAGTGCCACATTAAATCAAATGAGTATTATTTTTTTTGCATATGATTAGGTATGAATTCGATTGGAAATAACATATATTTTTTAATAAAATAAGCGAGAACAATTCGAACGAAACAAATACATGAGTTTTCGTTGTTCTTCTTTTTTTGGTTCCATCTCTAGCCAACCCCAATTTGTTTGAGATTTATGGCTTTTTTGTTGTTGTATAGTGCATCGTAATATATATAACACAACTATTGGGTATTGTTTTTTTTTTGTTTTTCTTGTGTGTATATATAGATTTTTTTCTTTGTGTTATTATATGATTTTACATGCATTAAATGTTTATTTCTGATATAAAAATTATGGTATCATTTTTTATTGTATTTATATCACTTTTATGTTGTAATTTTAATTTTCTTTCTAATTTTCAAGTATCTGTAATTACTTGTATTCTGAGTTGTAATGTATCAAATGATGTGAAGAACTATAAGCTTAGATGTTAATATACATTTTAGATTATATTATGGTGAATTGTTGACAACTGAACATATGATGTAGGAATGTAGAAGTTTTGTTTGGCTTCTGTATTATTGTTAAACCATAAGAGTCAACTGGTAAGCATCATTTTTGCATATATGTAGATATCAGTTTTGTTGAAGATAACATTTAAATTAGTTTACATAATAACCAAACATGAATTTCAATTATAAACCCACCAGGTATGAGGTTACATTATTAGTTTGTTGTCATGTATGATAGTGAATTACATAGTGAAATTTGTATTGTATAATATTATATAGTACAACCACTGTATTTGGATTATGTTAAGGTAGGATTTTTGTATCTCGAGTAAAGGACCGTCATTTAATTTCCACTAGATTTAGGTTTTTGCTTTCTTTAACTGAGTATTGATATTGAATTTCAAGCAAAGGCAGGTTTTTTCATTTTATGATTTGGCGATTGCCGAATCTGCTGTTGTTTTTCATTATTTAAGGATGTTTGTGTTCTGTTGGAGATGATTGCTGTTTTTTTAATTTGTCGCGTTTATGGTGAATTTATGTTTTTTTTTCTGGAACATTGATTTTAGATTTTTGGAATTGAATAAGAAGAGGAAAGTAGAAAACGAAGTTGACAATGAGTTGAAAGTAGCATAAAAGCGAAGAGATGGTTTAAATTTCAATCGGGCTTTGCACCTATCCTTAAAAAAGTGGTTGTCCACATGTTTAAATTTTTTTATTCAAATTTTGTCATTTAAAACCTTTCTCCCTTCTTAAAAATACATGTATAAAAATGTAGGTCTCTATTACCGATAGTAAAAAAAGGTCCTTGAATTCAATCAACTAATCATATTCGTTGATTCATTTTTTATTAAATATAAATAAAATCAACCGCTTGAACCTGATGATTCTCCCTGCTCATTGCTTGTTTTTACGTCATATTTCTGGGTAGAGCATATATTGGGTCTCGGGTTCATCGCCAGTTCTGCCTTTTCTCAAAGGATCTTGCTTTATCTTATGCATATGCGACCTTGATTGTGTTGGCCTTTTGTTTGTTTTATTTTGTTGTGAAACCCCAATGGGAGGCTTTTCCCCTTTTTATTATTTCTATTTAGTGCCCACGTGCCTTACCATCTCTGTAATGACATTTGAGAGTTGACTTTTCGATATAAAAAAACATCTTAGTCAATTTAATATAACTATATCAAAAAAAATCATAATTGAGTCATGTGTTTTACAAAATTTCTAATGATTATTTGAACTTGAAAGTCAAATAATTAAAATTCATATTTTTTTTGTTATAAACATAGTAATATCCAACTTCAGTGGACGGTACACAATAAAAATTTCTAATGATGTAAATATCAATGACTGTACTTGCTGGACCAAAATTTGGCCCTAACACCCAAATGCATATAACATATCACATATTGCAGTAAAGAGTAAATAGCAGGAGACACGCGAAGTTTTTATAATAGTTCAGCTATAGAAGTAGCCGACGTCCACTTTGCAATCTTATTATTAGACCGACAGTTTACAAGAATCAGTTACATGCAGACACATAATCTGTGTGTTAACCGAGATTACAAGAGGAGAATTAGATATAGAAAGGTGAAAAATCCTTGCACTCGGTAATGGCAGAGACTAAGGAGATGTAGGAGAAAGTCCCAGCCAAAAAATCCCCTTCATTTGCCATGTAGTGGTGTATTTATAACTGTAGGAGAGCCCATAGGGAGGCCGTGTAACGTCCCGGATTTTTAGTTGATTTATTTTGAATATTTAAAATAGTTTTAAATATTTAATTGGAATTACAATTGATTTTTTTATTGAATTTGTTGAATTAATAATCGATATAAGAATTAATATCGAATATATCGGGTATCGTAATACGAAACGATAATAATGAGAATTCACAGTTAAAAAACTGAATCAAAAGAATTCAGTCGGTTAATATATTTTGAATTAGAATGATAATAATAATTTATTATCAATGAATTTGATTGGTTTGAATTTAAAGTTATATTATATTAATTTAATATTGTTATTCCATATATACGAATGAATTAAATTTTAGAACCGCTCCCATTGAGTTTAGAATATCGTATAATGTTAGAAATATCGGTCGTTGCGACTAGATAGCGGTTCGGGATTTCGAATTAAAGGACCGCATGATATTTTAGTTATTTATTAAAAAAATCAATTTATTTTCAAAGCCTATATTTTCATTTCAGCCGACCTCTATTATTTACTATGCAGACCTATATTTCTAGTTCTTCCTTCTTCTTTCAATTGTCGTACACCATGTCTCCCAGCTTCACAACAAAGGAAGACAACAAATTAAATAACGTTACCCTAAAAACATGAACATCACAGACCTATTATCTCCTCGAGCTAAAATTTTTACTCTTTCTTCATCTATAAAACTACATACAGACAGGTCATTTTGGCAAATCGTAACCAAAAGCCACAAAGGAAGAAAAAAATGGTCACTGCCTTATGGAATCAAAATCGAACACTACCCTTTCCTTTATAATATGCTAGTACCCTTTTCCCTTTCTCCTCTTAATTTTCTTTTCTCGTATTCATCCCCAATATTCAAAATCGAAAACCGATTGCATAAAAAGAAGAAAAAAGGGGGAAATAGAAATCGCATGTATAAACTGCGATGTAGCTGAAGACTCAAACCACTTTGGAAGCATTCGCAAATCAAAGAGTGAGTTCGGTAGCAGTTGGAAACCGCGATGGCAACTCTCGCGATTAAGGGATGAGGGGTCAGATTGATTTCAGGAGGAGGCCGACTTTGATTGATTTGATTATGGGTTTGTCGAGGGTACGATGGAAGAGATGGGCGCTGCAACTTCTGGAGGTGTTCAAATGGACTGACGTCGAACTGTGTTTTGGGGATTTCGATTTGGTTAAGCGTGCGAGGGGGATGGTGGAGGCCTCATCGAGTTCTATAGTGGGAAGGAGGTGCAATGGGAGTTTGGGTCGGGTATATTGGAGATGGCGGCCAGTTATTTAGGGAATGTTTGGTTTGGACATAGTAATGTTGGAGTTTGAGGTGATTGGAGTAAGGTCTGTAATGGCACAAATGTTGACAGTGGAAGAGGTGTGCAGGTCGTTCGGAATGATGGTTGTGAATGGGTGTAAAAGGGGAGGGTTTGATGATGCCGATGAAGGCTTATCTGCAGTATAAGCTGGTGTTTGAGGCTGTGGGTTTTTGGGGCACTATAGTGAGATTTTAAGGCATTGTAGTGCCGATCGAGGTTGAAAGGACTGGTTTGGGAATGCTGATAGAAGGAGATTGTTTTGGCTTGTACTCGGTGGTAAACAGTGATACATGAGTGGCCGTGGTGATAAAATAGGATAGGAGAAATGATGAAAGCTGTCTACGTGGTGTTCGAGTAAATGTCAAAGGAGGTCTAGGTCAGTTTTTGGAGCTGATTGAGGTACACTGGCTGATTCTTGTAGGAATGGATCGGTGACCATTGAGCTTTCTCTATAGTTGGTCGAAGACCGTGAGGTATACCTATTTTACAAAATTAAATCCATAGGAAAATTTATTTAATTTAGGAACAAATAAATGTTTAATCGATAATGAAATAAAATAAAATATCGTAGGTACTAAGTAGATTCAATTCGAGTAGAATACGTAGCCGAGACATACAAAATTTCTCAGAGTATTCAGCAAATCAGGTGAGAAAATCTCACTTAAAATTTATTTTATCATTAAGAATGAATTGTTGGCTGCTTGGTTGCTTTTATAAATTGTTTATCAGTTGTGGTTATTATATATATTAGTTATTTAGGCTTGGTGGTTGTCACTATTATATATATATATATATATTGGATGTTCCCTCAGTACCATTAGCGGATGCCCGCAGTATCATTGGTGGATGATCCTATCGCCCCCACGATATATAAGCGGATGACCGTCTATACCGCGATATCCTGCCTTGAAGCAGGATTGGTATTATTTATGTTATCTAACATCTATGGATGCAGGGAAACAGGTTGGAGGATTCCAACTGGATTCCTCAAATTTATTTACTTTTGTTTGGATAGTAGAATTTCATTGGCCCCAGATATTTATATTTTAAAATATCAAAAAGGGATATTTGAATTTAAAAAGAGAAATTTGCTTTTTGAAATGGAAATGGAAATTTCGAATAAATTGGGAAATATAAGCATGTTTTTAATAATGAAAACAAGTAGCTGAATTTATAACAATGTTATAAATGGAAGGAAAAATATTAGATTTTTAAATTCTAGTTTGAATTTAAAAAAGGAAATTTTATTTTCCAGAATGGGAATTGGATTTCAAATAAGATTTGGAATAAGGACTTGTTTTAAATAATTTAAAACAAGAATTGGAATGTATAAACGATGTTATAAACAAATAAAAGTTGTATTATCGTTGGATAATCTAGATATGTAAATTCTAGCATGATTTTAAAAAGGAAATTTCATTTTCCAAAGTGGGTTTTCCAATGGAATTTGGAAGAGATACTTGTTCGGATATTTAAACCAAGAAGTGAAATGTATAAACGACGTTTTAAATGAATGTGAAAGTTATCATTAGATAATTTATAAATTAAATTCAAGTGTGAGTTTAAAAGGCTAAATAGAATTGTTTTGAAAAGAAAACAATGGAATCTATTTCCAATGTTCTAAGTGTAATCGAATTGAAATAAATCCGTTTGGATTTATGGCTCGAAGTCGAGTAGGTGGAATTTATAGGAGTCGAATTTATAGAAATAAATTTATTTCTAAAGGATACTGGAACTGTATTGAATAGGAATTTAGAATTTTAATATATATAGTTATAATAATAACATATTCAAACAAGGAATCGAGTTTTAAATGGAAGTTTGTTAGATATAAAATAAGAAAGTGATTTATAAACCATGTTTATAAATGAAATGAAGTAATTTTCTTTAGGTAGATTGGAAATAGATTTATTCCAAATATAAAAACTAACATTTAAAAATCACATTTTTAAATGAGATAGAAAAGGATATTTTTGGTCGATAAGTAATGTCGGTTTTGTATTATAAACTCTTATCCGTCTGGAGATAAGAACGTTGTCGATCAAGGTCTGAGAGGTAAATAAATACCCCAACTTGAATGACTTCACTATTATCAAGGGACGATATTAATTTGTAGTGGTAAAGGGTGTTGAATAAATTGATTTTCCCCATAAAAGAAATTTATAATTGAATTTTGATTATATCGAATTTTATATAGTAATTTATACTCGAGAAAAATTGGAATTGATTATAGAAGTTGATAGTGAATAATTTACCGTCGAGTTACGAATTCGGCAATGTGGAAAATTAAGATGTTGAGTTAAATGTGGAAATCTGATTTAAAATATATTAAAATATTAGAGAATGAAGTTGAAATTCATTATAAACGAAGTTTAAAAAGTTTATAATTTATTTTAATTAAAACGAACTCGCCCCAGCGCGGTAGTTCGTAATTTGACGATTCAAACTTCAATTGAGTATATAGAACTCAATATAAGTCGGAATTCGATGAAACAAGAAAAGCCCGGACCTATTGAATGATAGTTTTCTAATGGAAGAGAAAAACCTAAATTTCGTCTTATAGATTTTGAGTTATATCAAAATCAAAATTTCAGAAAAACAGCGCAAAAATCATTTTAAAACCGTAAGGAATTATTTAATTAAACAAAAGGATTTTAGTGAATAAAAGTCTGAATTTCCATTAGTAAAATTCGGACTTGGGTTATAAAATAAATATGTACCCAAATAGAGCAAGTGAATTGGATTTTGAAACAAAACCAGATTTTAAATTATTAAATGGAATCAACTAATTAGAAATGGTTAATTAATGAAATTTTGAGGTTGAACTTAACTTTAGTTAAGCAAATCGAGTTTGTAAATTTAAATTTGAAAATGAATATGAAACTCGAACTAAAATGGGAATTTAACGGATTCATTAGAGAGTTAAAAGTAATTTGAACGTGATAGGTTTAAACTTAAAATGGTCCAAGTAAAGAAGCTAATTAACTAATTAGCGAATGGAAAGTGATTAAAGTGAAAAGTGCGGAATTGTTTCGAAACAAATTGGGAATAAAACACGGTTGATTCAAACTATAAATGAATCGATTCAAACTATAAATGAATTGATTCAAACTATAAGTGAATGGAGCGGCTGAATTACATAGAGAATTAATTAGCGGGATTGAATGTGGTGAAATCAAAATGACCGTATGGTTTTGAAATAAATGGGAGTGTAGGTGTATGTATATTGGACAGGTATGGGATGAAGAATATGAAGAGAGTATGAAGGTTATATTTTAAGTGTCCGACAAAAAGGTACATGTTTAATTTCCATATCAGGTTTTATGCACCGAATCGGCAAGCCACTTGGCTTTTTGATTTTCTTATTGAATGGAAAGGGCCTAGAGAGGCGAGTTGGGGTTTGAACTATTAACCGGTACAAAGGAGGTGCTGGCGAAATTTTCTGGAAATTTAAGGAGTTAGAATATTTTTAAGAAATTTTGATAATATAAATCAATATAACGATATATATAGAGTTCGCTAAGAAATGAATATAATATAAAATATTAGAAAGGGCCAGTGATTGTGAAATTGTTTGATGGATGTTTAGTTTCTTCCTTTGATAGTTAAATCACCGTCTATCAAAGATTTTTGACCATCGTTGTTAATACAGAGAGACCGGTTGGATTTAATATCTGAAAACCACTCCGTATAGGCATAGGCGTTGCGAATTAGATTATGCTGAAGATAATCGAAGACGGAGTGAAATTCAAGAGCTGTTATGTTTGTACAGTCCCAGGACAACTTGTATGGACGAATGTCTGACAGTGTATTCCCAACGGTCACATAAGACGATCTTTTCAAGGTATTACGTCTGGTGGTGGAGAAATTCATTTCTCTTAGCTTTTATACCCATAATATTTTTGGGAAGATCAACTAGTGATTTGATGGGTTTGACGATGTGGCATTCAAAGTGTATTGTGGCCAGATGTTCTAAAAGATAGACGTAGCCTCAAGCTTCAGAACCGGGAAATGACAAAAATCGGGCAGGCAGCATGGCTATGTGGGTTGCTCCCATTAGGGTGTATGATCAACTATCTAGAGAAATTGCTTTTACTTATTTAATCTATTTCGATGTTGTTCCTTTTCGGGAAACGGTGGTTTGAGCCCAACCGTTGGTGATATACATTCGATACACTCGAACGAAATGAGTGGTCGGTCATGTGTGGGCCGGGTTGCATGACGTTCTAGTTGAACCCAATGTGTTCCTCTTTAGAGATACACTATCGGCAGGTAGTCCCATACCTTGTCATAATTGGAATCCAATCTCTAATAAGAGCCCTACGCTTTTTGATTTTATACTATGTATGTAAAGCGTGAGATGCAAGCGTTCTATTATTTGGTTATTTATTTGATTAGACATCATTATAATATCACTGGATTTTGATATCAAAAATGTTTTGGGTTATAGTAAGGTAAAAACCGTCCATGTTTATGTGTGGGCTGGTCTTACTATTATCCTTTTCTTTCAAAAGGTTTTTTTCAAAGTTAAACAATATGGTTGGAGTTTACTCACACCAGTCCCACGACTGACCCACAGTTTATTTTGTTGGTTTTTCCTAAACTCTTAGGTGCCCAAATTTGTATAGGCAGTCAAGTGTTTCATGCTTTACATATACACTTGGAGGAACTTGAAGCAGGTGGCTTCACTATTAGCTATTTAGAGTTATTTCCACTGTATCAAATGTTATGTTGCACTCTGATATGGTATGTATATACAAAATAGATTTGTATTTCAAAGTTATGATTTTTGATATTATATTTTATTCGTTCTGCTGTGAGATTCTGTGTTGTTATTTCTATTCTTCTTCTGTCTGTTTCTATTTCTTTAACCTTGATGACTCGTATTTCTGTATTATTTGAGTTGGACGTGTGTTGTATTAGTCAGCTCAGATAGTATGGATTTGCGAGCCACTACAGTTGGTATCAGAGCTTAGGTTGAGCGAATACCTAGGCTTTGGTGGGGGTTACTCATTAGAGATAGGGTAAATAGTACCCTAGAATGAGTTGAGTGTATATATATATGTATATATATATATATATATATATATGAGAGAGAGAATATTTGTATATTGATATAAAAATTGTTTTATATTGCATTGGCTTGTCTGTTGAGTAGTTTATGAATTCTGGTCGAATCGTATGACGCCACGACGTCGATAAGAGTTTCTAAATACTTGAACAGAAAAATTGACATAATATCGTTTTGAAGTGGGTAAATGAAATAATTTTTCCCAATTATATTTTGGTATAAAGTCTATAAATTTTCTAAAATTATTTATATTTGGATGAGTTGGTTGCTATTATGAGATTTTAAAATTGAAATGGTTATATATAACCAAATAAAATTTGTATAGGAATGAAATATACAAATGACATGAATTAAAATTCGATTGAAAACCGAATTTGGAATTTAAATACTGGAAAGTTGGAAAACATTTTTCCAAAATATATTTAAAATAATAAACCTTTATTTTGAAAGGATTTTTGAATAAAATCGTTTTGAATGGAATTTGAAAGTAATCAAGCACTGAAATCACTCCGGTCGCTGGAAAACAATTCAGATGATGGTAGCCACATCATTTGTATTTATTTTCAAGTTCTAAGTGATGAATTACTACTATGATTAAAAGTCAAATAGAAATTAATTTGAGAAAACAAGTTGTTTGGAAAATCCAAATATTTTGAATTTGAGATGGGAATAAATATATGCATATATATTTATATGATTTCAAAAGAAATTTGAAATAAAAACAGGGAATTTGAATTCTGAAATAATTTTTTTTTTAGCTTATACATTTAAATGGATAGAAATAAATAAATTGATTTGAATCAATTTGAATGCATATGAATGAAATATGAAATGCTGAGTTATAACAAACTGGTCTTTTGAAAGGATTAACGGGTCTGTAACATTTCTTCTACCTTAGTAATTTCGGGGATGAAATTCTTTTAAGGGGGGAAGGAATGTAACGTCCCGGATTTTTAGTTGATTTATTTTGAATATTTAAAATAGTTTTAAATATTTAATTGGAATTACAATTGAATTTTTTTATTGAACTTGTTGAATTAATAATCGATATATGAATTAATATCGAATATATCGGGTATCGTAATACGAAACGATAATAATGAGAATTCACAGTTAAAAAACTGAATCAAAAGAATGCAGTCGGTTAATATAAATTTTATTGGAATTAGAACGATAATAATAATTTATTAACAATGAATTTGATTGGTTTGAATTTAAAATTATATTATATTAATTTAATATGGTTATTCCATATATACGAATGAATTAAATTTTAGAACCGCTCCCATTGAGTTTAGAATATCGTATAATGTTGGAAACATTGGTCGTTGCGACAAGATAGCGGTTCGGGATTTCGAATTAAAGGACCGCAAGATATTTTAGTTATTCATTAAAAAAAATCAATTTATTTTCAAAGCCTATATTTTCTTTTTAGCCGACCTCTATTATTTATTTTGCAGACCTATATTTCTACTTCTGCCTTCTTCTTTCAATTGTCGTACACCATGTCTCCCAACTTCACAACGAAGGAAGACTGCAAATTAAATAGCGCCACCCTAAAAACATGAACATCGCAGACCTATTATCTCCTCAAGCTAAAATTTTTGCTCCTTCTTCATGTATAAAACTACATACAGACTGGTCATTTTGGCAAATCGAAACCAAAAGCCTCAGAGGAAGGAAAAAAAATAGTCACTGCCTTATGAAATCAAAATCGAACACTACCCTTTCCTTTATAATATGCCAGTACCCTTTTTCCCTTTCTCCTCTTAATTTTCTTTTCTCATATTCATCCCTAATATTCAAAATCGAAAACCGATTGCATAAAAAGAAAAAAAAAGGAAATCAGAAATCGCAAGTATAAACCGCGATGTAGGCAAGTATAGACTGCGATGTAGTTGAAAACTCAAACCACTTTGGAAGCATTCGCAAATCAAAGAGTGAGTTCGGAAGCAGTTGCAAACCGCGATGGCAACCCTCGCGATTAAGGGATGAGGGTTCAGAGTGATTTCAGGAGGAGGCCGACTTTGATTGATTTGATTATGGGTTTGTTAAGGGTACGATGGAAGAGAGGGGCGTTGCAACTTCTGGAGGTTTTCGAATAGACTAACGTCGAACTGTGTTTTGGGGATTTCGATTTGGTTAAGTGTCCGAGGGGGATGGTGGAGGCCTCATCGAATTCTATAGTGAGAAGGAGGTGCGATGGGAGTTTGGGTCTGGGTATATTGGAGATGGAGGCCTATTATTTGGGGAATGTTTGGCTTGGACACAGTAATGTTGGAGTTTGAGGTGATTGAAGTGAGGTCTGTAATGGCGCAAACGTTGACGGTGGAAGAGGTGTGCAGGTCGTTCAGAATGATGGTTGTGAATGGGTGTAAAAAGGGAGAATGTGATGATGCCGATGAAGGCTTATCTACAGTATAAGCTGTTGTTTGAGGCTATGGGTTTTTGGAGCATTATAGTGAGATTTTAAGGCACTGTAGTGTCGATCGAGGTTGAAAGGACTGGTCTGGGAATGCTGTTAGAAGGAGATTGTTTTGGCTTGGACTCGTTGGTAAACAGTGGTACATGAGTGGTCGTGGTGATAAAATAGGATAGAAGAAACGATGAAAGTTTTCTGCGAGGTGTTCGAGTAAATGTCAAAGGAGGTCTAGGTCAGTTTTTGGAGTTGATTGAGGTACTTTGGTTGATTCCTATAGGAATGGATCGGTGACCATTGAGCTTGCTTTATAGCTGGTCGAAGACCGTGAGGTATACCAATTTTACAAAATTAAATACATAGGAAAATTTATTTATTTTAGGAACAAATAAATGTTTAATCGATAATGAAATAAAATAAATTACCATAGGTACTAAGTAGATTCAATTCGAGTAGAGTGCGTAGCCGCGACAATATGCAATTTATCGGAGTATTCAGCAAATGAGGTGAGTAAATCTCACTTAAAATTTATTTTATCATTAAAAATGAATTGTTGGCTGCTTGGTTGCTTTTATTAATTGTTTATCAGTTATGTTTATTATATATATTAGTTATTTAGGCTTGGTGGTTGTCGCTATTTTATATATATATATATATATTGGATATTCCCGCGGTACCATTAGCGGATGCCCACAGTATCATTAGTGGATGACCCTATCGCCCCACGATATATGAGTGGATGACCTTCGATACCGCGATATCCTGCCTTGAAGCAGGATTGGTATTATTTATGCTATCTAACATCTATGGATGCAGGGAAACAGGTTGGAGGAATCCAACTGGATTCCTCCAATTTATTAACTGTTGTTTACATATTTATATGTGTGTGGTGTGTGAAATGAATGAATGATCTGTTTGTTTGGATAGTAGAATATCATTGGCCCAAGATATTCATATTTTAAAATATCAAAAAAGGGATATTTGGATTTAAAAAGGGAAATTTGCTTTTCAAAATGGAAATGGAAATTTCGTATAAATTGGGAAATATTAGCTTGATTTTATTAATAAAAACAAGTAGCTGAATTTATAACATTGTTATAAATGGAAAGAAAAGTTATCGTTCGATAATATTAGATTTTTAAATTAAAGTTTGAATTTAAAAAGGAAATTTTATTTTATAGAATGGGAATTGGATTTCAAATAAGATTTGGAATAAGGACTTGTTTTAAATAATTTAAAACAAGAATTGGAATTTATAATGATGTTTATAAACAAATAAAAGTTATATTATCGTTGGATAATCTAGATATGTAAATTCAAGCATGATTTTAAAAAGGAAATTTCATTTTCCAAAGTGGGTTTTCAAATGGAATTTAGAAGAGAAACTTGTTCTGATATTTAAACCAAGAAGTGAAATGTATAAACGACGTTTTAAATGAATGTGAAAGTTATCTTTAGATAATTTATAAATTAAATTCAATTGTAAGTTTAAAAGGGTAAATAGAATTGTTTTGAAAAGAAAACAATGGAATCTATTTCCAATGTTCGTAATGTAATCGAATTGAAATAAATCCATTTGGATTTATGGCTCGAATTCGAGTTGGTGGAATTTATAGAAGTCGAATTTATAGAAATAAATTTATTTCCAAAGGATACTGGAACTGTATTGAATAGAAATTTAGAATTTTAATATATATATATATTGTTATAATATTAACATATTTCAAACCAGGAATCGAGTTTTAAATGGAAGTTTGTTAGATATAAAATAGGAAAGTGATTTATAAACCATGTTTATAAATGAAATGAAGTAATTTTCTTTAGGTAGATTGGAAATAGATTTATTCCAAATATAAGAACTGACATTTAAAAATCATATTTTTAAATGAGATAGAAAAGGAGATTTTTGGTCGATAAGTAATGTCAGTTTTGTATTATAAACTCTTATCCGTCTCGAGATAAGAACGTTGTCGATCAAGGTCTGAGAGGTAAAAAAAATACCCTAACTTGAACAACTTCACTATTACCAAGGGACGATATTAGTTTGTAATGGTAAAGGGTGTTGAATAAATTGATTTTCCCCATAAAAGAAATTTATAATTGAATTTCAATTATATCAAATTTTATATAGTAATTTATACCCGAGAAAAATTGGAATTGATTATAGAAGTAGATTGTGAATAATTTACCGTCGAGTTACGAATTCGACAATGTGGAAAATCAAAATGTTGAGTTAAATGTTGAAACCTGATTTAAAATATATTAAAATATTAGAGAATGAAGTTGAAATTCATTATAAACGAAGTTTTAAAAGTTTATAATTTATTTTAATTAAAACGAACTCGCCGCAGCGCGGCAGTTCGTAATTTGACGATTCGAACTTCAATTGAGTATACAGAACTCATTATAAGCCGGAATTCGATGAAACAGGAAACACCCGGACCTATTGAATGATAGTTTTCTAATGGAAGAGAAAAACCTGAATTTCGTCTTATAGATTTTGAGTTATATCAAAATCAAAATTCTAGAAAATAGCGCCAAAATCGTTTTGAAACCGTAAGGGTTTATTTAATTAAACAAAAGGATTTTAGTGAAGAAAAGTCCGAATTTCCATTAGTAAAATTCAGACTTGGGTTATAAAATAAATATGTACCCAAGTAGAGCAAGTGAATTGGATTTTGAAACAAAACCAGATTTTAAATTATTAAATGGAATCGACTAATTAGAAATGGTTAATTAATGAAATTTTGAGGTTGAACTTAACTTTAGTTAAGCAAATCGAGTTTATAAATTTGAATCCGTAAATGAATATGAAACTCGAACTATAATGGGAATTTAACGAATTCATAAGAGAGTTAAAAGTAAATTTGAACGTGATAGGTTCAAACTTAAAATGGTCCAATTAAAGAAGCTAATTAACTAATTAGCGAATGGAAAGTGATTAAAGTGAAAAGTGTGGAATTGTTTCGAAACAAATTGGGAATGAGCTTATATATGTTAAACACTGTTGATTCAAACTATAAATGAATCGATTAAAACTATAAATGATTTGATTCAAACTATAAGTGAATGGAGCGGCTGAAATTACTTAGAGAATTAATTAGTGGGATTGAATGTGGTGAAATCAAAATAGCCATATGGTTTTGAAATAACTGGGAGTGCAGGTGTACGTATATTAGACAGGTATGAGATAATGAATATGAAGAGAGTATAAAGGTTATAATTTAAGTGCATGACAAAAAGGTACATGTTTAATTTCCATATGAGGTTTTCTGCACCGAATCGGCAAGCCGCTTGGCTTTTTGGTTTTCTTTTTGAATGGAAAGGGCCTAGAGAGGCGAGTTGGGGTTTGAACTATTGACCGGTACAAAGGAGGTGCTGGCGAAATTTTCTGGAAATTTAAGGAGTTAGAATATTTTTAAGAAATTTTGATAATAGAAACCAATATAACAATATATATAGAATTCGCTTAGAAATGAATTTAATATAAAATATTAGAAAGGGCCAGTGATTGTGAAATTGTTTGATGGATGTTTAATTTTTTTCCTTTGATAGTTAAATCACCGACTATCAAAGATTTTTGACCATCGTTGTCAATACGGAGAAACCAGTTGGATTTAATATCCGAAAACCACTCCGTATAGGCATAGCCATTGTGAATCAGATTATGCTGAAGATAATCGAAGATGGAGTGAAATTCAAGAGCTGCTATGTTTGTCCAGTCCCAGGACAACTTGTATGGACAAATGTCTGATAGAGTATTCCTAACGGTCACATAAGACGATCATTTCAAGGTATTACATATGGTGGTGGAGAAATTCATTTCTCTTATCTTTTATACCCATAATATTTTTGGGAAGATGAACTTGTGATTTGAGGGGTTTGGCGATGTGGCATTCAAAGTGTATGGTGGCCAGATGTTCTAAAAGATAGACGTAGCCTCAAGCTTCACAACCGGGAAACAACAAAAATCGGGCAGACAACATGGCTATGTGGGTCGCTCCCATTAGGGTGTATAATCACCTATCTAGAGAAATTCCTCTTACTTCTTTAATCTATTTCGATGTTGTTCCTTTTCAAGAAACGGTGGTTTGAGCCCAACCGTTGGTGATATACATTCGATACACTCAAGCGAGATGTGTGGTCGGTCATGTGTGGGTCGGGTTGCAAGACGTTCTTATTGAACCCAGTGTGTTCCCCTCCATAGATACACTATTGGCAGGTGGTCCCATACCTTTTCATAGTTGGAATCCAATCTCCAATAAGAGCCCTGCGGTTTTTGATTTTATACTATGTATGTAGAGCATGAGATGCAAGCGTTCTACTGTTTGGTTATTTATTTGATTAGACATTATTATAATATCACTGGATTTTGATATCAAAAATGTTTTGGGTTATAGTAAGGTAAAAACCCTCTGTGTTTATGTGTGGGCCGGTCTTACTATTATCATTTTCTTTCAAAAGTTTTTTTTTTCAAAGTTAAACAATATAGTTGGAGTTTACTCACACCAGTCCCATGACTGACCTAGAGTTTATTTTGTTTGTTTTTTCCTAAACTCTTGGGTGCCCAAATTTGTACGGGCAGTCAAGTGTTTCAGACTTTACAGATACACGTGGAGGAGCTTGAAACAGGAGGCTTCACTGTTAGTTATTTAGAGTTATTTCCGCTGTATCAAATGTTATGTTGTACTCTGATATGGTATGTATATACGAAACAGATTTGTATTTCAAAGTTATGATTTTTGATATTATATTTTATTCATTCCGTTGTGAGATTCTGTGTTGTTATTTCTATTCTTCTTCTGTCTGTTTCTATTTCTTTAACCATAATGACTCGTATTCTGTATTATTGGAGTTGGACGTGTGTTGTATTAGTCAGCTCAGATAGTACGGATTTGCTGGCCACTACAGGCCGGGTCGTGCTGAGGCACGTGGAACCTGATCCGGGAAAGTAGGAGTGCAAATAGCCTTGAGAATAGGTCAAGATCTATGCATGTATCGCTACAGTCTCAGGCAGTTCGTGGTCCCTAAGGGTAAACCGGTGTGATGAGCTCAGTTGAGGAGTTGATGGAGATGGTCAGGTCGGGTCGTGGTCTAGAGGCGCACCACGAACCTGAGTCGTGAGCTATGTCAGTCCACGAGCTTAGGGGGATAAGCCGGTCCTTACTCCGACGCTTCGTCACTTCATCCAAGTGATTGCAAGTCGGTGCACGATTACACCAGTTCACGAAAACGGGCGTAACTTCCAAACCGTAAGTCCGATTGAGCAAAACAAAAGCTCAACCTGAAGCTAATTCAGAGGGCTACAGGTTTTATTGTGTGATTAACCATAATTGTTGTTTTCACACCCAAAAGAGGTCGTCGGATAGGAGTTTCGGGCAAGTTTTTGTTGATGAATTCCATGCGTGACAGCTTTGACCAAAAAGTGTGCCAACAAGTTCGCCCCCAAGAACATATCTTGCTTGTTGAAGGAAGATGTGTTCTGCATAATCCAAGAAATCCACAGGTCCATACCTACAAGGAATGCAAGAAAAAATCCTAGACAGTCTTACCAGAGTAAGACGATCAAGGAAATGCTAATGAGGTTCCAAGATGGCCTTACCTGGGTAAGACAACCATGGAAATGCTATGAGATTTCCATGATAGCCTTACCGAAGTAAGACGGCCAAGGAAATGCTAATGAGGTTCCGAGACGGCCTTACCTGGGTAAGACAACCAAGGAAATGCTATGAAAGATCCATGATGGCCTTACCAGAGTAAGACGGCCAAGGAAATGCTAATGAGGTTCCAAGACGGTCTTACCGGGGTACGACGACCAAGGAAATGCTATGAGAGTTCCATGACAACCTTACCGGAGTAAGATGACCAAGGAAATGCTAATGAGAATTTGTTTATACTGGACGGATCCAGTTCAGAGCCGAAGCTCAATGCTTATTACTAATTCATGAAAATGAGGCGGTCGTTTGCCGGACACGACTGGAGACCACAAGCCGATTCCGTGCATGTAGGCTGATGTGGCCGCTTTTATTACATGCAGAAAAAACAAAGATGGAAGAGAAGTCGCCTAAAAGCCTAAAAACATGAACTACGGACCGGAGTCCAGCAAACTTAAGAGATCCACTGAGTGGGACCAGTTAATGATAATCCCACGATTGCTCGATCTAGGATTGTTCCCTCTCCGAGTAATAGTAGGTGGCAGCGCATGTATGGGCACTTTTGGTTGAGTTTCATACTCGGGTAGCTCTCCTCGTCCGACCCGATCCTCAATAAGATCTCGCAAATGTCTGCAATCATCAGTGTTATGACCGTCCATGTCATGAAACATGCAATGCCTTCTGGAATTGCATTTTGCTAGCATTGGCTTCCTCTTGGGAGGCCTTGGATAGGAGGTTGCACCCCCTATGTGCATGTAGATGTCAGTAAGCGTTGAATTGAGTACAGTGTACTTTTCAAATTTGGGCCCTCTTTAGGGCTGAGCATTGTGGTCATTCTTTGCAGTGGCTATTCCTTTTCCCTTGTCATTGTCTTTTCCTAAATCAGACGGTGCTTCGTCTTTAAGCATGTTGACGTCGAGAATAGCCTTCTCGGATTTTGCGTCTTCCTCACGCAGAAAACTATCCGCTTCAAAGTAGAATTCACCGAGATCTCGCGGTGTGTCCCGGTTCAAAGAGGTCTTGAACTCCGATGTATCCTGAACACCGGATAATGCCGCCAACAATACCATAGATGGTTCAGGTCTATCCACAGATGCTACTGTAGCATTGAATCTTTCTAGGAATGAGCGCAGAGTTTCTCCAGATATCTGCTTGATTGAAGTCAGTGACATAACATTCTTGGGTCGATCAATGTGGACTCGAAACTATTCAATGAAACGAGTGACCAACATGTTCCAACTGTTGATAGATTCCAGGTTAGCCGTCGAATCCACATAGTGGCTATATCGGTCAGAAAGAGACGAAATCACTTTGCCATTACGTTTTCCGAAGCCGATTTAACTTCTATATGTCGTTTGTAGCGCATCAAATGCATGGTAGGATCAGTCCTGCTGTTGTATGGCTCCGGAAGTGGAAGTTTAAAATCCGCGGGATTACGGGAATTCTTGATCTCTTGAGTGAAAGGATTGTGATTGACGTCATCCACGTCATTTTGATAAGTGGGCCTCTTGAGGCGTTCAGTTAGATCCGCTAGCTGATTTCCTTTAAAAAGTTGTTGCAGATTTCCTAAATCAGTGCTGGTGCCCCCAACGTTGAGAGCAAGAGAATGAGGAAGCTGCTGGTGAATAGCTGCCTAGGAATCGTGGCTCGCGGTTCGAGGGGGCGACCCGACCCAGTCGTGATCCCCTATCATGAGGACCCTGGGTCTCCATCACGAGCCATGTCTTGCTAATGAGTGGAAGCTTTCATTCTGATATCCATTCGAACCGTAGTTGAATTCAGTTGAGCCTGACCATTTCCAAGAGCGAGGGGGTTGCCTCCGAGTCCATGTGATGTATGATTCGCTTCAGTATCTTCATTTCCAGTGCATTGTCCATTGTCGCTTGGCCTGCCATCCATTCGAGCGAAATATCCATCCATTATCTCATGTTGTTTTCGGAGGAGATCATCTGGCCTTTCCATCTGACCTCTTAGTTCAGTGAGAACACCGTCCATCTCTTCTCTGGTCAATTACACTGGCGGGTTTTCGTGAGAGGAACCCTCCTGGCTTGCCTCGTTTCTCGTGCCTTCGGCCTTAACACGAGAAATTTTTCGTTTGGTCATTAATTCAAAAACCAGGCAATCTGATTCCTTTTAGGCCAGAAATTGAAGTTATGTCGTGTGCCCCCTTCCTAGCATGCCAAAATGTTAGACCAAAATTTGGCCCTAACACCCAAATGCAGATAACAGGTCACAAATTGCAGTAAAGAGTAAATAGTAGAAGACATACGAGGTTTTTATAGTGGTTCGACTATAGATGTAGCCTACGTCCACTTTATAATCTTATTATTATACTGACGAATTACAAGAATCAGTTACATGTAGACACACAATCCGTGTGTTAACTAAGATTACAAGAGGAGAATTTAGATGTAGAAAGGTGCAAAATCCTTGCACTCGGTAATGGCAGATACTGTGGAGATGTAGGAAAAGGTCCTAGCCAAAAAGTCCCCTTCATTTTCCATGTAGCGGTGTATTTATAGCTGTAGGAGAGCTCATAGGGAGGCCGGGTCGTGATGAGGCATGTGGAACCCGATCCGGTAAAGTAGGAGTGCAAACAGCCTTAAGAATGGTCGAGATCTACGCGTGTATCACTGCAGTCTCAAGCGGTTCGTGGTCCCTAGGGGCGAACTAAGGTGTCGAACCGGTGCGACGAGCTGAGGTGAGGAGTAGGTGGAGACGGTCAGGTCGGCTCGTGGTCTAGGGGTGCACCACAAACCGAAGTGGCGAGCCATGTCAGTCCACGAGCCGAGGGGGCGACCCTAAGGGGTAGAGTCGGTCCATACTCCGACGCTTCGTCACTTTATCCAAGTGATTGCCAGTCGATGCCCGATTACAACAATTCACGAAAACAGGCGTAAGTTCCAAACCGTAAGTCCGATTGAGCCAAATGAAATCTCTACCTAAAGCTAATTCAAGGGGCTATAGGTTTTACCATGTAGAGCACCATAATGGCTATTTTCGGGCCCAAAAGAGGTCGTCTGATAGGAACTTCAGGCCTATTTATGTTGATGAATTCCATGCATGAAAGCTTTGACCGAAAAGTGTGTCAAAAATACTCAATTTTTGGAAAAGAGAAATCACCTTCCTTCGCAATACAAAAAGAATGACATCATGAGTGTTTTTACCAAAATCGGATCAAAAAGAAAAGCTTGTCAAGTGATTAAGAAATGAAAAAATGAGTTGTGATAAGTTTGTTACTAGATAGTTGAAGGAGTAAAGATAGGAGATGGTCGAGAGATAGAAAAAAATGAAAGAAAAATAGAACATTTAGCTAAGTATCAAATCCTATTAGGTGCTAAGCAGAATTCATCGTCCAACATTAACGCAATACTATCGATCCATGAAAACAATCAAGTAGTCAAAGGCAACACAACCCTTAGCTCTTTTCTTATCTATTCTTGGGTTAATTATATCACACAAGAGAACGAAAAAGTGGTAGAAGAAGTCAATGATAGCCCATAATTATAAGTACATAATTATTCGGTATCCCCGACAATCTTGAGTATTTCAACATCGTTCGTATATGGAGCATTCCACACAATAGTCTTAATGGATGTACTGATATTATTTTCTCAATGCTTCTAGAAAAAATATAGTCATAAAAATTAGTGTTGACATAATCGATTATACTTTTTTACGTATAATTAATGTATTCAGATCATTACTTATATGGCAACATCCTTAATTTTACTAAACAATTTATAGAATATTTAATTGGGTAAACTAAATATAATAATGTAAGATAATAATGAGAATGATATTTGGTTAATTAATGAGTCAATCCATATTTAACTAACTAACTAGATTAATTAGCTTTGATAAATTAGGAGGAATATGAAATGGTCAAAAGAGGAAAAGGACATTTCCTAAACACTTACCCATTCACACCTTTCATGCTTCTCTTCAAGTTTTCAACTGTAAACTAAAATAAACACTCGATGTTACACCCAGGAAATTATTAACAATTATATTAATTAAGAAATTATTTAAACAAGAAATAAACTTATGTAGATATCCAAAATCTGATTATTGAAGCATCACCATATAGTTCGTTGCGATTTTCCGGATATTTTCAAATATAACTTATTTTAATTTGATCTAAGATGGAGAAGTTATGAGAGAAATGAATCACCAGAATTTATAAGTTTAAATTTCAAGTATAAGTTTGAAAAAGAAAAATTAGCATCATATGCCAACCGCCCTAAGGCAGGTTGACTACAGTAGTCGACCGTGAAAGGAAGTGGTCAACCTAGGCACATAGTACTTGACCAATCTCCTGATTAGGTAAGCAACAAATGGAGGAAAAAAATCAGGACGGGTTCAAACTTAATTAACCGACTTAGATCAAGAGCTAGGATTTAATCTAAAGGCTAGATAAAGGTCAGGTTTACATCTAAATTAAATCTAAGATTAGATATGAATCTAAAAGGTAGTCTAGATGCCAAAATTAAAATTTTGGCATGGTAACCCCAAATTAGATCTTGATGAACCTAATAGCCCAAGATCCTCAATTAAACATATAAGCAGAAGCCGAGGCTTGATCCTTATTATCATTCCAAACATTTTTCTTTCTTCGCTACCAGGTTTCCCTTTGAATTTTAGTGGTAGAAACAAAAATAAATATTTTCTTATGGAAGAAGTTAGGAACTAAAATGTTAGAAGACTCTAGAGAAGGAGGATCACTGAAGGACAAGGGACATCAGATTAGGACCTCAGGTGAGTGGAAAGTTACTACGTTTTTAGAATCAGAAAATTTAAAAATATAGGTTTAAAAGTAGTTTTGGTTTATTTTATTTACAGTTAAATGCAGAATATTTATAGTTAAGTATAGTTTATTTATAGTTAACTTACATTTCTTTTACCTGTATTAATAAGTTTAAAATTTTGCAGACTCTTTATTTAAAAGATAATTTTAAATCCTCATATTTTGAACGAAAATAATAAATAGAGAGAGACTTCATGCAAATTCGGATTTAAAACAAAAGATACAGATTTGTTAGAAATGACATACACATAATTAATGTAAATTTGAAAGCAGAATTGTGAACAATGACTATTATAAAAGATTATATTAGAAAAATTAGAAAAGGATTTATGATAGAAGTCAGATTATAACATTATTTATAATATGAAGAAAAGAAAAAAGTAGTATTACTATGGTACGTAGTCCATGATAGATAGGTATCGATTTTACAAATAGTGGCTATCATGTAAAAATAAAGAATTTAAATAATATCATACTAATAAAACAACATGGTTGGGCTCGTCTTAGTAACGAACTAGATATTTGACGACGTACGAAATAAGTGACCAATAGTAATAGTTATACTAGAACAGTTGAGTCCCGTCCCAACGACTAACTAGATATTCATCGATGTGTGAAATAAGTGAGCCATAGTTTTACATATCGTTGTTGGGGGACCGCCCCAATGACAAATAGGCATGCACATTGGCATGGAAAATAAGTAACCAATAGTTTAAGACTCAGTCGTAAGGGCTGAACAAGGAGCACGAGTAGAATATTGTTTGGGAGTCTGTCCTAACTGCAAGTGGACATGCACATCAGAGCAAGAGATATGTGACCTAATAGAGAAAGGACTGGATGCACTACTACAAAAAAATTCATTTGTCGTCCGTTACCTTATGTTGCATCGGGGGAACGACCGATACAAATGAAGATGGCGCAAAAGACAGATTTTTAATGAGTCGGCTGAACAATCGATGCAAATGTTGATTATTTGCATCGCTAATTTATTATCGACGCAAATTAGCGTGAACCATGATGCAAAAAATCAGGGTTTTCTTGCATTGATCGCTTGTTGTAGGACAACCGATGCAAATTCCATATGAAGCTAGAAAATGCAATTTCAAGTTCTAAAACCTAAAATGGCATCAAATTGCACTTTATAGATATTGTGCGATGAAGATAAAATAAAATTATATTATAATGGACAAACATAAATCAAATATCATACAAGAATGATAAATAAATGCAATTGACAAATAGAAGGAAAATGCATCAATATTACATTGAAATTGAATCAAGTACTACATCAATTTCAAATACTACATCAGTACCTTGAAATATGATACAAAAAAACTGAAATTGTACCACCTTAGTAGTAGAATTTTTTCAGATATGCAATAGATATAACACTTGAACAATTCAGACATGTAATGAAAACCAAATGCGTAAGTTAAAAGAGTATGGCCTTTGAAGCTACAACTGAGATCCACATGTACTGCTTTCTTTTTCATGGTTACTAAAACTGAAACCTACACGTACAAATTAATGGTTACATTACAGATATATAAGATTAGATTAATAACATTATGGTGCATCTTTTGAATTATTAAACCAAAACATTGAAACTGCAGTGACAAGGTTACAACTTTGATTTTGTCACCAGTGTAAACGAATGGTCCATAACAAATCCATTACTAGTGTAAATTTATTACATAACAGATCATACTCCGTTAAAACAGATAATATGTCCACACACTTAAAGAAATTTATATTGATAGTACATGTACACAGATCATGGGACAGTGATCAATTTACAAGAAAAAATCATAACAGAGTAAGGAATTAAGACGTTGAAAATAAAATTGCATTCAAAAATAATAATGTTTGTAACATAGATGCCATGTTCCCTTCTTTAAGATGAACCAGAAGACTAATACGTGACCAAATTTTTAGTTTTCAATTTACAGGACGACATCAAACGAAAAAATTTATGGAAATATCGCAGTATAGCAAAATAGATGAGTATTATCTAATAAAATATACTGCAAAAAATTAAACTAATTTAGTTTAATAAATGAAAAGAGAAATACTGATAAACATGTTTCCAGCTGAAAATAAACATAGTAAAAATTGAATCAAAAATCTATTATGCCACTTTTTCTTTGAGTCGGCAGTCTTTGCTGCATCAGATTCTAAACTTGGTAATTGAATCTCTTTATGGTTAATCAATAATTTTCATATTCTAAAATAATTCCCACAAAAGTGTATCTTAGATTCCTAGTTCATCATGCATGTCCAAAAAAAAAATTCATTAACTTGTTGATATTGAATAATCTGAATTCTAAATCTCAAAATCAAAATCATACTTCATCATTTATTGATTTGTATGCAATTTAGGGTTGAGCTCATATTGCTACAAATTTGTCTTTATATTATCTTCCAAACATGCATTCTTAATATATGAAATTTCATAGTTGAGGGAAATGATACAAATGGCATGTTCCTTTTGTTAATTGTTTCAGTGGATCCTATATCAAGTCTTATCAACCATTTTGAAGGCATCTTATAGTAACTTTTCTTGTTTATGCTTTATATAGATGATTGTGCAATACAAGAACAACAAATTTAGAATAAAAATGAGATTACTAGCTCTCCATGTGTAAAGACCCGTAACTTCCCCGCGAAGGAAAGAGCGGATACTTTGAGAACAACGCACGAAAGAATGCAGACAGAAGAACATTTCATTGTATATTACAACATTTCCATCAGAATACAAGAATATTCAGAGTATAAACAAATAATATACATTCGATAAATATCAGAGATTACAATACATTACACAGCAGCGGAAAATAATACAATACACAACTAGAAGAGATATACGGATACAAAGCTTTCCGGATATCGTTCCAGCTGTAAACCAGGATCCTGTGAATATAAATCTGCAAAACCAAAACTACTAGCTGCCCGTGTCGAAAATAAGGGCACCCAGAGTTTAGGTTAAAACAATAAACTCCAGGTCAGTTATGGGACTGGTGTGAGAACTAAAACAGTTATAAATCTTTATTTTAAAGTTAGGTAAATCAAGGGACCACGCCGTATAACACGGAACGGGTTTCCTCCCAAGAATACCAGTGCATAAAACAACAGCGCAATGCTAAATAAAGAAAAATGAAGCTATTATAAGACCAAGGTCCTATCACACAATGCAACGCAAGCCAGGGGATAGGGTTTTCCCTTATAATAGGCAAACATGCTTAGTACGTTTAAAACAAATCATTTGATACTATAATAAGTGTATAGTGTATAAAACAAGTTCAAATCATAAGTATCAATCATAGACGGCATGGGTACCATATATCGTGTCGCCATACTAGTTCTACAATTAAAACCGCAAAATCACGTATTGGAAGTTGGGTTATCGTTTATGGTATGAACCGAGGCTAGGGATCGTCCCCACCGATTCGAGACTGTCTAGCTCGAGCCTCAGGAACAGCCGCAACTTCCCCTTGGATCGTCAGGGCCGGTCCACACGGAGTGGATTATTATGCCTGAACAATACGTCTCCCCGCCCTATGGGGCGTAAATGAGCCAACGAATGACTCCATCTGTAATAACCTAGAAAATCTGAGCCAGTTTAATTTTTTTTATTTTGGCAATTTTAACTAATTTTGAATATTTAAAATGAATTATTTTGAATAATATCGACGAGAAATTTATTTTGAATATAAATAGAATGTATATATTTATATACGTCGTCGTTAGAATATAAATAATTATATATAATTATAAAAGGAATTGAAAATGGCGCGGTAGTTCGATAATTCGATTTCAAACTTCAATTGAATGTACCGGGTGCAAAACAATCCAGATTTTAGTGAAACCAAAAATAATAGGATCTATTTGGGAATATCTTTCCAACGAATCCGAAAAATCGAAATTTCATAGCGGGAATCAAAAGTTATGCCCAGTTGAAAATTCAGAATAGTCGCTATGTAAATTATACATGACCCAAAAAGTCAAATTTTGCATATCAATGAATTTGGACTAGAACCCACTACCATTGAGTTCAAAATTCCGTTTAGAACTCAGAAAAGTATAAGCTTCGATATATTCCGATATCCGGAATAGTGGCTATGGGCTGGAGTTGTTCGGTTAACAATACATAGCCCTTAAAAAGTGAAATTTTGCATACGAGCTCAGAACTCGGCAAGATAAATTTTTATGGATTCACAATGACAAATCATTGTTGAATTCCAAATGGCGCGTCGAACGGAGTTAGTATGTGGCCGTGCGAGCTGAAACAGTTCAGGGTAAAGCGAGTAGTCATTTTACAAAGGAACATTATTGATTCGACCTCAAAATTCGATTTCGTTTTTTTTCTGGATTCGTATGGTCCAATAATGGTTAAATCCAAGAGGGAATGATTTTTGGTGTTAGTGTGTGAGCGTGCGAGAAGAAAAGGTGCGCCAAAATCGCATTTTGAGCAATATCTGAGCATATTTGTGATTTTTTTTGAACGGTCAAATGAACTCGGAATTCAACGAAACTTGTTTCGTTGGACTCGTCTTCACGTCTACTATCTCGTATCCGAAATTCACGGCGTTTGGAGATCGTTAGCGTTCAGGCGATACGCGAGAAACTAGCATATAAACACTTTTACTTCCTTTTCTTCTTCACTTTCTTCCTCTTCCTCTTTCTTCACAAAAACTCAAAAATGGCCTCCTCCTCCCCAAACCCGCTGCCACCGCCCTCCTCCCCGCTGCCGCACCACCTTGAGCCGCCGCACCCCCTCCTCCTCCTCCACTCCTCCTCCTCTTCCTCCTCCTCTCTTTCCTCTCTCCATTTGCAAACCCTAAGCCCCAAATCACCAACCACCGCGGCCACCACGGACCCCACCGTCGCACCTCAGTCCCTCCCCCACGTCAGTCAGGCCGGCGCCCCCCCTCAGCACCACCCAACTCTGGCCGTGGGCCCCCCGGTCACCAAAAAACCCATTTTACACTAATCGTCCGTTTTGCAAATAAGTCCCTGACCGTATTTCGTTAATAACTCCCAAACGGTGCGCTTTTGGCCAAAGTCTCTCTAGACCAAAGTTGTAGAGAATGAAATTCTCTTCGATTTGGCTATATGGAAGTCATGTTTTGGAGTTCGGAGCTGCTCGGAAAACGCGTTCGAAGTCTGCTGTTCAAAAGCGGTAAAATTCGTGTACTTTCGCGAATTCTGGCGAATTGGAGCATTTTCGGCAAAAAGACCCTTAGGCGAAAGTTGTCCGGAATGGCGTGTTTAAGCTAGAAAAAAGATGGTGTGAAGATTAAAGCTCGTTTGCAAATTCGGGAACCCGAACAGTGAATCCGGGCATTACAAAGTGAGTTCTCTCCATTTTAAAGCTTCTACAGTTTTTTGACATAAAGTAAATAAAAATATGATCTTTATATTATAAAGAGGATAAAAATCCGATTTTTAACTTATAGAAGATATAAAGATAAGATTTTTATATAATGTAGGTAATAAAAATGTGATTTTTATACATGTAGTGGCTACGGGCAACGGAAGTGACAAAAGGCGAGAACGACAAGATTTTCTACATAAGAAGATTCGTGGCGTTTGGTTTAGCTAGTCGGTGAAAATTTCTCACTCTTTAATTTCTTTTTCTAGTTATATATATATACTAGGATGCAGATGGTGTTTAGTAGCACCCGACACAATCGTCCACAGACCATGGACTTGTTTGTTTGGTTGTGTAGTTGGTTAGATTATTTGGTTTGAATTGAATTGTTTAGTGAAATGGAATGGATTTGATTGATGTGTGAATGGCGTGGATCTTCACTAGACCGGGGATAAGGCTAGGCCTCGTCCCGTTTCTAGTATCGTGTCGTTATGCCGCCGAATTTTTCTAAAATAAGTTAGAAAAATAAAGATATCATTTTATTTGATAAATGAACTGAATAGAATATTCATAGGTTGAATAAAATAATTTGGTCGTTAAAAATATAATTTATAACGTGAATGTGAATAAATAAATACTCATTTACAAACCGGACGGTTTGTTTATGTACACCTATTTGAAGGACATTGATTGGGACGATAAATTTTACACATCGCCCAAATACACAAATAAAATCTGTATTTGATTGTTTGAAACTCCACACGGGTATTGGGATAAAGTACGGCATACACTAATCCCAATAATTAGTTATATGTCGATCGATTGATTGACAGGCTGTTGTAAGCGTTAGATATCTATATTTGATGCTTATACAGTGTAGTGCACTTTGGATGATGGTTGATTATTTATCGTTGCTATTATATACATGTGTTGTATGGAATCCATATAATTAACTTTATATGGTAATTGATTGGGCCTCATTCCAATTTAAAAGATAAAGAATATTATACAATAAAGGTTCATGTGTTGACCGTACTCATCCGTTGAGATTAGTCATGTGTTGAACGAAATGTTTTAATAATAAAATTTACATCTTTATCCTTATAAAATAAAGGTTCATGTGTTGACCGTACTCATCCGTTGAGATTAGTCATGTGTTGAACGAAATGTTTTAATAATAAAATTTACATCTTTATCATATTTGAAATTAGAAACTAACTGGAAAATAGATAAGATGAGTGGTCTCCTGGATACGGATCTGATGTTGGTTTCGGCCTTCGGGGTTAATATTCAGGGAATCGTTCTCTTACTAATTTACGGTTGGAGTCTGATTTAAATCAAACGATAGATACCATAATTTTTATAAAATATATTAAATAACAAAAATAGTCACACGTGGACGGTACTCATTCGTTGAGATTAGTCATGTGTTGGCAAAAATATAGATTCACGTATTGAATAGAATAAATATTCATTTATTGAATAGAATAACGTGATTATTGAAATATATAAAGCCGTGTTGATTAGAGATGCGCTATTTTGACGCGAACGATATTTATATCGATTATATACGAATTCGAATTGATTTGAATAGAAAACGAATTTGATTTGAACAGTAAACGAATTTGAATTGAATTGAACAGAAAACGAATTTGAAATGAATTCAAATTTAATTGAAATTTGAATTGAATTTAAATGAATTTTAAAACGAATTTATAAGTAAAAATTCAATTTTGATTTGAATTGGAAATGGAAGTTGAAATGTTTTTGAAAAAAATTTGAAACGATTTATAAAATTCGTTTTGAATAGAAATCGATGAAATATATATTATATATATAATCTAATGGCCTGAATAGAACGCGCCGCGTCGCGGCAGTTCGCGAATTTCGACCATTAACTTCGAACGGACATAACGGGAGATCCGACCGTCGGATTCTCCTAAACCCGGAACCGTTGGGTTCGTATCAAAAAGATATTTCTAACGAATATTAGAAATTTGAAATCTAACGGTTGGATTTGGAGATACGTCCAAATCAAATTTGGAAAAGGTCGGGGTAAGTGCAGTTCGGTGGCCATTGTTGGAAATCGACTGTACGGGCCTTGATAAAATTATTAAAATATTAATAATTTGTGTAAAATCATAAGAAATGATTTGGGAAAAATTGGGATGAAAAACTCCATATTTGAAAAGATAAAAATAGTTTTTTATCGAAATGAACTAGTTTAGAACTAAAGTAACAACCCGTTTATTTTTAAATAAATAAATTGGATTTGAAATGGGTTGTAAATAGAAATGATTTGTGGGTTTATCGTGAAGGGTGTTTTAAATGACACTTGTTCTTTAACCCGATAATAAATAGAATGTGATTTGGGTTTATCGTGAACTGTGTTTTAAATAACACTAGTTCTTTAACCCAGTAAAAGGAGTTTTAATGAATCCGCAATTAGATTGAAATGTGAATTGATAATCTAAATTATCAAATTTGGAAAATGAGCGAGGATGGAGTATTACCAGTTTTGCTCCAAAGCGATAGTTAAATCTTTAATTAGATTTGAACGTGAAATGGTAATTAATTTTACCGATAACACCACGGTGTTAGATATGGAGTATCACCAGTTTTGCTTCATGGGATGAATAGGTTGGGATTGGGAAATAAAATAAATAATTACTTCGGTGTGGTTCGCTAATCTCGACTAGTTCGGAAAACCATAATTTGGTTTGAAATGACATCCAAAGGAAGATTAAAAGATAAATTCTAAAGAATTTATCTTGGATAAAATTAATGGGAACCTTTCCCTAAGAATTGAAATTTAGAAACTAGCTGTAGGTTAGTCAAGAAGAATGGTTTCCTGGATATTGATCTGATGTTGGTTTCGGCCTTCGGGGTTAATATTTGGGAAATTGTTCTCTTGCTAATTTACGGTTAGTGGCTGCTGAATTGGAATGAGGCGTATGTTGTGTTTGTGTAACATTTGTTTTTAATATACGCGGGTTTTTCGGAAAGTCCGGGTTTATACCCATTCTGAATAACCGATTCGACGATATGTCGAAGATGAAGACGGTGGTTGAAGACCGGAAGTCTTCACATCGTTTGGGTGATTACTGATGATCTTGATTGGGATGTACACCCAAGATGAGGGAATCAGTTGGTGGTCGTCCAGACGTACTTGGAGATCGATGGATATGCGAGGAAAGTGCCTCCGGTTTCGTTCAGACCCAGAACGAACTTGTTAATGGATTGTGTGTCTGACATTGGATTTTATTCTGTGTTGATTGATTTCTGTTAAATATATATTTGTTCGGCGGCGGAGAATTTATTCTCTTGCTTAACGCCCTTCTCTGAGACGTACGAGCTTAGAGGTTATATATCGATAGATATCAATCGCATGGCATGAATTGCCTGTGTGGCACACCGAGTTGCATGGATCAAGGCTTCTTTTGAAAAGCAAAGTCTTGTGGTTGATGATCAAAGCACAGCCTACGTGGCAGCTTTGTGTTTAGCATGGATTCGCGAGCCTCACACCTCGGTATGAGTTAAAAACGGGATAAGGACTGCAGGGAGAGCACGCCGTTTCTTTCTAGCTTTGGTGGTGTCAGTGACTTACCAGCCCTGACATTTATATACTTTTCACCTATGTGGTTGTTGGATGAGGCGCCTCGATTTTAGGTCTGTAAGGACCAGGAAACGTGTGTTCATGAATACTAATCCTCTAACGTAAGTGAGGACCGACCCTGAAGATCCAGGGGTTACCCAGAGTGTGTAGTCCCGAGGCATTTGCAAGAGTGTCTCGAAAGCGGAGAGGAGCTTGCCCCTTGCCTCGACTCATGACGGAAATCCAATTTCCAATACGAGATATTTCGGCTTTATTTGTAGAGCCTAGTATGGCGACATAGTAGCATGGGATGTTATGCCGTCTATGATTTATATTTATGATTGAAATTGTTTTGACACTATACACTTATTATAGTATCAAATGATTTGTTTTAAACGTACCAAGTATGTTTGGCTATTATAAGGGAAAACCCTATCCTCCGGCTTGCTTTGCATTGTGTGATGGGACCTGGGTCTTATAATAGCTTCATTTTTCGAAAAAGCATTGCGTTGTCTTTCCTATGCACTGGTATTCTTGGGAGGAAACCCGTTCCGTGTTATACGGCGTGGTCCCTTGAATTACTCTCCTTTAAAATAAAGTTTTAATAACTGTTTTAGTTCTCACACCAGTCACATGACTGACCTGGAGTTTATTGTTTTAACCTAAACTCTGGGTGCCCCTATTTTCCGCACGGGCAGCTAGTAGTTTTGGTTTTGCAGATTTATATTCACAGGATCCTGATTTACAGCTGGAACGATGCTCGGAAAGCTCTGTATCCGTGTATTACTTTCAGTTGTGTTTTGTATTACTTTTCCGCTGCAATACTGTATTTAAATCTCTGATATTTGTCGAATGTAATTTATTCATCTATACTCTATATATTCTTGTATCTGATGGAATTGTTATAATAACAATGAAATGTTCTCCCGTCTGCGTTCTTTTGTGTGTTGTTCTCAAAGTATCCGCTCTTTCCTTCCCGGGGAAGTTACGGGTCCTCACATTTGGTATCAGAGCTTTGGTTTACAGAGCTCGAGAACAAGATACATTAGAACCATGTGAAAGAATTCATCAGATGTTGGATTAGTAATATCCAATTAGAATGACTCGTTAGAGATAGGGTCAGTAGTATCCTAGAACGAGTGTGAAGAGTATATTTTTCAAATGAAAACAATTTTGTTTTGAAAATTTAAATCGTTTTATACGTATTTGAATATTTATTTATTTTGAATTTGGATAATCCGATATATAAAGATTTTGCATATACGCGTCATGAACGTATATTCGAAGTTTTAATATATTAGATAGATATAGAATCACATTCTAGTCGTCCGGACATGATTCTGATGATGGCGCGCCAGCACCAGTATTTATTTTCGTGTTTCGAAGGTGTGATATCTATATATTTCCATTAGACTGGTGTGAGAACCAAAACTTATATAGCTAGATTTATTGTTGTAAATTGGCATCAAAAACATGATTTTTGCATATATATCAAAATTATGAATTTGAAACTCTAATTCACTAATTGATTGATGTTTGTGTTGGTTGTTTATTTGTTTGGTAATTTTGAACCATTTAGCCTAATTAAATCACATATTGAATTGTATTGAAAGTTGGTCACATTTGCTTGCATATACATGTACTTACATTGAACAGGTCATAGCAAGGAGGTTAGAGCAGAGAATAAAATTTGTTTGCCCGACAAATAGGTACATATTTACTATAATTTACTGTTTTGTTTGGGTGATGATGATTTTATGAGCCTATTGGCTAGCCGCTTGGCTTTTTCTTTTTCTTTTTGAGATCAGAAGGCCTGTATGGCAATTTTGGGATTTTCCCGTGGCTCCCGGTGCAGGGGAGGTTATGGCGAATTTTTTCGAAAATTTAGGGTGTTAGCCAAATTTTTGAAGAATTTGAAAATTCTCAGAAACTGAAAAGTTGGAGAATGGAAGCCAGATCGAACGTAGAGTTGATTAATCAAACCACTTTCGACTTCGTTCCTTTTCGGGGACGAAAAGTTTTAAGTGGGGGAGATTGTAATAACCCGGAAAATCTGAGCCAGTTTATTTTTTTTATTTTGGCAATTTTAACTAATTTTGAATATTTAAAATGAATTATTTTGAATAATATCGACGAGCAATTTATTTTGAATATAAATAGAATGTATATATTTATATACGTCGTCGTTAGAATATAAATAATTATATATAATTATAAAAGGAATTGAAAATGGCGTGGTAGTTCGATAATTCGATTTCAAACTTCAATTGAATGTACCGGGTGCAAAACAATCCAGATTTTAGTGAAACCAAAAATAATAGGATCTATTTGGGAATATCTTTCCAACGAATCCGAAAAATCGAAATTTCATAGCGGGAATCAAAAGTTATGCCCAGTTGAAAATTCAGAATAGTCGCTATGTAAATTATACGTGGTCCAAAAAGTCAAATTTTGCATATGAATGAATTTGGGCTCAAAACCACTTCCATTGAGTTCAAAATGCCGTTTATAACTCAGAAAAGTATAAGTTTCGATATATTCCGATATCCGGAATAGTGGCTATGGGCTGGAGTTGTTCAGTTAACAATACATAGCCCTTAAAAAGTGAAATTTTGCATACGAGCTCAGAACTCGGCAAGATAAATTTTTATGAATTCACAATGACAAATCATTGTTGAGTTCCAAATGGCACGTCGAACGGAGTTAGTATGTGGCCGTGCGAGCTGAAACAGTTCAAGGTAAAGCGAGTAGTCATTTTACAAAGGAACATTATTGATACGACCTCAGAATTCGATTTCGTTTTTTTTTTTGATTCGTATGGTCCAATAATGGTTAAATCCAAGAGGGCATGATTTTTGGTGTTAGTGTGTGAGCGTGCGAGAAGAAAAGGTGCGCCACAATCGCATTTTTGAGCAATATCTGAGCATATTTGTGATTTTTTTTGAACGGTCAAACGAACTCGGAATTCGACGAAACTTGTTTCATTGGACTCGTCTTCACGTCTACTATCTTGTGTCCGAAATCCACAGCGATTGGAGATCGTTAGCGTTCAGGCGATACGCGAGAAACTAGCATATAAACACTTTTACTTCCTTTTCTTCTTCACTTTCTTCCTCTTCCTCTTTCTTCACAAAATCTCAAAAATGGCCTCCTCCTCCCCAAACCCGCTGCCACCGCCCTCCTCCCCGCTGCCGCACCACCTTGAGCCGCCGCACCCCCTCCTCCTCCTCCCCTCCTCCTCCTATTCCTCCTCCTCTCTCTCCTCTCTCCATTTGCAAACCCTAAGCCACAAATCACCAACCACCACCACCGCGGCCACCACGGACCCCACCGTCGCAGCTCAGTCCCTCCCCTACGTCAGTCAGGCCGGCGCCCCCCCTCAGCACCACCCAACTCCGGCCGTGGGCCCCCCGGTCACCAAAAACCCATTTTACACTAATCGGCCATTTTGCAAATAAGTCCTTGACCATATTTCGTCAATAACTCCCAAACGGTGCGCTTTTGGCCAAAGTCCCTCTAGACCAAAGTTGTAGAGCACGAAATTCTCTTCGATTTGGCTATATGGAAGTCGTGTTTCGGAGTTCGGACCTGCTCGGAAAACGCGTTCGAAGTCTGTTGTTTAAAAGCGGTAAAATTCGTGTACTTTCGCGAATTCTGGCGAATTGGAGCATTTTCGGCGGAAAGACCCTTAGGAGAAAGTTGTCCGGAATGGCGTGTTTAAGCTAGAATATAGATGGTGTGAAGATTAAAGCTCGTTTGCAAATTCGGGAACCCGAACAGTGAATCCGAGCGTTAGAAAAAAAGTGAGTTCTCTCCATTTTAAAGCTTCTACAGTTTTTGACATATGAAGTAAATAAAAATGTGATCTTTATATTATAGAGAGGATAAAAATCCGATTTTTAACTTGTAGAAGATATAAAGATAAGATTTTTATATAATGTAGATAACAAAAATGTGATTTTTATACATGTAGTGGCTACGGGCAACGGAAGTGACAAAAGGCGAGAACGACAAGATTTTCTACATTAGAAGAGTCGTGGCATTTGGTTTAGCTAGTCGGTGAGAATTACTCACTCTTTAATTTCTTTTTCTAGTTATATATATATATACTAGGATGTAGACGGTGTTTAGTAGCACCCGACACAATCGTCTACAGACCATGGACTTGTTTGTTTGGTTGTGTAGTTGGTTAGATTATTTGGTTTGAATTGAATTGTTTAGTGAAATGGAATGGATTTGATTGATGTGTGAATGGCGTGGGCCTTCACTAGACCGGGGATAATGCTAGGCCTCGTCCCGTTTCTAGTATCGTGCTGTTATGCCGCCGAATTTTTCTAAAATAAGTTAGAAAAATAAAGATATCATTTTATTTGATAAATGAACTGAATAGAATATTCATAGGTTGAATAAAATAATTTGGTCGTTAAAAATATAATTTTTAACGTGAATGTGAATAAATAAATATTCATTTACAAACCGGACGGTTTGTTTATGTACACCTATTTGAAGGACATTGATTGGGACGATAAATTTTACACATCGCCCAAATACACAAATAAAATCTGTGTTTGATTGTTTGAAACCCCACACGGGTATCGGGATAAAATACGGCATACACTAATCCCAATAATTAGTTATATGTCGATAGATGGATTGACAGGCTGTTGTAAGCGTTAGATATCTATATTTGATGCTTATACAGTGTAGTGCACTTTGGATGATGGTTGATTATTTATCGTTGCTATTATATACATGTGTTGTATGGAATCCATATAATTAACTTTATATGGTAATTGATTGGGCCTCATTCCAATTTAAAAGATAAAGAATATTATACAATAAAGGTTCATGTGTTGACCGTACTCATCCGTTGAGATTAGTCATGTGTTGAACGAAATGTTTTAATAATAAAATTTACATCTTTATCATTATAAAATAAAGGTTCATGTTTTGACCGTACTCATCCGTTGAGATTAGTCATGTGTTGAACGAAATGTTTTAATAATAAAATTTACATCTTTATCATATTTGAAATTAGAAACTAACTGGAAAATAGATAAGATGAGTGGTCTCCTGGATACGGATCTGATGTTGGTTTCGGCCTTCGGGGTTAATATTCAGGGAATCGTTCTCTTACTAATTTACGGTTGGAGTCTGATTTAAATCAAACGATAGATACCATAATTTTTATAAAATATATTAAATAACAAAAATAATCACACGTGGACGGTACTCATTCGTTGAGATTAGTCATGTGTTGGCAAAAATATAGATTCACGTATTGAATAGAATAAATATTCATTTGTTGAATAGAATAACGGGATTATTGAAATATATAAAGCCGTATTGATTAGAGATGCGCTATTTTGACACGAACGATATTTATATCGATTATATACGAATTCGAATTGATTTGAATAGAAAACGAATTTGATTTGAATAGTAAACGAATTTGAATTGAATTGAAAAGAAAACGAATTTGAAATTAATTCAAATTTAATTGAAATTTGAATTGAATTTAAATGAATTTTAAAACGAATTTATAAGTAAAAATTCAATTTTGATTTGAATTGGAAATGGAAGTTGAAATGTTTTTGAAACAAATTTGAAATGATTTATAAAATTCGTTTTGAATAGAAATCGACGAAATATATATTATATATATAATCTAATGGCCTGAATAGAACGCGCCGCGTTGCGGTAGTTCGCGAATTTCGACCATTAACTTCGAACGGACATTACGGGGGATCCGACCGTCGGATTCTCCTAAAACCGGAACTGTTGGGTTCGTATCGAAAAGATATTTCTAACGAATATTAGAAATTTGAAATCTAACGGTTGGATTTGGAGATACGTCCAATTCAAATTTGGAAAAGGTCGGGGTAAGTGCAGTTTGGTGGCCATTGTTGGAAATCGACTGTACGGGCCTTGATAAAATTATTAAAATATTAATAATTTGTGTAAAATCATAAGAAATGATTTGGGAAAAATTGGGATGAAAAACTCCATATTTGAAAAGATAAAAATAGGTTTTTATCGAAATGAACTAGTTTAGAACTAAAGTAACAACCCATTTATTTTTAAATAAATAAATTGGATTTGAAATGGGTTGTAAATAGAAATGATTTGTGGGTTTATCGTGAAGGGTGTTTTAAATGACACTTGTTCTTTAACCCGATAATAAATAGAATGTGATTTGGGTTTATCGTGAACTGTGTTTTAAATAACACTAGTTCTTTAACCCAGTAAAAGGAGTTTTAATGAATCCGCAATTAGATTGAAATGTGAATTGATAATCTAAATTATCAAATTTGGAAAATGAGCGAGGATGGAGTATTACCAGTTTTGCTCCAAAGCGATAGTTAAATCTTTAATTAGATTTGAACGTGAAATGGTAATTAATTTTACCGATAACACCACGGTGTTAGATATGGAGTATCACCAGTTTTGCTTCATGGGATGAATAGGTTGGGATTGAGAAATAAAATAAATAATTACTTCGGTGTGGTTCGCTAATCTCGACTAGTTTGGAAAACCATAATTTGGTTTGAAATGACATCCAAAGGAAGATTAAAAGATAAATTCTAAAGAATTTATCTTGGATAAAATTAATGGGAACCTTTCCCTAAGAATTGAAATTTAGAAACTAGCTGTAGGTTAGTTAAGAAGAATGGTTTCCTGGATATTGATCTGATGTTGGTTTCGGCCTTCAGGGTTAATATTTGGGAAATTGTTCTCTTGCTAATTTGCGGTTAGTGGCTGCTGAATTGGAATGAGGCGTATGTTGTGTTTGTGTAACATTTGTTTTTAATATACGCGGGTTGTTCGGAAAGTCCGGGTTTATACCCATTCTGAATAACCGATTCGACGATATGTCGATGATGAAGACGGTGGTTGAAGATCGGAAGTCTTCACATCGTTTGGGTGATTACTGATGATCTTGATTGGGCTGTACACCCAAGATGAGGGAATCAGTTGGTGGTCGTCCAGACGTACTTGGAGATCGATGGATATGCGAGGAAAGTGCCTCCAGTTTTGTTCAGACCCAGAACGAACTTGTTAATGGATTGTGTGTCTGACATTGGATTTTATTCTGTGTTGATTGATTTCTGTTAAATATATATCTGTTTGGCGGCGGAGAATTTATTCTCTTGCTTAACGCCCTTCTCTGAGACGTACGAGCTTAGAGGTTATATATCGATAGATATCAATCGCATGGCATGAATTGCCTGTGTGGCACGCTGAGTTGCGTGGATCAAGGCTTCTGTTGAAAAGAAAAGTCTTGTGGTTGATGATCAAAGCACGGCCTACGTGGTAGCTTTGTGTTTAGCATGGATTCGCGAGCCTCACACCTCGGTATGAGTTAAAAATGGGATAAGGACTGCAGGGAGAGCACGACGTTTCTTTCTAGCTTTGGTGGTGTCAGTGACTTACCAGCCCTGACATTTATATACTTTTCACATATGTGGTTGTTTGATGAGGCGCCTCGATTTTAGGTCTGTTAGGACCGGGAAACGTGTGTTCAAGAATACTAATCCTCTAACGTAAGTGAGGACCGGCCCTGAAGATCCAGGGGTTACCCATAGTGTGTAGTCCCGAGGCATTTGCTAGAGTGTCTCGAAAGCGGAGAGGAGCTTGCCCCCTGCCTCGACTCATGACGGAAATCCAATTTCCAATACGAGATATTTCGGCTTTATTTGTAGAGCCTAGTATGGCGACATAGTAGCATGGGATGCTATGCCGTCTATGATTTATATTTATGATTGAAATTGTTTTGACACTATACACTTATTATAGTATCAAATGATTTGTTTTAAACGTACCAAGCATGTTTGGCTATTATAAGGGAAAACCCTATCCTCCGGCTTGCGTTGCATTGTGTGATGGGACCTGGGTCTTATAATAGCTTCATTTTTCGAAAAAGCATTGCGTTGTCTTTCCTATGCACTGGTATTCTTGGGAGGAAACCCGTTCCGTGTTATACGGCGTGGTCCCTTGAATTACTCTCCTTTAAAATAAAGTTTTAATAACTGTTTTAGTTCTTACACCAGTCACATGACTGACCTGGAGTTTATTGTTTTAACCTAAACTCTGGGTGCCCCTATTTTCCGCACGGGCAGCTAGTAGTTTTGGTTTTGCAGATTTATATTCACAGGATCCTGATTTACAGCTGGAAAGATGCTCGGAAAGCTCTGTATCCGTGTATTACTTTCAGTTGTGTTTTGTATTATTTTTCCGCTGCAATACTGTATTTAAATCTCTGATATTTGTCGAATGTAATTTATTCATTTATACTCTGTATATTCTTGTATCTGATGGAATTGTTGTAATAACAATGAAATGTTCTCCCGTCTGCGTTCTTTTGTGTGTTGTTCTCAAAGTATCTGCTCTTTCCTTCCCGGGGAAGTTACGGGTCCTCACACCATCGGACCCGGATCGTCCGATCAAACCGAGGCGCCTCACAACTGTAACAACCACATAAGTCAAACTCGTTAAGGCGAATAAAAACCACTGACGCCACTTCTAACTAGAAAGAAACGCATGCTCTCCCTGAGGTCCTTCTCCCATTTCTGTTTCATACCGGGTGTGAAACTCGCGAATTAAACGTTACACAAAGCTACACCACAAAGGCCGTGCTTCGATCATCAACCACAAGACTTTGCTTTTCAACAGAAGCCTTGATCATTTGCCACTTAGGCATGCCACATAGGCAATTCACTCTATGCGTTTGATATCCATCAGTATATAATGTAACACCCCGCCTCCGCTAGGGTCACTCGCAAAGGAATGCACTAGCTTTAGAGGGGCATTATTGGTAAACATGCACAGAAATATCACAAGACAGAACATATATATATATAGCGGAAGTAAAATCAAACTTTCATAACATGAATAAATAAGGTCTAAAGCCTTTTACATCAGAGTACATCAAAACCTGTCTTGCAATAGTAAAGAAGCATAAAGACTTTTTAATAAATTATTCCCCCAAATAAAGCAGTAAAGTAGCCATAGCCAAGAAAGTCCAAGCCATCCATGATGACCTTCAAACAGAAGAAGTCCGAACTAAACAACACTGTTTCCTCCCTGCAACCTGGGGGGGAAACGGAAGAAAAGAGGCGAAACAAAACGGGTCAGTCAAAAAGACTGAGTAAGTCCTATCTACTTCCAGTATATAAACAGGTAAGTGTAACATGACATGCCTAAACTGAAAGTAAACATCAGGATAACTACAAGATAGATAAACTAAACCAGGGTAGCCGGTTGACTACTGTGGCAAGGTGGACTAAGGTATCATGAAAAACTACGATGTTATGATAAGTCAAGGTATCAGACCTCTATCGAGTACATTATCCCAAGGTATCTGCCCCGTTTCACATCCCACGGTACCTGTTATGAATACTCTTCCTAGTTCTAACCTATATATCTGCTTCGTACCCTCCGTACTAGTATCCCTACCCGCGTCATGTGTTAACCATGAATGTCCCGTGCTCAAAGTCGTGTAATGCTCCATGTCAACCTAATATCGCATATATAGGTTACTCAAATCATATGTTTCTTTCCATGTATATAAGTTCAGTCCTTTGCCGTACCTCGTACGGGCTTCCTCATGTCGTATTATCCTCGAAATCGTTTGGACTGTCACCCTTGTTCTAGCTAGGCTCTTCCATATGAATCATCGTTTGAACTACTAGGACTTACGCCACCTAGCACCACTAGGGATTACGCTTACCTATTGCACGCTTTCGTATCTCGGTTTGGGTTAAACCACCTAGGCCACTAGGGATTACGCTAACCCTCAACCACGCCCTTTTTCCCACGCATTCATCGTGAATCGTTTTTCTATAACTGTATGCACATGTATCACATCGTGCCATCCGAGTCCTGTCACAGGGCAAAACAAGACATACAGGACTCGGTCGGGAGCTTTAGATTTATCTGCCGATGCAGATGCTAAGGTCTGCTTTTCTACACGTGGCTATGGTCCCACGAGACCCCTCCCTCAACTAGCGAAAGGCAACACAAGAGAAGATCTTGCATGAGAACTACACTCCGGCCAGCCCACATCCTACGGCCTACCTCACCCATAATTAGATAGCAAATCATGGTCTGTTGGGTGTTCCCTGCCTTTCCGTACGTACACGCTTGACTCAAGATGGTAGATGATCGACGAACTTGCTATCTCGGGCACCTTATGTATTCGTCGACTCACTGCTATCCACCCCAGTCTTTAGGTCGCTCGCATAGCAACCAAGGCATATTCTTGGTTCTTCTACCGCAGACCTCAACCTCCCGTGAGCCTAGTATGACGACCTGGCAGCTCACGGAGGGATCCCAAGAATATCCTCACGTTCCCCGAAGCCGCTGCTCCGTTACCCAGTTCGTTGGAGCCTTTATCTGAATCAGATAGCCTGCTCCTATACGCATACTTAAACGTTGTCCTAACGTATCAGGTTACCAATCTACCTAAGAAGTGGTCCAGATTTCCTTGACTAAGAATTATTACTCAGTTTCCTTTAACTAAGGTTTACCACTTAGCCTTATTTCCATTACCCTTGTTAACTATGGTTATTCTCCTAACCCTCTGAATTAGGGTTTATCTAATGGGTTAAGTGTCACTTAAGTTCATAACTTAGCCCGTCTACCAACCATGTCAAAATTGGCTAAGTATCCAAGTCCAAGACTTAACCCTACAAACCATGTGTCAAGCTGACTAAGTATATTAAGCAATTTATAACTTAACCTCGTCTAATTACCGTTTTAGATTGGTTAATTATATAAATTAACTTGACCCTGTCAAATTACCGAGTCAAATCGGTCAAGCGTCATTAGGCAAATCAAGTTACTTAATCTACCCAAGCTCATTATGTTTTGTTAAGTATCATTAGCCTAATCAAATTGCTTAACCCACTCGTCCATATCATATTTGGTTAAGCCTCATTAGTCAAATTAACTTAACCGTATTATGTGGCATTAATTATTTAATGCACCCCAACCTCTCACATTAGACTTTGTTGTGGTTACTAGTTAAGCCGGGCGGGTCCGGGTAGATTTACACCACAACTTGGTCTAACCTCGGGTTCAAGCACAACATGACCAACTTCTCACATTGAGTCCTATTGTTTGCAACTACTAGTTAGGCCGGTTGGTTACGGGTAGTTTTACGTTGCAAACTCAACCCAACCTCGAGTTGGCCACTTTCATGTTTAGTCTAGTATCATGTTCATAGTTAAGTTTTCAAGCAATTGGGTAGACCTAACTTAATAGGTAAATTCCCAATGGGTAGACCTAACTTAATAGGTAAATTCCCAAGCTTATGTTCTTATGTTTTCAAGTATTCGCATGTCATACTCAACGTCACATGTTATCCCGTTATACCCCTTTTACCCAAATTATAGTTCGTGCCAAGTTTAGCTCGCCTATCATGTTCTCATGCAACTTCGAGTTACGTTTTTCATGCTATATTCACGCTTATCCACCCTCAACCCAAATCGTGTTCCAACGCATGAATGGACGAGTCACATCGCAAAGGTACTATGCTACACTATGACCCCAAACATGCATAGCATCATGAGGGTTTGGCTTAAGACATATGTAGGTTCATAAAGGTTTGGCCACAAGCATGCATAACATGAAAACAAAGGGAATTGGCCATAAGTATGCATAATGTCATAAAGGATTTGGCCACAAACTTGCATGTTAACACTAGGGGTTTAGGTTCATAAACATGCATAAGCCCCAAACTATAATCTTAGCCAATGTTTCTCAAGTAAAAATAGTTCCTAAAGGTTCATGCTAGCATTTCATACATAAAGATCCAAACTTGCAAGTTAAACTAGGTTATGCATAGCATGAGAGGCATGATTAAGTCACTCACATTACCTAAAACCATAAACATGAACACAAGAGGCAAGGTAAGGTTCACATAGGTTCGCATAATCATGTTTAGCCTCATTTTATCCCATGTCATTATCAAAACTACCGTTTCCATCTAAAAGTAGCTAGAACTTACATAGTTAGGCCTAGGGAAAGAGGCATGAATCATCTTGGCTAAGAAAGGTGCCTCCTTTATTGAAGAATCGTCATGAAACTCGCATAGAAACGTTGATCTTCCTTCCTTTTGGCGTAGCTAGCTTGCACCACTTGATTTGAACCCGATTTGAGTGCTTAGGCTTTAGGAAAAGGGAATGGAGGCCATGATCACTTGGCATTTGGGCAGCACTTCGTGGAGAGGGTGAGTTATGAGGGTTTAGGGGGGGCTTAGGGGTGTTTTTATAGAGATTAGGAGTGTTTTAGGCCATAGGATTAGATCTAGGATAGGTTAGGACCATCAGATCTCGGAAGTTTCCAGAATCAGCCCAATAGCAAGCCCAGGTGAGCCAAGCAGGTGCACCAGGCAATTTAGCCCGGCCACCCCCTGTCGACTGGCATGTCGACAGGGCTGTCGACTTGGTCTGGGCCCAAGTCGACAGGCCTGTCGACAGCCCTGTCGACATGGCCTAGGCGGGGAAAATTCCCGCCTAGCCCCAGATCTGGATTTTCAAACTGATTTCCGAATTTCAAATTTTCACTAATCTTCCTTGGGCCTTTAACGGGCCATACGGACTCCGATTCTCGAAAACTCGGACTCTATTTCGCGTATTTTTCCGAGACGAACGTAATGGTGAATCCCGTTTACCTTAATTCTTAGAAGTTTAAACAAAACATCTTTCATTTTCATGCTTTACTGGTTCATATACTTTGCGTATCATCGTATACGTATATAAATTTCTTACTTTTTAAAATGTAAACATACGGGGTGTCACATCCTCCCACCCTTAAAGAATTTCGTCCCCGAAATTCAAGAGTAGTAGGATTTATGTCCCCATATTAGCATCCAGAAGTGTTCAGCCAATTGTTGCAAACAGGTGCACATGTGCAAAAGTGAATCACATCGTAGAAAAATATGTATGCCTAACTTGTGGTACCACCTACATGAATGCAATTTCTTAAAAATTTCTTTTTCAAACCATGATGCTGTCATCCTAAATATACTTGCAGTTCTATATGAATGCAAAATTTTGAAAAAGTAATTTCATCCAAATTTTCCCACACCCTTATAAGATAAGAGTGAAGTTCATCCAATTTGAGCATCCAGAATCCTACCATCCATTATTAATTTAGGAAAAATCTAATTTTCTAAATTTTTATGTAACCGAGAGATATCCCGTTTTGTTGTTTTCATTGTTCTTCGTTATCAGACATTATCGTTCAATATTTCATAATTACTTTAGACACAACAAATTGCGTAAACAAACAACGTACAAACTTTATTAAGATAGTTTTAGTACATCGTTACAACCAGACGACAAAAGGAACAGCTAAACAAAAATAAAACACTATCCTACGGATAACTGATAGAGGTCAATCCCGATGGAAATAGCTACGGATGAGCTCCTCTAAGCTATCAAGCCTCTCTTCCTGCCGTCGGTTCCCTTGCCTAAGCTCTAACTGTAGGTCTTGCATCCCAGCCCCCAACTGATCATAAGAGGAACTCATATCCTGGAGCATCTGCTGCTGTGTCTGAGCCATGGCTACCTGTGACTCCAGTGTCTGCTGCTGTGACCTCAAAATATCCTGGTGGCTCCTCATCAAGCGAGCCTGCTGCTGTGAAATATATCTCAGCTCGGTCCTCCAGTCTGGATCCCTAGTAGCCCACGGATCCCAGGCACCTGTGTCCGGAGCCCCCTGTGCCGGGCCCTGATGAGCCCAGGCTCCATCCCCAGCCTGCTCATCATCATGCTGTGGTGCCTGATGGGGGTCCTCAAAGTGTCCAAACTGATCATCATGTGGCTCCTCCTCTTGTTCCTCCTCCTCGTTACCCTCATCCTCTTCCTCATCCAATCCCTCATGCTCCATAGGCTGAGGCTCCCCTTGCAGCTCCTGCATATCTATACTCATCCTCCCTAGTGCGGCTTCAGTGATGATAACAGAGGGATGGTTAGAAAGCGTCACATAATCCTCATCATGCAAATCCACCCCGAACCAGCGGAAAACTATAGTCCACAAGTTCCCAAAACAAATATTGGAGTGTCTTGCTCCCCTAAAGATCTGGTATTGCTGCAAGATGGTCCTTGCCCAGTTTATTTGTATGCCCCCAAAAATAGCATAAGCAGCGGCCTTAACAACTACGGGGACTCTGTCAAACCCATGATTCTGCCCCGCAATATTATATTGCAATATCCTAATCACAAACCTAGCTAGGGGGCGCAGATGCGCACTATCCCATTGCCTGTCCAGGCCATTAAAAAAAATCCTTCCCCAAACATTCAAATCATCCATCTCCAGGTCATTTATATCAAGTCCCGTGCCCCGGATATTCAAAATTTCCCCAAATTGGACCTCATTCATAAATATATGGGTACCCTTAACCCATGAACCATAAGTTATCAACCCATTATTATCCACATCAATTTGCAAACGAGCATCAAAAAGCCTTACCATACGCTTGTAGCCTCTCCTCTCGGCTGTGTGCGTATCCAGAATATGAATAAGACCCGCATTAACAAACAAGCTTTCCACGGCGGTTCCCGCAAAATCCGCAAACCTCACCGGTCGGCCTAGAAGCAAATTCCTAGTGGCAAGCTGCACGTAGTGCTCAATTATTCCCGGTTGCTCGTCACACCACTCAACCTCTTGCGCGGTTAGTTGGGGGTAAAGCTCGTAGGGATTGGGTTGATTGGCCATGGCGATTTAAACACGAATTGGAAGAGGGGAACTATAGATCCGGGTGGAGAGGGCCTCTAGCTTCGATTTAAGCTTAATTTCACGAAGAACGGTGGAGAAACGAGGTGATGGGAGGTGGTGGAGTTGGGGAATTTCGGTTTTGGTGGCTGGGAGGAAGGAGAAAAGGGGTTGGGGTTATGAGCCGAAGCTCTCGGCTTCGGGTTTATATAATTTTTTTTCCTGCAGGGTCGACGTGTCGACAGCCCTGTCGACTGGGGGGGGGGGCATGTCGACTGCCCTGTCGACTGGCCCCCTTCTTTTTTTTTTTTTTTCTTCTTGCTGGTCCTTTCACCCTTCCATTTCCTTATTTCCCCCCCTGACCCAACTCCATTTTCCCGAAACTATTCCCCCATCATACTAAAACCCCTCTTCTAACTCAAAACTGCTTGTAACCGAAGCCAACGTGACTATCGATGGGAGAGAGAAAGGCAAAGAGAATTCAACTAATAAAACAAGGACATTGCTAATGGCTTTTTGGGGAATAACTTCTAAAACAAAGTTTTTCTTGAAAAATGCTTCCTTGTAAACAGTTTTTTTTTTTCAAATAATTTTCAGAAGGTTTTTTTTTTTTTTTTTTTTTTTTACAAACTTTTGCCCGGTCTGGTAACCTTCTGCTCTGATACCAAATGTAACACCCCGCCTCCGCTAGGGTCACTCGCAAAGGAATGCACTAGCTTTAGAGGGGCATTATTGGTAAACATGCACAGAAATATCACAAGACGGAACATATATATATATAGCGGAAGTAAAATCAAACTTTCATAACATGAATAAATAAGGTCTAAAGCCTTTTACATCAGAGTACATCAAAACCTGTCTTGCAATAGTAAAGAAGCATAAAGACTTTTTAATAAATTATTCCCCCAAATAAAGCAGTAAAGTAGCCATAGCCAAGAAAGTCCAAGCCATCCATGATGACCTTCAAACAGAAGAAGTCCGAACTAAACAGCACTGTTTCCTCCCTGCAACCTGGGGGGGGGAAACGGAAGAAAAGAGGCGAAACAAAACGGGTCAGTCAAAAAGACTGAGTAAGTCCTATCTACTTCCAGTATATAAACAGGTAAGTGTAACATGACATGCCTAAACTGAAAGTAAACATCAGGATAACTACAAGATAGATAAACTAAACCAGGGTAGCCGGTTGACTACTGTGGCAAGGTGGACTAAGGTATCATGAAAAACTACGATGTTATGATAAGTCAAGGTATCAGACCTCTATCGAGTACATTATCCCAAGGTATCTGCCCCGTTTCACATCCCACGGTACCTGTTATGAATACTCTTCCTAGTTCTAACCTATATATCTGCTTCGTACCCTCCGTACTAGTATCCCTACCCGCGTCATGTGTTAACCATGAATGTCCCGTGCTCAAAGTCGTGTAATGCTCCATGTCAACCTAATATCGCATATATAGGTTACTCAAATCATATGTTTCTTTCCATGTATATAAGTTCAGTCCTTTGCCGTACCTCGTACGGGCTTCCTCATGTCGTATTATCCTCGAAATCGTTTGGACTGTCACCCTTGTTCTAGCTAGGCTCTTCCATATGAATCATCGTTTGAACTACTAGGACTTACGCCACCTAGCACCACTAGGGATTACGCTTACCTATTGCACGCTTTCGTATCTCGGTTTGGGTTAAACCACCTAGGCCACTAGGGATTACGCTAACCCTCAACCACGCCCTTTTTCCCACGCATTCATCGTGAATCGTTTTTCTATAACTGTATGCACATGTATCACATCGTGCCATCCGAGTCCTGTCACAGGGCAAAACAAGACATACAACACTCGGTCGGGAGCTTTAGATTTATCTGCCGATGCAGATGCTAAGGTCTGCTTTTCTACACGTGGCTATGGTCCCACGAGACCCCTCCCTCAACTAGCGAAAGGCAACACAAGAGAAGATCTTGCATGAGAACTACACTCCGGCCAGCCCACATCCTACGGCCTACCTCACCCATAATTAGATAGCAAATCATGGTCTGTTGGGTGTTCCCTGCCTTTCCGTACGTACACGCTTGACTCAAGATGGTAGATGATCGACGAACTTGCTATCTCGGGCACCTTATGTATTCGTCGACTCACTGCTATCCACCCCAGTCTTTAGGTCGCTCGCATAGCAACCAAGGCATATTCTTGGTTCTTCTACCGCAGACCTCAACCTCCCGTGAGCCTAGTATGACGACCTGGCAGCTCACGGAGGGATCCCAAGAATATCCTCACGTTCCCCGAAGCCGCTGCTCCGTTACCCAGTTCGTTGGAGCCTTTATCTGAATCAGATAGCCTGCTCCTATACGCATACTTAAACGTTGTCCTAACGTATCAGGTTACCAATCTACCTAAGAAGCGGTCCAGATTTCCTTGACTAAGAATTATTACTCAGTTTCCTTTAACTAAGGTTTACCACTTAGCCTTATTTCCATTACCCTTGTTAACTATGGTTATTCTCCTAACCCTCTGAATTAGGGTTTATCTAATGGGTTAAGTGTCACTTAAGTTCATAACTTAGCCCGTCTACCAACCATGTCAAAATTGGCTAAGTATCCAAGTCCAAGACTTAACCCTACAAACCATGTGTCAAGCTGACTAAGTATATTAAGCAATTTATAACTTAACCTCGTCTAATTACCGTTTTAGATTGGTTAATTATATAAATTAACTTGACCCTGTCAAATTACCGAGTCAAATCGGTCAAGCGTCATTAGGCAAATCAAGTTACTTAATCTACCCAAGCTCATTATGTTTTGTTAAGTATCATTAGCCTAATCAAATTGCTTAACCCACTCGTCCATATCATATTTGGTTAAGCCTCATTAGTCAAATTAACTTAACCGTATTATGTGGCATTAATTATTTAATGCACCCCAACCTCTCACATTAGACTTTGTTGTGGTTACTAGTTAAGCCGGGCGGGTCCGGGTAGATTTACACCACAACTTGGTCTAACCTCGGGTTCAAGCACAACATGACCAACTTCTCACATTGAGTCCTATTGTTTGCAACTACTAGTTAGGCCGGTTGGTTCCGGGTAGTTTTACGTTGCAAACTCAACCCAACCTCGAGTTGGCCACTTTCATGTTTAGTCTAGTATCATGTTCATAGTTAAGTTTTCAAGCAATTGGGTAGACCTAACTTAATAGGTAAATTCCCAATGGGTAGACCTAACTTAATAGGTAAATTCCCAAGCTTATGTTCTTATGTTTTCAAGTATTCGCATGTCATACTCAACGTCACATGTTATCCCGTTATACCCCTTTTACCCAAATTATAGTTCGTGCCAAGTTTAGCTCGCCTATCATGTTCTCATGCAACTTCGAGTTACGTTTTTCATGCTATATTCACGCTTGTCCACCCTCAACCCAAATCGTGTTCCAACGCATGAATGGACGAGTCACATCGCAAAGGTACTATGCTACACTATGACCCCAAACATGCATAGCATCATGAGGGTTTGGCTTAAGACATATGTAGGTTCATAAAGGTTTGGCCACAAGCATGCATAACATGAAAACAAAGGGAATTGGCCATAAGTATGCATAATGTCATAAAGGATTTGGCCACAAACTTGCATGTTAACACTAGGGGTTTAGGTTCATAAACATGCATAAGCCCCAAACTATAATCTTAGCCAATGTTTCTCAAGTAAAAATAGTTCCTAAAGGTTCATGCTAGCATTTCATACATAAAGATCCAAACTTGCAAGTTAAACTAGGTTATGCATAGCATGAGAGGCATGATTAAGTCACTCACATTACCTAAAACCATAAACATGAACACAAGAGGCAAGGTAAGGTTCACATAGGTTCGCATAATCATGTTTAGCCTCATTTTATCCCATGTCATTATCAAAACTACCGTTTCCATCTAAAAGTAGCTAGAACTTACATAGTTAGGCCTAGGGAAAGAGGCATGAATCATCTTGGCTAAGAAAGGTGCCTCCTTTATTGAAGAATCGTCATGAAACTCGCATAGAAACGTTGATCTTCCTTCCTTTTGGCGTAGCTAGCTTGCACCACTTGATTTGAACCCGATTTGAGTGCTTAGGCTTTAGGAAAAGGGAATGGAGGCCATGATCACTTGGCATTTGGGCAGCACTTCGTGGAGAGGGTGAGTTATGAGGGTTTAGGGGGGGCTTAGGGGTGTTTTTATAGAGATTAGGAGTGTTTTAGGCCATAGGATTAGATCTAGGATAGGTTAGGACCATCAGATCTCGGAAGTTTCCAGAATCAGCCCAATAGCAAGCCCAGGTGAGCCAAGCAGGTGCACCAGGCAATTTAGCCCGGCCACCCCCTGTCGACTGGCATGTCGACAGGGCTGTCGACTTGGTCTGGGCCCAAGTCGACAGGCCTGTCGACAGCCCTGTCGACATGGCCTAGGCGGGGAAAATTCCCGCCTAGCCCCAGATCTGGATTTTCAAACTGATTTCCGAATTTCAAATTTTCACTAATCTTCCTTGGGCCTTTAACGGGCCATACGGACTCCGATTCTCGAAAACTCGGACTCTATTTCGCGTATTTTTCCGAGACGAACGTAATGGTGAATCCCGTTTACCTTAATTCTTAGAAGTTTAAACAAAACATCTTTCATTTTCATGCTTTACTGGTTCATATACTTTGCGTATCATCGTATACGTATATAAATTTCTTACTTTTTAAAATGTAAACATACGGGGTGTCACATATAACCCCTGAGCTCGTACGTCTCAGAGAAGGGCGTTAAGCAAGAGAATAAATTCTCCGCCGCCAAACAGATATATATTTAATTGAAATCAATCACACAGAATAAAATCCAATGTCAGACACACAGTCCATTTACAAGTTCGTTCTGGGTCTGAACGAAACCGGAGGCACCTAGTACCCCGCATATCCATCGATCTCCAAGTACGTCTGGACGATCACCAACTGTTTCCATCTTCTTGGGTGTACAGCCCAATCAAGATCATCAGTAATCACCCAAACGACGTGAAGACCTCCGGTCTTCAACCACCGTCTTCATCTTCGACTTATCATCGTATCAGTTATTCAGAATGGGATAAACTCGGTCTTTTCGAATAACTCGCGTATATAATAAACAAGTGTTACACAAACACAACATACCCCTCATTCCCATTCATCAATCACTAACCGTAAATTAACAAGAGAATAATTCCCCAAATATTAACCCCGAAGGCCGAAACCAACATCAGATCAATATCCAGAAAACCATTCTACTTAGCTAGCCGACAGTTAGTTTCTAAATTTCACATTCTTAGGGAAAGGTTCCCATTAATTTTATCAAAGATAAATTCTTTTAAATTTATTCTTTAATCTTCTTTTGAATATCAATTCAAACTAGTCGGGATTAGCGAACCTTACTGTAACGACCCGCCCTGCACTAGCCGACATTTCCTCCGAAAGTGCGTTGTACACATGTCTAACTAGCGCGGAACGGTCGTCGAAAGGAAAGAAAGAAGGTGAAGAACTAACATAGAACCTGTAGAATGTCTCACAGCGTATGGAATAAAATATAATAATAACATAACTTTGACATAAAACAGGCGAGACAGTGCATAAGCTGAAAAACTAAATCATGTCTAACATGGCAGCGGAAATCCAAAATACAGCTTATGATCCAACATCCTTATTACAACTTCAAAAATACTGTCTCTAAGCAAAAGAAAGGAAAAAGTACACTACTAATGCCCAAGCAGTGACCATCGATAACACAGGGAGATAATACATAAATATCATACGTGGAAGCCTCCTGCTCGTCTCCAGTACAGCTACCCGTGCATCCACCTAACCTGTCTCTAGTCTGCTCGTGTGAGCACCCAGAGTAATAAGAAGAGACATAAAACTCTGGGTCAGACAAAAAGTCTGGTGTGAGCGATAAGCAGCTAAACAAAACAGAACAATAACAGGTATAATCCAATCATACCTGAACCTGGACCTACAACCAAAGAGTTAGCACTACATATTGTACAATACTCTAAGGTGCCACTAAGCATAAGGTGTAAAGATACGGGGGAGGGGTGTGTATGTCATGGTGATGTCAAACAAATCAAGCATAGCAACCATCCTCACATCTCTCACTCAGTGCGTAAAGCATACAATATCCACTACTTTGGTCACCTAATCCTTTGGGCCTTGACGAAGTCCAACTTCGTATAACTACAGTACGAGCCCCTAATCCATCTCTCAGTGATGAACCAAAGTTATGGACACCGATAACCCCTTTGCACACGTCCTGCAGCAAAGCCCAAATCATGAAGTGAACTCATTGGTTCCCATCTGGATCCTGAGCTCTAACTTCTCCTTTGGACTACCTTTGCATCTCGGGTTTTGGTCGTCATCTTCATTCGGATCGGTCTTCCTTCTGTTCGGGTCGGATCGCGCCCCCTGCATCGGATCGGGTCATGGTTCCCCAGGTGACCGGGTCGTGCTCCTCCATTTACTCGTGAACCCAATCTCCATCGGATCGGATCGGCCATCACTTCTAGTAAACCGGATCGGGTCGCCCTACAAGCTCCGGGTCGGATCGTGTGACTCCCTTTAATTCAGATCGTCCTTCAGGCTTCAAACTCCAATTTATTGCTTCGGGTCGGTTTTCACCATCCCTGGTCGGTCTGAAGTTCATACGGGGTCGGTCGGTCAGAAGACCCTCCTGGTCGGTCCAAATTCTGGTCGTTCGAAACTCCCCTGGTCGTCCAAACTCGGTCGCTCGAAATTCCCCTGGTTGGTCGAAAAGCTGGTCGGTCGAAACCCCTCTGGCCGGTCCAAAACCTGATCGGTCGAAGCTCCCCTGGTCGGTCCAAAATCTGATAGGTCGAAAACTCCTCAACCCTGGTCGGTCGTTCTGTTCCCCATGGTCGGTCGGAGCCTGGTCGGTTTTTCCTCCTGGTCGTTTATACCGATCCCAAAACCTGCATCATTCCAGCAAGCTATTTTCGCCTCTCGACGGCGTTTTCGACCAATCTAACACTTCTAAACAATCACAAAGCATACCATACAGTCATAACAACATGTAGAAACATCCAAAACAGCAAAACAACAATATGATATGTCAAAACGGATCAAACATACCCAAAAACCCATATTTTCCCCTTAAGCATGTTTAAGCGAATCTAACGATAGGATTAACACAACTTAACCAAATCAATCCAAATTTCTAACAGAGGTCTAAAATAATATTTAAGAATTTATACATATTTTTCCAGATTTTTAACATGCATTATTTCGCTAATTATCACTAATCACCCCTTAATCCCCTAAATTCTGGGATTAACAAAATTAGTCGAAATTAACCCAAATTCATATCAGGGGCATAAAATGGTGTTTTAGAATTTTAGGAATTTTTCTACATTTTTCTGAGCCATAGTTTCACTAATCTTCGCTAATTACCATAACTAGCCGTAATTAGTGAAAAACAATGCAAATCACTCACCTTTGCCACAATTTAACTTTCAGAACTGAAACTCCTCTGATATAGATCCAATCTCTATGTATTCCAGCAGCTCTATTCCAAATCTTATGCTAATTCGCCTTGATTTGATGTAGTTTTGCTTAATCTTTGATTAGAAAGTGATTAGAGGTGATTTGGAATGATTCTAGATGTTGGAGGCCACGACTAGGGTTGAAGAAAATAAGTGGCGGCTGGAAAAATGAATTAAAAACCGAAATCCTAACCCTAGCATCCCTTAAATACCACTAATCCCGAAATCCCCCAATGGGCCTAATTACTAACTACCCGGTTAAGCCCAATTAGCTGAAAATAACCCTTTAAACCTTAATTCAGCCATATCTCCCAAACGGTCAGTCCGTTTGACTATTATGACCACTCTACGGAAAGAGAAACCATCATCTGGAGCTAATGGAAAGGGTTTCAGGTCAAAATTCCTAACCAATCAAAAGTTATGGACGAAACAAGATCAACTAGGGGCAAAACGGTCATTTAAAAATCGGCAAAAATCATGAACATGGGAAATGACCCTACTAATCGTTTCCCAAAGTTACATGACCATACGACTTCGTATCAAAGAGAAATAAATATTCTACGATCTTCCGATGCGTAGAATGCGGGTCGTTACACTCTCCCCCCCTTAAGAAATTTCGCTCCCGAAATTCCTTAACTAAGAAACAACAATGAGTCTCGCATGCCTATCAACCAATTTCAAACAATCAAACATACATGATAGCACAACAAGCATATCCTAGCATGCGGTTTACTAACAAGGGAAGAACCATCGCCCTTGGACTTTCACTAATTTCGCCGTCTCCCTTCGTAATTTCTTCGTATCGTCCTCGACAATGCGAATCGGTCTCGCGGTTCCCAACCGCCTTGGGTTATATTTCGATATCGTCCAACCGGTTTGGCGAAATAGCTATGCGTAAACTTCCTTAACTGAGAAACATGAAATATGTCATGTACTCCTGGCATCTTTTTAGGTAAGCCAACCCCATTTGTCAAATTACCAACTACATTCCAAATGTCCTTTCAAGTCTAACCCGAATCTTGCCTACATCCATACTACACGTCCAACGTATATTCACTTCCTAGAGGCAAACTAGATCCATCCAATGACCATAGGCACTACATCCATATCCGTACTGTACGTCCAACGTACATTCACCTTCCAAAGGTGAACTAGACCCATCCAATGAATCCAGGTACTCCACCTATATCTGTACTATACGTCCAACGTACATTCACCTTCCAAAGGTGAACTAGACTCATCCAATGAATCTAGGTACTCTACCTATGAGTCCAAGTCCAACTTGAAACTCCTATTTCCGCTGAATCTCCAAGATCAACGGACGCTCCACAATTCCCAAACATACTTCAAGTCTGACGTAAAGTATCTTCGTGTCCGTTATATCACCATGACTAACGAACTCGTCCCATTTCCATTCAACAGAATCCTACAGGTGATAGTCTACTCAAAAGAAGAAAGGTAGGAACAAACATAACAACCATAGCATCCATCAAACAAGTCGTATCTATCACCTGCTAAAAGCCATGAATACATCAATACCTATAAGTCTGGTCCAACCAACATCAATAACTAATGGAAGCCTAGCCTCCAAACGGACTACCGTACGTCCAACGCACGTTTATCCTCCAAGGATAACTAGATCACGTCCAACGAATCCAAGGTAACGGGCGTCCCCAGATACCCCTGCTTTTAGTCCGCCTGAAACACTCGAGTCCCACCCAAGTCTATCCCTTATCTTGCTGCCCTCTCGAGTCCAACCCGAGCCAATCCAATTCCTTGCAGCTTCCTCGAGTCCATCTCGAGTCAATCTATCACCCATAAACTCAGACCTAGTCTTGAGTATCCATTACCTACAAACTCTAGTCCAACGTGAGTCGTCTCCTTATTCATTGCATCTCTAAGATCAGTTGAACATCTACTTTCTTTTACGAGTTCAAGTCCAACTTGAACCGTCCTAACCTTCGTTGTATCTTCCATGATCAACGAACACATCCTATTCCTTCAAAAAGAACATTAACATAGGGTCCTAAACAATCCATTGCTTCGCATCTTTCTCGAGTCCCACTCGAGTCATCTCATAACTCTATCGAGTCTAACTTGGACAGTCCATACCATCGAATAGTCTTATCACGTCACGGCAGCCCATCACTGCTCGAGTAAACCAAGATATCATCCAATGAAAATCACAACAACCACTTATCTCTCACGTAGACCATCCTAGTCGACCTCGACATTCCCCGAGCACAAGCCCCAAAGGCCTAAACCAATATCAGACAAGCACCCAAGGAACATCTCCTCCGAGTTCAGACGATCTACGTGAGATGACATGAGCAAAACATCCAAACACTCAAGCATCCATAACTGACTTTGGCTATCCTCGCCAATCTTGCTTGAAATTATCATCGATCGCATGACCAAGTCCTGACCAACTACTGTACATCCAATGTACATTTGCTTCTCTAACTCTCGTTATCATCTTCGTCATAAGGTAGGCGATCCAATACCACCCTTCGTCCATCATCCACTCTAACGGTCATCAAAGGCTCTTCACAATCTACTATCACTCTATACTTTTAGAGTCAATCAGCTCCCAAAATCAAGCCAAACCTAGTAAAGCTCAAAATAAAGCAATCACAACAAACATACATCCATGACTCGATAAGACCAAATTACGACAAATCCTACAAAGGCTAGTCAAACCACCTATCGGGTTTTTCACTACTAAAGGTCTATCGACTATCTCGGGTTCCAATTCCAACCTATCTACCAGGTCACTAGGTACGAAGGAATAGGAAACCTTGTTATTAAACAAAACTCGAACAGAAACATCTTAAATAGAAAGCATACCTCGAATAACGACACCTTTTTCCTTCTGCGCCGCAGTTGGGGCATTCGACGAAGAAGGAATAGTGTTGATAGCATATGCTTTCACGATCTGCTTCTCCCTAGGAGATTGTTGACATTCATTCTTGTGATGTCCCGCTTGGCCGCAATTAAAGCACTTCCTTTCCCAGGCTTTTCTCGACAATATCTGGCATAGTGGCCCTTCTTGCCACAGCTAAAGCACTCACCATCTTTCTTATTCTTCTTACTCTGACCATCCATGGTTTGGTCTTGTTTCCTCTTAGTCTGGGAATTATTCTTGCCTCCGCCGCCTGCTTGCGGCTTTGGCTCCTTTGCAGATGCAGTAGCGACCTCAGTCTTAGGCTTAGGGTAAAGACTTTCTGACCTTAATGCCTTTCCTACAATCGATTCAAACGTCTCATCGATGTGGTTTATAAGCCTTTCCCCCAAGTACCCATCTAAACCAGTTATGAACTTCTCGTTCTTCTTCTCGGCAGTGTCGATAAGAGATAACCCATATTTCGATTAAGTATCGAACTCAGCAACATACTCTGAAACTGCCCTTCCGTTCTGCTTAAGCTCTAGAAACTTTTTAAACAATTCTGACTTCTGAGCAGCTGGTATAAACTTATCGCAAAAACGAGCCTTAAACTGATCCCAAGTAATCTGATCCTCTGGAGTTGCTGCCTTAATAGCATTCCACCAATTCATTGCTCGTCCTTGAAGCTGACGGGATGCTAGCTTCCTCTTCATGGCATCTTCAATACCCAAGTCTTCGAAGATACGCTCACAGCTATCCAACCAATCCTGAACAACCGTAGCCGACTCCGTTCCGTGGAACGGCTTCCCACCAAGACTAGCATAATCCTTGTTAAGCTTGGCGAAATCGGTCCTAGGCGCCTGCACCGCTGCACCACCACCATTAGCAACATTAGGAGCCACTCTCTGGACATCCCTAAGCATCTCCCTCATGAAGTCAGTGAACATAGTCCTCATCTCAGTAGCATTCCCATTATTGGCTCCTCTACCAGTACCCCTCGCATATCGGCTCATCGTTCAATCTGTACAGAGCAAACGATTAACCATCTCCTTTGTGGTGTCAGTGCAGTGCAACTTCATCCTTAACTATACTAATAGTATATATATCCATATAGCTTTGAAAACCAGTTTTGAAAAAATCAAAATAATCACAAATACGCGCTCTCATATACGTATAATATCTCTCCCTGATGACTTTCCCCAGGTTAACTACGCAACCTAGAGCTCTGATACCAAATGTAACGACCCGCCTTGCACTAGCCGACATTTCCTCCGAAAGTGCGCTGTACACATGTCTAACTAGCGCGGAACGGTCGTCAAAAGGAAAGAAAGAAGGTGAAGAACTAACACAAAACCTGTAGAATGTCTCACAGCGCATGGAATAAAATATAATAATAACATAACTTTGACATAAAACAGGCGAGACAGTGCATAAGCTGAAAAACTAAATCATGTCTAACATGGCAGCGGAAATCCAAAATACAGCTTATGATCCAACATCCTTATTACAACTTCAAAAATAATGTCTCTAAGCAAAAGAAAGGAAAAAGAACACTACTAATGCCCAAGCAGTGACCATCGATAACACAGGGAGATAATACATAAATATCATACGTGGAAGCCTCCTGCTCGTCTCCAGTACAGCTACCCGTGCATCCACCTAACATGTCTCTAGTCTGCTCGTGTGAGCACCCAGAGTAATAAGAAGAGACATAAAACTCTGGGTCAGACAAAAAGTCTGGTGTGAGCGATAAGCAGCTAAACAAAACAGAACAATAACAGGTATAATCCAATCATACCTAAACCTGGACCTGCAACCAAAGAGTTAGCACTATATACTATACAATACTCTAAGGTGCCACTAAGCATAAGGTGTAAAGATACGGGGGAGGGGTGTGTATGTCATGGTGATGTCAAACAAATCAAGCATAGCAACCATCCTCACATCTCTCACTCAGTGCGTAAAGCATACGATATCCACTACTTTGGTCACCTAATCCTTTGGGCCTTGACGAAGTCCAACTTCGTATAACTACACTACGAGCCCCTAATCCATCTCTCAGTGATGAACCAAAGTTATGGACACCGATAACCCATTTGCACACGTCCTGCAGCAAAGCCCAAATCATGAAGTGAACTCATTGGTTCCCATCTGGATCCTGAGCTCTAACTTCTCCTTTGGACTACCTTTGCATCTCGGGTTTTGGTCGTCATCTTCATTCGGATCGGTCTTCCTTCAGTTCGGGTCGGATCGCGCCCCCTGCATCGGATCGGGTCATGGTTCCCCAGGTGACCGGGTCGTGCTCCTCCATTTACTCGTGAACCCAATCTCCATCGGATCGGATCGACCATCACTTCTAGTACACCGGATCGGGTCGCCCTACAAGCTCCGGGTCGGATCGTGTGACTCCCTTTAATTCGGATCGTCCTTCAGGCTTCAAACTCCAATATGTTGCTTCGGGTCGGTTTTCACCATCCCTGGTCGGTATGAAGTTCATACGGGGTCGGTCGGTCAGAAGCCCCTCCTGGTCGGTCCAAAATCTGGTCGTTCGAAACTCCCCTGGTCGTCCAAACTCGGTCGCTTGAAACTCCCCTGGTCGGTCGAAAAGCAGGTCGGTCGAAACCCCTCTGGCCGGTCCAAAACCTGATCGGTCGAAGCTCCCCTGGTCGGTCCAAAACCTGATAGGTCGAAAACTCGTCAACCCTGGTCGTTCGTTCTGTTCCCCACGGTCGCTCGGAGCCTGGTCGGTTTTTCCTCCTGGTCGTTTATACCGATCCCAAAACCTGCATCATTCCAGCAAGCTATTTTCGCCTCTCAACAGCGTTTTCGACCAATCTAACACTTCTAAACAATCACAAAGCATACCATACAGTCATAGCAACATGTAGAAACATCCACAAACAGCAAAACAACAATATGATATGTCAAAACGGATCAAACATACCCAAAAACCCATATTTTCCCCTTAAGCATGTTTAAGCGAATCTAACGATAGGATTAACAAAACTTAACCAAATCAATCCAAATTTCTAACAGAGGTCTAAAATAATATTTAAGAATTTATACATATTTTTCCATATTTTTAACATGCATAATTTCGCTAATTATCACTAATCACCCCTTAATCCCCTAAATTCCTGGATTAACAAAATTAGTCGAAATTAACCCAAATTCATATCAGAGGCATAAAATGGTGTTTTAGAATTTTAGGAGTTTTTCTAGATTTTTCTGAGCCATAGTTTCGCTAATCTTCGCTAATTACCATAACTAGCCGTAATTAGTGAAAAACAATGCAAATCACTCACCTTTGCCACAATTTAACTTTCAGAACTTAAACTCCTCTGATATAGATCCAATCTCTATGTGTTCCAGCAGCTCTATTCCAAATCCTATGCTAATTCGCCTTGATTTGATGTAGTTTTGCTTAATCTTTGATTAGAAAGTGATTAGAGGTGATTTGGAATGATTCTAGATGTTGGAGGCCATGACTGGGGTTGAAGAAAATAAGTGGCGGCTGGAAAAATGAAGTAAAAACCGAAATCCTAACACTAGCAGCCCTTAAATACCACTAATCCCGAAATCCCCCAATGGGCCTAATTACTAACTACCCGGTTAAGCCCAATTAGCTGAAAATAACCCTTTAAACCTTAATTCAGCCATATCTCCCAAACGGTAAGTCCGTTTGACTATTATGACCACTCTACGGAAAGAGAAACCATCATCTGGAGCTAATGGAAGGGGTTTCAGGTCAAAATTCCTAACCAATCAAAAGTTATGGACGAAACAAGATCAACTAGGGGCAAAACGGTCATTTAAAAATCGGCAAAAATCATGAACATGGGAAATGACCCTACTAGTCGTTTCCCAAAGTTACATGACCATACGACTTCGTATCAAAGAGAAATAAATATTCTACGATCTTCCGATGCGTAGAATGCGGGTCGTTACACTTACCGAAGTAATCATTTGTTTTAATTTCCCAATCCCAACCTATTCATTCCATGAAGTAAAACTGGTAATACTTCATATCTAACACCACGGTGTTATCGGTAAATTCAATTACCAATTCACGTTCAAATCTAATTAAAGATTTAACTATCGCCTGGAGTAAAACTGGTGATACTCCATTCTCGATCTTTTCAATCTAATAAAAGATTCATTAAAATTCCACTTAGTTTTAATCTGTGACTGGGTTAAAGAATTAGTGTCATTTAAAACACGGTTCACGATAAACCCCAAAATCACATCACATTTCAATCAGTCCCTAATCGTAAATTAGCAAGTGAGCAATTCCCTAAGTATTAACCCCGAAGGCCGAAACCAACATCAGATCAATACCCCAGAAACCATTCAACTAAACTAATCTCCGGTTAGTTTATGATTTTCTTAACTCCTTTGAGTCTAAGAACAATATTATTGAAGATACCGTTCATGACAACCCAAAATCACATTTCATTAATTGTCGGGTTAAAGAACAAGTGTTATATAAAACACTGTTCACGATAAACCCAAAAATCAATACCAATTCCATTCCAATCAAATATTATTTAATTGGTACACTTCATTAAATATAAATAAAAAGATTTAATCTATTTCTCAACTGGGATCAAGAACAGTGTTAATAAAGACACCATTCACGACAAACCCAAATCACATTTGATATTAAATACAAGGCTCTAAATAGAAAATATATCGGCTTATATTCAATATCAAATTCTACGACCAACAAATATCGTATTGGAAATAACGATATAAATATATCTTTCAAATTTCCATACCAATATCTGTATAATCACAAAATCCAACATCGAAATAATCCAAAGACAATTTCGATTCAAATCCATTCGAATTCAATTGTTGGAAATCCTGGTTACTTTTAAAACCCTTTCAAATCAAATTTATTTATTTAAAAATAAATAGAATTTTAATTCTAGTTCAAAACTAGTTCATTTTGATAAAAATCTATTTTTATCTTTTCAAATATGGAGTTTTTCATCCCAATTTTTCCCAAATCATTTCTTATGATTTTACACAAATTATTACTATTTTTAATAATTTTATCAAGACCCGTACAGTCGATTTCCATCAACGGCCATCGAACTGCACTTACAGCGACCTTTTCCAAATTTGATTTGAACATAATTCCAAATTCAACCGTTAGATTTCAAATTTCTAATATTCGTTAGAAAGCTCTTTTCAATACGAACCCAACAGTTCCGGTTTTAGGAGAATCCGACGGTCGGATCTCCCGCAATATCCATTTGAAGTCAATGGTCGAAATTCACGAACTACCGCGGCGCGGTGCGTTCTATTCGGGCCATTATATTATATATATAATATATACTTCGTCGATTTCAATTCAAAACATGCTTTATAAATCGTTTTAAATTCATTTTCAAAACGGTTTCAACTTCATATTCAATTTCAAATCAAAATTGAATATTCCAATATAAATTCGTTTTAAATTCATTTCAAATCAATTTCAATTCAGTTTCAATTTAATTCGAATTTCTTTTCAATTTCAATTTGAATTCAATTCCTTTCGATTCTAATTCGAATTCAATTCCATTCAATTTAATTCGAATTTCGGTTATTTTCAATATAATTCAAATTTCGAAAACACTTTCAATATACATTGAAAATTGAATAAATCGATGTAAATATCGTTCACGTCTAAATGGCGTCAATCTAATCAACACGGCTTCATATATTTCTATTTTCAAATATTTCTATTTCAAATATTTCTTTTTCAAATATTTCTATTCAAAACTGGAATGAGTCCCAATCAATTACCATATAATGTTAATTATATGGATTTTCTACCACACGTATATAACAACAACGATAAATCCTCAACCATCATCCAAAGTGCGTTCTACACTGTATAAGCATCAAATATAAATATTTAACGCTTGTAACAGTCTGTCAATCAATCGATCGACACACAACTAACTATTAGGATTAGTGTACATCATATATCATCCCAATACCCGTGTGGGGTTTCAAACAATCAAACACAGATTTTATTTGTGCAGTTAGGCGATGTGTAAAATTTATCGTCCCAATCAATATCAATCAAATCAGTGTATATAAACAAATCGTCCGATCTGTTTATATTTATTTATTTTATATACACCTTAAAAATTCTATTTTCAACTATAAAATATTTTTAACTATATAAATATTTTATTTCTTTTCACATCACATCACACAATCAACTACACATCAAAATCAAACAAACAAGCATACAAGCCGTCCATGGTCTGTGGACGACGGGTGTCGGGTGCTACTAAACACCGTCTGCATCCTAGTATATATTTTAACTAGAAAATTAAATTAAAAGTGAGAATTTCTCACCGATTAGCTAATCCAATACCACGACTCTTCATATGTAGAAATCTTCGTCGTGCTTGTCTTTCATCACTTTCGTTGCCCGTATTCACTACATATATAAAAATCACATTTTTATATTCTTTATTATATAAAAATTCTATTTTTACACCGCTACTATATAGATAAAAATTCTATTTTTACACTGCTATTCATATAACAAAGATTATATGTTTATCACGCTATTCTCTATATAAAGATTTCACCTTTTCAAATATAAAGAATTCACCTTCTCAAATATAAAGATCATATTTTTATTTCTTCTATAATATAAAAATCATATTTTTAGATAATTAAAAATCTAATCTTTTTGTAAATAAAAAAACCCCTATCTTTAACTAAATAAAAATATAATCTTCCTATATTTAAAAGTCTAATCTCTTCTCCCATTTCAAAATCTAATTTTTCCTTTCACGTTTTTATACTAGAGATAAACAAATAAAAATTGTATTTTTAAAACAAATCCTGTTTATATTTTTGAAACCATGTAATTTATTATTTTCAAAACAATGAATGTTTTTATGTAAATTAGAATCAGAATTTCAAACATTTGACAATAAAAATAGGTAATTGAATTAAATCAGTAACGTTTAAAATACGTTACCTTAAGTGTTGCTTCATCTTCTTCCCTGGCCTGGAACGAAACTCGTGACCTGCTTCTGAATCACGCACGCTAGGGTTGGTCCTAGCTCCACCAGGCGCAGAACATAATTCGATCCGGCATGGCCCCTTTGAAGACCGAGCCTCCCTTAACCACCGCGCGGTGCGACGGCGCACTCAGACCCGCCCTGCGCCAACACGAAGGCCACGAACGACGGCCCTACTCGCTCGAAATTCGAGCTCAGTTCCTCACGAGAATTCACCCTAGCCGTTGAAACCCTAGACCTAATTTAGAAGATCGTTTTTTCTTTAGATGTTTTGTGAAATGATTTGGGGATAAGGATATCAGAGGCGGTTTTTCTAGGGTGATTTTCACCGTTGGACAAGGGGATGGCGGCTGCGTTAGTTATGAGGGCTTAGGGTTTATTAGGGTATATATAATATATTTAATATTATTTTAAATTCGAAAATACTTGTTTATCGGTACCAACCCCAAATCAAACCCAACGACTGTCTCCTTTAGCTAATTATCCCCATTCCGAACACAATGGGATATGTATCGTAGGCTGATTCGATCGTTTCGAACAGTTTTCGTCAAAATCAACATATAACTCTACATATTGAATTTGAACGTGCATTTCAATTTATTGGGGCCAAATACAGCCTCTAAAAATTCCAGAAAAATATTTTCTAGCTTCGTATTGACGATACGGTCCTAACAAAACTAGTTTCGCCGAATTCTGAGACCATTGGAAGAATGGCCATTTTCCAGTTGATTAAAATCAACTGAAACTGGTCAAACGCGTTTTCCTTTGCCACGCTCACATATTGATTCGAAAATTATGAAATTTGAAATCTAGCAATAACTTGACATCACGGATCCAACAAAGGTGGTTTCGTCAAAATCCGAGGTCGTTTGCAAAATGGCTGTTTTTAAGGGCCGAAATTCCACAGCGACTATTCTGAAATTTCAACTGAAAATATCTTTTGATTCCCGCTATGAAATTTCAATCTTTCGGATTTGTTGGAAAGATATTCACAAATAGATTCTAATATTTTTGGTTTCACTAAAATCCAGCTTATTTTGCACTCGGTACATTCATTTGAATTTTGAAATCGAATTATCGAACTACCGCGCCATTTTCAATTCCTTTTATAATTATATATAAATATTTATATTCTAACGACGATCTATATAATTTATACATTTGAATTCCATTCAAAATAAATTTCTCGTCGATATTATTTAAAATAATTCATTTTAAATAATCAAAATTCGCTTAAATTGCCAAAATAAAATTTTTTAATTGGCACGGATTTCTGGGTTATTACAATCTCCCCCACTTAAAACTTTTCGTCCCCGAAAAGGAACGAAGCTGAAAGTTGTTTAACTAATCAACTCAACTTTCATTATTTTCGTTACGGCTTAAGTTCTTCAACTTTTCAGTTTCTAAGAACTTTTCAAAATTTTGGCTAACACCCTAAATTTTCGAAAAATTTCGCCATAACCTCCCTTGAACCGGGAGCACCGGGAAAATCCCGAAATTGCCATACAGGCCCTCTGATCTCAAAAAGAAAAAGAAAAAGCCAAGCGGCTAGCCAATCGGCTCGTAAAATCATCATCACCCAAACAAAACAGTAAATTATGGTAAACATGTACCTATTTGTCGGGCAAACAAATTTTATTCACGCTCTAGCCTCCTTGCTATGACCTGTTCAATGTAAGTACATGTATATGCAAGCAAATGCGATAAGTTTCCAATACAACTCACTATTTGATTCAATGTGGTTAAAGGTTCAACATTTAATTTAGTCAACCAATAATCAAACAACACAACCATCAATCAATTAGTTGATTAGCTTTTCAAATTCATAATTTTGATACATAGTCAAAAATCAGATTTTTGATGCCAAATCACAACAATAGGCCCTATCTAATTTTGGTTCTCACACCAGTCAATAGGAAATTAGAAAGCCCACTTTCGTCACTCGAACATAAATACTGGAAATGTGATCACAATTATCAGTATCATCCCCGGGCAACTAGAGTGTGATTCTATATCTATCTAGTATATTAATACTTCGAATACACGTGGATCAGACGTATATGCAAAATCTTTATATACTGCATTGTCCAAATCAATATAAATAAATAATCAAATACGAATAATTGATTTATATTTCAAAACAGGATTTGTTTTCATTTTCAAAAATATACTCTTCACATTCGTTCTAGGATACTACTGATCCCATCTCTAACGAGTCATTCCCATTGGATATTACTAATCCAATATCTGATGAATCCTTTCGTATGGTTCTAATGTGTCTTGTTCTCTGAGCTTTGTAAACTAAAGCTCTGATACCAACTGTAAAGACCCGTAACTTCCCCGCGAAGGAAAGAGCGGATACTTTGAGAACAACACACGAAAGAACGCAGACGGAAGAACATTTCATTATATATTACAACATTTCCATCATAATACAAGAATATATAGAGTATAAACAAATAATATACATTCGATAAATATCAGAGATTACAATACATTACACAACAGCGGAAAAAAATACAATACACAACTAGAAGAGATATACGGATACAAAGCTTTCCGGATATCGTTCCAGCTGTAAACCAGGATCCTGTGAATATAAATTTGCAAAACCAAAACTACTAGCTGCCCGTGTCGAAAATAAGGGCACCCAGAGTTTAGGTTAAAATAATAAACTCCAGGTCAGTCATGGGATTGGTGTGAGAACTAAAACAGTTATAAATCTTTATTTTAAAGTTAGGTAAATCAAGGGACCACGCCGTATAACACGGAACGGGTTTCATCCCAAGAATACCAGTGCATAAAACAACAGCGCAATGCTAAATAAAGAAAAATGAAGCTATTATAAGACCCAGGTCCTATCACACAATGCAACGTAAGCCAGGGGATAGGGTTTTCCCTTATAATAGCCAAACATGCTTAGTACGTTTAAAACAAATCATTTGATACTATTATAAGTGTATACTGTATAAAACAACTTCAAATCATAAGTATCAATCATAGACGGCATGGGTACCATATATCGTGTCGCCATACTAGTTCTACAATTAAAACCGCAAAATCACGTATTGGAAGTTGGGTTATCATTTATGGTATGAACCGAGGCTAGGGATCGTCCTCACCGATTCGAGACTGTCTAGCCCGAGCCTCAGGAACAGCCGCAACTGCCCCTTGGATCGTCAGGGCCGGTCCACACGGAGTGGATTATTATGCCTGAACAATACGTCTCCCCGCCCTATGGGGCGTAAATGAGCCAACGAATGACTCCATCGGACCCAGATCGTCCGATCAAACCGAGGCGCCTCGCAACTGCAACAACCACATAAGTCAAACTCGTCAGGGCGTGTAAAACCACTGACGCCACTTCTAACTAGAAAGAAACGCATGCCCTCCCTGATGTCCTTCTCCCGTTTCTGGTTCATACCGGGTGTGAAACTCGCGAGTTAAACGTTACACAAAGCTACGCCACAAAGGCCGTGCTTCGATCATCAACCACAAGACTTTGCTTTTCAACAGAAGCCTTGATCATTTGCCACTTAGGCATGCCACATAGGCAATTCACTCTATGCGTTTGATATCCATCAGTATATAACCCCTGAGCTCGTACGTCTCAGAGAAGGGCGTTAAGCAAGAGAATAAATTCTCCGCCGCTAAACAGATATATATTTAATAGAAATCAATCACACAGACTAAAATCCAATGTCAGACACACAGTCCATTTACAAGTTCGTTCTGGGTCTGAACGAAACCGGAGGCACCTAGTACCCCGCATATCCATCGATCTTCAAGTACGTCTGGACGATCACCAACTGTTTCCATCTTCTTGGGTGTACAGCCCAATCAAGATCATCAGTAATCACCCAAACAACGTGAAGACCTCCGGTCTTCAACCACCATCTTCATCTTCGACTTATCGTCGTATCAGTTATTCAGAATGGGATAAACCCGGTCTTTCCGAATAACTCGCGTATATAATAAACAAGTGTTACACAAACACAACATACGCCTCATTCCCATTCATCGGTCACTAACTGTAAATTAACAAGAGAATAATTCCCCAAATATTAACCCCGAAGGCCGAAACCAACATCAGATCAATATCCAGAAAACCATTCTACTTAGCTAACTGGCAGTTAGTTTATAAATTTCACATTCTTAGGGAAAAGTTCCCATTAATTTTATCAAAGATAAATTCTTTTAAATTTATTCTTTAATCTTATTTTGAATATCAATTCAAACTAGTCGGGATTTGCGAACCTTACCGAAGTAATCATTTGTTTTAATTTCCCAATCCCAACCTATTCATCCCTTGAAGTAAAACTGGTAATACTTCATATCTAACACCACGGTGTTATCGGTAAATTCAATTACCATTTCACGTTCAAATCTAATTAAAGATTTAACTATCGCCTGGAGTAAAACTGGTGATACTCCATTCTCGATCTTTCCAATCTAATAAAAGATTCATTAAAACTCCACTTAGTTTTAATCTGTGATTGGGTTAAAGAATCAGTGTCATTTAAAACACGTTTCACGATAAACCCCAAAATCACATTTCAATCAGTCCCTAATCGTAAATTAGCAAGTGAGCAATTCCCTAAGTATTAACCCCGATGGCCGAAACCAACATCAGATCAATACCGTAGAAACCATTCAACTAAACTAATCTCCAGTTAGTTTCTGATTTTCTTAAATCCTTTGGGTCTAAGAACAGTATTATTGAAGATACCGTTCACGACAACCCAAAATCACATTTCATTAATTGTCGGGTTAAAGAACAAGTGTTATATAAAACACTGTTCACGATAAACCCAAAAAATCAATACCAATTCCATTCCAATCAAATATTATTTAATTGGTACACTTCATTAAATCTAAATAAAAAGATTTAATCTTTTTCTCAACTGGGTTCAAGAACAGTGTTAATAAAGACACCATTCACGACAAACCCAAATCACATTTGATATTAAATACAAGGCTCTGAATAGAAAATATATCGGCTTATATTCAATATCAAATTCTACGACCAACAAATATCGTATTGGAAATAACGATATAAATATATCTTTCAAATTTCCAAACCAATATCTGTATAATCAAGAAATCCAACATCGAAATAATCCAAAGACAATTTCGATTCAAATCCATTCCAATTCGATTATTGGAAACCCTGGTTACTTTTAAAACCCTTTCAAATCAAATTTATTTATTTAAAAATAAATAGAATATTAATTCTAGTTCAAAACTAGTTCATTTTGATAAAAATCTATTTTTATCTTTTCAAATATGGAGTTTTTCATTCCAATTTTTCCCAAATCATTTCTTATGCTTTTACACAAATTATTACTATTTTTAATAATTTTATCAAGGCCCGTACAGTCGATTTCCATCAACAGCCATCGAACTGCACTTACAGCGACCTTTTCCAAATTTGATTTGGACATAATTCCAAATCCAACCGTTAGATTTCAAATTTCTAATATTGGTTAGAAAGCTCTTTTCGATACGAACCCAATGGTTCCGGTTTCAGGAGATTCCGACGGTCGGATCTCCCGCAATATCCATTTGAAGTCAATGGTCGAAATTCATGAACTACCGCGGCGTGTTCTATTCAGGCCATTATATTATATATATATATAATATATATAATGTATACTTCGTCGATTTCAATTCAAAACATGCTTTATAAATTGTTTTAAATTCATTTTCAAAACAGTTTCAACTTCATATTCAATTTCAAATCAAAATTGAATATTCTAATATAAATTCGTTTTAAATTCATTTCAAACCGATTTCAATTCAATTTCAATTTAATTCGAATTACTTTTCAATTTCAATTTGAATTCAATTCCTTTCGATTTCAATTCGAATTCAATTCCATTCAATTTAATTCGAATTTTGATTATTTTCAATATAATTCAAATTTCGAAATCACTTTCAGTATAATTCAAATTTCGAAAACACTTTCAATATACATTGAAAATTGAATAAATCGATGTAAATATCGTTCACGTCTAAATGGCGTCAATCTAATCAACACGGCTTCGTATATTTCTATTTTCAAATATTTCTATTTCAAATATTTCTTTTTCAAATATTTCTATTCAAAACTGGAATGAGTCCCAATCAATTACCATATAATGTTAATTATATGGATTTTCTACCACACGTATATAACAGCAACGATAAATCCTCAACCATCATCCAAAGTGCGTTCTACACTGTATAAGCATCAAATATAAATATTTAACGCTTATAACAGTCTGTTAATCAATCGATCGACATACAACTAACTATTGAGATTAGTGTACGTCATATATCATCCCAATACCCATGTGGGGTTTCAAACAATCAAACACAGATTTTATTTGTGCAGTTGGGCGATGTGTAAAATTTATCGTCCCAATCAATATCAATCAAATCAGTGTATATAAACAAATCGTCCGATTTGTTTATATTTATTTATTTTATATACACGTTAAAAATTCTATTTTCAACTATAAAATATTTTTAACTATATAAATATTTTATTTCTTTTCACATCACATCACACAATCAACTACACATCAAAATCAAACAAACAAGCATACAAGCCGTCCATGGTCTGTGGACGACGGGTGTCGGGTGCTACTAAACACCGTCTGCATCCTAGTATATATTTTAACTAGAAAATTAAATTAAAAGTGAGAAGTTCTCACCGATTAGCTAATCCAATACCACGACTCTTCATATGTAGAAATCTTCGTCGTGCTCGTCTTTCATCACTTTCGTTGCCCGTATTCACTACATATATAAAAATCACATTTTTATATTCTTTATTATATAAAAATTCTATTTTTACACCGCTACTATATAGATAAATTTCTATTTTTACACTCCTATTCATATAACAAAGATTATATGTTTATCATGCTATTCTCTATATAAAGATTTCGCCTTTTCAAATGTAAAGAATCGCCTTCTCAAATATAAAGATCATATTTTTATTTCTTTTATAATATAAAAATCATATTTTTAGACAATTATAAATCTAATCTTTTTGTAAAAAAAACCCTATCTTTAACTAAATAAAAATATAACATTCCTATATTTAAAAGTCTAATCTCTTCTCCCATTTCTAAATCTAATTTTTCCTTTCACGTTTTTATACTAGAGATAAACAAATAAAAATTGTATTTTTAAAACAAATCTTGTTTATATTTTTAAAACCATGTAATTTATTATTTTCAAAACAATGCATGTATTTATATAAATTAGAATCAGAATTTCAAACATTTGACAATAAAAATAGGTAATTGAATTAAATCAGTAACGTTTAAAATACGTTACCTTAAGCGTTGCCTCATCTTCTTCCATGGACTGGAACGAAACTCGTGACTTGCTTCTGAATCACGCACGCTAGGGTTGGTCCTAGCTCCACCAGGCGTTGAACGTAATTCGATCCGGCATGGACCCTTTGAAGACCGAGCCTCCCTTAACCACCGCGCGGCGCGACGGCGCACTCGGACCCACCCTACGCCCACAAACGACGGCCCTACTCGCTCGAAATTCGAGCTCAGTTCCTCACGAGAATTCACCCTAGCCGTTGAAACCCTAGACCTAATTTAGAAGATCGTTTTTGCTTTAGATGTTTTGCGAAATGATTTGGGGATTAGGAGATCAGAGGCGGTTTTTCTGGGGCGATTTTCACCGTTGGACAAGGGGATGCCGGCTGCGTTAGTTATGAGGGCTTAGGGTTTACATTAGGGTATATATAATTTATTTAATATTATTTTAAATTCGAAAATACTTGTTTATCGGTACCAACCCCAAATCAAACCCAACGACTGTCTCCCCTAGCTAATTACCCCCATTCCGAACACAATGGGATATTTATCGTAGGCTGATTCGATCGTTTCGAATAGTTTTCGTCAAAATCAACATATAACTCTACATATTGAATTTGAACGTGCATTTCAATTTATCTGGGCCACATACAGCCTCTAAAAATTCCAGAAAAATATTTTCTAGCTTCGTATTGACGATACGGTCCTAACAAAACTAGTTTCGCCGAATTCTGAGACCATTGGAAAAATGGCCATTTTCCAGTCGATTAAAACCAACTGAAACAAGTCAAACGCGTTTTCCTTTGCTACGCTCACATATTGATTCGAAAAATTATGAAATTTGAAATCTAGCAATAACTTGACATCACGGATCCAACAAAAGTTGTTTCATCGAAATCCGAGGTCATTTGCAAAATGGCTATTTTTAAGGGCCGAAATTCCATAGCGACTACTCTGAAATTTCAACTGGACATATCTTTTGATTCCCGCTATGAAATTCCAATCTTTCGTATTCGTTAGAAAGATATTCACAAATAGATTCTAATATTTTTGATTTCACTAAAATCCAGTTTATTTTGCACTCGGTACATTCATTTGAATTTTGAAATCGAATTATCGAACTACCGCGCCATTTTCAATTCCTTTTATAATTATATATAAATATTTATATTCTAACGACGATCTATATAATATATACGTTTGAATTCCATTTAAAATAAATTTCTCATTGATATTATTTAAAATAATTCATTTTAAATAATCAAAATTCGCTAAAATTGCCAAAATAAAATTTTAAATTGGCACGGATTTCCGGGTTATTACACCATGAGAACATTATCTTAATTAATCAACCCAAGAGCAGCAATAGACACCTCATCCTCATTTTTGGTTAAAAAACTTAACAATTGGAGTGGTTATGTACTTCCTCACTATTTTACTTTCTTCACTGGTCTCTAACTTACATGTCAAAACAATATAACTAGCAAGCGGCCTCATTATTCAATCATTACACGAGCTTATGCATCCTCCGCGGCTATTGAGAAGCAATCTAGTTATGATTCTCCGTAGGCAATTGAGAATCATAATTAGCTAGTAATCACCATTTGCTACAAAATTCTTTTAACCTTATTTCTCTTGTAAACAACACCAAATAACCAACTATAGCACCAATCACAACATCACCACTAACTCTACACTCTCCGATTATCACATTCAACCTACCTTCTTCCCCTCAATTCACCCATCCACCCACTCAAAGCTGCAACCTCAGCCACTTCCTTTCCTACCAAAATTCCGTACATAAACCACTATTGCAAACCCATGGCTGCCTAAACAAATCAATATAGCCATATACAACAACTTTCACCAATGATGACGATCAACAATCAAACAATGATGTTTGCATCTACAAGATCACAAGTCCAAATAGCAGCTTCTTCTTCTGCCAAACCATTCAATTCCATCTCATCCACATAGCCTTATCTAAGTACAAATCAGCCTTCATTTACTGAATCACCCCGTTCATCGAACCACGACCTCCTCCTTTCATTGACCACTCCAGACAAACCTACTCAACGTCTCTAATCACTTCATTGTTACCATCATCAACAAAGAACTTGCAGCCAACCTCAATCGCCGCAATACAACATCTACAAGAATGTTTTGAACCTTCGTTCACCTAAATGTCACCACTCCTTCAATCATTCAACACTGTAGCAATTCAAATATGAACCCATAAACCTAGCTGAACTGCAACCCACTAAACATCAAACCACCGTAATTCGTTACTACAACCGCCTCTCTACTTTGAAATCCATCTCATACTCCATCAAAACTCTGACCCACGCGTATTTCCTCAACAAAGGACCTTTTCAGCTCTCGCAAACCACCACAATCCTTCTCTGACCCGTTTCATCGAATCACGAACCACCCACTCCCCAAATTTCCATGTCATTGCAAGCCAGTCGCGACCTAGTTACGAATTGATTCCGATTGTCGTTTTTTGTATTAAAAAAAATGCTACGAATTTAGAACATCGAGGGAAAGTTTTTGCATAAGATTAAGAAGGGAGAGAACTTGAGAAGTTGTATTATAAGCTTCCATGATTTTCTTTGCTCCTACGGTCCAGAAGCAAAAGGATTATGAGGTAGGCAGTTACCAATGCGAAAGCGATAAAATCGTCTAATATCTTAATCGGGCTAGGTCTATCATATGGCCTATTTATTTGTGTAATGTTATTTGTATGCTAAGCGTGCATAACATAATTCTTTATGTAGTGTTATTTGTACATTGTTATTAACAATGATTATTTTAGGAAAAATGACAATGATTCATTGATTTATCAAATATTAAATCTATATCATCATTCATACATTATTTATATATATTTGAATATTTTTAAAATTAAAAATAATATAAAATATAAGCTTTTAATATTTCACTTTTATTATAATTACAAAATTTCAATTTTAAGTTTTATGAATATTTTTAATTTTTTCAATTCAAAAAAGCTTCGACTTTCGGGAAATCTGTTAATGGTGACTTGGTAACCTCCAATTTCTCTTCGCTCTCAAGCAATCTCCTCCAAAATCACATCTTTCTCACTTACATCAACTCTTATCTCTTCGCTTCTTCCAACCAAGCTTTCGTCATGCGTGGTCTTCCCCGAAATCATTATTTCTCTTCCAGATTTGAATCTTATCCACGAAATTTCTGAGCTACTTTTATTCCCTATTATCCTCAATCTCGCCGCATCTAGCAGATTTCACTGGATCCCATTCTGACAATGCTCCTTCTTGATGCGTGGATTATTGCAGGCAACTTCGAGCTTCTTCCAAAGAAAAATCTTCAACTGATAGTCCCGATAGTGGATGGGGTTTCGACACTAATGCAGGGTGAATGGTGAGCAGTAACTCCTATTTTTCTTTATTGTTTTCGCATCTCGTCTATGTGATTATGATGGATCAATTTGCAATATGGGTATTCAATGTTTTCTCCTTCTCGTCTTGTTGGTAGTCCTCGCTGTCGTATTGGAATTTACTGGGTTGTTGTATAATTACGGGGTGTTTGGTTGCTTTCGTTGGATTTTTGTAGCACAAAGCATGTACTTTGAATCTGCTCTTCCTTTTCAGCTTTTGTCTTCAAATGTCATGATTATCTGGGTTGTATGGATGGATCGTCATCATTGATCGTTGGCAAAACACATGATGCCTCTCAGCACACAGATCTTTGTCGCTTATCGTAGGTGGTGGTAATGCCACTGTGCAACTCGGGAATGTTGTGATGCTTGTAGAACTATATTTTTTAGAGCAGTTTTATAATCTGTGGCATTTTTGGAGGGATCAGAGTCTGGTGTTCTAGTTTGATGCTTAGCCATCGACGATGTGGTGAAACAGGAGAAGCTCTGCTCTCATCTTCGCTGCCTTGTTCATGTGTTTCAATATTTTGTCCTTCCTCTCCCATGTTTCCTGTCAATTTTGCTGCTATGTCAGATCAACCATGAAGACTGTGTATGAAATTGTCCCTTACTCCTGGTGTGGAGCTCAAAAACTCGGCAAGCTACTGTTTGAAAAGTTGAAGCGATGGCACATTCTGTACTATGCATACAATGGCATTGTCATGTTATTTTTTGAATACCAATGCTTTAATTCAAATAGCCTTGTGATGTACTTGTGTATTCTATGTGATTTACTGCGAACTGTAGTATGTAATTACTTACCCTGCGTGGTGAGTTATGAAATGTAATATTATAGCCTGGTTAGATTAGACTAGCTCCAGCACTATAAGCCTATTAGGTAGAGTGGACGGAACACTATAAACTCCATAAGTTGTGGACGGTCACCTAAAAAACCGATGTAGTTGATTGTTAACTAGAATCACCTGTACCGTATTGTATTTTTATTATTAGTTATAATAAAAAGGTGTTTGTGATCACCTTAAAAACCGGAGGGCTTTGCCAAATTTATTTTTTTAATTTTGTTTTGGATTACATAATAAATTATACTTTTAAATTAAATAGGGAATATTAAATGTTAGTCATATTTTTCTATTATCAGTTATTAATTAATTAATAGTTTTTAATAGCAATATATATTGATAAATAAAAATCAATATTAATTAGTAATTGTTTAGTGGCATTTATTATTTAATCGTAATTTTAATTATTTAATAAATATTACATATTAAAAATAATTATCAAATATGAAGTACCAAATATTCATTATTACAATTTGGTTATTTAATATTATTTATTTATCGTTGCATAATAAATATTATTTATTACTTATGTAATACTCAAAATAATTATTTAATAGCAATTATCATTTATGAGATAATCAATATTAATCATTAGATGATAAATAGTTTTTATTTAATATTAAATTTAAATAGAATTTATTATTTAATAATTTCAAAATACAAATATTAATATTTAGTATAACAATAATTATAATTATAAAATATTAAGCTCTAAATGTTAACTCTCAATCGTTAATATTTCTTATTGATTATAAATTATTAAATATTTTGTTTAGTTATTGGTTATCTATAGTTATTGATTTTTAATAATCACTATTGATTAATAATTATTCAAAATTAATTATTAAATACTAAATATGCTTTATATGTGTTAGATTTAACTATTAATTGTAAGTATTAGTCTTAATTATTATTAATTATTAATAAGTAACTATTTAATAGTAATCATTTGTAGTAACTATAAATTAATAATTACTAAAAAATAATTATTAATTATTAACTTTTGATTATTAATTATTAAACTTGTTTATTATGAATTTTCAATTTTTTTTAAATAAGTCATAAGTTTAACAACTCAAACAAGCCTTTATAACTCAATTTATTTTATTAAGTATTAAATAATAAATATAGCTTCTTAGTTAATATACATATTAATCACTTGTTATAAATTTTTTAATTATAATTTAGTAATTACTTATCAAGCAATAATTTTTTTCGTTAAGTAATAACATAATTAATAAATATTAACAATAATTTACTAGTCACCAATAACTAACAATAAAAAATTATTATATATAAACTATTCTTTATTTCTCATTTATTAATTATTATTATTTACGAATTTCTAGTTTTTTAACTGTACCTACCAACTTACGTCTAGTTTATTAACTATTATCTATTACTTACTATTATTTCATTCTTATTTGTTAATTATAAATTATACTTCTTAATTATATTTTTTAACTATTAAACATAATTAATAAATATTAACTATAATTTGCTAATTATTAACAATTAACAAAAATAATTATTACATATAAACTTTTAATTGTTTCTTCTTTATTAGCTATTATTTATGAATTTGTAGTTTATTAGCTATAATCTGCTAGTATGCTTCTACTTTATATTCTATTATTTATTTCTAGCTTATTAACAAATATTACTAGTTTACTTCTAATTTATTAATTGTTACTTATTACTTCTTTAGTGTTTATTAATTTTTAATTTTTGTAATAGACATTATTAATTAATAATTATTTAAAATTAATTCATAAATACTAAATGTAACTTCATAAGTATTAAATATTATTATTTATTACTAAATATTAGCCTCAATCATTATATAGTTATTTTGGCAATGCCTTATTATATATTTTTTAGTAATTAATTATTTAATGTTAACTATTAGCTAATACTTATTAAGAAACAACTGTTAACTGTTACTTATTAATTAAATAATAAAAATTAATTACTAAATGTTGGTTATTAATTATTTAATATTAATTATTGAATTTTATTAATTATTAAATTTAATTAATAGATATTAACTATAGTTTATTATTTATTAATAATTAACCATAATATTATAAAAATAAAAACAATTTTTGATTATTTATACTAGTAATTGAAAATTATTTATCAATAATGTAAGCTGTTGTTTATGATTATCAACATGAGCACTTACTCTGGTTAGAATAATCTACAACTGCTTTAGTTCCTAAGGAACCGATGCAAATAGCACTATTTGCTTCAGTGCATTTGCATCGGTTGTATATTGTTATCATTAGTAACAATGATATTTTTTTAGGAAAAGTAATAATGATTTATTACTTTATCAAATATTAAATATATATCATTATTTCTATAAATTTTAATATTTATAAAATTCAAAATTATATAAAATTTAACCTTTTAATATTTCACTTTTATTATAATCACAAAATTTCAATTTTAAGTTTTATGAATATTTTTAAATTAATTTTGGATTACACAATAAATGATATACATCGATTGTACTTCTAAACTAAATAGTGAATATTAAATGTTAGTCACAATTTTTTATTATTTGTTATTAATTTATAGTTTTAACTAATAGTATCTATTGATAAATAAAAGTTGGTTATTAATTGTTTAGTGGTAGTCTTTGTTTAGTCATAATTTTAATTATTTATAAATATTATACATTAAAAATAATTATTAAATCTGAAGTATCAAATATTCATTATTACAATTTGGTTATTTAAAATTATTTATTAATTGTTGGATAATAAATATTCTTTATTGTTTTTGTAAAGAAATTACACAAAATAATTATTTAATTGCAATTATTATTTATTAAATAATCAATATTATTCATTAAAAAATTAATATTTTTCATTTAATATTACTTTTAAATAGAAACTATTAGTTAATAATTTCAAAATTATATTTTTCTTAAATATTAATATTCAATATAATAATTATTATAATTATAAAATATTAAGTTCAAAATGTAACTTCTCATTCGTTAATATTTTTATTAATTATAAATTATTAAATTTTTTTCCTTAGTTGTTGGTTATTTATTTGTTATTAATTTTTAGTAGTCGTTATTAATTAATAATTATTTAAAATTAATTATTAAATACTAAATATACTCCATAAGTATTAAATTAAACTGTTGATTGTAAAGTATTTGCCATAATTATTAATAATCTATTATTTAATAGTACTCGTTTAGTAGTGTTAACGATATTTTTCGTCAGCACCAGAGATTGGTCTATAGAAGTGGTCCTAAGGAAAAAAGGGCTATTTAGCTCCTGCAAGCTTGAGTTAGTTCACCGTTCCCTAGGTATCAAGATCCAAATTCAGAAAGATTAGTTACTCCTCCTTCAAGGGGGATGAGTATCATGCTTACGCGACTCAAAGACCAACAGTTACCTTAGGATAAGGGTTTCGTAAGCTCATTGAAAGATAGGAAGCTAAATGACTCGTAAAAAGGGTATTCTGATAGCTTAAGGGAAAGGGTAAGGCTTGCATATGAAGCCTTTGTCGGGGGAAAGCATAAGGTTAGTTAAGTACCCGCTGAAAGCGTTGGATTAAGAAGCATTGAACAACAGAGTAACACATCACATAATTTGCAGAATAGTAAAGAACACGACAATAAATAGTGGTTCGGTTCGGATTAAATCTACATCCACTTTAAGGGCTTTGATAATTTGATTCATAGAGGAGGTTACAAAAGAAATCCCCAAATCGATTTACAAATTAGATTTTACTCTCTTAGAAATGAGAGCAAGACTGTGGAATGAGAAAAGTCCCCTAAAATGAGACCCCTGGGGTCTTATTTGTAGGCAAATTGGGCCCCCTTCTGTTGTGAACCCACAGAAGCCCCTTTCGGATGTGGAACTAATTTTCGGTCGCTCTTGTAGCTTTCGGTTCCTGCAGAAAGGTTTATTATTTATTAACTTTTGATTATCAATTATTGAAATTATTTATTACCACTTTTCGGAAAAAATAATTATAAACAAATCATAAGTATAACAACTTAAAACAATCTTTTATAACTCAATTTTATTTTAATTATTAAGTAATAAATAATAAATAATAAATGTTGCTTCTTAGTTAATATACATATTAATCATTAGTTATAACATTTATAATTATAATTTAGTAACTAATTGTCAAGTATTAATTATTTCCATTAAGTATTAAAAATAATTAGTATATATTAACTATAATTACTAGTTATCAATAATTAACAATAAAAATTATTATATATAAACTATTATTTATCTCTAGTTTATTTATTATTATCATTTACAAATTTCTAGTTTGTTAACTATACCTACTAATTTACTTCTAGTTTATTAACTATTATTTGTTACTTATTACTTATTTTATTCTTATTGTTAGTTATAAGTTATATTTTTTAACACTAAAATGTAATTAATAAATATGAAACTATAATTCACTAATTATTAATAATTAACAAAAATAAATATTACATATAAACTTCTGATTATTTCTAGTTTATTAGCTATCATTTACGAATTTGTAGTTTATTGGCTATAATCTGCTAGTATGCTTCTACTTTATAATCTATTATTTATTTCTAGCTTATCAACAAATATTAATAGCTTACTCTTAGCCAGGGGTGAGCAAATGATTGGTTCGGTTCGATTATGTAAAAAATTGAAAACCAAACTGAAACCAATTGTTACATTAACCAAACCAAACCGATTTAATTTAAAACCAAACCCGAACCGAACCAAACTAATTCGGTTCGGTTTTCTTTTTCGGTTATGAAATTTTATCAAACTCAGACTGCAAAGCAAGTACTTTAACTATAAACTAGAGACTAAATAAGCAATTTAGCAAACACTGCTACAAGACAACAATTCTACGTGATGAACTGATGATATAATAATATAACCGCATCTTCAGGCTGATAGTTCTACAAGTTCACAGCTAGTAAGATGCACATTCCAAATTACAAAATAAAACAAAACATGACCTGAAAAATATTGGAATGGAACATGTAATTCCTACTATCATAGTTCTAATTTCAAATGCAAGTTGAAAATAGCAACAAAAACAACTTGCAATTCATTCACAAAAAATGGGCAAGTCTTCTATCTTTCTTCTTGTTGTCACAATGCCAAACCATATAGCAGGCTGCTCCCAAAAATTTAACATACCAAGGCCTGTTCCAAAGGAAAAACATAAATATTAAAGCCATAAATATTAAAGTAATACCGCTCAAGAATTATATACCCAAATCAATATACATGACATGCTTTACTTCCAAAATTTACAACAGGCATTATGTTAATGCAGACCTGCTCACATATATGTTTAAAGACACATTGGACAGTTAACGGAATACCAGTTTCATAAACATGAACCTATGAAGACTTTTTAAACAAATTGGACAATAAACACATAAATATGTTTAAAGACACATTATATGTATACTGCTTCATAAATGCTAACAAGTGAAAGATGAAATGGATGCTAGCAATTTATGTTCATCTTATCATTTTTCTATGAAGCTAAAACTTAACTGGAATAGAATTTGTAACTGAATTAGGACATAATGCAAAGTAAAATAACTAATCAAAGCTAAAGCGCAGATCAAGCTACAACAAGAAAATAATTTGCTTACCTTTTTTAAGATATCAAGTTGAACTTCACATGTCATTAATAGGATCCAAATCAAGTTTATCGACTATAATATTATAAATGTTAAAATGGTAAACACAGAAAATAAACAAAACAGGCTGCTTTTGTTATTCTTATATACAATAAAAAATTGAATTAGAAGATCTTTTACCTGCTACTAGCTGCTATGCAAATTTTTTTAAAAATCAAAATAACTTGCTTACCTTTTTTAGGATATCAAGCTACTATAATTAAAAGAAGATTTGTTATGCAAATAAAATAACTGATAACTACAACAAGAAAATAATTTGCTTACCTTTTTTTAGGATATCAAGTTGAACTTCACATGTCTTTAATAGGATCCAAAGCAATTTTGTTTACACCTACATATAGTATTATAAATATTAAAATGGTAAACATAGAAAAATTAACAAAACATGTTGCTTTTGTTATTCTTATATACAACAAAAAACTAAATTAAAAGATATGTTACCTGCTTCTAGCTGCTCCAAATTACTTAAGTCTTCTTCTAAGTCAATTTTATTAGCAGAAAAAGAAGCACGCAAACAATCTTCCATACAAATTAGAGATTGAACTATTTTAGGAGTGAGTGAACTTCTATATTGATCGAGAACCCTTCCACCTGTACTAAATGAAGACTCCGAAGCTACAGTTGATATTGGAACTGCTAGAAGATCATGTTCCATTTTTGAAATGATGGGAAACCTTGAGCTATTGATATTCCAAAATTCTAGCACATCAAATTCTTTAAGATCACTTTTGTTATCTTCGTTGAGATATTTGTCTAATTCCGATTTACTTATTCCAAAGTTATCTAATGCTTTCAATCTTTTAAAACATGCTCTTAATTCTCCCACATCTTCATTCTCTATAATATTTTCTGCCTCATTCGAACGATTGGGACTCCCATGTTTTAATTTATACTTATTAAATAACTGAAAAGTCGCATCTTTAACAACCTGTATCTTTTCAGCATATGTTGAAGGATATAATATTTCCAATGAAAATTCTATAAAACTGAATTTCCAACGAGGATCAAGCACAACAGCTATGTATGTTAGCATATTCATCTTATTCCAACAACCTCAATATTTATCATACTTTTCTTTCATTTTCTTTGCCATGTTTTGTAATTGAACATCACTATCAAGTTGCATTTTATCCAAGCTTTCAACCACTTTACTAATCTCCTGCAAATGGCAGTTGCTAGTAACATACGAAGATCAGGGCACGTGTAATGTTAGTTCATAAAACTTACAAAGAAAACGACATAATTTTCGAGCATTTTCCCAATCTACTTCCATAGGCACTCCTTTTCCTTTTTCTAACTCAGTCCTATAAAATCGATCTTCAAGATCAAATCTGTCAAAGGCTTGCTCACACTGCTGTGCTGCACTAAGCATTAAGTATGTAGAGTTCCACCTAGTTGGAACATCTAAGCATAGTCCACTCTTATTCTCTAATTTTTCGATTGAAACACAACTATTAAATTTCTCAAATCTAGAAGGAGACTGTCTAACATATCTAACTGCTGCTCGTACGCATGCTATAGATTCTCCAACCTCTTTAAGTCCATCATTTACAACTAGATTTATGATGTATGCAATATGCATATGCAAGTATTTTCCTTCTAAAATGGTTCATTAAATCTACGTTTCAAATAACCAATCATGGCATCATTTAAGCTAACCATTATTGTAAATATCTGATCTATACCCCAATCCATCAAAAAAAATTCTATTGCTTTACCTAAATCTTCACCTCTATGACTAGATATTGGACATAAATTTAGAACTCATTTTTTAGTTTCCAATTATTATCAATCCAATGAGCAGTTAGACACATATAATTGATCCTTTGTGTTGATGTCCATGTATCGATGGTAAGACATATCATTTGAGATGTGTCATGCAAATCTGATTTTAATTTAGCTTTTTCATCAAGATATACTTCATAACAATCCCTTTGAACTGTGAATCTTAATGGACAATGATACTGAGGACCAAGTGCCTTAAATAAAAGATGTTTAAAACCAATGCATCAACTGATTTAAATGGAAGCTCTTCCAAAATATAATAATATGATATAGCCTTTCTAACTTCATTTGCATCAAATTTCCATGTTTTTATAGAGCTAACACTACCATTTTCTCTAATATTAAAATTTATTTGAGCTTGTGTTGAACCTTTATTATGAGGAAAATCCTTACAAATAGCCATATGAGTTTTTAAATTTGAAGTGCCATTTTTACTAGAATCTGAAAAATACTCTTTCTTACAATAACTGCAATGGGCCTTTGGTTTACCTTCTTCATCTATGAAGGAAGTGAAATGATCCCACACTTTAGATCTTTTCTTAAGTGCCTTCCTTTTTGTTCCAAATTTTGAGGAACCACTTTGAGAATCTGTTGCTGGCTTACTTATTTCCACTCCCTTAGGATTAACCTATTGAAATAAATTAAGCAGTATCAATACAACTGAACAGCAAAAACGAATTTTAATGAAAACTCATAAAAGGCTTACATCAGTTGGAGTTGAATTTGCATCTAGATTTTTGGAAGGGCTGATCGTTGCAGATGAATTATTTTGTACGTACATGATGGCAGTTCTCTTATCTCCTGTTTCAAAAATAAACTATAATTCAAAATCCACAATAGTATCAATATTTTGTCTATCATATATCTAACAAAGGAAATGAAAATACTTGCAATATAAAATAGTCAATAAAAGTAGACTGTTTGATGACTCAGAAAAAATATAGCATTGATGAACAATGAATTATACACGTAAGATGAGGGATTTTCTTTGCACTATTTTTATCTGAGAGGTGCAAGGCTGTTGTTTACATAAAAAACATAGATAAGGTAGCACTAGCACCAGCGAAAAAGAATGTAGCAGTGCGAAGATAAGGTAGAGTAGAATCAGCGAGATAAATGGAGTACAAATAGTGAAACTTTGAGACAAAAAGCACCCAATTTCAAACCCAAAAAAGAAAAGAAAAGAAAAGAATAATCAAACATACCTAAATTTCCCCGTGAAATAAATGATGAACAAGCAAGGGTAGCACTGCTAAAATCTACAAATCGAAACTTGGCTTTATTTTCCATGAATTAAGATCCTATAAACCCTAATCATTTGATTTTCTTAAATCCAAAGAAAAATAAGGAGAAAAAAATTAGGGCAAAGCACAGATTTTCAGTTGAGAAATGAGAACTGAGAAAAAAAATTACGATCTATAATTTACGTTTATGGCTTTATGCGAGAAAGAGAAGTAAAATTTAATTTACACGGGAAATTTGGAAAGATGCCTTGATTCCTGAAATGAAGCTCCTCGTTTCCTTTTACTATCCTTTGAAAAATGCAAATCACAGATATTAAGAATAAAGTAAATAATAAGTGCGGTGTCATTGTTTAATTTATTCGGTTATATCGGTTGGGTCAAAATCAATTATTTGAAAACCAAACCCGAACCGATAACCAAATAAAATATAAGACAAAAACCAAACCTAACCAATTAACCAGTAAAACCAAACCAAATTTACCAAACTAATTTGGTTCTGTCGGTTATTTCAGTTCAAACCAAAGAATGCTCATCCCTACTTCTAGCTTGTTTATTTTTACTTATTACTTCTTTAATGTTTATTTATTTTTTATTTTTTAAAAGACATTATTAATTAATAATTATTTAAAATTAATTCATAAATATTAATGTCACTTTATAAGCAATCGAAAATTATTTATCAGTAATCATTAATTATAATAGATTATAAACAAAGGCACATGTAAGCTATTGTTTATGATTATCAATATGTGCACTTTCTCTAATTAAAATAATCTGCAGTTGCTTTAATTCCTAAGGAATAGATGCAAATAACACTATTTGCTTCATCACATTTGCATCGGTTGCTAAAAAGTGATGGACATAGCATTGTTTGCTTTGGTGCATTTGCATTGGCTCATGAGAGCCGATGTAAATAATACAATTCGCATCGGCTTATTTGCTTTTATTCCTACGAATCGATGCAAATAATGCTATTTTCATTGGTTATAATGACAATCAATGCAAATAACACTATTCGCTTTAGTGTATTGGGGTCGGTTGCTCAGAAATTGATGCACATAACACTATTTTCTTTGGTTGTAATTGAAACTGATGCAAATGAGGTGATGCCAAAAAAATATTTTGTACAAAATGTTAGACACTAAAATATTTTCTTCAGGACAAAGTTAGAAACTAAAATGTTAGAAGACTCTATGGAAGAAGGATCATTTAAGGCCAAGGGACGTCAGATTAGGACCTTAAGTGAGTCGAAAGTTACTACTTTTTTAGAATCAAGAAAATTTGAAATATAAGTTTAAAAGTAGCTCTAGTTTATTTTATTTACAATTAAGTACATTTTATATACATTTTATTCATAGTCAATTACATTTCTGTTATGTGTATTAAGCAGTTTATAATTTTATAGTTTTTAGATTTAAGATATAATTTTAGATCCATCTATTTTATATGAAAATAATAAATAGAAGGAGACTTCATGCAATTCGAATATAAAACAAAAGATGAAGATTTATTAGAAAAGATATACAATGTAAATTTGAAAGTAGAACTTGAACAATGACTATTACAAAAAGAATACAATAGAAAAATAAAAAGATAGGCTTTACACTAGAAGTAAGATTATAACATTATTTATAACAAGAAAAAAGAAAATAAAAGAGCAGTATTGCTATGATACGTAGTTCTTGATAGATATGTATAGATTTTACAAAGAGGGACTATCGTGTAAAAATAAAGAATATAAAAAGAATATCATAATAATAAAACAACATAGCTAGGGCCAATCTCAATGACGAAATAGATACTCGACGACGTAGGAAATAAGTGATCTGTAGTAACCGTTATACATAGTAAAGTTAGTATCGTCCTTGAGACGAACTAGATATTCGTTGGCGTGCGAAATAAGTGGCTCATAGCTTTACATATCATAACTGGGGGATTGTCCCAATCAAAAACAGGCACGCACGTGCGGGAAATAAGTGGTCAATAGTTTAAGACTCAATCGTGGGGGCAGAATAGGGAGTGATTAACATGAAAGTTGTATGCTCTTCTGTCTTATCTTTTGTATATAAATAAATATTACTTGGGTATTATTTGTCACTTTTACAGTTATGCCAACTAAGCCACATGTAATCGGAAAAATAGAAAATAGAGATCAAACTGTTGTATGTGTGTGTGTGTGTGTGTGTGTGTGTGTATATATATATATATATATATATATATATATATATATATATATATATATATATATATATGAAGACTTGCAGATGAGGATCTCACATCAAGATGCTTGTTGAACAAGAAAATATTTGGTAGAAAGGCTATGTATATCACAAATAAATGAAGAAAGATCAAACAAGCAAGCGGAAAAGGGGAAAGGTTCAAATTTAATAGAATTAACTAAGGCCCAATTGTGATTGTATTAGGGTTTAGGTTGGCTATCTATCCTATAAATACCCCTGTATTCTCATTTGAAATGATCATCCATGAATTGAGAGATTTCTTATACATTTCGGTGTTCTTATTTTATTGGCAATTGGTGCCGTCTACACAATTATGTTTGGTAGAGTACTAGTTGTCTTTTGCAATTATTTTCATTAGTAACTGACCATCTGATTAGATTCAGCGGTAATCCTAATTTCATTTTTGTTTTTTATTCAATTTTTGCAGTTTTAATTTCTGTTTTTTAATTGGTTTCCTAGGTCATATTGGATTGAACATAGATTTGATTAGATTTAGATCTGATTCAATTCAATAATAATTTTATTTGCAATTTAAAATTTTTAGTTTTCAAAATCAACCTCCAAGTTTTATCTAACTCGCCCACGAAATATATAAATAATAAAAATTTAAATTTCCACCCTGTGTTCGACATGCATACTGCACACTTGTAGTTATTATTACATAAATTGCGCTTTTCTAGTTCTTAAAAAGCGTCGATCAAGTTTTTGACGCCGTTGCCGGGGAGAAAACAATTAAATTTTATTATTTATTTAATTTTTTATTTGTTTTAATTTTTATTTTATTTTTTATTTTTCGTTTTATCCTATATATATATATATAAACCTTGAGTAGTGATTTGGTGTATCAATTACTTGGTCCGTCATAAACTAAACAAGAAAAAAAATTGTCATTCTTCTTCAACCTCTTTCTTTTTACAATTCATTTTTCTTTCCAATTCTCAGTACGTTGCTTTTTCTTTACAAATCTCCAAAAGAAAAAAATCCTATGTAACTCTTTCTTGCATTTATTCTTTATTTATTGCCCTGATTTTGTCTACCATCTTATGCCTCAACCCATAATTCGCACTTCTTCAACAATCTTCACCATGCATCTTTTCCATCGTTATCATCTCTGCCTATATCCATAGAGATACCCAGACCACAATTCGAACTTCATATAACCACCTATCCAAATTCAAAGACCCACCATCATATCTTCCATCAGTCTCAAACTATTGCCACAAACCTAAACACACCTGCAATACGAATATTCCAATTCACCAAACCCTCAAAATCATCGTATAGCAGAACGTCACCATCTCAGCTCCCCAAAACCTCCTTTGCCAACTACCCCATCCACGCACAGACAATCCTCATCCATCAACCTTCCAATTACCACTCAGTTCCGTTCTAGCCACCCTCACGCATCAAATACCATCAAGAACCGATTCAATAACTCCACTGCAAACGAAAAACCCATTCACGAACCCCTTAGCTTCAACCCCAAATCACAACCAACCTCGAAACCATTCTACAACATTGAACATTCATCTGCCATTACAAGCCTCCATTACTGCCAGTTCCCTATCATCACACAGACTCCTTCTCTAATTCCCATTCGATTAGCAATTCGAAGCTCCTACCTCATCGCAAAATCCCTATCCAAAATCCAAGTCGAACAACCAGAACCCAGTTCAAAGTACCACCCCTAGCTTCAATCCCTCGACACTAACCAAACTCAGTCCGACACTCATCCTCCGTCACGAAAACCAAAGCAAGTCGAAATCGAGAACTCAAAGCCTTTCTGAATTTCTAGAAAAAGAAAAGGGGAGAGGGGGCGCTCGAGTTCCAATTTTTTTGTTTTTTTGAGTTTGATAATTTTTTTATTGAAGAGGAGGGTGTTAGAGTTCTTTACATTTCAGTGGTGAAGTTTATAAATTCACATGTGAATCTGGTGTGAGTATATTTGGGAAATTTGGTTGCCATGTTTTAAGATATGTGCGGATTTATTGCTGAGCCGGTTCTTTTTCCTTTTTATTTTTTTCCCTTTTTTATGTTTTGAGCTTATTTTGTATTTCATTTCGAGCCAATTTTAGTTTTTAGTTTAGTTTTTTTATTACAACTCCTGTTTAATTTTTATTTTCTTCCGTTTTTTCGTTTTTCTTCCTCTTTCGAAAAAAAAAGGAGAGGTCAAAATCAAAGCCAAAGGCCAACCTAAAGAAAATTCAAGTAAATAGGGGATTCCAAAGTTGAGAGAATTTCAAATAATTGGCTTAAATAACTAGCACTACTCATTACACTAGACGGACTGCCATACAGCACTGTAAAACTTTCCAACTCTATAGCTGCTCCGTTGCAAAGAACAAAATATAGACACTGCTTGTAAAAATCTTCTGCAGCTGCAGCGACTTACTTGTACAATTTTTAGTATCTGTAGTTATTATTGTCTGCTTCTTGTGGTTGATTGAAAATTTTCATAACTGAAGCCATCATTCCCATCGTTTTCAACAATAAAAATTTCATTTTCAAAATGCTTAACTACAAGAGTGTATTTTATGAAATTGGTTCTCTCAAGGGTTTGATCGCAGATATATATTAGTTCAATTTATTGAACTTCTAGCAAAAGTGGTTGTATACTACCGTAAAATATTGGTCGTATCCCTTAGCATTTATACTATACGTGAACGGCTATAAAACTGTCTTCCCCCTTCAAATCGAGATTATCAACTAATAATATATACTTGAGTACGTTATTTATTCTGCAATAAACAACTACTTGTGTCAAATAAATCAAACTTTTTATAACGGGATGGATTAAAATCGAATAAATCCAAAATTTCAAAATCTCATTGTCGGAAAGGATAGACCCTTGTCTCTTCGAGAATAAAGTTACCCCACTAGGACTGTTCAACCTTATGTACCGTAGTTCCACCAGTTGAAGGAAATTTTGAGCTTAAACATTCATTTATTCAAGGGGTTCCAAAATTTACTGGTTCCTAAAATGCTTATGAATTTCTAAGTGAATTTGAATTGTATGCGTCCACAACTAAAATGCAATAATTATATAATGAATCAATCAAGCCAAGGCTAATTCCATTCGCACTACTTGAAAGTGCTAAAGGATGGTTGAATTCTCTTCCGAGACAATCCATAAGCAATTGAGATGAATTTGTCACTGTATTGTTGAAGATGTTTTCCCCTTTCCATAAAACTCTAAAAATCTGAACTAAAATAAATCAGTTTTCTCAAAATGAGGGGGAAACTTTTTCAAAATATTTTGAGAGATTAAACCAACTGTTATATTGTTGTCCTCATCATGCAATTCCCAACATCACTTATGTCAAATTGCATATGAAGGGCTAAACTATCAAACTAAAATCAATGTGTGGAGGAGAATTTATGTCTAAAACAACCGATGAAGCTTGGGAATTCTTAGAAGATTATTCTGAAAATGACATGCAATGGGAGTTAATTCGTGTTCCCATTCGTACTTCTACTAGAGAATTACATGTCGTGGATCCAGTTCATATTCCCTTAGAAACTCAAACTCGTCAAATCGAAGGACGACACCGTTATTACCCTCAGGACCAAATCAATGTCATGGTTCAAAATAATCCTTACTTATCCTTGTATAACCTTAGCTGGAGAAATCATCCAAATTTCTCGTGGTCTAATCCCAATTATGTTGCGAATCCATCTCATATGTTTCCGATTTCGAATTACCAAACTCCTTTTTTTCTTCCAATCCTCAAACTTATCAAGTTTCACCTCATTCCATGCCTTCAAATTAAACATATAGGCATTCTAACTTTCAATTGTCAATTCAGTCTCCTTCATCTTTTGAAACATCAAAGGAAATTGTTCGACTTGAGAAACATATAAACAATCAAAATGAAAAAATCGATCAAATGATAAATATGACGAAGGAACTAATGAAAAATAATGAGAAACTGCCTAGTCAACCCGATGTGAATCCAAAATATGATTCTAGTACTATGAACTCTTTTGAGAACGGAAACCATAATTCGGTCGACTCGGTCACCACCCTTAGGTCTAGAAAAATGATGGACAATAATGTTGGAAATCTCGATAATCATTCAAATTCGACCCCAATCAAAAAGCTTGACTCTCTTTCAATGACAACCAAGGCCAATTACTCTGAACCTTTCATATCTCCATCTTCTTCAAATGTTGGCAATCCCAACATCTCTTCTTCTAGAGTTGGCAGCCCTGACAATATATCTTCCTCAAATGTTGGCAATCCCAACACCCCATCTTCTATACCTTTACCTCCTCCACTTCTCTTGTCGACACCTTCTTCTTTGGATGACCAAGATTCCAAAATATGACAACTCGACATGACAGAAACTGTTGTTGATGACATGACAAATTTACCAACTCAGAAAGCCTCTCATACTTTGATAGACGTATCTACTGTATCTTTTGAAGAGCTTTTTGAAGATGAGCTTAAATTGTTAAATGAAGAATTTAGGGAATGCATTGAAGATAACCTTAATATCATTTCATCAAAAGAAATTATTGTTAAACACTCAAATTTATGGGATTATGGCAATCTTCATCTGAATGGTAAAAATCATTATCACCAAAAAAATTGCATAAGGAAGATTTTGATTCAAAATTTATTAATATGCCTCTTGTACCTCAAAATTCAGATACAAAATCATTATACATCATTTTCGATAGAGGCAAGTGTGGGGGGAAAAGGAAATCTCACTTTTCACATGACACACGTCATCATCGTAGATTTCATTTTGCATACTATTTTCATTCTATAGATGCTAAATTGCCTTTCATTTTACAATTTATTCTCCATTTAATCCAACTTTGGGTATTATTTTTTAAATTTAGGAAACGTGTTTACAATGTGGACACTGTTTTATCCAAGTGTGTGTGTAGAGGGGAGGGGGAGGAGTCTGCATTACATCCTTTTATTTTTTTTCTTTAATTTTTCTTCTTCTTTCTTTTCATGTAGGACCATTATGCATTTTAGATCATAGTAACATGCCAAATTTTTTTTTGAAACATGACTCATTTTAGATCGATACAATAAAATAAATTAACAATTATTAGTCAGTTGGTAGTACTTTTTTCTCTCAACTAAGATCGAATAAGAAATATAATGAAAAGTTGAATTTTGAGAGATAGTAGTGTAATTGGTACATAGGGACATTCTTAGGTGATGGCCGTGAAGTTTATTTTAAATTGTAATTTTTGTTTAATGAGTGAAGGACTTAAAATACTTATATTGGCTTTTTGAGTCTTTAATACTAAGTTGTGTTAAGCTGAATTCGTGTAACTCTCTCTAGTTCTTATATTTTCAATAATAATAGTAATCCAAGGGTATCCAACATTGCTTGTAAATTCTAGCATTGGTGTGCAAACCCGCCAAACTCTTTTCGACATCTTGCTGACAAAGTCAGTGTTGGTATATATTGATCTCATTTTATGAGTTGGACACCTAAGGATTACCGACATGTTGTTGACAAAGTCAGCGTCGGTCTGCACAATCCGCCAAGCTCTTTCTCAACTCTCCGTCAGTCCGTGAGGCAGTGCATGGTTGGTATACCTTGGTCTTTAAGTTAGAGGTATGTAATTATCATGAATTTCAATTTTTATAAAGATAGAGAATAAGCGACGATGTCCTAGCACTTCTTGACCTTATTGATTTGACTAGTCATACACAAGGAAATTAGAATACCACTTTACGACCTGTGACAAGCAAACTAAGAATTTATTTCATGGCTGCACTATGTTATCAACCAAACCAACTGGACAAACTAGAACATAACTTTTGATAACTTGAACTATATTGAAAATTTGTGACAAGTTGAGGTATCTAAAATAAAATCAACTGACCAGAAATTGTTAACTTAATTTGTTGTACCACTTTCCCGAAACAAGTCGTGTGTTCATTTTTTATTTTCATTTGCATATGTACATTGTATTCATGTAGTTGCATTAGAACCACAACACACTGCATTTGGATTTTGTGGGTAGTATGCGCTGAAAACCCTCACGAGACACCACTCGTCCTATTAGGGACACCTAGTGGTTTAACGGCTTGTTCCATACGCTCAATGCAATCGTGCTTCCTATGAAAATGTGACCTATCTAGTTTAGTTTTTCATTTATTTTACTCGAGAATGAGTAAAAGATAAGTGTGGGGGTATTTATTAACATGAAAATGTGTTTATTTTATGCTCTTATATCTTATCTTTTTTATAAAAATAAATATTACTTGGGTATTATTTTGTCACTTTTACAGATATGCCGACTAAGCCACTTGCAGTCAAAAAAATAATAGAAAATAGAGGTCAAATTATTGTGTGTATATATATGAAGACTTGCAGATGAGGATCTCACGTCAAGATACTTGTCGGACAAGAAAATATTTGGTAGAAAGGCTATGTATATCACAAATCAATGAAGAAGATCAAAGAAGCTAGAGGGAAAAAGGAAAGGCCCAATTTTAATAGAATTAACTAAGGCCCAATTGTGATTGTATTAGGGTTTAGGTTGGTTATCTATCCTATAAATACCCCTGTATTCTCATTGTAAATGATCATCCATGAATTTAGAGTTTTCTTTTACATTTCTGCATTTTTATTTTATTAGCAACCAGTGCCATCTACACAATTAGGTTTGGTAGAGTACTAGTTGTCTTTTGCACTTTTTTCATTAGTGATTGATCGTGTGATTAGATTCAACGGTGATCCAAATTTTATTTTTGTTTGTTATTTAATTTCTACTTTTTAATTGCTTTCCTAGGTCATATTGGATTGAACGTAGATTTGATTAGATTCAGATATGATTCAATTCAATAATAATTTTATTTGTAGTTTCAATTTTTTTTCTCAAAATCAACCTCCACGTTTTGTCTAACTCGCCCACGAAATATATAAATAATAAAATTTAATTTTCCTCCCTGGGTTCGACCTGCATACTACACGCCTGTGCGCTTGTAGTTATTATTACATAAATTGCGCTTTTCCTATTCCTAGAAAGTGTCTATCATGGAGCATGCCTAGAATATTATCAGAGGGACCGTCCTAACTGAGAGTGGACATGCACATCAAAGCAAGAGATATGTGACCTAATAGAGAAAGAACTGGATGCAGTGTGTCCTTATGATGATTGGGCATGCATGCATCGGGGCAGAAAATTTGATGTTGTGGGTTCTTAGCTCTAACCTATAAATGTACATCTGAACGGATATGCATGTTACTTTTGAGATGGACCTATGCATAAACTCATAAGTTCTCGAAATCCCTTCGTCTCTTTCTTCTTCGTTCGTCTAGCCCACTTGGACCATTTCAAATTCACCTGCTAGGGGAACTCGCTTTATATGTAATACATTATGGAATTCTGAATTGAAAGAGAAAAAAGGATCCTTTTCTATTTCATACTCTTGAAAAAAAAAATCTTTTTTTTAGGGAACACAACAACTACGGTGGCCCGTACTAACGATTATTGTCTGGAGGATTCTGATTCATTGTAAGGAGCATCGACCACCATGCAAGGTTCATGATAAAGAGTAGTAAGTCGATCATAGGGTAAAATAAGGAATAATTCAATAAGCAGATATTTAACCTTTGTGTAAACAATCAATGTAACGCCCTGTTCGATGACGAATATTCTATGAACTAGAAAACCGTCGTGAAGTGTAATAAACCGCAAGTGCACGACATACAATTGTTAGTACGTGGCGAATACGAGTCGATTCGCAGGGAAAGAAGCAATTTCAATCTTATTCAGTCAAATTAAACCAAAATTCGGATTGTGATTAAGTACTAAAAAAACCTAAAATATCGGCTAGAGCTATGAGGTTAAAACCAATTTAGGGGCAACTTCACTTTTCTCTCTTTCAACAACGTTCAACATAAAATAATACAAAGATCTCTCAATAATCTAAGTAAGGTTAATTATGTAATTATCATAAGCAAAACTTATTTGTGCTATTATTTAACACAAAGTAAGTCATCAAGCTATAATACACAATTAATCTAACTTTTTAATTTTCATGAAACAAGATATCGAAATGAAACTAAAATCTAATTTAAGTATGATCTATTTACTATTGGTTAATAACATAGATCATCAAATTTCAACTTAAACCCATTTCATTGCCATAATCACATTTTTAGATGAAGAGGCAATTTGTTGTTTATGTCATAAACATAGTCTCAATGTTATGAAATGAACAAAAGAAGCTATTAAACGCAATATGAAACACAAATACACAAAACATCCATTCTCATTAAACCCAAAAGAGATCATTCACATGAATTTTATGCTGAACCTACATCAATGAGAGGAAAAGCTTTGTCACCTCTAAATTGTAGGGGTTTAGCTCCTCATTTGTGTTGTTATTTCAACATAATTAGATTTCAACATTTGGTGAACAACAAAATAGAGAGAAAATAATGAAGAAAATAAATTAACTGCTAACTAATTGCATAAAATAAAATTACACTACTTGCAGCAAAAAAAATCTAAAGTACTAACATAAAGTAGAGCATAGAAATTAAAAGAAACATGAGAGAGACATAGAAGAAATAGGCTTGAGAGCCATTTTTGTTTATTTGATTAATTACACTTTCATTTGCTAAAAAGAGATCCCGAACTACATGAAACAAAGGGGTATATATACATGATCAAAAAACCCTAGAACCCTAATCACTTTCCTTGGGAAATCCACAAAATGCCCATTCATGTAGCTTCTAATTTCCATTAGCCACTAATGAGTCATGTAGAATGCATGAGGCCTTTTGTCTCAGTCTTTAATATGAAGCTTAAGAGCAAATGGGCTAATTGAAAGGTGTGGGCCTCCACTATCCATAAAATGAATTAATTATTTGCCTCCTTTTGTGAAAATGCATGCTTTCCCTCATCTCTTCGTGTGTACATATACTTTTAGCTCCAAAATTCCTACAAGAGATAAACACAAGGAACAAGTAAAAGATTTCTCAAAGTAAAACATGCACAAGTGACCACTTTTTCCCAAAATAAGTGATGATTTTAAAAATATTTAAAACATGGTTTGATCATATAAAATACCTGAGCATGTTCATTTATTCAACTAAATAAGAATAAATATGTGAATGTAAATGTGCATTTTTATGTACATATCACGCCCTATTCAGAGACTCACACTAATAAAGAGCATAAGTATAATGAAGAGAAAAGAGCTGGTTAGAAGTGACAATCCATAATACTTTCATTAAACGAGTATTGAATCCTTTGATTGGGTGTATAATTTTTTCTGATTTTTCTTAAGTGGATTGACGTACTCAATTCATGTCTAATGTAAAATTATAGTGGCTAAGGATCTTATTCAAAACATAATGCAAGTACAAATAAAAATAACAAATCATAGAACAAAATACATATGTATATACAACGAAGTATAACAAGTACATTGTTTACATACACAAATGGTCTTATACAAACCAAATACAAATATACATGTCCCAAAAAGATGAATATGCATCAGACATGAATACATGACTACATAACTCCGTAATAGCATCTAGTGAGGTGATCTAAGAAGAATGCAGCTAAACACGAATCTACAACAAGCTATAACCTAAAATACTCGGCCGGACCCGAGTAAAAAATACACGGGTCAACTTAGCTTAAATATGTTAGTTACACATGATAGGATAAATAAAACAACACATAAGAGATAATTCCTTCTCACTTGTAAATAAATAATATAAACACAGATCAACATTTGACATAAGTAACAAATTCACAAAACCGACATTTAAGTTACGATTGAGAGGTATTGACACTAACATAGATGTTCCCAACAACATGGATTATCCAAACTCTAAGGCCAGGATTTACCAAATCCCAAATTATGTAAAACACAAGATGGATACCATAAAAATCACAGAATCATAAAACATAGGTAGAGTGGTGAAAACATATAGAAATTATAGGAATTAAAAATCATAAATAGTGAAATCTAGAAAATATCACAAAATGGAATCATGTCATGGACGACAAGCCGAAGCAGTGACATATCTGTATATCATAGATGTCCAAAGCTTATCAAGTAATTATCAGTATATAAGGTACCAATCATAGATGACTCGAAGGTCACATATGACCGAAAGTTCCTGTGATGACCCCAAACTTCCATAGTACAAAAGTAAGGATAGTCATTGGAATATAACACATAACAATAACAGCAGAACAGAAATAGAGAATTACATTAGATAATGTTCATCAAATTACACTGGAATAATACATCATCAGAATTACACAGCATAATAGGATCATACTTAGCAAAGAGTACAGTTTCAGCTTAATATAAAATGTCTGCAGTGGAATAAAAACATAATATACTAAGTGAAGTCTGAACAGAAAAATAGGAATGGTATGTCCATTTCAGCTCCATAGCTATCCTGAATGAATCTGCTAAACCTGTATACAAGGCTACCCATGTGAAAGAGAGGGAACCCTAGTTTGCAAAGTGAAACAAACTACGAGTCAATCATGGACTAGTGTGAGACATCTTATTTAACCTATTTAATAATAAGGCTAATCACAGGACCACGCCGCTAACGCGGAACAGGATTACTCCATTGGATTGCCAGAGCATAAATAAAGTAAATCGTTAAACAACGGAATGCTTTTTATAAAAATGAAACCATTATAAGACTCAAGTCCCATCACACAATGCAACGCAAACCTGAGGATAGAGTTTTACCTTATAATGGTAAAAATATGCTTGATACGATAAAACGGATTTGATATTATTATTAATGTATATACATTTCAAAAACATTTCAATCATAATGTATCAATCATAGACGGCATAGCTACCATATACTATGCCGCCATACTAGTTATACAATAAAAACCGCATGGGTCGTAGTGGAAGTTGGATTTCCATCATGAACCAAGGCAAAAGATAGTCCTTACCGATTTTTGAGACACTCTAGCTCATGCCTCAGGACTCAGACTCAGGTTAGCCCTTGGATCTTCAGGGCTGGTCCACAAATATGTTAGTGGATTAGTTATGCCTGAACAATAGGTTTCCCCGCCCTTCGGGGCGTAAATAGAGCCATTAGGGACTCAAATAACCGAGGCGCCTCATCCCATCATCCACATAAGTAAAAATGCCAGGCCTTGTAAAAACCATGACACCACTTCTAGCTAGAAAGAAAATTATGTCCTCCCTGTAGTCCTTACTCCCGTTTCTGGTTCATACCGGGGTGTGAGGCTCGCGAAGTAACGCTATACACAAAGATATGCTATTTAAAGCTGTGCTTTGATCATCAACCACAAAACACTACTTTTCAACAATAAGCCTTGATCATTTGCATCTTGGCATGCCACATTGATAATTCACGCCATGCGATTGATGTTTGTTAATAAAGAACCTCAAAGGGTTTGAGCAAGAGAATAAATTTTCCTCCACCAACGGATAAAAATTAATAGAGATCAATCAGCACAGAATGAAATTCAATGTTAGACATACATCCATTTACAAGTACGTTCTGGGTTTAAATGAAACTGGAGACATCGAGTATTTCCGGACAATCAAAAAATGCGTTCGGACAACTAACACTGTAACCCCTCCTCGGAGCTAACCGATCCAGGGCATCAGCAATCATCCACTCGATGTGAACATCGCTGGTCTTCAATCACCGTCTTCAAATCTTCGACTTCCAATCGTCGTATAATTAGTTGAAATGTGATTTAATTCGGACTTTTCAAATAATTCTCGAATATATATAGTTTAAATCAATCTTTTCCTTCCATATCGTTTATAATATTTTATAACAATTTATCGCTATTTTTATTTATTTAAAAAAATAGCCATTTTTAATTAAATGACGCTTCGGGTCATTACATGGCCCTAGCACTGTTTTCATCAAAATTTGATTTACATATTTCTCCAAATCTAACCGTTGGATCTTAACAAATTTTATGTCGTTGGAAAGATCTTTCCAAAACGAACGCAATGGTTCCACTATTGGGAAAATCCGATGGTCGGATCTCCCGCTATAATCGTTTGAAGTTACGATTTCAAAACGTGAACTGCAGCAGCGTGGTTCGTCTTATTTTAGTTTATATTTATATAAATATAAATCGTTCAATGATTTCAATACCATTTTCAATTCAACGTAAATCTCTTCTATGTTAAATCACATATCGCATGGAAATGTAAAATTTAATGTTAATACAATTCTTGCTAGCATTGAATCTTTTATTTGATTCATATATATCACATTAAAAATTAATTTTTTTATTCATTTCTTTATTGCATTAAGAATGTGATCTTTTATTCTTTCCTTTGAATAAAATAAAAATGTAACTTTTCTAATGAAAACTTTTATTTCATTAAAAATGTAATTTTTTATTTTCAATTTATTATTACATTGAAAAATGCATGCTTGTTAATGAAACCTTTTATCTCATAAAAAAAATGTAAATTTCAAGGAAGAACATATTTTATAAAGCGAAGGACATCCTCAATGTTCATTTACCTTAAAAGTGTAAATTCTAATGTCAATACATTTTATTTCAAAAATGTTTATTTTTAATATTACATTTACATTAAAATGCATATGTAAATGCCGATGCATTTTATTTATCAATGCTTTATTTTTCATGTTGAATATACATTAAAAATGTAAATTACATATCAATACACTTCTAATTCAAATGTGCTTACTTTTAATGTTGCATTACATTAAAAATGAGGCATTTGATGTAAACATGTTTCATGTATTCCTTCAGAAATGAAACTTTTATGTAAATATGTTTTATTCTTAAAACATGTATTTTTGCTAATTTCATTCATGACATTAAAAATGAGATTTTTAATTGCAACATATTTTATATTTAAAACATGAACATTTTTCCAGTTGTCTATGTTACACTAAAAATGAAAATTTTAATTGTTATCTTGTTTTCATTTTTAAAACACTGAACATTTCATATCACCTATATTTGCATTAAAAATGGGATTTTCTAATGTTAAACATGTTTTATTTTAAAACATGAACAATACCCACATAATATATATTTGCATTAAAAATGAACATTTTAATGTTAAACATGTTTTATTTTAAAACATAAACAATATTCTCGTACTCTATATTTGTAATAAAAACCAACATTTTTCATTTCATTCTTCGATTTCGTTAGAAATGCGATCTTTTTACATTACAATAAAAATGTAAAACCTTTCTATTCTTTTATTGCATTATATAAAAATGTAACTTTTTATCCTATTATTAAAAAGAATGTAATCTTTTATTCTTTTACTAATGATCCATTTACATCAAAAATGTGAATTCCAATGTAAAAAGATTTTTATATAACAATGATTCTTTTTAATGTTTCATTAGCATTAAAAATGTAAAATTAAATGTAAACGCTATTTTATTTTACATTGGTCATTTTATAATATTCATTAATATTGAAAATGCAAATTTCAATGCAAATATGTTTTTATTTCTAAAATATGAATATTTTCCTAGTTTTATGCATTTACATTAAAGGTGAAATTTTTAGTGTCAACTTATTTTTCTTTTCAAAACATGATCATTTTTCTAGTTTTCTACTTTAAATTAAAAACGAGGATTTTAATGTTAGCTTATTTTTCTTTTGAAGTATGATCATTTTTCTATATTCTATATTCACTTTAAAAATGGTATTTTCAATGTGATTATGATTTGTTTTAAAACAATGAACAATTTTCATATACAATAAAAATGTAGATTTTTATTGTTTTAACCTATTTTCATTTCAAAACAATGAATATTATCCTTATTTCTATTTTCAAAAAAATGTGAATTTTGGATGTTAAAACAAATTTCATATATGAGTATTTCAGAAAATTTCGGCAGCATAACGGCAGGGTGATTAAAACCGGCACCGTCCCTATGTACGGCTCCTCGCGCTACCTTAAAGCCTCGTAGCTTTTGACAAGGGGGATTTTCAATAATCTATTTCGTACGTAGACGATTTTTTCCAATATCAATTAATTTCAATTTCTTTTTTTTTTCAACCACAAACACCACCAGAATTCAATCAATCACAAATCACAAATCAATCAAATCGTCCATGGTCTGTGGACGATGGGTGTCGGGAGTTTCTAAACTCTGTCTGCATCCTAATATAATTTTATTTTTTTTAATTCTGAATTCAGATCTCTCACATTGATTTGACGACGCCAAAAGTTGTAACAGGTCCAAAAATTCTCCGGTTGGTTCTGAAATGAAGATCTCGATTTTACAGTCCCAATGAATCCTGTTTCATCGAATTTCGTTAACGTACGAGTAAGATACCAATTTATGAAAGTTGTTAACATTTTAAATATAGTAAATAAATGAATTGATTATATAAAACAAATCTTCTTCTATATCAGTATAACCGGCTGCCGATTTCCATGTCCCTTTGAACCTAGGGTTCGACTTTTCTCGCTTATCGAGGCCCGGGGTGTCGACCAACGGATGCCACGACCTGAACCTCCGCGCCAGCTTCCCGGCGATGGTGACAACGTCGAACTCGACGCAGGGATGGCAACTCCATACCGTTTGACGCGGGCGAGCTTCAGGAGGGTGGTGCGGTCGATATGCACAACGATGGAGGGTGTAACCCGTATGGATCTGAAGAACAGGCGATTCTCTACGATAACCCCTTAAGAACCGTGTTGGATTGATTCACGGATGAAGGGATTTTAAGGTTAGAAGGTAGGATCAGTCGACGTCATTGATTTCTTAGAAGGCGGCTGTAACAAGATAGTATAGGGTTATACGGTATACCGTATTTTATATGGTATATATAAGTATTTTAATTTTTATTTAATTCTTTTTAATTTCTAACTCGCTTCTAACTCCAAATCAAACCCAGCGAGTGACATCCCCAACTAAATACCACCATTCCGGACACAGTGGGATATGTCTTATAGGCCCATTCAACTTCAGTTAGTTATTCTCCAAATTAAATAATAAAACATTTAATTGTTTAATTTGATCGAACATTTTAATTTACCGGGGCCACAGACAGACTCTAAAAAATTTCGAAAAATAAATCTGGCTATGTTTTGACGATATGGTCTCAACAAAACTAATTTCATCGAATTTGGAGACCGTTGGAAAACTGGCCATTTTCTGGTCGATCGAAATTGACTGAAATTGTCAAAACACATTTTCTTTTGTCACGCTCACATATTGGTTCCAAAAATTATGAAAATTGGAATGCTGCAATAATTCGACATTCCAAATCCAACAAAAGTTGTTTCGTCGAAAATGGAGGTCGTTTGAAAAATGGCTATTTATACGAGCCATATATTCTATTAAATTCCATAACGACTATTTTGGAAATTCAACTGACCATAACTTTTGATTCCCGCTATGAAATTTCAATTTTTTGGATTAGTTGGAAAGATATTCTTAAACAGATTTAAATATTTTTGGTTTCACTAAAATCCGATCTATTTTGCATCTTGTGCGGCCAGTCAAAGTTTGAATTCAAATTTTCAAACTACCGCTCCATTTCTAACTCCTTTTAAAGTTAGAATTAAATATATTCGTCAAAAGTTCGATTTAAATAAATTTTTGATCATTATTATTTAAATTAAATTATTTCAACTATTCAAAATTCAATAAAATAGTCAAAATAAAAAATTTAAATTGGTTCTGATTTTCCGGGTTGTTACAATCTCCCCTAGTTAAAAGCTTTTCGTCCCCGAAAAGGAAACTATAGTTAAGTAGGAAACAAAACGGAAAATGTAAATATGGTAAATGTAACTTGCAATAGAACTAGTCAGAGATATCCACTCTGCACTAGGGATAAGCGTGTTTGATGCTATCCTCGGTCTCCCATGTACAGTCTCTAGGATATCCGCTCCACTGCACTTTGACTACATGAATTCTTTTGTTCCTCATAACTCGGGTTTCTTTGCCAATGATCTTTACCGGCTCCTTTCTTACGGCTAAGTTCGGGGTAATTTCCAAATCTTTCTGTGCAGCTTCCTCCACAATCAAGTCTGAATCATGTAAATGCTTCCAAAGTTGAGACACATGGAATACATCATGTACCCCTGGCAACCAGTCAGGCAGCTGAACCCTGTAAGCAAGAGTTCCGATTCTTTCTAGAATAGGGAATGGACCAATGAATCTAGCGGCCAACTTCCCACTTTTCCCAAAGCGGACAACTCCTCTCAATGGGGAAACTCTCAAGTATACATAATCGCCAATAACAAATTCTAGATCCCTTCTTCTTGCATCTGCATAAATTTTCTGTCGGCTCTGAGCTGTTAGTAATCGCTTCTTAATAAAATCAACTTTGTTTGAAGCTTCTCGAATCATGTCGGGACCCAATACCAATCGATTGCCTAGTTATACCCAACATGCGGGAGATCTGCATGGCCTGCCATACAATGCTTGGAATGGCGACATTTCCAAGCTTGCTTGTTAACTGTAATCATAAGAGAACTCGACCAAATGCAAGTGATCTTCCCATGATCCGCCAAAGTCAAGAATACAAGCCCGTAACAAGTCTTCCAGTATACAGTTAACCCTCTCAGTCTACCCATCTGTTTGAGGATGATAAGTGGTGCTTAGATTTAATGTTGTCCCGGCTCTTCTAGGAATGTTTCCTAGAATTTGCTATCAAATATAAGGTCACACTTACAATGCTACTGGGGACTCCATGTAGTCGGACAATTTCTTTGAAATAAATTTTCGCCAAACTTTGTGCTGTTCTAGTCGATTTAACAAGAATAAAATGGGCGGTTATTGTGAGACGATTAACAATCACCCATATACTGTCATTGCCTTTTCTGGTTTGGGGCAAGCCATCAATAAAATCCATGGAAATTTGATCCCAATTCCATCTTGGAACTGGTAGTGGTTGTAACAAGCCGGCAGGTTTTTGCTGATCACTTTTGACTTGTTGGCAAGTAGAACACCTGCTGACATAAATGGAGATGTCTCTTTTCATAGACTTCCACCAGAATGTACGCTTGAGATCATGATACATCTTGCTCACCCCTGGATGAATACAAAGCTTGGATTTATGACATTCATCCATTACTTCTCTTCGGAGCCCAGGAATATTTGGAACACAAATTCGGCCTTTCAACCTCAGAACTCCCTTGTTATCAATTTGGAAAATCGAGGGTTCGCCTTCCTGAGCTCTTTTACTAATTCTCTGAATATATTCATCATCCTTCTGAAGAGCAGAGATTTTGTCGATCAATGTGGGTGTAATGATGAGATTGGCGATGGTAAGATTGGTGCTGGCCGTATTCTTTTTTGCTAAGTGCATCTGCCACAACATTGGCTTTCCTTGGAGTATATAAGATGTCCAAATCATAAGCCACTAGAAATTCTACCCAACGTTGCTGCCTCAAATTCAAGTCCTTTTGGGTGAACAGATACTTCAAGGATTTATGATCTATCTATAGTTCAAACTTCTCACCCAAAAGATAGTGCCTCCATATTTTCTAAGCGAATACGGTGGCCATCAACTCAAGATCATGAGTGGGGTATTTCTGCTCATGCGATTTCAACTGACAGCTAGCATAAGCAACTACTTTGTCTCTTTGCATTAACACCTCACCAATACCTTCTCTAGAAGCATCAGTCCAAACTTTCAAATCTTGATTGCCATCAATAATGGTCAACACTGGAGCAGTAGTCAACCTTAGTTCCATCTCTTGGAAAGTTGCCTCACATTCAGGTGTCCTGATAAACTTTGTATGCTTCTTTGTAAGTTTCGTCAATGGACAAGCTAGCCTCGGAAAATCTTTAATGAATTTCCGATAATAGCAGGCCAATCCTCGGAAATTTCTGACTTCAGTAGGAGTGCTAGGCTGCTTCTAATCTTGAATGGCTGTGATTTTGCTAGGATCCACTAAAATCCCTTCCTTCGATACTACATGGCCGAGGAACTTCACTTCTTCTTGCCAGAATACACATTTAGAAAATTTGGCTTTTAATGCATTCTTTCTCAGAATTTCCGAAACTTGTTCTAAATGTTTCTCATGCTCGGCAGTTGACTTAGAGAAGATTAAGATGTCATCAATGAAGACAAGCACAAATCTTTCAAAACATAGCGGAATACTCGATTCATCAAATCGACAAAATAGGCAGGAGCGTCGCATAAGCCGAACGACATTACTAACCAGTCATAAAATATGTCTGGACCTCTGAAAGCCGTCAAAGGAACACACTCTTCAGCAATACGTAATTGATGGAAACCTTTAACTAGGTCCATCTTTGAAAACACTTTTGCTCCATTTAAATGATCCAACAAATCATCTATACGGGGCAATGGATATTTATTCTTGAGTGTCTGCTTGTTGAGGTCTCGGTAATCCACACATAGTCTTAGAGTACCGTCTGACTTAGGAACAAACACTACTACTACACCCCACTCCGAAAAGCTAGGCCTAATCAGACCTTTCCATAAAAGCTGTTTGATTTGATTGCTCAGTTCTTCTTTTTCTTTCCATGTCATTCTTCGAATAAAATGCACAACTGGCCTTGCATTCAGGACTAAATCAATCCTGAAATCAATTTCTCTTCGTGGAGGTAAGCTATTAACTTCTTCGAACACATACGCATAATTTTTGATGACAGGATTATTTTCAAGAGCAGTGGGGTTGACCTCAAGAGCAGCCCAAATTTCTTTTTTGTCGGAATCTGAGCCTACAGAGGGTATAACAATATTCCCAAGCTTCGTTTTGACTTTAACGACCCTTTCAGCACATTTAACTTCGGCTTCATACTATGTTAACCAATCTAACCCGAGAATGATATCTATTTCCGCAAGATCCATAACTATTAAATTGAAAGGAAACCAATAGCAAGAGTAGGAAAAAGGCACTCTACAATATAAACTGAGGATAAGAGAAGCCCCTAACGGACTATGAGCACTAATCGATTCCTTAAGATTCTTTAGGGTTAGCTTTAACTTTTTAACCATGTTGCTTGAGATGAAACTCCGTGATGCGCCAGTGTCAAACACGACTGTAACTGGGATATTGTTGACAGTAAGAGTGCCTTCCAAAACATCTAGCCTTTCCCTATTAATTGAGGGTACTGGATTTTCTGCTACTTCATTTACATGAGCTACTATAGACTCCTTTGATAGCTGGCAATTCTTCGCAGTATGATCAGACTGGTGTCAATTATGGCAATTTCTGCTCTCTTGAGACCTTTTGTTGGATTTAGCCCCATCCTTTCTCTGTTTCTTTAGAGATCTGCAATTTTTCGCCAAATTTTCTTGCTTATTTCAGTTAGAGCATGTGGCAGTCGTTTACGGTTCTTTCTAAGATCTTGGACTTTTCTTATTGGCTTTTAGCTTCTTACTGACCTCAGGCTCTGTACTTGCCTCAGGGCTATCAACTTCAAACTTCCTTTTGTTGCTAGAACTGCCTTCCTCTTCATCTTCCAAAACACCTTGCTTATCAAGATCATCATAGCGACAAACCATAGCTACAATTTCAGAAAAAGGGAGATTAATATGTGCAGTTACCTAATATAGGAATTTGCTTTGGAGACCTTTAAAAATCTCCGATTTTTCCTCAAAGGATCTTAAATTAGTTCTGGGGAAAAGCGGGAAAGTTCCTCGAATTTCTTCTGATACTCCCAAATGGTCATATCGCCTTGTTTTAGATTGTAGAACTCACCATATAACCGATCAATTTCTCCTAGAGGAATAAATTTTTCTGTGAAAATTTCTTTGAATTTATCCCAGGTAATATTACCTTCTGGATTCTCGTTAGTAACAGTTTCCCACCAGAATAAAGCTTCGCCTTTGAGTACCCAAGATGCTATTAGTCTTTTCTGATCGTCTTTCTACTTTAAGCCTTCAAAATTTTTCTTACCAGAATGCATCATGCTTGTGTTTCAATAATGGACTACTTGCCCGAGAATGGTTCTCCACCCAGATTCCGATACCTCTTTAATAGAGCTTCTAGATCTGGTTTGATTGTGTTAGCATGACTGGCTCAATAGATTGCTAAACCAAAGATTTACTTCTTCTATTTCTGCCACTCATCTTCTATAATGTCTGCAAATAGCAGATAAAGAGTCAGGCCAATAGAATAGATATTGTAAACATATATTTAGATGTAAATGAAACTACGAGGGTGTATTTTTACTCATTCTAGGACATTACTAGTCCTATCTATGATGAGTTATTCATTTTGGAATTCTGTTGATTCTATCTCTGATGAATTTGTTAAAATGTTATATTCCGAGCTAAGTTTAACCAAAGCTCTAATACCAACTGTGATGACCCCAAATTTCCACAGTACGAAAGTAAGGATAGTCATTGGAATATAACACATAATAATAACAGCAGAATAGAAATAGAGAATTACAGCAGATAATGTTCATCAAATTATACTAGAATAATACATCATCAGAGTTACACAGCATAATAGGATCATACTTAGCAAAGAGTATGGTTTCAGCTTAATATAAAATGTCTACAGCGGAATAAAACATAATATACTAAGTGAAGTCTGAACAGCAAAATAGGAATGGTAATATCCATCTTCAGCTCCATAGCTATCCAGAATGAATCTGCTAAACCTGTATATAAGTCTTCCCGTGTGGAAATGAGGTCACCCGAGTTTGGAAAGTGAAACAAACTACGAGTCAAACATGGGACTAGTGTGAGACATCTTATTTAACCTATTTAATAATATGGCTAATCACAGGGCCACACCGCTAATGCGGAACGGGTTTACTCCATTGGATTTCCAGTGCATAAATAAAGTAAATCATTAAACAACGCAATGTTTTTTATAAAAATGAAACCATTATAAGACTCAAGTCCCATCACACAATGAAACGCAAACTAGAGAATAGTGTTTTACCTTATAATGGTCAAAATATGTTTGGTACGATAAAATGGATTTGATATTATTATTATTAGTGTATATACGTTTCAAAAACATTTCAATCATAATATATGAATCATAGACGGCATAGCTACCATATACTCTGTCGCCATACTAGTTATACAATCAAAACCGCATGGGTCGTAGTGGAAGTTGGATTTCCATCATGAACCAAGGCAAAAGATAGTCCTTATCGATTTTTGAGACACTCTAGCCCGTGCCTCAGGACTCAAACTCAGGTGAGCCCTTGGATCTTCAGGGTCGGTCCACAAATATGTTAGTGGATTAGTTATGCCTGAACAATACGTTTTCCCGCCCTTCGGGGCGTAAATAAAGCCACTGGGGACTCAAATAACCGAGGCGCCTCATTCCATCATCCACATAAGTAAAAATGCCAGGCCTTGTAAAAACCATGACACCACTTCTAGCTAAAAAGAAACATATATCCACCCTGCAGTCCTTACTCCCGTTTTTGGTTTATACCGGGGTGTGAGGCTCGCGAAGTAATGCTATACACAAAGCTATGCTATATAAAGCTGTGCTTTAATCATCAACCACAAGGCTCTGCTTTTCAACAATAAGCCTTGATCATTTGCATCTTGGCACGCGATTGATTTATATTAATAAATAACCTCAAAGGGTGTTAAGCAAGAGAATAAATTCTCCGCCACTAATGGATAAATATTAATAGAGATCAATGAGCACAGAATGAATTCCAATGTCAGACATACATTCATTTACAAGTCCGTTCTAGGTCTGAACGAAACAGGAGACACCGAGTACATCCAGACAATCAACAAATGCGTCCGGACAACTACCACTGAAACCCCTCCTGGGAGCTAATCTATCCAGGGCGTTAGTAGCCATCCATTCGATGTGAAGATCGCCGGTCTTCAATCACCGTCTTCAAATCTTCGACTACCAGTCGTCGTATAATTATTTGAAATAAGATTTAACTTGGACTTTTCAAATAATTCTCGAATATATATAGTTTAAATCAATCTTTTCCTTCCATATCGTTTATAATATTTTATAATGATCTATCGCTATTTTTATTTATTTAAATAAAATAGCCATTTTTAATTAAACGACGCTTCGGGTCAATACATGGCCCTAGCACTATTTTCATCAAAATTTGATTTACACATTTCTCCAAATCTAACCGTTGGATCTTAACAAATTTTATATCGTTGGAAGGATCTTTCCAAAACGACAACGGTTCCAGTTTTGGGAAAATCCTATGGTCGGATCTCTCGGTGTAATCGTTTGAAGTTACGATTTCAAAACGCGAACTACAGCAGTGCGATTCATTTTATTTTAATTTATATTTATATAAATATATAAATATAAATTATTCGACGATTTCAATACCATTTTCAATTCAACATAAATCTCTTCTATGTGAAATCACATATCGCTTGGAAATGTAAATTTTAATGTTAATACAATTCTTGCCAGCATTGAATCTTTTATTTGATTCATATATATCACATTAAAAATAAAATCTCTTATTCATTTCTTTATTGCATTAAGAATGTGATCTTTTAATCTTTCCTTTGATTAAAATAAAAATGTAACTTTTCTAATGAAAACTTTTATTTCATTAAAAATGTAAATCTTTATTTTCAATTTATTATTACATTGAAAAATGTAATCTTCTTAATGAAACCTTTAATCTCATTTAAAAACTTGTAAATTTCAAGGAAGAACATATTTTATAAAGCAAAGGACATCCTCAATGTTCATTTACCTTAAAAGTGTAAATTCCAATATCAATACATTTTATTTCAAAAATGTTTATTTTTAATATTACATTTACATTAAAATGCATATGTAAATGCCGATGCATTTTATTTATCAATGCCTTATTTTTCAATATACATTAAAAATGTGAATTACAAATCAATTCATTTCTAATTCAAATGTGCTCACTTTTAATGTTGCATTACATTAAAAATGGGGCCTTTAATGTAAACATGTTTCATGTATTCCTTTAAAAATGAAACTTTTTATGTAAACATGTTTTATTCTTAAAACATGTATTTTTGCTAATTTCATTCATGACATTAAAAGATTTTTAATGGCAACATGTTTTATATTTAAAACATGAACATTTTTCCAGTTGTCTACATTACATTTAAAATGAAAATTTTAATTGTTATCTTGTTTTCGTTTTTAAAACATTGAACATTTCATATCACCTATATTTACAATAAAAATGGGAATTTCTAATGTTAAACATGTTTTATTTTAAAACATGAACAGTACTCACATACTCTATATTTGCATTAAAAATGAACATTTAAATGTTAAACATGTTTTATTTTAAAACATGAACAATATTCTCATACTCTATATTTGTATTAAAAATGAACAATTTTCATCTCATTCTTCGATTTCATTAAAAATGTGATCTTTTTACATTACAATAAAAATGTAAAACCTTTCTATTCTTTTATTGCATTACATAAAAATGTAACTTTTTATCCTATTATTAAAAAGAATGTAATCTTTTATTCTTTCACCAATGATCCATTTACATCAAAAATGTGAATTCCAATGTAAAAACATTTTTATATAACAATGATTCTTTTTAATGTTTCATTAACATTAAAAAAGTAAAATTAAATGTAAACACCTTTTTATTTTACAATGGTCATTTTATAATATTCATTAATATTGAAAATGCAAATTTCAATGCAAATATGTTTTTATTTCGAAAACATGAATATTTTCCTAGTTTTATGCATTTACAATTTTTAGTGTCAACTTATTTTTCTTTTCAAAACATGATCATTTTTCTAGTTTTCTACTTTAAATTAAAAATGAGGATTTTAATGTCAACTTATTTTTCTTCCAAAATATGATGATTTTTCTATATTCTATATTCACTTTAAAAATGGTACTTTCAATGTGATTACGATTTGTTTTAAAACAATGAACAATTTTCATATACAATAAAAATGTAGATTTTTATTGTTTTAACCTATTTTCATTTCAAAACAATGAATATTCTCCTAATTTCTATTTTCAAAAAAAATGTGAATTTTGGATGTTCAAACAAATTTTATATATGAATATTCCAGAAAATTTTGGCAGCATAACGGCAGGGTAATTAAAACCGGCACCGTCCCGATGTATGGCTCCTCGCGCTACCTTAAAGCCTTGCAGCTTTTGACAAGGGGATTTTCAATAATCTATTTCGTACGCAGACAATTTTTTTTTCAATATCAATCAATTTCAAGTTTTTTTTCAACCACAAACAACACCCGAATTCAATCAATCACAGATCAATCAAGTCGTCCATGGTCTGTGGACGACGGGTGTTGGGAGTTTCTAAACTCCGTCTGCATCCTGATATAATTTTATTTATTTTATTCTGAATTCAGATCTCTCACATTGATTTGATGACGCCAAAAATTGTAACAAGCTCTAAAAATTCTCCGGTTGGTTCTGAAATGAAGATCTCGATTTTACAGTCCCACTGAATCATGCTTCATCGAATTTCGTTAATGCACGAGTAAGATACGAATTTATGAAAGTTGTTAACATTTTAAATATAGTATATAAATGAATTAATTATATAAAACAAAACTTCTTCTGTATCAGTATAACAGGCCGCCGATTTCCAAGTCCCTTCTAACATAGGGTTCAACTTTTCCCGCTTGTCGAGGCCTGCGGTGTCGATCAGCGGATGCCACGACCTGCACCTCCACGTCGGCTTCTCGGCGATGGTGACAACGTCGAACTTGATGCAGGGATGGCAGCTCGGTTCCGTTCGTCGCAGGCGAGCTTCAGGAGGGTGGTGCGGTCGATACACACGACGATGGAGGGTGCAACCTGCATGGATCTAAAGAACAAGCGATTCTCTACGATAACTCCTTAAGAACCGTGTGGGATTGATTCATGGATGAAGCGATTTTAAGGTTAGAAGGTAGGAGCAGTCGACGCCATTGATTTCTTAGAAGGCGGCTGTAACGAGATAGTATAAGGGTGACGCCAAATCAAACCCAGCGAGTGACGCCCTAGCTAAATACCACCATTCCAGACACAATGGAATAGGTCTTGTAGTCACATTCGACTGTTTCAGTCAGTTATTCTTCAAATTAAATAATAAAATATTTAATTATTTAATTTGATCGAACATTTTAATTTACCGGGGCCACATACTGACTCTAAAAATTCCCGAAAAATAAATCTGGCTATGTTTTGACAATATGGTCCCAAGAGAACTAATTTCATCGAATTTGGAGACCGTTGGAAAAATGGCTATTTTCTGGTCGATCGACATTGACTGAAATAGTCAAAACACATTTTCTTTTGCCACGCTCACATATTGATTCCAAAAATTATGAAAATTGGAATCCTGCAATAATTTGACATTCCGGATCCAACAAAAGCGGTTTCATCCAAAACGGAGGTCATTTGAAAAATGGCTATTTGTACGGGTCATATATTCTTTTAAATTCCATAGCGACTATTTTGAAAATTCAACTGACCATAACTTTTGATTCCCGCTATGAAATTTCAATTTTTCAGATTCGTTGGAAAGATATTCTTAAACAGATTTTAATATTTTTGGTTTCACTAAAATCTGATCTGTTTTGCATCCTGTGCGGTCAGTCAAAGTTTGAATTTAAATTTTCAAACTGCCGCTCCATTTCTAACTCCTTTTAAAGTTAGAATTAAATATGGTCATCAAAACTTCGATTTAAATAAATTTTTAATCGTTATTATTTAAAATAAATTTTTTTAGCTATTAAGATTTAATAAAATAGTCAAAATAAAAATTTTAAATTGGTTATGACTTTCCGGGTTGTTACAGTTCCACACATAACATTGATGGCCAAAGGCCTAACACAGATGACTCAAAGTTCTAGTATTGACAATATTATAGAATGTGCCGCAAAATCTCAAGTAGTAATAATCTAAACAGTAGTAACAGTGCATACTATACCATACGTTCTCAATTATTGGCTTGCTACTCAACAACTAATTCCACATTAAAAAATATAGGTTTAACTGAACAAGTGAGGAATTGACCGACATGATATGCCTTTATATCACAACCGTGAGGTTTACTGCATCGTTTATGTCGTAGTTTCATTCTTTAGAAGAGTGCGAAAACGTGTGGTTTTGTATAGGAAAGTATACATTGGAAAACTCGAGTGTTAAAATAATTTGGAAAGCTATTTGGAATTTGTTGATTCGAAAAACCTCTTTATAGTAAGAAATATATGTATATTGATAACTTTGAAATAGTATAAGAAATATTTGTGAATATTTATTTAAACTGATACTTATACAAATATGAAGTTCTTTCAAAACAATTTATAAAACACGTGCAATGTGTACATAGAAACAGGAAATACTCGTGAAATTACACACAAATATTCACACGAAAACTTGTTAATCCAAAATACGGATCAACAATAATGTTGTCTATTCCATTAGTCGAGTTAATCCTTAAGATATCAACTTGTTAACAATTCATATTAACTCACAACTTTGCAATAGACTTCAAAACACAACACCAAACTATCAAAATAAGTACTATGGCCATAAATAAATTGCACCAACATTTCTTTTTAGAGATCGACTACCCCTTATGCTCAGGTCGACCTAAGGATCGACTTTTCTTCACTAAGGGTCGACCAAGGGGTCGATCCTTGCTTGTGTTAGGTCGACCTCCGGTCGGGATAGTAACAGGCTTTCGTTTCCTGCCCGGACTCAACATTGACACCGATTTTACTTGACCTATTGAATTCAGAATTGTCTGAAATTTGGCATGCACAAAGTATGACAATATGACTATCAATCGAAAGAGGTTTCACCTAATATAAACAAAAAATGAAGAAGTTACACAGCCACAAACATGGACTCAGACACTGATTTACTGTAACTCTGAAATTGAGAAACTAGTTGTAGTATACTACAAATTTGATAAAGATAAACATAGATCACAAAACATCAGTATAAACTAGAATTTGTGATTTTGCACGCAATTTGATTGACATGCAAAGGAAATACAATGATTCAGCTACATTTAGGGGAGGATTTGAGCCTCCATTGCCTGAAAACTGAGAAACACAAACATGCATGTCAAACACTGCTGCTGACAATTACCACTTCTCTGATTTATAAATAGGATTATCTCCCACTTCGAATTTGATGTATAGAGGAGATTAAAAGCTCTCCCCCATTTTTTGATTTGTATTTTTGTTTGGATTTTGTGGAAAAAAGAGGCTTGTTTTTCTTTATTTTCTATTCTTAGTAAAGAACACCAAAAAGAAGAAAGAGTTTCCCGAGGAAAAAGTATATGACATGTACATACTCCTTTTCCAGAATTTTATTTTTCCTAGTTAAGATTGATAATGGACTTAACTAAAACCCTATTATCGAAATTTAATTAAGTTAAGCCAACTTAAGCCAAGTTGCACTAATCTACCAAAGTTTAATTAACACATCCAAAGACACTTACACAAATTTTTATCTACATTTTTGTAACTTAAGCTTTACTAAATTTTACAAATATAAATAAAATATTTTTAAATCTTTTAAACAATTGTTTTATATGAACGCACAAAAACTTACATCCCCAACCGTAAAAACTTGTATTTTTAGCACTTAAAGTTACATAAGAATTCACTAATTTGCCCAACAAACATACAAATCACATCAATACATTTTAAACACTTAAATATATAGATTTGTTGTCAATATTTTACTTCTTTATATTTTCTCTGTAATTCTATTCTCTTTGAATTACTCTTCTTTTACATTGAAACTCACTAATAGCAATAGTTTACAAGAATTAATATATTTATCATAAATAAAACCATTTTGACACATTTTTGATTATAAATATGCATTATAAAGTATTTCAAACTTTATGTACTTTATTTCCTTTATATTTGTACAACAAACACATTTTGATTTTCAATTTCTTACTTCAACACACAATCTCAACTCATTTTCAATTACACAATTGCTCATAACAAACCCGGATTTTTTTACGTATACACTTAGATGATTATACGAGTTATTCACGTTCGAACCCATGTTTTACTTTCTCTAATCTATATTACAAAATCTCGTTAAGATTTATTTTCCCTGGTACCCAAAACCAGGGTTGTTATATACTCTCCACTTAAAAGAAATTGCATCCTCGCAATTTCCCTTATAATAACATAACTAAATTTCAAGCTGTAATTATTATTTTCAAAACATTTTCCTTTAGAAGAATGTTGTTCAAATTTCTAATTTCACAATTTACAAATTTTCAATAATCATCCCAAATAATATACATAATAAATTAAACTACTACAACTTATCCTTCGCATAACATTTGTTCAGAAAATACATAATCTTCTTTTCCTACCTCAAATTAATTTATGATGGTACCTCTCCATTAATTTGCACCAATTATTCGAATAATGGCTGCAATTTTGATTATAAAATCAAAATGGGTTCGCCCTTTCCCTCGTTTATTTTTAATAACCCGATGGTATTTTCAAATCAAACATGATAATGTATTGTGAAATTATTGCTTATGTTCAAGATAATTACTCTTTTATTTTCTTGAAACACAATTTCATCTTAAAACTGTTGCTCAAGTTTATTTTAAAATAATATCAAACCACCAAATTTATAATGATTCACCCCATTACTTGGCTGCAAGGTCGATATAGTATCAATATTGCCTCACCATCTCTGCCATGTTTCTCATCTTATTTAGTGGTTTACCACTATTTTTATCACAAATATTTTCTATGTCGACCTCTTTCTATTAATCTTACTTGAACCTACATCTATGTTCGAATGTCTTGTGCAAATTTTAGTTACAAATGGTTGTATTTATTTCATTATCAGATATACACTTAGTTTATTTTAATTAAATACAAATCCACGACTATATCTCACTGATTAAACAACCATTTTATTTACACCCCAATATTATTATTTTAACAGTTGTTTAATCATGTTTACACAATCCCAAAACCCCACAGATAAATTATTCAATGTGCTAACCTGAACCAATCAACTTATTTTTGCCACACAAATCTTGTTAATTTACATCATTTGCATTTACAATCCCGATATAAGTTTCAAATTATCCTCTTGAATTTTAATTCATTTCCCATCTCGTTTTAGTTAATTAACTTAACTATCAACTATACACTAAAGGACGGGATATCGTGTATCACTAAATACAGACCCAAGATATTATACATAAAAGCATCAATAAAATAGAAGTTTTCCTCAAGAGTTGAAAACTGGTAATGTGAATCAATAGAAGGAATACTCCAAAATTAATACGTTCCTAGATGTATTCCTAACCTATAAATTACCCAAAGGACAAAAAATTAAGGGACATTGATTAAGGATAACGATAAGAAAATGGTAGGAGTAGACATAAATGTTATCCTTCATTGTTTTAACACATGTACAATTCTAGTTCTATTCCGTGTTTATCATACTTTGTTCTAAATTTTTCTCTGATGCCATTTTGTAATGCTCCAGCCCGAGACTCACACTAATAAAGAGCATTACTAGGTAATACTATATATAAGTGTAGAGAATAGGGCTAGTTCGGAGCGACCATCCATAATTCCTAGATTAAAAAAAATATTGAACATGACGATTACGTGTATAAATTTTCTTATTTACCTCAAGTGGATTGACTTATTCAATTCATGTCTAATATAAAATTATGGTGGCTAAGGATCTTATTTAGAACATAGTACAAGTACAAACGCAAATAACAGACCATATAGCATAATACATATGTACAGACAATGGAGTATAATAGGTACATTTGCTACATACACAAATGGTTTTATACAAACTAAATTCAAATGTGCAAAAAGATGAATATACATAATATAGGAATACGCAGCTACATAAACTGGTAATAGCTTCTAGCGAGGTGATTGAAGAAGAAAGCAGCTAAACATGAATCGATAACAAGCTATAACCAGAAATACTCGATCTTACAGAAGTATAAAGTGCATGGATCAGAATAGCTTAAACATTCCAGTTACACATGATAATATAAATAAAATGACACATAGGAGATAACCCCTTTTCATTAGGAAAGGAATAACATGGACATGGATTTAACATATGACAAAAGCACCAGATTCACCTTACCAACATATAATTAACACGTGATAGGTATTTACACCGGTAAGATGTTCCCAACATCACAGGTTATCCAAACTCTAAGGTTAGGATTTACCAAATGACAAGTAACCCGGTCTTTTGGCCCGGATATCAAAAAGCAATTTGGATCGACATGACTTGATGATCGCGAGGCTGAATGACTCAGAAGTGTCAATATAAGAATTAAAGATCAATTCCAGATGGTGCTATGAGACTAAGATTATGATAACTCATCAAAATAGCTTTCAAATGCACATATCCGAAGGGATCAGTATGAATGCTATGTGGGGATTGGTGCGACTCCCACACTTCAGGTCAACCCAACTCCAGAATGATTATGTAACTGAATCGGTACAAATATGTGAAGCCGCGTCGGTAGGAACCCGTGCCAATCCCTAACAATTCAAGTCGATTCCATAAATCCCTACTGGATCGGTATAACTTCGAGGGAACAAATTAGTACAATTTCATTAGATAACACCACTTTACAAACTTCGCAACTTTAACTGATCATACTCCCACATTGGCTAATTAGATGACCACCCAACTACAACTGAAGACGAAGAAGGAAGAGTCCGTGGAGTGCATACAGACCTGATCCTCAACATCACTAAGTACGGGGAATCGGTACCAACCATAATATCGATCGGTACTGTAACACCCACCTCCATTAAGGTCACTCACAAAGGGAATGCCTTAACTTCGGTGGAGCATTTTTGGTAAACAGACACAGAATATCACAAGATGGATATAAAATTTTTGCAGCGGAAAATAAACAACTTGCATAACTTCATGATTCACAATAAAAAGGAACTTGCATCACTTCATGATTCACATCAATAATGAACTTGCATCATTTCATGATTCACAACAATAAGGAACTTGCATCATTTCATGATTCACAACAATAAACTTGCATAACTACAAACAAAATATACCCAAATCATAGTCTACCCTAATTCACTTTTATTTATTTAAACCTAAAAGTGACTAAAACTCACCGAATAAGGGGTCTTGAGTTCTGGGATCTGAATTCTGTAATTGATTAGCATTCCCTTGTTGTAGACAATTTCATTGTTATAGTTTTAGGCTTGATTTGAATTGAATTGTTGTATTTAATTTGCGTCTAGTTGGTGGCGGTTACTCTAGGGTTTGGAGTGACAACATGATGGCCACTGATCTAATTTTGATTTTGATTCTAGGGTTTGAGTCTACACATGTTTATATTGAATTTCAATTTAATTATAGCCGTCGGATGACCCTAGAATTAACCGCAACCATTCAGTCCAGATTAGAACTATCCAGAAACCCTGACTCATTAACTAGTCAGAAATGACTCAGCACTGACTCACCGTTTGAACCAGAGCCGCAGAAATCTGTGCAGATTTTTACCTCGGCCTGGGCGCACCTGCCAAGTGCGCTAGTGCAATATTGCATGGGTGCACTTCCTAAGTGGGACAATGCAATTTTATTCTGGCGCACTTCCCAAGTGCGCCAGTGCATTCTGGCCCGTTTCTGGTTTTTCTGCCTAACTTCGTTCGTCCATGTCTTCTTCATACGACATCCGTTTTACGCAAACTTAGATTCTATCTCAACCAGAATTCCGAGACGAACGCAATGGCGTAACACGTTTCACTTAATTCCCACATTTGAAATTAAGTATTCTTAATTTAGTTAATCTGATTATTAAAAATTCGAGGTGTTACATTCTCCCTTCCTTAAAGTATTTCGTCCCCGAAATCTTCAAGTCAAGAAGAATGTGCATCCTACCATACAATCAACCATCTACTCAACCATCAAACACAGGCATCCATTGTCCTTAAAAGATTTCTAATGCTGTATGAACATATGCAATAAGTGTGTGTATATGTTCCTTATTTAATGCAAAATCAGGTGGTCTACTGTTTCAGTTGGCCTCCTCAATGCAAACCATGATAGTGCCATGTGTCCATTGTGTATGCGAAAGAATCCTATTGATACATATTATTTCTACATGTGTGCTCAACCATTCATCAAAATGCAGCATCCATATGATAACACAACCATTGTTCATCCGTTAACCTAAATATGCACACACATTTATATGAAATGTGAAAGTGATTTGTGCTCATCCAGTGCATAATGTGTGTGTAAATGCATCCACGAGCAACCACTAGCAAACACTTGTATCCACTTGCAACCATCAAACATAACATTTCCCAAGCACATGTTTACATCCATGGGTTTCCTATCTAAAGGTCGAAGATTCGGTTGATGGTATATAAACAAATGATATAACTAAACAAAAGCTCTGTTCCCATTTGACATCGTTTAAGGGAATAATTCCCTAAGTCTTAGCCCCGAAGACCGAAATCAACATCAGACTAACACCCAAAGAATTGCCCCCATTAAACAATGTCAAAACTGGAGATCTACTTCACGCTTCGAGTAGAAACCCGTATCCTTCAGAAAAATCCAGATACTTACAGACTACTAGTACAGATCAGATTACAGAATGATTCTCAGAAAGCTAAGCATAACAAACCCTTGCGGGTCACAAGAAATTTTGGAGTCTTCCCATGACAAGTTAGAAACTTAACGACTCTCCTCTCAAAATCTAGAACGACCCTCTACATAGAAAGCTGGTCCATTTAGAACCAACCCATAGCCCATAAACTTGAGCACACAAACGTCACATTCAAATTTTTGACGCCTAACACAGATAATTTCAACCCCTTACAAATTACCAATAAATGAGCCCAACCACAAAAGGGGTTTGAAACAACTACGGGATCAGAAACAAGACTAGTATTAAAGTGCAGAGTCAATTACAAAATCAAAATGCCATAATCCTAAAGAGTCTTAACTTCATAAGGATATTAAACCTTTTACATAAATTTTTCCTATCTCTATCCTATCCATCTGCCACGAGAGCATTCGCCTGCCCTCCAGAAGTCCTTTGCGACCCCTGCGCCTTCGGGCATTACTTGGAAAAGTGTCCGACCTCTCCGCACTTAAAGCAATTGGACTTCCTCCTTTTACATTCTTTGACTAGGTGACCTTCTTTCCCACAATAGTGGCATTTCCTCTTATCCTTTCCCTTGTCATCCTTCTTGCCTTTCTTCTGCTGTTGCTGTTGCTGTCCTTTCTTGGGTCCCGCCTTCTCATTTTTCAGTGTCCCTTTAACTTCTTCCTCTTTCTTTGCTCCTTTGTCCTCTTCATGCATAAGGCCATATCCACCAGCTTTTCAAAAGTGGCCCCCATGGGAACGTGGGTCATAGCCAATCCGTGTAGCGGCTCATTCAAGCCTTTAACAAATCTCAGAGCCTTCTTCTCAGGTGTGTTCACTAAGTCTAAGCCGAACCTCACCAACTGATTGAACTTGTTGACGTACTCTTTTATTGATAGACCCCCCTGCTTCAATGCCAAGAACCTTTCCATATATAGATTTTCTTCCGCTCGTGAGAGAAATTTCGCCTCAAACCTACGCCTGAAATCCGGCCATGTATCAACTGGACGCTCTCTGTTAGTGACTTCCCACCAAAACGAAGCTTCGTCTTTCATCAACCAAGTAGCCAATTGGACCTTCTTACAGTCGTCCAAGTCAAAAATGCCAAACAGATCCTCCACTTCCTTCAACCAATTTCTAGCTTCAATAAACGTTTCAGTCCCACTAAAAGATTTTCCATCCATCGAACGAAAGTCCTTACATATCTTGGAGAAAGTATCTCCATGCGGAGGAATGACTGGAGCTGGGGGAGGAGGAGGAACGTTGGCTGGACCCGCGGTAGCGGCCCTAGCCTCGAGATATCGACGAAACCAACCGGGTACAAGAACACCCTCTGGTATCTCAGATGCTCCAGACATGCTGAAACGAAAAAGGAAAGATTCAATAAAAAGAACCGAAGGAAAGATATATGGCTCTTGGGGAATGTTTTTCAAAACAGGCATTCCTTTTTGAAAATACTTTCTTTTAAAACCTCTTTGAAAATAGTTTTTCAAAAGCTTTTTATCAAGTCTGGTAACCTTCAGCTCTGATACCAAGTGTAACATCCCACCTCCATTAAGGTCACTCACAAAGGGAATGCCTTAACTTCAGTGGAGCATTTTTGGTAAACAGACACAGAATATCACAAGACAGATATAAAATTTTTGCAGTGGAAAATAAAAAACTTTATTAAATCACCAAAATATTTTATTACATAATACCATGATTCATAAAAACCTTACAACAAAACACTTCTGTCTTATATTATCAGAGTACGTAGGTATTTAAAAGAAAACATCATTCCCCATATTAAAGAGCAAGCCATATAAGAGACAGAGACTCGAGCCATACTTCAGAAGTAGCTCCAAGAAGATGATATCCAAATCCGGACTAAACCTGTGTGTTTCTTCCCTGGGAACCTGGGGGGGGGAAGAAAAGAGGCAAACTAAACTAGGTCAGACATATGTCTGGTGAGTCCAGTAACTTTTAGCCAGTAAATAAATAAAGGTAAAGATGACAGGCATACAAAGTGGATAAGAGGATCACAGTACAGATGACAGGTATGACAAGACAAATAAGGTAAGGTGTATGCATGATTCACTACTAACTACTCTGCACTATTACTAGTCAAATTTAGATGGGATGATCCCTTCCGCTAATGATAACGATGGTGGTAGTTTCGTGTATTCCTAGCTGTAACAACCCGTATGTTGAATAACTTGTTAAAATATAAATCAGGGCAGAATTAAATTTTAAAATCTGAATTAGGGGAAACGGGCTATGCCATTGCGTTCGTCACGGAAAAATACGCGAAATAGAGTCCAAGTTTTCGAAAATCGGGGTCCGTATGACCCAGTTAAGGCCCGAAGAAGTTTTCATAAAATTCAAAATAGATATAAAATATTCAGATTTCAAGTTTCAGAAGAGGCGGGAAAATTCCCGCCAGACAGAGGGTGTCGACACTAGGGTCGACATGGGTGTCGACCCCCTCAAGGGGTCGACCCATGTGTCGACCCAGGGGTCGACCCATGTGTCGACCCAGGGGTCGACCCCCCCTGGTCGGTCAGTGTGACCTGGGTGCACTGATTTGGGATTTGGGCTATGGTTGGTGGCTAGTGACGAGATCTGACGGCTCTAATCTGATTTAGGGTTAATCTAATGGCCTAAAACACTTAACTAATCTATAAATACACCCTAAGACTACCCTAATTCATACTAAAATTGGAGACAACGTCGTTATGCCGTCAAAATGCAACTAGAAGGAGCCACCAACAAATTAAAGAGGAAGATAGCTTCTCAAATCAACTTCTAATCAACTCTAGCAACTTAATCTTCTTCATTGAAGTGCTAATCAACAAGTTGTGAGTACTATAGCCTTAATGACCAATTGTTGAAATGATTATGATAGGATATAATGAGGTTATGGCTATGAATGTGGATCAATGCAAGTTATGTTATCATATGCTATGTTATGCAAGTTTTATGTTCATGATGCTAGTTATGCAAGTTGTATGCTATATGTTCATGATGCAAGTTATGCAAGTTTGATGCTATGTGCCCATGAAGCTAGTTATGCAAGTTAGGTGTAATTTGTGCTATATGTTCATGATGCTAGTTATGCAAATCACTATGATAAACATTGATCCATTATGACACCATGTTATGCAAGTTTGGTGTTTGATTATATGCAAGTTCATATATAACATGTTATGCAAGTTGGGTGTTTGATTATATGCAAGTTCATATATAACATGTTATGCAAGTTTGGTGTTTGATTATATGCAAGTTCATATATGACATGTTATGCAAGTTTGGTGTTTGATTATATGCAAGTCCATATATGACATGTTATGCAAGTTTGGTGGTTGATTATATGCAAGTAACATGTGCAAGTTCACACCTTTGTATGATATGCTTACATATGCAAGTTAAACCCTTTGTATGTCATACATACATATGCAAGTTTACCCCTTTGTATGGCATAAGTAACTTATGCAAGTTACCCTCTTTATGACATATGTGATTCATGCAAGTTTGGGTTGATTATTTATGCTAGTTGGGTTTGATGCTATGGTCATATATGCAAGTTGACACCTTTAAAACCCATGTGATGCTAATGTTATGCTAAGTTGAACCCATTGTATTTGTGATGAATCTTCCCTTTTAAGTATGTCATGTTAGCGTATTACGTGGGGAACGATGGGGGTTAATATTCATGTTAACAAAATTGTGGTGAAATTGGTATGATGTTGCATACCATGAGTGGATGGACATAATTGAGTCAATTATGTACATCGTTAAATTGGAATTGATTAGGGAAAATTAATTCAAAATATGGGGGTGATTAATTAGGTGTAATTAATCGACTAAGACACGAGGTTGGACCCTTTTGTAGCATAAGACTGCCCGGAACCGACCGGCAAATCTAGAGGCTACAAATGGTTTGCCCAATGTGAGAGGTCTTAGGCATGAACTAAATACGTGACAAGTGTAAAGACACGAGGTTAGACTATGTTATGGCGTAAGGCTGCCCGGACCCGACCGGCAAATCCAGCTGCCATAAAAGATAGTCTAATGTGAGAGGTCTTTACAACGGTTACGTTCTTAATCAATTAAGAAACACTTAACCAGATAAGCATGTAGTGGGGCATGAGGGGTTAAGTGGGTGCCTTGGGTGGCATGTGGAAATCTAGTGGGTTGCCTTGGGTGGCAATAGAAAATACGATTAGAATACTTAACCAAAGTGGAACATGTAATTAAACATGATTAAAGGGTTAAGTAAGTGCCTTGGGTGGCATGTGGAAATCAAGTAGGTGCCTTGGGTGGCATGGTAAATCTAGTGGGTGCCTTGAGTGGCAATTGAAATATGATTAGATGACTTAACCAAACTTTAAACATGTAAGTGGACATGATTATTCAAAAGGGTTAAGTGGGATACACTAGAAAAAGGGACAAGCTTAGGTGGGTAGCTTGTGGGGGCCCATTTCAATCAGTAACCCATATGTATCTTATTGGGCTCGACCCATGTCGAGGACGGGACACGCGTACTGGGCTTGACTAAAAGAGGCCAAAACGGGTTAGCGGTGGCAACGCAAGTCCAACGGGTTTCATATGCGTGTGTGGACCCGGGCTGGTAGGTATGACGTTGTTGCATCGTGTAGGTATAAGCCGTGCACCGTTGGTTGTATCGGGTTGCCACTTTGGGGAGTGATACACCCCACTGTGGGGCCAGCATGGGTACCTACGGTAGGGAGTCGATCGCTTGGGGAATAGTGGATACACCTAGTGGAGATAGGGGCAGACGGCACCTATGTAGTCAGCTAGGGGTACACGAAACTACTAGTTATATTTTCTAAGTTCTTGGGTGAGATCAACCTTTAAGTAGAGATGACTGGTGTGGTGCAGTTAGGAATTACCCTTGGGTGGGTAGATCTGGTGTGGTGCAGTTAGGAATTACCCTTGGGTGGGTAGATCTGGTGTGGTGCAGTTAGGAATTACCCTTGGGTGGGTAGATATGGTGTGGTGCAGTGTAGGAATTACCCTTGGGTGGGTAGATCTGGTGTGGTGCAGTGTAGTATTTATCCTTGGGTGGATAGGCGCGTCTTTACCGTTATCTTAGTTCATCCTAAGTCTAGTTGGCTGCTTAGTGTAGTCATTTATCCCCAGTTGTACCGTACCAGGTTTATATCATACCCTAATTAGTTTAATTGATTGTATTGTTAAAGTTATAGGGCTCACTCAGACTTATGTCTGACCCCGTTGTTTTTATCCTTTTCCCCAACCCTCAGGTTCTCAGAGTGGGCCTAGCACTAGTGGGCTTTGATCATATTGCTTTATCTATCTTTTGGAGCTTGGACCGTGATGTAAAGCCCAGCTTATCTTTTCTATTATGGCTATTAGTTATGTAGTGGGAATATGTACTATTGTTTTATCAAGACGGATATTATGTACTTGAATCTTGTTTATGGTTTTGTGATGTAACCAAACATGATTTACTTTCCGCTGCAATGAAATGATGTTTTAAATTCTCAAGTATTACTTATATCTGTCTTGTTGTAATTTTTCTGTTCTATATTCACTTAAGATACTCCACCGAAGTTAAGGCATTCCCTTAGTGAGTGACCTTAGCGGGTGTGGGGTGTTACACGTGGTATCAGAGCTTAAGGTTACCAGAATAGATAAAACTTTTAGAAAAACTATTTTTCTAAAGACATTTTTGGAAGAAGTATTTTCGAAAACATGTCTTTTAAGAGAAAAGTTTTTGAAAGAAAAGAGCATAATCCCCATATATCCTTCCTTTGATTCTCCGTTTTGAATCTCTTCCTCTTTCTCTTTTTGAATTTCCCCTCCGCGTATAGATGCCTTTTTAAGATAAATAAGGACTTCCGTATGAAGGACGGAAGAACCACTTCAAGGGACTAAGACGTTTGTCGGGCTAAGGAGGTGGAGGTCTTGTGGGTACCTTTAAGATGGACGAGGGAGGAAGGTTCAAATAGCTATTAGGTAAATAAAGGACGAAACCATCGTGGTGGGAGGTCACGAAAGGAGAATGTGAAGGAGAAGGCTAGTTTTTTGGAGAAATAGGACACCTTATTAGGATTGTCCAAAGAGGTAAGGACAAAGTACAGGATCTTCTGGAGGGAAGATGTATTCCCTCATGGCTGGTATACCTGATGGGGGTAGGACCGTCTAGGTTGAAATTTGGTTCTCTCGATCATCCTGTTCGAACTTTATTCGACTCTGGCGCATCGCCTTCGTTTCTCTCATCATCATTAGTTGAGTCACAGCACTTAGACACCAGTCTAGTAGATGATCACTTGGTTGTTTCAAACCCAATTGGGGGCTCCACTTATTTGTCCATGATATGTTTGGGTTTTAAGATTTCCATACTTAGCGTTGAGTTTAGATGTGATGCTTTTGTTTTGGGCTTCACGGGCTATGGGTTGATTTTGGGCATGGACTGGTTATCCAGTAATGGTGCCGTTCTTGATTGCGAAATGAGAGTTGTTAGGCTCATGACCCGCTTGGGGAACACTCTCGAGATCTCTTGAAATCCCATGGATTCTGTTATGCTAAGTTATCTTGAATCGCTTGACGCTTCGGTCGAGAGTTTGCGATCTGTTAGAGTGGTCCGGGAGTACTCGGATGTGTTTGAGGAGGTGAAGGGCTTACCTCCGAAGTGGGAGATAGACTTCCGAATATATCTGGTGGACAATGCTAAACCAGTATCTTTGCCAGTGCGCCACATGGCTCCTCGTGAGAGGAGGGAACTCCATAAGCAATTAGGGGAGTTGCTTGAGAAGGGGTTCATAAGACGAAGTATATCGGAGTGGGGTGCTCCAATAGTTTTTGCCAAGAAGGCGGATGGGTCCCTCAGACTTTGTGTAGACTATAGAGAACTCAACAAGCTCACAAAGAAGAATGGACACCCATTGCCGAGGATTGATGATCTTTTGGATCAGTTGGTTGGCGCCTCAGTGTTTTCGCAGTTGGACTTGGCTACGGGGTTTCATCAGTTGGGAGTGGCTGAGGATAGTATAGAGAAGATTGCCTTTAGGACTCCGGATGGTTTCTATGAGTGGCTTGTGATGCCATTTGGTTTGACGAACGCCCCCGTATACTTTGTTGATTTGATGAGTAGGGTGTTCAGGGAGTACCTAAATAACTTCGTAGTGGTCTTTGTGGATGACATCTTGGTCTTTTCTAAGAGCGAAATAAGTTTTCGTATGTGCTTAATAGGTTAAGCAAAGCCAGTTATTTGATCAACGGTGGTTTTGGAGCGAGACTGGCAAGGACATCCAGAGTTGGACAAGTGCTTAATTATTTAGCCGTTTTTACTAGTATCATCTCACGTAGGTCATCTGAATTCGAAGGAGGTATCCCTTGGGTGTTTGTCTGATATTGGTTTAGGCCTTTGGGGCTTGCACTCGGGGGATGTCGAGTTCGACTAGGATGGTCTGCGTGAGAGATGGATAGTTGTGACGATTTTGCATGGGAGAATATCCTGGTTTTCTCTAGAAGTGGAGAAAAGCATGCCCTACATCTTAGGGAAGTGTTGGAGACTCTTCGAGCGCATAGTCTTAAGACAACAAAGGTGGATGGAATTCTTAGCATCCTATGATTTCGAGATAGCATATACCCCTGGCAAGGGTAACGTGGTGGCAGACGCCTTAAGCAGAAAAAGGTTATCCTTGAGTCCGTTGTTCGTTGAACAACGAAACTTGGAATTTATCTCGATGTTTGATTTCATACCTTCCGTTGACTTTGTACCCGGTTTCCTAATGTCTTTAGAGGTCAGACCTACTCTTTTGGGACGGATTGGCGAGGCACAGCGGGACGACCCACAGTTGGTTGAGATGGTAGAGAGGCTCATAAGGGGGGAGTCGTCCAGCCATTTGAGTAGGTACACCCTAGATGATAGGGGGTGCTTGCGCAGAGACGGTAGACTTTGTGTACCGCAAGACGAGGGTTTGAGGAAGGCTATACTTGATGATGCACATCGTTTAAAGATGTCTATTCATCCCGGTGGGGACAAGATGTACCAAAACATGAAGCGAGTTTTCTTTTGGGCCGGTATGAAGAAAGATGTGGCCGAGTATGTCGCTAGATGCTTGATGTGCCAACAAGTGAAAGCGGAGCAAAAGAAACCTGGTGGGTTGCTTCACCCATTGGAAGTTCCGCAATGGAAGTGGGATAGCGTCTCGATGGATTTTATTGATGGGTTACCGAGATCGAGGAAGGGTAATACGGGAATTTGGGTTGTGGTAGACAGACTTACTAAGAGCGCCCATTTCATACCCGTGAAGAGCAAGAGGACTTCTCCATGGCTAGCTTCAGTTTACCTTCGAGAAATAGTTCGATTGCATGGGGTACCTTCTAGCATAGTGAGTGATCGAGATCCTATCTTCACTAGCGAGTTTTGGAAGAGTTTGCAAGAGGCGGTAGGGACTCAGTTGTGTTTGAGCACCGCATATCATCCTCAGTCGGACGGCCAGACCGAGAGGGTGAATCGTAATCTGGAAGACCTTTTGAGGCTTTGTATCTTAGATTTTGGAGGTACATGGGAAGAGCATCTTCCATTGGTGGAATTCGCGTATAATAACAGCTTTCAGTCCAGTATTGGTATGGCTCCTTTTGAAGCTCTTTATGGAAGGCCTTGTCGATTACCTACATGTTGGTGGGAATCTACGGATAAGATCTTGCTTGGGCCTGATATGGTTAGAGAGACTTTGGAAAAGACTGGTTTGATTCGAAGAAGGATGAAAGCGGCGCAAGACAGACCGAAATCTTACGCGGATAAGAGGAGGACGGATCTGGATTTTGATGTTGGGGACATGGTCTTTGTCAAAGTATCTCCATTTTAGAATGTTGTTCGCTTTGGGTCCGTTGGGAAGTTAGCACCAAGATTTGTAGGACCGTTTCCTATTAAGGAAAGGATTGGACGGATGGCATATAGAGTGGATTTACCCGAGAGACTTAGTGGGGTACATGACGTATTCCATGTGTCACATTTGAGGAAGTGCCTACATGAGACCGCAGAGGTGGTAGAGCCGAGCTTGCTTAGAGAAGTGGAGGTAGAGCGTGATGCGACTATTCGACGAGCTCCTACCCGCATCCTTGGGTCAGAGATTAGGAAGTTGAGAAACAGAGAGGTTCGACTAGTCAAAGTGCAATGGGGAGAGGATGAGAGCAATGCTACTTGGGAGACAGAAGCGAAGATGCATTCATTGTACCCATTCCTTTTTGAGGGTATGTCTTTTAACTTCTCCTTTATCGTTTGTCTAGTACTTATCTTATCTTTAGTATGTCCTCTAATTAGTACCTTTGACCTTTAGATAGGGTAAACCTATGGTTGAAACATGTGTTTGAGACATGTTATGATTGATGGATGTGTGTGGATGCAAGTGTTTGCTAGTGGTTGCTCGTGGATGCATATACACACACCTTAGACACTAGATCGGCTCAGTCACTTCATATTGCATATTGCATATAATTGTGTGTAGGTAGCTATATTAATGGATGTATAATGGTTGTGTTATCATATGGATGATGTATTTTGGTGTATGGTTGTGCACACATGTAGAAATAGTATGTGTCGATAGGATTCTTTCGCATACATATTGGATGCATGGCACTATCATGGTTTGCATTAAGAAGGTCAACTGAATCAGTAGACCGCCTGATTTTGCACTAGACAGGAAACATATACACACACTTTTCGCATATGTTCATACAGCATTAGAAACTTTAAGGACAATGGATGCCAGTGTTTGATGGTTTGAGTAGATGGTTGTTTGGTTGGTAGGATACGTTCTTCTTGACTTAGAGATTTCGGGGACGAAATCCTTTAAGTAGGGGAGAATGTAACAACCCATATGTTGAATAACTTGTTATAATATAAATCAGGGCAGAATTAAATTTTAAAATCTGAATCAGGAGAAATGGGCTATTCCATTGCGTTCGTCTCGGAAAAATACGGGAAATAGAGTTCGAGTTTTCGAAAATCGGGGTCCGTATGACCCAGTTAAGGCCCAAAGAAGTTTTCAGAAAATTCAAAACAGAATTAAAATATTCAGATTTCAAGTTTCAGAAGAGGCGGGAAAATTCCCGCCAGACAGAGGGTGTCGACACTAGGGTCGACATGGGTGTCGACCCCCAAGGGGTCGACCCATGTGTCGACCCAGGGGTCGACCCCCCCTGTCGGACAGTGTGACCTGGGTGCACTGATTTGGGATTTGGGCTATGGTTGTTGGCTAGTGACGAGATATGACGGCTCTAATCTGATTTAGGGTTAATCTAATGGCCTAAAACACTTAACTAATCTATAAATACACCCTAAGACTACCCTAATTCATACTAAAATTGGAGACAACGTCGTTATGACGTCAAAATGCAACTAGAAGGAGCCACCAACAAATTAAAGAGGAAGATAGCTTCTCAAATCAACTTCTAATCAACTCTAGCAACTTAATCTTCTTCATTGAAGTGCTAATCAACAAGTTGTGAGTACTATAGCCTTAATGACCAATTGTTGAAATGATTATGATAGGATATAATGAGGTTATGGCTATGAATGTGGATCAATTCAAGTTATGTTATCATATGCTATGTTATGCAAGTTTTATGTTCATGATGCTAGTTATGCAAGTTGTATGCTATATGTTCATGATGCAAGTTATGCAAGTTTGATGTTATATGCCCATGAAGCTAGTTATGCAAGTTGGGTGTAATTTATGCTATATGTTCATGATGCTAGTTATGCAAATCACTATGATAAACATTGATCCATTATGACACCATGTTATGCAAGTTTGGTGTTTGATTATATGCAAGTTCATATATAACATGTTTTGCAAGTTTGGTGTTTGATTATATGCAAGTTCATATATGACATGTTATGCAGGTTTGGTGTTTGATTATATGCAAGTCCGTATATGACATGTTATGCAAGTTTGGTGGTTGATTATATGCAAGTAACATGTGCAAGTTCACACCTTTGTATGATATGCATACATATGCAAGTTAACCCCTTTGTATGTCATACATACATATGCAAGTTTACCCCTTTGTATGACATAAGTAACTTATGCAAGTTACCCTCTTTATGACATATGTGATTCATGCAAGTTAGGGTTGATTATTTATGCTAGTTGGGTTTGATGCTATGGTCATATATGCAAGTTGACACCTTTAAAACCCATGTGATGCTATTGTTATGCTAAGTTGAACCCATTGTATTTGTGATGAATCTTCCCTTTTAAGTATGTCATGTTAGCGTATTACGTAGGGAACGATGGGGTTAATTTTCATGTTAACAAAATTGTGGTGAAATTGGTATGATGTTGCATACCATGAGTGGATGGACATAATTGAGTCAATTATGTACATCGTTAAATTGGAATTAATTAGGGAAAATTAATTCAAAATATGGGTGTGATTAATTAGGTGTAATTAATCGACTAAGACACGAGGTTGGACCCTTTTGTAGCATAAGACTGCCCGGAACCGACCGGCAAATCCAGAGGCTACAAATGGTTTGCCCAATGTGAGAGGTCTTAGGCATGAACTAAATACGTGACAAGTGTAAAGACACGAGGTTAGACTATGTTATGGCGTAAGGCTGCCCGGACCCGACCGGCAAATCCAGCTGCCATAAAAGATAGTCTAATGTGAGAGGTCTTTACAACGGTTACGTTCTTAATCAATTAAGAAACACTTAACCAGATAAGCATGTAGTGGGGCATGAGGGGTTAAGTGGGTGCCTTGGGTGGCATGTGGAAATCTAGTGGGTTGCCTTGGGTGGCAATAGAAAATACGATTAGAATACTTAACCAAAGTGGAACATGTAATTAAACATGATTAAAGGGTTAAGTAAGTGCCTTGGGTGGCATGTGGAAATCAAGTAGGTGCCTTGGGTGGCATGGTAAATCTAGTGGGTGCCTTGAGTGGCAATTGAAATATGATTAGATGACTTAACCAAACTTTAAACATGTAAGTGGACATGATTATTCAAAAGGGTTAAGTGGGATACACTAGAAAAAGGGACAAGCTTAGGTGGGTAGCTTGTGGGGGCCCATTTCAATCAGTAACCCATATGTATCTTATTGGGCTCGACCCATGTCGAGGACGGGACACGCGTACTGGGCTTGACTAAAAGAGGCCAAAACGGGTTAGCGGTGGCAACGCAAGTCCAACGGGTTTCATATGTGTGTGTGAACCCGGGCTGGTAGGTAAGACGTTGTTGCATCGTGTAGGTATAAGCCATGCACCGTTGGTTGTATCGGGTTGCCACTTTGTGGAGTGATACACCCCACTGTGGGGCCAGCACGGGTATCTACGGTAGGGAGCCGATCGCTTGGGGAGTAGTGGGTACACCTAGTGGAGATAGGGGCAGACGGCACCTATGTAGTCAGCTAGGGGTACACGAAACTACTAGTTATATTTTCTAAGTTCTTGGGTGGGATCAACCTTTATGTAGGGATGACTGGTGTGGTGCAGTTAGGAATTACCCTTGGGTGGGTAGATCTGGTGTGGTGCAGTTAGGAATTACCCTTGGGTGGGTAGATCTGGTGTGGTGCAGTTAGGAATTACCCTTGGGTGGGTAGATCTGGTGTGGTGCAGTGTAGGAATTACCCTTGGGTGGGTAGATCTGGTGTGGTGCAGTGTAGTATTTATCCTTGGGTGGATAGGCGTGTCTTTACCGTTATCTTAGTTCATCCTAAGTCTAGTTGGCTGCTTAGTGTAGTCATTTATCCCCAGTTGTACCGTCCAGGTTTATATCATACCCTATTTACTTTAATGATTGTATTGTTAAAGTTATAGGGCTCACTCAGACATATGTCTGACCCCATTGTTTTTATCTTTTTCCCCAACCCTCAGGTTCTCAGAGTGGGCCTAGCACTAGTGGGCTTTGATCAGATTACTTTATCTATCTTTTGGAGCTTGGACCGTGATGTAAAGCCCAGCTTATCTTTTCTATTATGGCTGTTAGTTATGTAGTGGGATTATGTACTTTTGTTTTATCAAGACGGATATTATGTACTTGACTCTTGTTTATGGTTTTGTGATGTAACCAAACATGATTTACTTTCCGCTGCAATGAAATGATGTTTTAAATTCTCAAGTATTACTTATATCTGTCTTGTTGTAATTTTTCTGTTCTATATTCACTTAAGATACTCCACCGAAGTTAAGGCATTCCCTTAGTGAGTGACCTTAGCGGGTGTGGGGTGTTACACGTGGTATCAGAGCTTAAGGTTACCAGAACAGATAAAACTTTTAGAAAAACTATTTTTCTAAAAACATTTTTGGAAGAAGTATTTTCAAAAACATGTCTTTTAAGAGAAAAGTTTTTGAAAGAAAAGAACATAATCCCCATATATCCTTCCTTCGATTCTTCGTTTTGAATCTCTTCCTCTTTCTCTTTTTGAATTTCCCCTCCGCGTATAGATGCTTTTTTAAGATAAATAAGGACTTCCGCATGAAGGACGGAAGAACCACTTCATGGGACTAAGACGTTTGTCGGGCTAAGGAGGTGGAGGGCTCGTGGGTACCTTTAAGATGGACGAGGGAGGAAGGTTCAAATAGCTATTAGGTAAATAAAGGACGAAACCACATTGTGGTGGGAGGTCACGAAAGGAGAATGTGAAGGAGAAGGCTAGTTGTTTTGGATAAATAGGACACCTTATTAGGATTGTCCAAAGAGGTAAGGACAAAGTACAGGATCTTCTGGAGGGAAGATGTATTCCCTCACGGCTGGTATACCTGATGGGGGTAGGACCGTCTAGGTTGAAATTTGGTTCTCTCGATCATCCTATTCGAACTTTATTCGACTCTGGCGCATCGCATTCGTTTATCTCATCAGCATTAGTTGAGTCACTGCACTAAGACACCAGTCTAGTAGATGATCCCTTGGTTGTTTCAAACCCAATTGGGGGCTCCACTTATTTGTCCATGATATGTTTGGGTTTGAAGATTTCCATACTTAGCGTAGAGTTTAGATGTGATGCTTTTGTTTTGGGCTTCACGGGCTATGGGTTGATTTTGGGCATGGACTGGTTATCCAGTAATGGTGCCGTTCTTGATTGCGAAAGGAGAGTTGTTAGGCTGATGACCCGCTTGGGGAACACTCTCGAGATCTCTTGAAATCCCATGGATTCTGTTATGCTAAGTTATCTTGAATCTCTTGACGCTTCGGTCGAGAGTTTGCGATCTGTTAGAGTGGTCCGGGAGTGCTCGGATGTGTTTGAGGAGGTGAAGGGCTTACCTCCGAAGCGGGAGATAGACTTCCGAATATATCTGGTGGACAATGCTAAACTAGTATCTTTGCCAATGCGCCACATGGCTCCTCGTGAGAGGAGGGAACTCCATAAGCAAGTAGGGGAGTTGCTTGAGAAGGGGTTCATAAGACAAAGTATATCGGAGTGGGGTGCTCCAGTAGTTTTTGCCACGAAGGCGGATGGGTCCCTCAGACTTTGTGTAGACTATAAAGAACTCAACAAGCTCACAAAGAAGAATAGACACCCATTGCCGAGGATTGATGATCTTTTGGATCAGTTGGTTGGCGCCTCAGTGTTTTCGCAGTTGGACTTGGCCACGGGGTTTCATCAGTTGGGAGTGGCTGAGGATAGTATAGAGAAGACTGCCTTTAGGACTCCGGATGGTTTCTATGAGTGGCTTGTGATGCCATTTGGTTTGACGAACGCCCCCGTATACTTTGTTGATTTGATGAGTAGGGTGTTCAGGGAGTACCTAAATAACTTCGTAGTGGTCTTTGTGGATGACATCTTGCTCTTTTCTAAGAGAGAAATAAGTTTTCGTATGTGCTTAATAGGTTAAGCAAAGCCAGTTATTTGATCAATGGTGGTTTTGGAGCGAGACTGGCAAGGACATCCAGAGTTGGACGAGTGCTTAATTATTTAGCCGTTTTTACTAGTATCATCTCACGTAGGTCGTCTGAATTCAAAGGAGGTATCCCTTGGGTGTTTGTCTGATATTGGTTTAGGCCTTTGGGGCTTGCACTTGGGGGATGTCGAGTTCGACTAGGATGGTCTGCGTGAGAGATGGATAGTTGTGACGATTTTGCATGGAAGAATATCCTGGTTTTCTCTAGAAGTGGAGAAAAACATGCCCTACATCTTAGGGAAGTGTTGGAGACTCTTCGAGCGCATAGTCTTAAGACAACAAAGGTGGATGGAATTCTTAGCATCCTATGATTTCGAAATAGCATATACCCCTGGCAAGGGTAACGTGGTGGCAGACGCCTTAAGCAGAAAAAGGTTGTCCTTGAGTCCGTTGTTCGTTGAACAACGAAACTTGGAATTTATCTCGATGTTTGATTTCAGACCTTCCGTTGACTTTGTACCCGGTTTGCTAGCATCTTTAGAGGTCAGACCTACTCTTTTGGGACGGATTGGCGAGGCACAGCGGGACGACCCACAGTTGGTTGAGTTGGTAGAGAGGCTCATAAGGGGGGAGTCGTCCAGCCATTTGAGTAGGTACACCCTAGACGATAGGGGGTGCTTGCGCAGAGACGGTAGACTTTGCGTACCCCTATGGGTATCTTTAATACATAACTTTACTATTTTGCCTCGGTTATGTATACCGTTAGGTGTCTTTAATTACATAACCCTTTTTATCTGGTTAAGTTTGTGGGCCTATATGTATTAATATTACCCACCTACCCTTCAGTTGTACTTAACCCTCCCACTGATTTAATCCTATTTATTTAACGGTTAAGTTTGTGGGCCTATATATATTAATATTACCCACCTACCCTTCAGTTGTACTTAACCCACCCACAATCCAATTTGTTTTGCTTAACCCTAACTTATGTCAACCATCATACAGTCCATATGTATAAAGTTAGGTTAAGTAGCGTTAATTTATTATTGAGACATCTAATCGTATTTCACATGCCACCCAAGGCACCCACTTAATTCCACATGCCACCCAAGGCACCCACTTAATTCCACATGCCACCCAAGGCACCCACTTAACCCCTCATGTCCCACTACATGTTTATCTGGTCAAGTGTTTCTTAATTCATTAAGACCGTAACCTTGTAAAGACCTCTCACATTAGATTGGCATTTGTGGCAGCTGGATTGGCCTGGCGGGTCCGGACAGTCTTACACCACAAAAGAGTCTAACCTCGTGTCTTTACAACTGTCACACATTTAATTTATGCCTAAGACCTCCCACATTAGACTGGCATTTGTAGCAGCTGGATTTTCCTGGCGGGTCCGGGCAGTCTTACACCACAAAAGAGCCTAACCTCGTGTCTTAGACGATTAATTACTCCCAATTAATCATCCCCAAATTTGAATTACTTTCCCTATTCAAATTATCAATTAATTCCAAATTTCTCTATGGCCATAATTGGCTCAATTTTGTCCATCTATTTATGGTATGAAAAATCATACCAATTTTCACCACAAATTTATTTTATGCCAATTCTCAATATTAAATCTTCAGACTTTAATTGCTTAAACAATCCTCTTTTGATTAGTTAAGTTAATTAATTAATCCTTTCCTTTTCATAGGTGCCAATACCTATCTTATTAACAATTTGAATTTCCTATCCATAAATGGTCATATTCAAATTATACCATTTTTACCCAATTTTCCCCATGTCATAATCGGTAATTATTTATATGTTTCCCTACCATAATCATGTGTCCAATTTACATAATCACTAAGTAAATTATGCCTATTACAAATTCCCTTTTTTCCCCGCTTCTTAACTAGCGTAACCGTTTGCGTTTTTGGCGTCATCGAGTCTACAAAATAGTCTCGCCATAACAATAAAATAAAGGGAATGACAAGGTGATCGTTTTCAGTACAATTTTTGGCATAATCATGACAACTAGGGAAAATGACATGATAACTTCACATGTAATTGTGATTCACCACATAATTAACAACTTGCACAGATTCATGATTTTGTAACGTAACAACTTGCATAGGTTCTTGAATTAACAACTTAGATAGGTTCACGATTCACAACATAATAACTTGCATGATTCATAACACAACCTCTTGCATAGGTGACTTACATAGGTTCATGATCCCCAACACAACAACTAGCATAGGTCCATGAATTAACACCCTATCAACTTGCATAGGTAACTTACATAGGTTCATGATTCATAACATAACAACTAGCATAGATTCATGAATTAACAACGCAGCAACTTGCATAGGTAACTTGTATGGGTTCATAGTTTCTCAACATAATAATTTGCATAACTTCATGATTCACAACAATAATAAACTTGCATCATATCATGATTCACAACAATAATGAACTTGCATAACTTCATGATTCACAATAATAAGGAACTTGCATCATTTCATGATTCACAACAATAAGGAACTTGCATCATTTCATGATTCACAACAATAAGGAACTTGCATCATTTCATGATTCACAACAATAAACTTGCATAACTACAAACATATACCAAAATCATAGTCTACCACAATTCACTTTTATTTATTTAAACCTAAAAGTGACTAGAACTCACCGAATAAGGGGTCTTGAGGTCTGGGATCTGAATTCTGTAATTGATTAGTGTTCCCTTGTTGTAGACAATTTCGTTGTTGTAGTTTTAGGTTTGATTTGAATTGAATTGTTGTCTTTAATTTGCGTCTAGTTGGTGGTGTCTACTCTAGGGTTTGGAGTGACAACATGACGACCACTGATCTAATTTTGATTTTGATTCTAGGGTTTGAGTCTACACATGTTTATATAGAATTTCAATTTAATTATAGCCGTCGGATGACCCTAAAGTTAACCGCAACCATTTAGTCCAGATTAGAACTATCCAGAAACCCTAATGACTCATTAACTAGTCAGAAATGACTCAGCACTGACTCACCGTTTGAACCAGAGCCTCAGAAATATGTGCAGATTTTTATCTCGGCCTGGGCACACCTGCTTAGTGCGCCAATGCAATATTGCATGGGCGCACTTCCCAAGTGCGCCTGTGCAATTTTGTTTTGGCGCACTTCTCAAGTGTGCCAATGCATTCTGGCCCGTTTCTGGTTTTTCTGCCTAACTTCGTTCATCTATATCTTCTTCATACGGCATCCGTTTTACAAAAACTTGGATTCTATCTCAACCAGAATTCCGAGACGAGCGCAATGGCATAACCCGTTTTCCTTAATTCCCACATTTGAAATTAAGTATTCTTAATTTAGTTAATTTAATTATTCAAAAATTCGAGGTGTTACATGTACTAATCTGTAACACTCAAGTTTTTCGGCCTTAGGCTGTATATGCTCCCTACTATTTTAGATCCCAAGTTTCTAGCTTGAACATCAACTATAAATAACCCTATTTTTGATAAAATATGGATCTTTTGCCAAATTCAATTACATTGTATTACACCTATCTGAGCACTGTACTCTATGAAACTGAGCAATAAAGTGATTGAACTTGCAAAGTGCACGTAGGCCGGGTTATGCCGAACCACTATAAATCATTGTTTCCTTCTTTTTATTTTAATTCTACTATTTCTTACTTGTTTTCCATTCATTTTAGTTTAACGTTTGTTGAACTCTTTGGATGTTGTCGAAATCTTGATGTCGACATTCTGGTGCTTTCATTGAGACAAGAAAAAAATTCACTTTTTTCGTTTTCTTCAGAGCCGTACAACACTACAACAATATAACCACTTCACAACTGGTAATGCCAGTTGCAATAGACCTATTACAACTAGTTAACCCCAGTTTGGATATCCCAAGTAGTAATAGATCGGTTATGTTTTGCAACTCTTCTCAATAGTTGCAAGAAAAAGTTGCGGTAGAGACTTTTTCAAGTGTCAAAACTAGTTGCAGCAGATCATTTTGCAACTGTTATTGGCTGGTTGCAAAATAAAAAACACAATAAGCTGCAGCATAATTGATTGTTTTATCTTAATTCATTATTACTAGTATATAATACTTCAATATTAAAAACTCATATCAATAAAGCAACCAAATAAACATTCTAAAGATTAAACAATATAAACTTATATACACAAATTTCTAACATATTTCAAAATGCTTGATAAAGTTACATTTGAACTTCTAACATATTAAAACACATAGTACATCGACATAACCTATATCCAATTGACCGTTTTAAAATATTTTACTGTATAAACAATATAAAAAATGCTATAAGAACGGCAAACACCTTCTATACTTTCTTGCATCCATTGATGTGCAACACTGCAAAATCCAACTTTGTTGACTAACTTGTTTCCTGTAAAATATAAACAATATAAAAAATGCTTTTGTCCAACTTTTTTGAAATACTAAACATCGTATTTGAGACAAAATATTCGGCAACAATGAAAGAAAATAATAGTGCAACATTAAAAAGAATAGTTTTTGTTTATGTATTAATACTCACATATACCATGCACTATTTTTTATTATATCTGTGTTGCATCTTAACTGGCTCATGCACTCATAGACGTGCTTTACACGTAGTGACACGACTACATAAAACATTTAGCCAACATATATTTTCATTTATCCTGGCATAGTCCCTCAGCAAAACTAGCCTTAAGGTTACCACAATTGATAGTGGTGCAATATACTTACATGATATATTATTAAGGATAGTAAAACCAAACATTTCCTCATCGTCGTTTTTATGGATGTAAAATTCAATGCAATACACATTTTAAAAACAAAATGGGCATGTTTCTTATAGATAATCCAATTATAATGCACACACTGATGCATTTAGCTTCTACTCCTTTAGTAGCCTTAAATACTAATCGACCAATAGATGATAAAATTACTAAAATGTCATACTGTAAAAAAAAAAAAAAATTGAAACGTTGTAAACATATATTGTGCATCCAGATATCTCTCAACACAAAGTACTAACAACCATTTCAAAATAAATAACCCTATTGAAAGTCAATGATTGTTTCTCAAGGAGCAACAAGGTTCGACTCTTCCTTGACTCTAGATCACCAATCGGATACTTGTGTATTCTTAAGCATGAACCATAAATTAATCAAATAGTTTATTCAACTAGCGTTGGTTAATGATTCAAGCTATTTTAGTGATGACAAAAAAAATTAGATCCTACTCAATTTTATGTGCATATAATTATCTAAAGTCCTAACATAATTCTAACAAGCAACTTAACATTCTTGAAAACAACTTTAATATTATCAAACCTTCACTGTCATACTTTCCTGGTTGGTTTAGAGCATCTCCAACAATGATCAATTATTACGGATTCGTAATATATACACTCAGAAATGCTTCCAACAGGGCGTAGATTTTTAGATTAATTTAAAATTCAATGATTTTGATCATAAAAACGTAATTGGTTGGGGCAGCCGTTAAATAGGCGCATAATATAGGGGCGCCTGTTGAAACAGTGCCCGGTATAGAGGTGCATGTTGAAACGGTGCTCGGTATAGAGACGCCTGTTGAAACGGCGCCCGGGACCAGGCACCTGTTCAATAGGCGCTTGGAAGTTTTTTTTTTGTAGCAAACAAATTAATAATTCGCCTGGTCCCATGTATTCTTTGTAGAAAGCTGCCGCCAAAATAAGATGAGTCACATGTTCATTGACTAACGCATTTTAATTATGGCTCACAGGTTACGTGGCCAAGTAAGAAGCATTCAACAAGGTTTTTTTCTCATAGGCCCCACGTCCGAATTTTTTTTGTTCAGGCGCCTGTTGAACAGACGCATGAATAGGAAAACTGTTGGGGTGACACCCCAATTACATTTTATAAGTGAGACATTTGTAATTTTGGATGATAAAACCATTGGAGATGCTCTTACCAACCATATTTTCTATGTTTTATTTAGAAAAGCGGCAATTCTATCTGAATAAAAGTTAATACAAACAAAATAATAATAGAATGGACAAGTATGAAAATAGGTCAAGACATATAAGTAATACTTTCTAATAAGGAGGTCACTAAAACCAGAGATAACTTTCTAGTTATGATAGTGTCAAACTGCATTATGCATGTGTCTAGGTTCCTATAAATTTATAGCCAATATAAGATTTATATTATGCATTTTAATACGACCCATTTTAAGGATTTATATCACGTATTTTGAATTTTTCAAGTTGTACTACTTTCTAGCTAGTTCTCAGTGTTGCAAGGCTTATATAAGCCGGGTAAAATATTTGACAAAGTAATTAGATCATTTTATGTTCTCTGTTTCATTTGATCCTAAACAATTAGCATAAGAAAGCCTACTACATTAACCAAAACCCACATCTCATTATAGTATTATATTTCCATCTATATGAAATAATCAACTAATTAGGAGTTAAAAAGTGTAGTGCTATCGGCACCCAACTTTGGGCTAGTGGCATGGCCGGTGACCAATTACGACAAGAACCTTGTTGGCTCCATCGGTTGTCTATTGACCGTAGTGTATGGGTGCTAAAAATAACACAGTAAAAAAGGGACTTTGTTAATGACACCTCGTTTTTGGGTAAGGGGTGTCATATTTTAAGTACACACCCATCCAATATTTTAGTGTTAACTGGCAACACAAGTATTACTTTTAAGAGACAAAATTACTCCTGTTGTAGTTCAAAGCTCGCGCACGAACCAGTAAAAAAGGTAAAAGTATACTGTTTTTATTTAATAAAAATGGTAGCATTAGAACATCTTTTCTATCTCTATAACAAAATTAACAAAAACAACGAAAACGGTTATACTCTACCATGTTTGCACTCTAAAAACGGTTACATGCTACTGTTTTTCGTATTTTCACATCTATGTCGTGCTTCGAAAAATGGTGACTCGCGACCGAATTTCACCACGTCGTGCTTCTTCTTCAGATTAAGGGTAATTTTGTCTTACTATTGTGTATTGTTAAGGGTGTTTAGATTGTAGTGTACTCCCCTTAACAAAATTTTAAAAACTAAAATTTGTGTCATCCCTTATCCAAAAAAAACAAGGTGTCATTAACAAAGCCCTAAAAAAGGCGGAAACCAAAAGAATGCAGCCAAATTAGAGTGAAATTGAAGCTAAACTTTCAAGATCGAGTCTTGCATAAGAAGAGGGGGTGGGGAATCCGAAACACCTCGAATATTATTTCAAATCAGCATCATTGTTCAAATACTGCGATTACATGAAGATCTTGTACTGAAACTATTCGTTTTTACAGCCATAATACAAGAGAAATGGATTAAACAACTTACCTGGGTTAAATCCATCTCCCTTTTCGTCTCTTCAACAAATCGAGCTTGAGTTGCAGCTTTAACTGATGAAGCTTTGCCCATTTAAAAACTCTAAGGCGATACACTTCCTATTCATAAAAATCAGGTCCAAATCCTTTCTTGTATCAAATTGTCCTATTGATATTCAAATTTTCTTTGAGTTCCTACAAATTAGTTTTGAATATAGTTGGATCTGCTTTTGATATTTTTAGATTTGTGAATTTATCTTGGTATTTGATGTCAAGTAGAGATCATTTTTTCGAGTGAAATAGTTGGAAGAAGCCGTTGATTGAGTTCACAATAGACCTATGACTTCAATGTTGCTAAAGCAAGCGATTAACCATACAAGTGCGGATGTAGATAAAGAAGAAAGCTGATCAAAGGGATGAAGGTTGTGGCGGTTGCTTCAAATGTGAAGTAGAGAAAGCGGACCTTGAAATTTTAAGGGATGTATTTAGATTATACGTTTTAGAGGTGAAAGTGTGAAGTGAAATAGTTAACGAAAATGATGCAGCAATGTATCCCCACCGACATGGAACTAATTATATATATATATATATATATATTATTTTCTTTAAAGCCAAAAGTATCTTGGTTTGGAGCCAAAAAAATTAGGTTGAACCATAAAAAAGCTTTGTGTTTTTGTGCAATCCAAAGTTAATGCTACAATATATATTACAATATATTTTGTTTTAAATTTTATGTATTATTTAAAGTTATTATTGAAAATTCAAAATTAGCCTTTCCCTTGTAGTGTTATATTATTGTTAAAATCTACAATCTTGAGTTTTATTGAAATTTAAAAAAAACATGAATATATTTAGTTCTATTTTTGATCTAATTTTTAAATTATTGAATAATAAATATAATTATTAAATATTAAATAATGAAAATACTTATAGTTTTTTACTACTTTAATTATTTATCTATGTTATTAGCTTATAAAAAACAATATTGTAAATAATGTTCATTATTAGATTATATTTTAAGTGATATTAAGATTTATTAGTTATTACATATTCAGTATTAATTATTAAAAGTTATATCAATTATTCAATTATTACTAAGCATTTATTAGTTATTAAAGTATTAATTAATATTAATAATTGTTTTTACTTAATACTTCTTATGTTATAACTAAATATTACTTATTACTTTATACTTTATATTTAATCCTAATTATGTCTACCTTAGGTGGGGAAGGAAAATAATTTTTAAAAGTATGTTTTTCGTGACTAGCTTTACCAATTGTAAAAGAATACATTAATCGCAGTGGAAAAAACAATTTTTAAAGACACTTTTTCATAGAAAATTTGGAAGCACGTTTGTAAATAATATGTTTTTTGCAACTGTTATCGAAGAGTAGTTGATAAAAATATGTTTTTGTAAATGGTAGGGAAGTGCAGTTGCTAAAAATATGCTTTTCGCAATAAAAAGAAAAAACCTGTTGTTAAATCTAATCTATTGAAACTTCTATGAAAGGTACGCTGGTAAATATCATCAGCTCAATACTCGTGTGATGCCGGCTGTAATAGAGTATTTTTCTTGTAGTGCAATTTTCAATATTTCCTAAAACTTCTTCATAGTCTACACACTTGACGTGATGGTGAAGAAAACCAAATCCTCAACCGCTGGACTTTCCCATCTCGATCATCGAGAGGCATTGCTCGAATGACAAACTCCTGAAAATCCTAATGATAATCTCCTGGATACAACTGATGTGGATGATTACTATATTATAATATATAGTATAGCAGTTTAATATGCAATTGAACACCATTGCGGCTTTTCTCTTAATGGACCGGTCATTCTTATTTTTGATAAAGAATGAGTCATCAAGAAAGAAACTCTACTACAGACAATCCTTCTTCTAGAAGGGAAGAAGAGGGTCGTGGATCAGGCATGGCTACACTTGATTACTCATCTATGATCGAGGTTAAGAAGGCACTAGTTTTGAGGAGAATTCCCACTCTAGAAGTAGAAGTAGATAGTGGTGCTCATGTGAAGGCACCTTGGATTGACATTGTTGAGAAGGATGAGGATTATCCTTGTAACACCCCAAAATTTTAACAATAGTAAAGTGGATAAATTAAATAATAACTAATTTAATATTCAGAATTAAGGAAAACGGACTACGCCATTGCGTCCGTCTCGAAATTTTGATCAAGATTGACCCTTGTTTGCGTAAAACGGATAACATATGAAGAAGTTATGGACGATACAAGTTATGCAGAAAAAGCAAAAACTCCCGGCGCACTTGACAAGTGTGCCCATGTATTTTTACACTGGCGCACCTGTAAAGTGCGTCTGGAATAGTTTTTTTTGGGTATTGGGCCTTTGCCCAAGTGGGAGGCAACCTGCGACCTGATTTACCCTAGGGCTTATGTGGCAGTCGGTTCCAGAGGGTTCTGCAGCTATAAATACATAGCTATTTCACATATTTCTTCACCAGAAATCATGGCGGCCAAACTCTACCGGAGTCTGAACTGAACTAGCGTCTCTATCTTCTTCTATCAACTAAAGCATATCAAATTCTGAGATTCAAGCATATACTCAGTACCAACTTCTTTTCTATCATCTTAGCAATCCAATCATAGTGAGTTCTAGTTGCTTTTAGGTTTAGATAAACAAAAGTAAATTATAAAAGAATGTGATTTGGACATGTGTAAACCATGAATCTATGCTATTATCATATCTTATGCTATGTCATGATAGATCTATTTCTCTAGATACAATTTAATTGTGGTTATTCTACTATGCTATTATTGTGGATCTTGGTTTGTAACTATATTGTGGTTAATATAAATCTGTTAATTTGGATAGTTATATCATTGGATATATCAAATCATTTATGTAAATCATGAACATAAGTCACCTTGAATTTGGTTAGGATTGGATCTAAATCTTTGTCTTAATTATAGCTTCTATGACATGCTATGATGTGGATTTGTGTAGATCTATTTCTAAACCAGTAGATCTAATTTATGTGGACATTGAAACTGTTAGTCAGATCTAGAATATCACCTTGTGTTATCATGTTAGATCTATTTTATGTGATTTAATTTATCGCCTTACGTTATCATGTTAGATCTATTTTATGTGATCTAATTTATCACCTTGCTTGTGTTATCATGTTAGATCTATTTTATGTGATCTAATTTATCACCTTGTGTTATCATGTTAGATCTATTTTAACCTCTAGATCTGAATTATGTGATCTAATTTATCACCTTGTGTTATCATGTTAGATCTAAACCGATTGGACATCTAAATTACTAATTTAGATCTTACTATGCATATTGTGACATCAAAGTTATGTTAGAATCAATTGACTGCTAACCGTTCATCAGTTTTATGCCCACATTGTTATGATGACAATTTCATGTCCATGCCAATATGTATGTTCACCTTATTATCGTGCTAGTTTATGTTTATGCTAGGATGATCATTTTAGTTTTATTCCCATTATTTTCCCTATTATCATTTATAACTAGACTTTTGTCTAGCCTAGGCATGTTGCCAATTTTGTGAGGACGTTACTTAAGGAACGGGGGAAAAAGGGTTAAAAATGGCATGATTTGAATATGAACATTTTTGGACATGACATTCAAATTATTGGGTAAAATAGGTAATGACACCTATAAAAGGAAAGGATTAATTAATTGGTTAATTAATTAAAATTGGAATGTTTATAATTACAATTAGGAATTGTAATTGTACTTATGACACGAGGTTAGGTTGCATTAGTGGTGGAAGTCTGCCCGGACCCGACCGACATATCCAGCAGCCACTAATGTTGAACCTAATGTGGGAGGTCTAAGTATGCAAATACGAATCGGGCTAAGACACGAGGTTGGGCCCAACTGTGAAATAAGACTACCCGGACCCAACCGGCATATCCGGCATCCACACGTTGTAGGCCTAATGTGGGAGGTCAAGCCCATTACAAACCATAAATGGACATGGTAATAAATCGAACTACTTAACCTAAACTAATCCATAAGGGATTGTATGAATAAGAACTGAAGTTAGGGTTAAGTAAATCTTAGGTAGGTGGGTAATATTAGTATATATAGGCCCACAAACTTAACCATTAAATAAACATGCTTGGATTAGTGGGACGGTTAAGTAAATATTGGGTAGGTGGGTAATATTAGTTTATATAGGCCCACAAACTTAATCGTTAAATAAAAATGCTTGAATCAGTTGGTGGGTTAATTAGATTTAAGGGGGTGGGTAATATTTACATATAAACCAACGAACTTAACCTAATAAGGTTATGTAACTGAAGACACCTAGTGGTATACATAACCGGTGGGAAAAAAAATAAAGTTTTTTTTTGAAAAAAGCAATAATGTGTGATCCTCCTATAGGAAGAGAGCACACATATGTATATAAAGGTAAAAACAGGGTACAATATCCGAACACAGACCCAAACAAGAATGCCTAAAGAATGTAAGGAATGATAGATAGATGAGTTCCGGTAAGGCCACCACCCATCATACCACAATCTCGAGTTCCGGCAAGGCCACCACCCGATATTGGAAAAAAAATAAAGTTATGTAAACAAAGACACCTTTTAGGGTAAATATAACTTGTAGAAATGATAGGGTTATGTATTAAAGACACCTATAGTTAAGCATAACCGGTTGGAAGATTGGGGGGTTATGTATTAAAGACACCTGTACGTAAGCATAACCGGTAGAAAGATTAGAGTTATGTAATTAAAGACACCCTTTAGGGTATGCATAACTGGTAGAAATAAATGAGGCTATGTAATTAAAGACACCTAGTGGTATACGTAGTCGGTGAAAACCTAGTGGGAGATACAAGACAAGGGGAGAGCTTGTATCATATTGTGTGGGACCCATTTCATTTAGTGACCCGGAGTAGGTATCAAACAAAGTACTCCGTACTAGGCGGAGAAGGGGCACGCTTACTGACTGATTGTAAGAGATCCAAACGTAGAGGACGGTGTGGGCGATGCAAACCGACCGGGCCATGTGTGTGCATGAGCCGGACATAGGGGGATACGATGACCGTGACACTTGTAGATATGGTTGTGCACATTATTACGATGAGGGGTTGCCACTTTAGGAAGTGATATCTCCTATTGTGGGGCAAGCGCAAGGTATCCACGAGGGTTAGGGAACCGATCGATCAGGGTAGTTGTTAGGATATATTAGGACGTATACCAAAGTCTACCACCTTATAGTTGAAGATATCATCTCTTTTTGGATATACTAGTAACAGTGCAAAGTAATCATTAGAAGCATATACACATTATCCTATCTACCTTGTCACACCTATCATTTATGTAGTGACCTATCTTATCCACTTTATATGCCATCATGTTACTTTCATTTATTTACTGGCTAAAAGTAACTAGACTCGCCAGACTTTATGTCTGACCCTTTTTGTTTCCTCTTCTTTCTTCCATTTCTCGACCTAGGTTCTCAAGGGAGGGAATTCTTAGGCTTAGTCAGGATTCTGCTATCGTCTTGCTTGGAGCTTCTAGATGTATTGCTCAAGCCTCTATCTTTGCTACTATGGATTTTGATTTGGGGATTATGCTTTCTTTGTTATTGTACTCTGATATTTAAAGTACAAGACATAAGTTTTAATGATGTACTGAGTTTATGTATTTTTAGACATATGGTGTAACCATGCTTTATGATTAATATAAGTTTTTAATTCCGCTGCTATTTTATATCTTTCTTGTGACGTTTCTGTCCTGTTTACCTATAACTCTTCACAAAACTTAATGCATTCCCTTAGTGAGTGACATTAAAGGATATGGGGTGTCACAATCCTTCTTCGAAGGAAGAGGATACTTTGCCGTGGAGAGCGACTTTGAAGCACTTCATTGTTGAGTCAATAATCGGGAGGATATTGTAGGATCTAAATTAACCCTAGAGGGGGGTGAATTAGGTTTATCGAAGATTTTCACAGAGTAATTAAATAATAACAACACAGATAATAATCAGAATAAATACGGAAAATAAATAACACACAGATATACCCAGTTTTGGCAAAACCCTACCTACTGTTGCATTCTCGAAGGTTTCTACTAGGAGTTAAAACAATCTCTACGCTTACAATCCCCTGTAAACTCGTGACACTTGCTCCCATCTGTTCTTAACCCTACGCTCAAAACCCTACACTGGTTTTTATCCTCGAAACCAGATTTCCCTGAATTACAAATTCTGTAATTCGTCTCCCTAGTTTTACAGACTAACTAGAAAACTGCTAGATTTTTAACAGACTCTAGAAACTGATTGATGGCCTATAAACTGATAAACAATTCAAAATAAAACAAAACAAAACCCCTTGGTTTAAAACCCTGGAGATTAAAATAAGGGTTATCCCCTTTATTTGAAAATTTGGTCAGTCCTTGTTTTTATTTCCATGTCGTTCTCTTTCTTCTTGAAAAATGGCGGCGTCTACTAATGTTTTTAGAAATCTGCTCCAAACCGATTAAATGCTTGATGAACTGGTTAATTTCTGAAGCTCGAGACTTTTTGGCTTCAATCTCTAGCAGCTTGAATCATCAATTGCTATCTCTGTTGCTTTATGCTTTAACTCGATCCAAGTGATTTTCTGGTATGATTTTTCTCTTCGATTTTCTCTTTAATTTGTTCGAACTTGGATGGTTTTAGGCCGATGATGATGTGGTGTATATATAGGATTTAGAATCCGAAATTGCTCTGATTTCGTTAATAGATTTGGTCTACGATTGTTGCATGAATTTTTGGGGCTTTTGAAAACTTCGGCTACTCTGGAGATTTCTTCAATTAGTTCTGTATTGAATGGCCTTCCTTATATAATATCGATTTAAAAATGCCATATATATATATATATATATATTTCTGGAAATAATTATTTGCATGTAAAAACCCTGACTTTGAATTTGTGGCTTGACTTCTTTAATATTGCTTTTTTTTTTAAAAAACTAATGCAAACAATTACTATCTTGATCTTCCTTTGAACAGAACAACACTTGAACTTGCCATTATGAAAATCTTTGCTTTGATTGTTCCTTGGTGTTGACTTGAATCGATTTAGCTTTACCATTTTAACTTGTGAGAGAATTTCACAAATCTAGTAACTAAAAAATAACTTGCCAAACTTAAAAAAGGCAATGATTTGTTTTCATGCTTTATCACCTAAATTCACATTATTTTGCTATGTTGAGTATTTGTGTCATGAACCCGTTGACAGCTTAAACCATGCTCCATTTTTGTTGTTCTAAATGCGTTGACCATATTTGAACTGCTTGTACTCTTGAATGTTTCCCTTGCTTCATGTGTTATAGCTACACCACTGTGTTCTGATTTGTTGAGAACTTTAACCTGACTTGCATTGTGTATACAACTACTTTGAACTGTCTTCATCTTGGTCATGAATTTTAACTTGTTTGACTTTGATTCATCTCCTTTGTATGCAGTATTGCACCACGTGTATACATACAAACATACATACATACATACATATACATATATATATATATGCAACTGAAATGTAACCATGTATTTGTTCCACCAATGCTGATTTGAACATTGTCTAGTAATCTGGTCTTTGTTCCTGTTTCACCTTGCTGCACTATGAATTTCAAACTACTTCTCCATGCACACATTATCATGTGCATCTATCATCTGTGTTTGCCTGTGCTTCTTCACATGTGTGCTGTTTTGGCAATTTGTATATGTTATGTGATATTCACCACTGTATATCATTTCTATCCTACTTGTCACTTGTGGTAGTTATGCCTTGACAAAACTGAAGTTGTCCCTTGTGTCGTAGTTTAAACTCTCATTACTTTGCGGTGCATTTGTGCTTGAACCATATTCATGCTCACATCCACCAGATATGTAGTACTTGACCACTCTGTTTCACCTGTGCCTTGTTATGCCTGCTTGTATTTGATGTTGCATACTTGTATATTTGCTGAATTATGTTCCATTTCTTGTGACATTGTTTTTCTGACTTGTATTTTCGTCTCTGTACTGACTTGGGCTTAGCTCCATGCACAACCATGCACTTGAAACATTATTGCCGCACCATTCAGACATCTGCCTGACCACTTTAGCTTTATATGTTTGTTTGCACTTTGGCTAGACCATGCCATGTATATTTGTGCTCGACCACACAAGCTTGCTGTTGACTTTATATTGAGTTGTTTTCATGTGTGCACTGAGTCGAGATGGTCCACGTGGCTACTCTTCAGCCGCACGCTAATTTTTGATTGGCAAGGCAGTGCACATGTGTATATTTATACACGTGTGTATATGCAACCATCAGACAATTTTTCCTGTCCCTGCATATCAGACCAAATCTAAATAAATGATGAGAAACACACCGTAATTCTAAGGCAAATAAAATTTAAAAAATAAAATTTTGTTTGCTTGTATTTAATTTATTTTTGTTGTAGTCTACTGTGTGTGTTTTTCTATTTGTGGCAGGTATGAAGATAGGGCTGACTGAAAGCTGTGAAGACAGAAGACTGAAGATGACAAAAAATATATATATAAGAATATCTGTATATGAGTGAGTCTGTAAACTGAATGTAGTGTATATGAAAATGTACCGAGTGATGAATGAACTGTAGTATGGAGCTGTGAGAGAATTGTACTGATTATATGTAATAAACAAATTTGATGGAAATAAAATATTATTTTATTGTTGTCAAACAAACTTGTCTATCGTATTCAGTTTATTTATAAGTACAAATTCCTGTGAAGTATTTAAATAGTGGAGTTATAAATAGTTGTACTATATGAATGTTTGAAATATAATATTTAATTTAAATAAAATATTGTATGAATATATGTATGTCTGTACAATCATATTCTATTTAAATATAAATATTATATTCCTGTCTGTGATGTATATAAAGAACAGTACAGTAACAAACACATTTAAAATAATATTTATTTGGTTGTTATCATCAAATAAAAATCATATAATTGTGTATACAACTACATCATATACAACAATCTCTGCCTTTTGATGATGACAAACAAATAAAAGATTTTGAGCACAATAAATGTGTTTGATAGTGAATATTGAAATCCCCCTATTTTAGCTCCCCTTACAACTGAATTCCTCTATATATGTGGAAAATATGAATAATGAAATCCAATTGACCATTCTTCCTCTAGATATTTGATTTCCAATTTTGACGATGACAAACAAATAAAAGATTTAGAGCACAATAAATGTGTTTGACAGTGAATATTGAACTCCCCCTATTTATTAGCTCCCCCTACAACTGAACTCCCCCTTTATATGGGGAAAATATGAATAATGAAGTCCAACTGACCATTCTTCGTCTAGATATTTAATTTCCAATTTTAAAATATTCTTAAATTAAATACTCACCAATCAAAATCTTGACCATTCTTCCCCTTTTGTTATCATCAAAAGGATAATAGAAATCAAAACAATGATGAATACAAACCATAAATATAAATTGAAATTAAGAGAGAGAATATATATATATATTGCAAATCCCATTTAATCAAACAAAAATCATAATAATCTTTAAATCAGAAGCAAATTTCACTTTCAGAATGAATAGATTTACGATGAATTTTATAAAATAAGGAGAGTTCAATAAAAATTGAATATTTGAATATGAATTTTGAAGATTTTAAATATGTTCAAAATGTGTTAAGCACTTGCTAACCACGCATAACCCAAAGGTCTTTAAATAGGGTTAGTAGTAACTTAACTTTATCCTCTCTAATGAGTTCCATCCACGCGCAACCCAAAAGTCTTTTAAGTGAGTCTAGAAGCACATAGAGATTATGGTAAGTCACCCACGCATAACCGCAAGGACTTTTAAAAGGGAGTAAATGCCAAGGATAAATTATTTTATTTATTTATATTTTATTTTTAATTCCAAGAATAATTAGAACTCCCCAAATTAAATCAAACCATGATGAATGACAGAAATATGGTAGATATAGAAGATGGTCGTGAAATAAGCTCTAATTCAAAGATATTATAAAATCTGTCCAATCATCATGAGATTTAAAATAACATCTCCTCTAGTTATGAATTATACCATAGTCACAACTCATCACAAATTCATAAATCTATTAATAATTTTGATGAGTCACAAAACGGTTCAAATCAATCACTAATTTCAATTTTTGAACAAATAATCAAAAATAATTTTAAAATTTAAAACATCAATTTCAAGAGGAGTTTTTGAAAATATCAATGCAAGTTTGAAAAACAGTTTAAAAATCAATCAGTAGAATATGAAATTATCTAATATTTCTAATGTTGATTGTTCCTAGACAATTTAAAAACAACTTATATATTTAATTCAAATTGTCTATGGAATTTAAAGATATTTAATTACTGATTTTTAAACTCAAAGTCTAGTCACCAAGATATTCAAACGAATCAAATCAATTTCCTTATCAGAGCAGCAGAAGATCATTTCCAAAGCAAATCACAAGTTAATTTTTCAGATAATTTTTAAACAAGCACAAGAAATAGTCAGCGATCAAGTCTAAAGATAATTATTTGAAATCACTTCAAAAAATAATCAGTTTTTTTTATAATCCAAAAAATAAATTCAACAATCAATAATGAATGGTTTCAAAATCAGCCAAGTAAAAAAAATGAAATTTTCACAAGTAGTCAATCATGGCTTTCAAGTAGTCTATTGTATTGATTTCGATTTTTCAATATTTTCCAAAAGTGAATAAGAAGAAACTCAAAACACCAAAAAATGTGTGAAATTTCATTTGCATACAAGAACATCATAAATTTTAAAATTTCAATTTATCGTGTTCAAGATAAAAAATTGCGGCCTTATCAACAAAAAATCAGCATAAAAATAAAAGAAATAAAAATACTAAGAAAGGAAATAATCTAAAAAAATACGAGTTTAGATATCATACCTGATTTATCATAATCAATGTGATCCAATGAATCTCCAACTCTGAAATCTATAGCTAATGAACTTCAAACAATTCAATAAAGTGGAACAACTTGAATTATATCTCTTTTAAGCATAGTTGTTCCTTAGCATCCCTCGGTACCTAAATGTTTACAAGATCGAGTGGTCTAAAAAAATTGTTTTACCACTCTTACCTTCGTTTACATTTTGGTACCCAAACCAGTTTATATAACAATCCATTACTATCCACTATAGTACCCTTTGGAACCCAAATTTGTTTAGACTTATTCAAAATCATTTTGTTATTTTTTGGAATCCTATCATGTTTAAATGAACTGTTGTTAAACAAGTTATTATTTTGTTTATGATTTAAAAACCCTTTGAAATTATTAGATTTCAAAATTTCAACTCGATCGCTTTCATAACCATTTAAAGGATTTTTAAAAACATTAGGATTTTGTTTTTCAAATGGATCATATCCAAAACCAAGTCCCTTTTTATTCTGAACAAAAAATTGGTTTTGTAACAACATATTCAACATTTCTCTCCTTTAGAAAATTTGGTCAAAGTTGACTCAAGTCATTGAATTTTAAATTTGAGATCTTTATTTTCTTTCATTAAATTTGAACAGCGATTAATAGCAATTTTCCTCTTTCGGCATTAGTTAGTTTTATAAACAAATTTTCGTTTTCAAGTGCTTTGATTTTAGCTTTGGAGTTAGAAATTTCAATTTCAAATTGTTTTCGCTTTTCAAAATCAAGTTTTTCAGATTCTCTAAGCTTTTCAATCTCCTTCTCAAAATCACGATTTTTGTTTTTCAAACTCATGGTTTCACTTTTAAGTAATTCAAAATCAATTTTGAATTTCAAAGGATCATTACTCAAAAATTGACATTTTTCGCATTCTGAAAATGGTGAATTCTTAACTTTTTCAAGTTTTTTTCCTAAACTATTATTTTCTTGAACTAGTTTTAACCTACCAGTTTTCAATTTATTAACTTTTATTTCAAGAGAATCAACGGTTTTTGTGAGGTCGTGATAGATTAAAATTAATTCTTTATAGGTAAAATTCGATACCTCACTTGAATCCTCTTTACTACCTTTCGAATCAGATTGAGCCATAAGACACAAATTAGCTTCCTCTTCATCACTTTCAGAAACTTCTTCTCCTTCCTCGTCATCCCATGTAGCAATAAAAGCCTTCTTCCTTCTTCTGAATTTCTTCTTTTCATTTTAAGCTGTGGGCAATTTGGTTTGATATGTCCGGGTTTCTTGCAATTGTAGCAAAACAGTTCATCATCTGAACTTTCAGACTTGTTAGTTTTTGAAATCTTCTTTGGTGTCTTGTAATTTCCTTTGGCCCACTTTACCAAAACCATGGCTAGCTCTTTAGTGGGATCATCATCATTATTTTCAATAGAATTATTTAGAGCGATCGTCTTTTTCTTTGATTCAGAATCCTTTCGTTCTTCTCTTGCTTTTAACTCCATCTCGTCAGTAATCAGATTTCTGATCAACTCTTCCATGCTTACTTTATTCAGATCTTTTGTTTCTTGTATCATCGTCACCTTAGCTTCAAAATTCAATTGTAGCACTCTCAATATTTTTCTAATCAATTCCGCTTTGGTATAAGTTTTGGCAAGAGCTTTTGTATTGTAGACTAGTGATGAGAAGCGTCCATACATCTCTTTTATATCTTCGTCTTTTTGCATAGAGAAATTTTCATATTCGTTGCTGAGTAGAGCGAGATGAGATTCCTTTACTTGAGATGTACCGTCGTGTGTGACCACCAATGTATGCCATATTTCCTATGTAGTTTCACAATAAGAAATTTGATTAAATTCTTTTTATCAAGAGCACAGATTTAAGCATAAATTGCTTTGGCATCAGTTGATAATAATTTTTTATCAGTAGCATCCCACCTGTCTTTTGATTTAGGAATTTCAACACCACTAACAATAATAGTGGGAGATCTATAACCCGTTTCAATAATATCCCACACATCATAATCGACTGAACTCAAATAAATTTTCATCCTAGCTTTCCAGTATGCATAATCAGTTCCATTAAACATTGGCGGCCTAACTATGGACTGACCCTCAGAAAAAGAATTATTAGACAGATAGAGTTAAAATACCTGCTCTGATATAACTTGTAGGATCCAAATTAACCCTAGAGGGGGTGAATAGGGTTTATAGCAGATTTTCACAGAGTAATTAAATAATAATAGCATAGATAGTAATCAAAATAAATGTGGAAAATAAATAACACACAGATATACCTAGCTTCGGCAAAACCCTGCCTACTGCTGCATTCCCCAAGGTTTCTACTAGGAGTTAAAACAATCTCTACGCTTACAATCCCCTGTAAACTCGCGACACTCGCTCCCGACTGTTCTTAACCCTACGCTCAAAACACTGGACCTTGTTTCTATCCCCGAAACCAGATTTCCCCGAATTAATAATCCCGTAATTCGTCTCCCTAGTTTTACAGACAAACTAGAAAACTGCTAGATTTTTTACAAACTCTAGAAACTGAATGATGGCTTATAAACTGAAAAATAACTCAAAATAAAACAAAACAAAACCCTTTGATTAAAAACCCTAGAGATTAAAATAAGGATTATCCCTTTTATTTGAAAATTTGGTCGACCCTTATTTTTATTTCCAAGCCATTCTCTTTCTTCTTGAAAAATGGCGGCTGCTACTAGGGTTTTCAGAAATCTTCCCCAAATCGATTCAATGCCTGATGAACTTGTTAATTTCTGATGCTCGTGACTTTTTGGATTCAATCTCTGGCGACTTGAATCATCAATTGCTATCTCTGTTACTTTATGCTTTAACTCGATCCAAGTGATTTTCTGGTATGATTTTTCTCTTCGATTTTCTCTTTAATTTGGTTGAACTTTGATGGTTCAAGGATATAACACCTCACCTCCGTTAAGGTCACTCGCAAAGGGAATGCCTTAACTTTGGTGGAGCATTTTTAGTAGATAGAACAAAAATTTATAAGACACATAAAGTAGTATTTGAAAAATTTATAACTTTATTACAACAGAAACAGAAATATGTTTGGTTACATCTTTCAAAATCACAATATCGGAATTCAAGTACATAAATATCAGTCTTGTGCAAAAGCCTTCACAATGCGTAGTTTTAAAAGCCATAATCCCCAATATAAACTACCGTTGAAAGATAGAGCCAAAGCCAAGCAATACTTCAAACACTTCAAGCAGAGAGAATCTGAATCAAGCTCCTATGTTTCTACCCTGAAAACCTGGGGAAGGGGAAACGAAGAGAAAAGGGGGGAAACAAACTAGTTCAGACATAAGTCTGGTGAGTCCAGTGACTTTCAGCATATAAACAGATAATAGTATCATGACATGTAAATAAAACTAGATGAGAGATAACCATAACAGGAATAGTAAGTTAATAGAAGAAACGGAATGACATAGGCTAAGCTTTTCACTTCTCTGCGCTAATACAAGTATAACAGGATTAGGTGTTACCCTAATGTCTAAACTGAAACAGAAACGGAAACAGAATAATCTCTACATAAAGAGAATGCTAGTAATGGGCCCTTACCACCCGTACAGACAGAAGGTACAGAAGCAGAATACTAATAATGGGCCTTTCCTACCCCAACAGACAGAAGGTACGGAAACAGAATAATCCCTACGGAAACTAAATGTTGGAATTAGGTGTACACTGGTAATGGGCCTTTACCACCCCAATAGATGGTACCACGCAGAAACAGGCAGGTGTTACCACCCAACAGAAACAAATGGTACCAACAGAAACAGATAGAACTAGGTGTACCATAAGTCCTACCCCAAGCGATCGGCTCCCTAATACATAAATACCCTGTGTCAGCCCCACATTAGGGAGTATCACTCCCTAAAGTGGAAACCTATTGGCACAGATCTATTTACAGATGTCACGGTGTCTTACATCCTCAGAGCAGATCAGATCCATGAACGCACATGACCCGGTTGAAACGCGCCATCAACACCCCTCGCCATTATCACAATGAACCGCTTATAATTAGTTCAGTAAGCATGCCCAGACCCCTACATAGTGTGGGGTCAAAGTTTTGATACCAGAAAGGGATACTGACTAATATGGGTCCCAAACAACAGATGACACAAGTATTTCCCCTCCTAATCTTATGCCCCAGACTAGCAGATTTCAGATTAACTTGTTTACAAGTTTCAGACAGAGTTCAGATTACTAGTTCATAGATCAGACAATCAAGTTAACAAGTTCTCGGATTAACAGATCAGATGTACAGATTTAACAGACTTATATATTGTCTAACTTTGTATTGGGCTTATAGATTCACGAAACGTGTTTATTAGATTCATTAGTCCAGTTGGTTTAACCCTATCCACCTGACACATTTTTAGACACCACATTTCTCTTAAATTTGCATTAATTAAATATTAATGCATAGACCTCTCAGATTAGGTCGGTAGCTTGTGGTCGCTGGATATGTCGGGCGGTTCCGGCCAGACTTCTACCACAAGCCAGACCTAACCTCATGTCTAAGCATTTTATAGTTATGCCTACGACCTCTCACATTAGACTGATAGTTTGTGGTTGCTGGTTAAGCCGGTTTGTTCCGGGCAGGCTTCTACCGCAAACAGAGTCTAACCTCGTGTCATAGCCAATTTATTCCGATACAGATTATACAAATATCAAACTAATTATGTCCATTTAACAGATTAAACTTCTTTACCAGTTACAGCAGATTAATCAAATTTCCATGTTTTACTCAATCTTAGATCGAGCCTATGGATTTTTATACCCAAATTACAATTATTTAACTTTCAGCAGATTAGGCAATTCAACAGATAACAGATCTAGCAGATTAGGTGATTCAACAGATTTAGCAGATAACGGATTTAGCAGACTAGGCAATTCAATAGATTTAGCAGATAACAAATTTAGCAGATTAGGCGATTCAACAGATTTAGCAGATAACAGATTTAGCATTTTAGGCAATTCAACAGATTAAACATTTCTAAAATTATATTTACATATCTTACCTAATCATAAATTAAGCCTAAACTTACATGCCTAAATCATGGTCATAATTCATAATACAACATATGCCCAAATTGTTAATTAAACTTTGCACAGTACAGAATATTTTCTAAAAGCCCCAAATTATGATATAAAATATGAATTATGCCAAATTATAGCCTTTAATGCCAAATATCCAAAAATCTACTTTTAGGCGTATTCACATTGATAGTTATTCTATTATAATATAGGTCTCTACGCCTAAGTCACATATTCCTTTTTCAAGTTATGAATCCAAAAATATAGATCTTTTAATTATAACATCTCAAAATCAGATCTAAACTTTTGTATGCATTATGTCCCCAAGTTTCAAGTCATATTTTATCGTTCAATGATTCCTTTTCTTCCAAATACAGAGTATGCATAGATCTAGATCTAATTTACAACATATGTCCATTTCTCAAATCAGTCAAAGATCAGTCGTGTCCAATTTATGCATTATCCATTATTTGTCTTAAAATTTAGCGATCGTGCGTTAATCTCTTATGAGATTTGGCGCAGGCTCGTGGTAGCCTGGCTATAAACAAAAAGGAAGAAAAGAGGGAACAGATACAGAACAGTCACAATAATATTAACAAGATAGATCCACAGAAAAGTATGCATAACCTCAGATCCAGGTTCACAAAAATGTCAAGATAATAATTAAATTTCATATCTGAAAATAATTGTACTCACAAAAAGGGAACAATTCTTGATTTCCGGGATATAGCGTTCCTTTGGTGTAGACTATTGATTAGATTAGAAAATAGTTGTTCTCTCTATTCAGATTGGAAGAAGATGCACTAGTTCTAGTTTTGATTCTAGCAGAGTAGCAACGCCATTTTTATTTTTAATTAGAATATAGGCAGAGTATAGGCAAAATGAAATTGTGTGGAGAGAAAGCTAGGTTTGGGGGTGTTTAAATAGGTTAAAGCTCACGAATCCGGTCAGAAAGGCGTCCAGGTGCAGAAAAATGGATCTGTCTCCAGATCTGGAAAGGGGGGGGGGGGGGGGGAGGTCGACCCTAGTGTCGACCTGTTTACCCAAGTCGACCTTAGTGTCGACCTAGGTCCTGGGCGGGAATCCCCCCCCCAAGCCTGGGTGTCTGTTTTGAATTTCGAAATCTGAATTTTTGAATTTCGGGCTGGTTTTTATTGAAACTTCCAAAGGCCATATCTTCTTCATACGGAGTCCGATTTACGCAAACTTGGACTATATTCCAATAAGAATTTCGAGACGAACGCAATAGCATAACCTTTTTCCCTTAATTATTTTGTTACAATTTAATTATTCTCTGATTTGTTACTCTTATGTTCACAGAAAATACGGGATGTTACATTCTCCCCTCCTTAAAGGATTTCGTCCCCGAAATCTTCAAGTTAGGAAGAATGTGTCCTACCATCCAATCACCCATCTACTCAACCATCATCCACAAGCATCCATTGTTCTTAGAAAATTTCTAATGTTGTATGAACATATGCAAAAGTGTGTGTGTATGTTCCTTATCTAATGCAAAGATCAGGCGGTCCACTGATTCATTTGACCTCCTTAATGCGAATTATGTCAGTGCCATGAGTCCAACATGTATGCAATTTTCCTATTTGATACATATCATTTCTATATGAATGCATAACCGTTCATTCATATCCATGTGCTAAGTCAACCATTTCGCATCCATAAAAATTTTAAAAATGCACACACATCCATATGCAGTATGAGAGTGTTTTTGAGCTGATCTAGTGCCTAGTGTGTGTATATGCATCCACGAGCAACCACTAGAAACCACTTGCATCCACCTGCAACTATCAAACATAACATGTCTCAAACCCGTGTTTACACCCATTAGTTTCTACCTAAAGGTCGAAGACTCAATCGATATGATACAACTGAGTGACAGAAGTAAGTATGATTAAAACAAGAGCTCTGTTCCTATTAGACACCGGTTAAGAAAATAATTCCCTAAGTATCGACCCCGAAGACAAAAATCAACATCAGATTGACACCCAGTGAATTACTCCCATTAAATAATGTCAGACTGGAAATCTACTTCACGCTTTGAGTAAAAACCCTTAACCTTATCAGAATTATTCAGATACTTACAGATTACTGGTACAGATCAGAGTACCAAATTATTCTTAGGAAACTAAGCATGATAAAAACCCAGAATGTACGCATCATAGTCAACTTAACGCCCAACACAGATACCCTCAAACCCCAACTTATCACAAATAGATGAGTCATAACCCTTATGGGTCTGAGTCTACAACAGGATCAGAAACAAGACTAGTATTAAAGTGCAGAGTATCAATTACATAATCAAAATGCCAGAATCAGGAAGAGTTTTAACTCAAAAATCAGGTAAGGAAATTAAACCTTCTACAAAAAGTTTTCCTATTTCTATCCTATCCACCAGCCTCGAGGGTGTTCGCCTGCCCTCCAAAATAGGGGTGGGCATTAACCGAACCGCGGTGAGTAAACCGCCCAAACCGCACCTCAAAAACAGTGCGAAAGACCGGTTTGGATGCTCTCTCTAATAAAAACATCCAAACCAAACCGACTCGCAACGATATGGTTCGGTTGCGGCTTAACTGTTGATCAAATCGTATTGAATTGGACTGAACCGCAGACCTTTATACCGAACCGCGCCCACCCCTACTCCAAAATTAGGACCTGTCCTCTGCCCTTGCCCTTGTTTCTTCGGGCAATCCCTAGTGATGTGTCCCATCTCACCACAGTTAAAGTAGTCTACCTTCCTCTTTCTGCAATCCTTGTTCAGATGGGTCGAGCTTCCACAAGTAAAGCACTTCTTCTCCTTCTTGTCTTCAGACTTCTCATCCTTCTTTTGTGTTTCTTTTTGGGCCCCGCCTTCTTGTTCTGTGGTCCTTCAAGCTTTTCTTATTTCTTCTCACTTTTTATTTCCTCTTCATGCATCAATGCCATGTCAACTAATTTCTCGAAGGTAGCCCCTATAGGAATGTGGGACATTGCCAATCCGTGTAGCAGCTCGTTCAAACCTTTAGCAAACCTTAGTGCCTTCTTATGCAGTGTATTTACCAAATCTAAGCCGAATCTTGCCAACTGATTAAACTTGTTGACGTACTCTCTCACTGATAAATTTCCCTGCTTCAACACCAAGAACCTTTCTACGTATAGACTCTCATCCGCTCTTGAGAGAAATTTCATCTCGAACCTATGCCTGAAATCCATCCATGTCTCTACCGAACACTCTCCATTTGTGACCTCCCACCATAAAGAAGCTTCGTCCTTAAGCAACCATACTGCCAATTGTATCTTCTGCCTATTGTCCACCTCGTAGATAACGAACAAATCCTCAGTTTCTTTGATCCAGTTCCTTGCCTCCACAAAGGATTCAGTTCCATTAACGTTCTTCCCACCCATGGCTCGAAAGTCTTTACATATCTTCAAGAAAGTATTCGCGCACGGAGGAGGAGGAGGAACCGCAGCAGCTGGGGGAGGAGGGACGTCTGTTGGGCCCACATCATTAGCCTAGCTTCTAGGTACCTCCTGAACCAACCAGGTATCGGTACGCCCTCCAGAAGGTTAAGATCCCCAGACATGCTGAAACAAAAGAAAAGGAAAGATTCAAAACAAAGGATAGAAGGATAGACATATGGCTTTGGGGATTATGTTTTTCAAAATAAACTCTACTTTTGAAAATACTTCCTTTTAAAAACTTTTTGATAATAATTTTCAAAAACTTTTTATCAAATCTGGTAACCTTTAGCTCTAATACCAAGTGTAACACCCCACCTCCATTAAGGTCACTCGCAAAGGGAATGCCTTAACTTTGGTGGAGCGTTTTTAGTAGACAGAACAAAAATTTACAAGACAGATAAAGTAGTACTTGAAAAATTAATAACTTTATTACAAACGAAACAGAAATAAGTTTTGTTACATCTTTCAAAATCACAATATCGGAATTCAAGTACATAAATATCGGTCTTGTACAAAAGCCTTCAGAATGCATAGTTTTTAAAGCCATAATCCCCAATATAAACTGCCATGGAAAGATAGAGCCAAAGCCAAGCAATACTTCAAACACTTCAAGGAGAGAGAATCTGAATCAAGCTCCTATGTTTCCACCTTGAAAACCTGGGGAGGGGGGGGGGACGGGAGAAAAGAGGCAAAACAAACTAGGTCTGACATAAGTCGGGTGAGTCCAGTGACTTTCAGCACATAAATAGATAATAGTATCATGACATGTAAATAAAACTGGATGAGAGACAACCGTAACAGGAATAGAAGGTTAACAGAAGAAACAGACTGGCATAGGCTAAGCTAAGCTTTTCACTTCTCTGCACTAATACTAGTATAACAGGATTAGGTGTTACCCTAATGTCTAAACTGAAACAGAAACGGAAACAGAATAATCTCTACAGAAACAGAATGCTAGTAATAGACCTTTACCACCCGAACAGACAGAAGGTACAGAAGCAGAATACTAATAATGGGCCTTTCCGACCCCAACAGACAGAAGTTATGGAAACAGAATAATCCCTACGGAAACAGAATGTTAGAATTAGGTGTACACTAGTAATGGGCCTTTACCACCCCAACAGACGGTACCACGCAGAAACAGACAGGTGTTACCACCCAACATAAATAGACGGTAATAACAGAAACAGACAGAACTAAGTGTACCCTAAGTCCTACCCCAAGCGATCGGCTCCCTAATACATAAATACCTTGTGTCGGCCCCACGGTAGGGTGTATCACTCCCTAAAGTGGCAACCTATTAGCACAAACCTATTTACAGAAGTCACGGTGTCTTACATCCTCAGAGCAGACCGGATCCATGCATGCACATGACCCGGTTGGAACGCGCCATCAACACCCCTCACCATTATCAGAATGAACCGCTTATAATTAGTTCAGTAAGCGTGCCTGGACCCCTACATAGTGTGGGGTCAAAGTTTTGATACCAGAAAGGGTTACTGACTAATATGGGTCCCAAACAATAGATGACACAAGTATTTACCCTCCTAACCTTGTGTCCCTAGACTAGCAGATTTCATATTAACTTGTTTACAAGTTTCAGACAGAGTTCAGATTACTAGTTCACAGATCGGGCAATCAAGTTAACAAGTTTTTAGACTAACAGATCAGATGTACGGATTTAACAAAATTACAGATTGTCTAACATTGTATTGGGCCTACAGATTCTCGAAATGGGTTTATTAGATTCATCAGTCCAGTTGGTTTAACCCTATCCACCAAACATATTTTTAGACACCACATTTCTCTTAAATTTGCATTAATTAAATATTAATGCATAGACCTCTCACATTAGGTCGGTGGCTTGTGGCTGCTGGATGTGCTGGGCGATTCCGGGCAGACTTCTACCATGAGCCAGACCTAAACTCGTGTCTAAGCATATTTTAGTTATGCCTACGACCTCTCACATTAGACTGACAGTTTGCGGTTGCTGGTTAAGCCGGTTGGTTCCGGGTAGGCTTCTACCGCAGAGTCTAACCTCGTTTCATAGCCAATTTATTCTGATACAGATTATAAGATATCAGACTAATTATGTCCATTTAACAGATTAAACTTCTTTACCAGTTACAGCAGATTAATCAAATTTCCATGTTTTACTCAATCTTAGATCGAGCCTACGGATTTTCATACCCAAATTACAATTATTTAGCTTTCAACAAATTAGGCAATTCAACAGATAACAGATCTAGCAGATTAGGCGGTTCAATGAATTTAGCAGATAACGGATTTAGCAGATTAGGCAATTCAACGGATTTAGCAGATAACAAATTTAGCAGATTAGTCAATTCAACAGATTTAGCAGATAACAGATTTAGTAGATTAGGCAATTCAACAGATTAAACATTTCTAAAATTCTATTTACATATCTTGCCTAATCATAAATTAAGCCTAAATTTACATCCCTAAATCATGGTCATAATTCATAATACAACATATGCCCAAATTTTTAGTTAAACTTTCCACAATACAGAATATTCTCTAAAAGCCCCAAATTATGTTATAAAATATGAATTATACCAAATTATAGCCTTTAATGCCAAATATCCAAAAATCTACTTTTAGGTGTATTCACATTAATAGTTATTCTATTATAATATAGGTCTCTACGCCTAAGTCACATATTCCTTTTTCAAGTTATGAATCCAAAAATCTAGATCTTTAAATTATAACATCTCAAAATCAGATCTTATATGCATTATGTCCCCAAGTTTCAAGTCATATGTTATCATTCAATGATTCCTCTTCTTCCAAATTACAGAGCATGCACAAATCTAGATCTAAGTTACAACATATGTCCATTTCTCAAATCAGTTAAAGATCAGTCATTGTCCAATTTATGCATTATCCATTATTTGTCCCAAAATTTAGCGTTCGTGCATTAATCTCTTATGAGATTTGGTGTAGGCTCGTGGTAGCCTGGCTATAAACAGAAAGGAAGAAAAGAGGGAACAGATACAGAACAGTCACAATAATATTAACAAGATAAATCCACAGAAACGTATGCATAACCTCAGATCCAGGTTCACAAAAATGTCAAGATAATAATTAAATTTCATATCTGAAAATAACTGTACTCACAAAAAGGGAACGATTCTTGATTTCTGGGACCGGTATTCTGACACTGAATAGCGCTCCTTTGGCGTAAACTATCGATTAGATTAGAAAATAGTTGTTCTCTCTATTTAGATTGAAAGAAGATGCACTAGTTCTAGTTTTGATTCTAGCAGAGTAGCGACGCCATTTTTATTTTTAATTAGAATAGAGGCTGGCATAATGAAATTGTGTGGAGAGAAAGCTAGGTTTAGGGGTGTTTAAATAGGTTAGAGATCACGAATCCGGTCAGAAAGGCATCCAGGTGCAGGAATAATGGATCTGTCTCCAGATCTGGAAAAGGGGGAAGGTCAACCCTAGTGTCGACCTGGGTCCTGGGCGGGAATTTTCCCGCCCAGCTCGGGTGTCTGTTTTGAATTTCGAAATCTGAATTTTTGAATTTCGGGCTGGTTTTTATTGAAACTTCCGAAGGCCATATCTTCTTTATACGGAGTCCGATTTACGCAAACTTAGACTCTATTCCAAGCAGAACTTCGAGATGAACGCAATGGCCTAACACTTTTCTCTTAATCATTTTGTTACAATTTAATTATTCTCTGATTTGTTACTCTTATGTTTACAGAAAATACGGAGTGTTACAAAGGCCGATGATGATGTAGTGTATATATAGGATTTAGAATCCGAAATTTGCTATGATTACGTTAATAGATTTAGTCGACGATTATTGCATGAATTTTTGGGGCTTTTGAAAACTTCTGCTACTTTGGAGATTTCTTGAATTAGTTCTGGATTGAATTGGTCTTCCTTAAATAATATCGATTTAAAAATGCCATGTATATTTTTTTCTGGAAACAACTATTTGCATGTAAAAACCTTGACTTTGAATTTGTGGCTTGACTTCTTTCATATTGCTCTTTTTTTTTAAAAAAACTAATACAAACAATTACGGTCTTGATCTTCCTTTGAACAGAACAGCACTTGAACTTGCCATGTGTGAAAATTCTTGCTTTGATTGTTCCCTTGTATTGACTTGAATTGATTTAGCTTTACCATTTTAACTTGGCAGAGAATTTCACAAATCCAGTAACCAAAAAATAACTTACCAAACTTAAAAAAGGCAATGATCTGTTTTCATGCTTTATCACCAAGGTTCACAGTATTTTGCTGTGTTGAGTATTTGTGTTGTGAACCTGGTAACAGCTTAAATCATGCTCCATTTATGTTGTTCTAAATGCTTTGACCATCTTTGAACTGCTTGTACTCTTGAATGTTTCCCTTGATTCATGTGTTATAGCTACACCCACTGTGTTCTGATTTGTCAAGAACTTCAACCTGACTTGCATTGTGTATACAACCACTTTGAACTGTCTTCATCTTGGTCATGAATTTTAACTTGTTTGACTTTGATTCATCTCCTCTGTATACAGTATTGCACCATGTATATATATACATGCAACTGAAATGTAACCATGTATTTGCTCCACCAATGCTGATTTGAACATTGTTTAGTACTCTAGTCTTTGTTCCTGTTTCACCTTGCTGCACTATGAATTTCAAACTACTTCTCCTTGCACACATTAGTATGTGCATCTATCATCTATGTTTGCCTATGCATCGTCACATGTGTGTTGTTTTGGTCATTTGTATCTGCTATGTGATATTCACCACTATATATCATTTCTATCCAGCTTGTCACTTATGGTAGTTATGCCTTGACCGAACTGAAGTTGTCCCTTGTGTCGTAGTTGAAACTCTCATTACTTTGCTGTGCATTTGTGCTTGAACCATATTCATGCTTGTACACATCCAACAGATATGTAGTACTCAACCACTCTGTTACACTTGTGCCTTGTTATTCCTGCTTGTATTTGAAGTTGCATACTTGTATATTTGCTGAATTATGTTCCATTTCTCGTGACATTGTTTTTCAGACTTGCTTTTTCATCTCTGTACTGACTTGAGATTAGCTCCATGCACAACCATGCACTTGAAACATTATTGCTGCACCATTCAGACATGTGCCCGGCCACTTTAGCTTTGTATGTTTGTTTGCACTTTGGCTAGACCATGCCATGTCTGTTTGTACTCGACCATACAAGCTTGCTATTGACTTTATATTGAGTTGTTTTCATGTGTGCACTGAGTCGAGATGGTCCACTTGGCTACTCCTCAGTCGCACGCTGATTTTTGATTCGCGAGGCAGTGCACACGTGTATATTTTATACACATGTGTACATGCAGCCATCAGAGAATTTTTCCTGTCCCTGCATATCAGAACAAATCTAGAGAAATGATGAGAAGCACACCATAATTCTGAGGAAAATAAAATTTAAAAATAATTTTTTATTTGCTTGTATTTAATTTTATTTTTGTTGCAGTCTACTGTGTGTGTTTTTCTATTTGTGATAGGTATGAAGATAGGACTGACTGAAAGCTGTGAAGAAAGAAGACTGAAGATGACAAAGAAAAATTTATAAGAATATCTGTATATGAGTGAATTTGTAAACTGAATGTAGTGTATATAAAAATGTACTGAGTGACGAATGAACTATAGTGAAGAGCTATGAGAGAATTGTACTGATTATATGTAATAAATAAATTTGATTGAAATAAAATATTATTTTATTGTTGTCAAACAAACTTATCTATCGTGTTTAGTTTATGTACAAGTAAAAATTCCTGTGAAGTGTTTAAATAGTGGAGTTATAAATAGTTGTACTGTTTGAATGTTTGAAATATAATATTCAATATAAATAAAATACTGTATGAATATATGAATGTCTGTACAGTCGTATTCTATTTAAATATAAATATTATATTCCTGTCTGTGATGTATATATAGAAGAGTACAGTAATAAACACATTTAAAATAATATATATTTGGTTATTATCATAAAAAAAATCATATAATTGTGTATACAGCTACGTCATATACAACAGATATATCAATACTGCTTTTGAGGAAGCTTTTAGACAAAGGAACACATCTCCTAAGGGAATTGTTGCTGCCACTAGAACTATGAGGGAATTTAATTCCCAACAAAGTGATGAATGTAAGAGGAAACGGAAAGGAAAGTGAAAGTATGGAAGTAAGGGGAAAATAGCAAGAAGAAACTTAAGGAAGAATCTACATGCTTCAACTGCAATAAGAAAGGCCATTATTCGAGAGATTGTAAGTCTATAGAGGAAAAACAGAAGTGCTTAATCTGTAATAAGACTGGGCATTTGAAGAAAATGCACTATGCTATCAATGGATAAGTAGATTGTTAAGACATGTACTTCAAAGAATGATGCATCTCCTAAGAGCCCCAGCTGTGGTAGAGGAGGGAAGGTTGTTGTTGTACAAGGTATGTTTTCTATCGTATGTGTTTCAGTTCGAGTTTTCTATGCTAAAGCATCGCACTCTTTTATTTATAATGAGATAGTTTTCAATTTAGGTTTATAACCTGAGATTGTTGATAGACCATTGGTAGTGGATAACCCAGTAGGTGGTTGTTCTAGTCTTTGTATTCTTTGTCGTAGTTTAGTTTTATCGAGTCATGGTTGCCTTTTGTGTGTGATTGCTTTGCTTTTAACGCCGTTGTGTTTGGAATTATTCTGGGTATGTACTGGCTCAAAAGATATTCAGCTATGGTGGATTGCAAGAAGTTCGAGGTGAAAATCGAGAACGTGGAAGGGAAAATGGTTGTGATACAATGTCTGCGAGAGGATGGGGTCCTAGTCAGTTTTTTTTATATTTTCTTACGATTCCATAGAATGGATTGTCATCGATGTCGATCGTTTGAGAATTTTTTGATGCCTTTGACAAGGTCAAAGGACTGTTGTCACAATGAGAAATTGAGTTTCGTATTGATCTAGTTGACGAAGCCAGTCTTATTGTTATGCCTCTTAGGCGAATGATGCCTAGGGAATAACGAGAGTTAGAGGTATAAGTGAACAATCTTTTGAGTAAAAGATTCATTCGTAGAAGCGTAACCGAGTGGGATGCACCAATTATGCTTGTGACTAATTCTGATAGATCGTTACGATTGTGTGGATTATCGTGAGCTAAATAAGGTAGCCAAGAAGAATAAATTTCCATTGCCAAGAATCAACGACTTGTTTGGTCAGCTTCACGAAGCCAAGAAGTTTTCCAAATGGATTTTACGGTGGAATTTCACCAACTGAAAGGGGCTAGGGATAGTGTGACCAAGGATGCTTTTAGAACACCATCCAGATTTTATGGGTGGTTGGTGATGCCGTTTGTACTAACCAACGTGCCATCATATTTTGTGGATCTTATGAATTGAGTTTTCAGAGATCAGTTGAATAAGTTCGTGCTTGTGTTCGTGGATGATATTGGTTTACTCCAGGACTTAGGAGGACCACAAGATGCATTTGAGAATTATTTTGGAAATTTTGCAAAAAATAAGTGGAGATCTATGTCAAAGTGTCACTTCTGGAAGGAGGAAGAGAGACTCTTGAGTCATGTCATATTGCGAAAAGGAATAGTGGTGGATCCCGCTAAGATAGCAGTGATTCAAAATTGGGATCAACCTGAGAGTACTATGGATGTTAGGACTTGCTTTGAATATGCTGGATATTATCGGCAGTTTATCAAAGATTTTTTCAAAGATAGTTGCACTTGTGACTAGATTAATGAAGAAGAATCAGGTTTTCGCATGGGATGCGAAGTACAAACACGCTTTTGTGGTCTTGAAAGATAAATTGGCAAGTGCTCTTGTATTGGTTATTCTGAGTGGGAATAGCGAGATGGTTGTATGTACCAATGCATGTAGTACATGATTGGGAGAAGGGATAATTCAAAAGAATAAAGTTATAGTTTAGCAAGTCAACAACTAAAGCCGCATGAAAAAATTACCCAACTCACGACTTCTGGTTAGTGGTGATCGTTTTTTCTCTGAAGATATGGACGCATTATTTGTTGGGATTTATATTCGAGCGATTCACGGATCATTAGTCATTGAACTATCTCTTATCTCAAACGGTTTTGAATCTCCGCCGCAACGATGGTTAAAGTTTCTTGTGTCTCATGATTTTGGTATAGAGTATACTCCATGTAATGGCCCGAATTTCCGTACTATTTGAGTTGACTAAATACACCACACGTCCAACCCATATATCATAGAAATACAAATCATTATGAAATAAAGAAAGAAAAAATAGAAGAAGAACATAACCAACAACACAGAATCTCACATCGCAACGGAACAAAATATAATATATCATAACTGTTGATATACAAAATTTTAACTGTATAACATACAGTTATCGGAGTACAACACTTACAACATAGCGGAAATAATAATACTATATAATGTTGAAGCCTCCTACTCCAAGCTCCTCCAAGTATATTTGTAAACATCTGAACTACATGACTGCCCGTACAAATTTGGGAACCCAAGAGTTTAGGTTAAAGTAAAACAAAAATAAACTCTGGGACAGTCATGGGACTGGTGTGAGTAAATAATTTATAACAATTTGAGAAAATAAATGATATCTCATAAAACCACGCCATATAACAGGAACAGATCTTTCCCTTATGAGAATCCAAAACACTTGATTTAACTTTCAAAATCCCTTTAAAAGAAATGATAATCGTTATATCAAAACTCATTTAATATTATAATAGTGTCTAAATCAAATAAATAACAATCTAGTGGAACGTTTGCATCTCACGCTCCACATATATAATATAAAATTAAAACTGTAAGCTCTTATTAGGGATTAGATCTCCAACTATGACAAGTTATGGAACCACCTTCCGATAGTGTATCTCTAGAGAGGAATACATTGGATTCAACAAGAACATCTTGTAACCTGACCACACATGACCGACCACTCATTTCGCTTGAGTTATCGAATGTATATCACCAACGGCTGGGATCAACGACCGTTTTCCCGAATGGGACAACATCGAATAGAATAAAGAATGAAATGAATTTCTCTAGATAGGTGATGATACACCCTACTTGGGAGCTACCCATTTAGCCACGTTGCCTTCCTGATTTTTGTCATTTCCTGGTTGATGAGGCCTGAGGCTACGATTATTTACCTTACATTGATAACACAATCACTTTGAATGCCACATTGTCAGATCCGCTAATCATTAATTGGTTTACACAAATATATTCTAGATATTATTCTAAGAGAATAAATTCTCCGCCACCATATGTGTGATGACCCTAAACTCCCGTAGTACGAAAGTAAGGATAATCATTGGAATATAACACATAACAGTAACAACAAAACAGAAATAGAGAATTACAGCAGATATTGTTCATCAAATTACACTAGAAATAATACATCATCAGAGTTACACAGCATAATAGGATCATACTTAGCATAGAATACAGTTTCAGCTTAATATAAAATGTATGCAGCGGAATAAAAACATAATATACTAAGTGAAGTCTGAACAACATAATAGCAATGATAGAATCCATCTTCAGGTCCATAGCTATCCAGAATGAATCTGCTAAACCTGTATACAAGGCTGCCTATGTAGAAAAAAGGGCACCCGAGTTTGCAAAGTGAAACATACTACGAGTCAATCATGGGACTGGTATGAGAAATCTTATTTAACCTATTTACTAATGAGGCTAATCACAGGACCACACCGCTAATGCGGAACGGGTTACTACATTGGATCGCCAGTGCATAAATAAAGTAAATCACTAAACAACACAATGCTTTTTATAAAAATGAAACCCTTATAAGACTCAAGTCCCATCACACAACGCAACGCACACCGAAGGATAGAGTTTAACCTTATAATGGTCAAAAATGTTTGATACGATAAAACGAATTTGATATTATTATTAGTGTATATATGTTTCAAAAACATTTCAATTATAATATCAATAATAGATGGCATAGCTACCATATGCTATGTCGCCATACTAGTAATACAATAAAAACAACATGAGTTGTATTGAAAATTAGATTTCCATCATGAACCAAGGCAAGAGATAGTCCTTACCGAATTCGAGATAGTCTAGCCTACCATGTCTCAGGACACAGCCGCAAGTGCACCTAGGATCTTCAGGGCCAGTCCACAAATATGTTAGTGGATTGGTAATGCCTGAACAATACGTTTCACCACCCTATGGGGCGTAAATAGAGCCACTAGGGACTCAAATAACCGAGGCGCCTCATTCCATAATCCATATAAGTAAAAATGTCAGGCCTTGTAAAAACCATGACACCACTTCTAGCTAGAAAGAAACGTATGTCCTCCCTGCAGTCCTTACTCTCGTTTCTAGTTTATACCGAGGTGTGAGGCTCGCGAAGTAACGTAATACACAAAGCTATGCTATTTAAAGTTGTGCTTTGATCATCAAACACAAGGCTCTGCTTTTCAACAATAAGCCTTGATCATTTGCATCTTGGAATGCCATACTGACAATTCACGGCATTCGACTGATGTCTACCAATATATAACCTCTGAGCACATACATCTCAGAGAGTGGTGATAAGAAAGAGAATAAATTCTCCGCCACCAAACAGATATACATTAAATAGAAATCATTCAGCACAGAGTAAAATCCAATGTCAGACATACATCCATTTACAAGTCCGTTCTGGGTCTGAATGAAACTGGAGACACCGAGTATATCCAGACAATCGACAAGTACGTCCGGACAACTACCACTGTAATCCCTCCTAGTATCTAACTGATCCAGGGCATCCGTAGTTATCCGTTCGATGCTAAGATCGTCGGTCTTCAATCACCGTGTTAGCCTACTTTGCGAACTAGGCAACACAAAGTCAAGAAACCAACCGTTGAAGAGTATTTTAAGTTATAAGACTTCGGTTCGGATCGGAAGAAAACACCACAATTCAGAGTGATAGCAGCACATCGGTTCGGATCGGATAGAGTTCCCTGTTCGGATCGGTTGTCTCATACTGGATAAATTGGCAAAGCATATCTGATCGGATCGGAAGGTCAATAGATCTCAAATGGATCGGAAAGCCATTTGCTTGCCACGACGCTGCAGCGGAGCGGAGTATGATTAGAGAAGGAGAGACGTCCAAGCCACTCCGGTTCGGATCGGGTATTCCGATCCGACCCCCAACCTGCACGCCTCCGACCCGCGCCCATGATCCAGATTAATCTCCTATAAAATAGCCTGGAGAACCGGACCGGCTATGACTGATTCCTACCCCTAACGTCCATCTCTTTGATGTGTTGTCAGCTTGATAGTTCATCCGAACCCGAAGAGAGTGCGATGGATGACACGTGTTCCGACCCGGGTTGAATCTCAGGCAAATTCACACCTATAAATACCCCATCTGGAGACAAAGAGAAGGATCTTTTTCAGCACTTTTGAGAATCCAAGTATCTTCATCATCCGAACTCCATTACTCCCGGAAAATCCAAATCATCTTTCATTTCTTGTTTTAATCATTTGAGTGAACAAAAGTGAGTTGTGAGTGAATCTTACATTGCATTTGTAACTGAATTACTGAATATAGTGAAAACTAAGTGGACGTAGGCATTTCTTCGCCGAACCACTATAAATCTTGTGTGTTCATTTTTATTTCTGTTTTATTTTATCTTGTTTCTAATCAATTTGGGTGTTAGAACCACATTTGGGTCTAACATTTTTGGTGCTTTCACTGAGAATCTCATCTAAATTCTTTATTTTCCGGGATCTCTTTCTACTTTTTGGACCGTTGAGTTCAAAGAAGTGAATCCTTAAGTTTCTCCGTTTTCTTACATTCGTTGAAGTAATTGTCAAAGACTCATGGCCAAAGGAAAAGGCAAAGAAGTTCAGTCTGTTCAAGGAAATGGAGCTGGCGAAGATCAGCAACATGCTGTTGTAACAAGGTCTCGGGGGCAGAGTTCAGCAGCAGGGAGAATCAATGCAGGAAATCCGAACCGACAGCAAGGGGAGAGCTCCGATCCGATCCGGGTAGGAGACTCTGAGGCAGTGCATTCCCCCAATCTGAACCGACCCGAGTTGCTCGCTACACACCGATCCGACCCGGCACCCCAGCTCCGATCCGACCCTACTTCCTACCTCCGATCCGACCCGATGCTTGGTGAAGCTGGAACATCTACTCGAGTCCCCACGAATGCTCCAATTCCAGCTGCTAGGGTTGGAGACCAGGTCAATCCATCTGCTCCCATCACTCAAGGAGATTTCTCGCGCTTGCTTGATATGCTTGAGAGCACGAGGGAAGCTATGAGAGTTCATGAGCGCACTAATCTTATGATGCAGGAAAATATGAGGCTCATGAGTCGGGAAATCCACGAGCTCCGTCGACAGAGAACTCCATCACCGGTTCGTCCCACCCCCGTAGATCAATCTTCATCTTCCGAGGAAGAGAGGCCCCGTGAACGAAGGCCACTCGAACGACCTCAGAACGTGGAGCAGCTGACGTTTGGATCTTTGGGATCTCGCGAGGATATCGCACGAGCAATAGGAAACGATAGCCCCACTCGGGGGCAAAGACTCCAGTCCCCTCTTCCCGAGATCGACCGGGAACACAGGGAAAGGAATCGAGTAGAGGCAGCTCGAAGAAGAAGGGCATCTCCTGAGCAAGAGCCCCGAAGGAACTCGGACACTAGGGCCAGGGAACCTGAGCAGCCCCTAACTAGTGCCGATGTGCAGGCAATGGTTCGCCGAATTATGTCCGAGAGCCGGAATTATACGAATGAAGACTATGGCATTGAGCGAAGCCATACTCCGTTCACTGACGATATCCTAGACTTCCAGTTTCCCCGACGCTTTAACTTGCCACAGATGGACAAATATAACGGAAGGACTGATCCGGGGCAGCATTTGATGCGGTATTCATGGCTCATGAACGCCGCTGCTGCCCCTGATGAAGTGAAGTGCAAAGCATTCCCAATCTACCTGGAAGATGTGGCATTATTCTGGTTTACCCGGCTTCCTCCTCGTTCAATTTCTAATTACAAAGAACTAAGCGAGCGTTTCATGAACCAGTTCCGACTACATGCCCGAAAGTCCAAGAGTGTTATTGAATTGTCGAGGATCAAACAGGCACCAGGAGAGTCTTTAAGGGCATATTTGGATCGTTTTAACCAAGCTGTAACTGAGGTCAGTGACCCGCACGAGCCAACTATTCTGATGGCATTGAAGGAAGGAGTCGATCCTGAATCTGAGTTTGGAGACTACCTTTCTGGGAAGACACCCCCCTCAAGGGCGATATTCTACGAAAAAGCCGATATTTATTTAAGACGAGAGGAGGCCAGGGCAAATCGGAAGAGAAAGTCTGAGACAGCTTCAAAGGAGAATGTGCAGAGTAATATTGCCGTGAAGCAGTCGGGGGAAAGTTCTGGTAAGGTTGAAGTGAATGTAGGAAATAAGGGTGGAAACAGCAATACTGGAAATGGTGGAAACCGCAACAACCGTAATTCGAACGGTAACAGGAGAAACAGAAATAGGGGAAGTGACCCTAACAAAAGGCCCCGATTCCAGAACTACGAGGACTACACACCATTGAATGACACCCTGGAAAATATTTATCTGGATACGTACAATGTGTTGCAATACAAAAGACCGCCACCTCGTGATTCGACCGAGAAAGAAATGGCAACAGGGAAATTTTGCTTGTTTCACGGAACACATGGGCATTCGACCAATGAATGTCGGCATTTGAGGGATGTAATTGAAAAGCTGCTGCGTGAAGGAAAGTTGGATGAGTACAAGGTTGCCCCGAGGGACAGGGGGCAAGGAGAGCAGGCTCCAAAACAGATCCTACCTGCTCCTAAGCCTACCGCGCAGCAGAAAGGTAAAGGGATTGTCATCAACTCCATAGTAGGCGGACCTCACCCGGCAATCCGAAGTTTTAGGTCAATGGACCAATATGTGAATGCTGCCAAGCATCTTGATGTGAATGAAGGTGACGATTTGGAAGATGTCACCCCTGTAAAACAACAAAAAACCATGTTCGATGACGTGGTATTTCGCAGCCGAGACAACACGGGGATACAATCTCCCACCAATGATCCGTTGGTTATTACTACCACCATTGGGCCGGCCTTGGTCCATAAGGTATTAGTAGACAACGGAAGTTCCGTTAATATTTTGTTCAAGAAGTCATTTGATCAAATGAAGCTTGAGCCCGAAGATCTGAAACCTTGTGAAGGATGGATTAGAGGCTTCAACGGAGCGACGACAGCTCCCATGGGATATATAGAATTGCCCGTGACCCTAGGGCAAGGAGAACGTAGGAGAGTGCGAATGCTTTAGTTCGTAGTATTGGACGTAGATTCGCCCTATAACGCATTTTTAGGGAGACCTGCCCTCGCTGAATTTAGAGTTTGTATCGCCCCTTGGTGCTTGTTACTAAAGTTCCCAACTGAAGCCGGAACTGGAGTAATAAGAGGGGATCAGGTTTCTGGACGGGCCTGCTATGTGGCCGAACTGAAGATGTTGATGAAAGGAGTTAATGCTGAGAGTAAGGATGCCTCATCTCCCTCAAAGGGGGACTCGGCATAGCAATTAGAGAGATTGACCCCAAAGGAGTTGCCCAAAGGAACACCTGAAGACCTGGATCCTAGAAAAGACGAGGAACCAGAGGCTAGGAATGCAACTCCTAATGAAACGACAGTGGAAATTCCTGTTGATAAAGCTGATCCGACGAAAGTTTTGAAGATTGGTTCCCAATTGGATCCACGTCGTGCTGAAGAACTGACGGACTTCTTGAAGGCAAACTTAGATGTGTTCGCCTGGACCCATGCTGACATGTGTGGGATATCACCTTCCATTATCAGTCACAAATTGAATGTAAATCCGAAGCATCCGCCTGTGAAGCAAAAGAGACGCACGCTGGGCCTAGAGAGGTCGGCTGCCCTCAAAGAGGAAGTAGAAAAATTGAAGCAAAATGGATTTATTCGAGATTCGACCTATCCCGACTGGATATCGAATCCCGTCCTGGTAAAGAAGCCAAACGGAAAGTGGCGAACTTGTATTGACTTTTCAGATTTAAATAAGGCTTGCACAAAAGATAGTTTCCCACTTCCCAGGATTGACCAGCTTGTAGACTCGACAGCAGGTCATGAACTTCTCTCTTTCATGGATGCATACTCTGGATACAATCAAATTCCTATGCATGTACCAGATCAAGAGCATACAAGTTTCATCACGAATTTGGGGTTATATTGTTATGTTGTAATGCCATTCGGATTAAAAAACGCTGGAGCTACTTATCAGCGGTTGGTAAATAGAATGTTTTATGATCAAATAGGAAAAACTATGGAAGTTTATGTGGATGATATGCTTGTTAAATCAAAGCAGTCTTCCAGTCATACGCAAGACTTAGCGGAAATGTTTGGTATCTTGCGAAAATACCGTATGAAATTGAATCCTTTAAAATGTTCATTTGGAGTGGCGTCGGGAAAGTTCCTTGGCTTCATTGTGAGTTCCCGAGGAATTGAGATCAACCCTAGCCAGATAGCGGCGATTAGAAATATCGAAGAACCAAGGAGAATTAAAGACGTCCAAAGTCTGGCAGGGAAGGTAGCGGCGCTGAGTAGATTCATCTCCAAAGCCACCGATAAATGTGTTCCATTTTTTGATTTGATAAAAAGGGGAAAGAAGAACTTCCAGTGGACTCCCGATTGTGTCGAGGCCTTTCAAAATCTGTTAGAGCTGTTAGAGAAACCGCCCATCTTATCAAAGCCCGTAGATCACGAAGAACTATTTGTTTATCTAGCAGTCTCGGCTCACGCTGTCAGCACAGCCCTGGTTCGAGAGGAAGACAAAGTACAAAGGCCAGTGTATTATGTGAGTAAGAAATTAGCAGCGGCAGAGCGCAACTACCCAAAGATCGAGAAGCTTGCTTACAGCCTCCTGATTGCATCCCGAAAACTTCGTCACTACTTCCAAGCCCATCCAATAACCATATACACCGATCAGCCGTTAAGGCAGGTGTTGCAGAAACCCGAAGCGTCGGGAAGGTTGATCAAATGGAACATAGAACTAAGCCAGTTTGATTTGAATTTTCAACCACGAAAGTCAATTAGGGGGCAAGCTCTAGCAGACTTTATTGCGGAGTTCACCATTCCAGAGGAAGAAATAATCAATGACCAAGTGGTCAAATCTGAGGATAAGCTAGAGATGAATCCGTGGAGATTATATACAGATGGAGCTAAAAATGACCGAAGGTCCGGAGCTGGAATTGTCTTAGTCACTCCCGAGGGACGGTCGTTATATTACGCCCTACGGTTAGAATTTTCGGCAACTAACAACGACTCTGAGTATGAAGCCCTGATTGCCGGGCTGAAACTTGCTAAAGACCTCGGAGTAAAAATGATGGACATATTTTGTGACTCTAAGATTGTTGTTTGTCAAGTGCGAGAGGAATTCGCGGCTCGAGGACCTCGACTTATCGCCTAACTCAAGAAAGTGAAAGAGCTATTGAATAGCTTAGATCGGTACAGCATAACACATATTCCCAGAATTGAAAACCAGAAAGCGGATAGACTGGCAAAACTGGCTAGTTCTGACAATCCAGAAGGGACTGAGGTAATTCCAATTGAAACATTGGAATCGCCAAGCTTTGAGTCAATGGAAATTGAATTCGTTCTTGAAGCGGAACCAGAGAAGGAGTCATGGATGACTCCAATCAAGAGTTTTCTTAAGAATGGGACACTCCCATCGAAGAAAAGTGAGAAAAGAGCTGTAGTCCGCAAAGCTGCCAGATATGTTATGCAAGACGATACCCTCTATAGACAAGGATTTTCTATGCCCCTGTTACGATGTATCGCACACGACGACATCAAGCGTGTACTAAGAGAAGTGCACGAAGGTGAGTGTGGAGATCATACAGGAGGTCAAACTTTAGCAAAGAAAATATTGCGGTACGGATACTTCTGGCCTACGATCAACAAAGATGCAGCTGATTATTCACGACGCTGCGATAAGTGCCAGAGATTCGCCAAAATCCCCAGGGCACCGTCAACCCAGCTTAAATCGATGGTGAGTCCTTGGCCATTTGCCACATGGGGAATTGATATCATTGGAGTTTTACCGATTGCTAAAGGAGGAGCTAAGTATGCGATAGTAGCCGTGGATTATTTCACGAAATGGGTGGAAGCTGAGCACTTGACCAAGATCACAACAAGAAAAGTGATAAGTTTTGTAGTCAGAAATATTATATGCCGGTTCGGGATTCCAAGGACGATTATAACTGACAACGGAACCCAGTTTGATAGCTCTGAATTCCGAAATTTTTGCCAAAAATATAAGATAGACAAGCGATACACTGCAGTTGCCTATCCACAATCGAATGGGCAAGTAGAGGCAGTAAACAAAGTTATAAAATCCATCCTCAAAAAACGGTTGGAGCGTGCAAAGGCAAGATGGGTTGACGAATTGCCCCTAGCCTTGTGGGCATATCGAACAACGTTTAAAACGGCTACCGGTCATACCCCTTTCTCTCTCTCCTTTGGCTCAGAAGCAGTAATTCCAGTTGAACTGGAAGTTCCTTCCCACAGGGTGACGTATTATGACCCGATGACAAATCGGGCACTTTTACTTGAGTCTCTTGATGAAGTCGAAGAGAAAAGGGACGAAGCAGACTTGCGTGCAGCATGACATCGGCGTCAGATGGCACGCTATTATGACAAAAAAGTACGCCTCAGAACTTTTGAACCAGGAGATTTGGTGCTGAAGAGAGTTTTTCCATCTCTTCCTCACCTCGGCCCAAAATGGGAAGGACCCTTTGTCATCCAACGGAAACTTGATAAAGGAACATTCAAGTTAACGACCGTAGATGGCAAAGAAGTCCCTCGAGCATGGAATGCCCAACACTTAATGCGATATTTGGATTAGAAATGCTATACTTTTTGCTGTTCTTCCTATAAACTCTGTAATAAGGCACGACTTGCCTTGGGAAAATCTGATGATATGAATAAAGGTCTATAAAGTGGATGTAGGCTATGACTTAGCTGAACCACTATAAAAATATTGTGTGTTATTTACTTTTATGCATTTACATTCGTTAGTTGTTCTGTTGTGATTATAAAATACTGGATAACTTAGAGCCTAAAAAGGTTGAAACAGTTTGAACATAAAAAGAAGCACAATGATTATTTGTGCAATAAGACATAAAAGAATGAGAAAACGACATTCTTAACTCTAACTCTCCAGAGAAAGAGAGAGAGTATAAAAGCGTCTCAGACTGAGCGCTGAAAAAGAAATTCTATTCTGAACTCTAACTCTCCAGAGAAAGAGAGAGAGTATAAAAGCGTCTCCGACTGAGCGCTGAGAAAGAGGTTCAACTCCGAACTCTAACTTTCCAGAGAGAAAGAGAGTATAAAGGCGTCTCCGACCGAGCGCCGTGAAAGAAATCTTTTCCCGTTGAACGACCGGGGAATAAACAAATAACTGAACTCGAACTCTAACTCTCAAGAGAATGAGAAAGAGTATAAAAGAAATGCCAGGAAAAACAACAGGTATTGATGACACAGGAAATGCTATCCCGTTAGAGAATCGGGAGCGTTCAGATTGCATGGTTAAGCACTGAATAACCTATGGAGATTGACTGGGGACACATATATATATACATATCTCCCCTCTCCACAACTTTGTTTCATAACTATAGATATGCATTTTTACATAAGTGCAGAACTGCTAACAAATAAACATTGCAAAAAGTGAATTATTTTTATTTACAGATGAATGAATTTGTACAGGGAAATAACTGAAAAAGAAAGTGCGGAAGCTGCTGGTGTAGCAGCACTTATTGGTTTATAAAGATGCTAAAAAGACACAGGGGAACCCACTATTTGGGTTTGGGATGAGCCTTCGATTTTTTGGCTGCTTTTTCCGCATCTTTTGCTTCCTTCTCGGCTTCAGTCAAGATCCGCTTTGATTTCTTTTTCCCTGAAGATGTAGTACTTGAGCCAGCAGACTTCTTCCCGGAGGGCGGGGCGCTGGAATCAAGAGAAGATTTTTTAGCAAGTTCTTCGGTAATAGATCTAGTTGAGAGCTTAACAACTAACCTTGAACCTGCATCCACCACTGCGAGGGGCTTGAGAACCTCAGGGTCTAATTCTTCAGCCTTTAATTGCAAGCGCTTGTCTTGATCAGCCTTCATGGCCGCCAAGGTAACGTCATCAGCGCTTTTTGACTCCCCGGTTATTGTAACCTCCGGTTCCTCATCATGCCCCTCGTCTCCTCCGTCGTCTTTTAAAGCTGCAATCATTTCTTCATCATGGGGAGTAGTGACCTTAATTGGCTCACTTCTTTCCCCCAGGTCTGTTGAAGCAGCCTTGTCTTCCCCTTCTTTGACCCTATCAGCGGGTTGTGTCCCAGCGGTAGCTCCTTGAGCTACATCTGTCTTCGTGGATGATTCAACGCCTACAAAATGAGAAACATTGGTTATCAACTCAGGCGAGAGCAAAGGATTTCTCATCGAACGTTCGGTTATGTAGCCAAAGGTAGTAGTAGCCTTGACAAATTGAGGAGAAAAGATAGGGATACCTTCTGAAGACTTTTCAGCGGGGGTAACTACTACCTCTGGAGTTATTTCAGGAATAGGAGATAGCAAAGTGGTTCGGGAAATTCCCGGGTTTTCGGGATCATACCCCTCTACTTCGGGAGTTACAGGAGCAGAAGAAGAAGAACCAGCTTCAGGGACGGTTTTCTGTTTAGACTTCCGCCTCTCTTCTTCCATGGCCTCAGCAATTAGACGGCGCCCTTCAGCTAGGCGCTCCGGTTCGTCGTCTCTCAAATATTTCTCCATCAGCTTATCTTCATCGAGGGAATCGACCTTAAGCTCTTCTTTTTCCCACTTGACGATTTGATTCCACACATGAACCAAAGTGGATGGATAGTCCTCGATCCAGGAAATGTTTCGACGACGAATAATGTGCGCGAAGAATTCGATCATTAGCTCGCCGAAGCCCCGAATATCAGCCTCCGCCTCTGATAGTTGTTTGCGGGTTTCCTCCGCAGATTTAATAGCGCATTCCACATTGCCCTCAGCCAGAGCAGCCCTGTTTTCCGCCTCCAACAATTTTGAAGCCAAGTCTGCGTTTTTCTTTTCTAACTCAGCACTTCTTTTCGCTAACTCGGCGTTTTTCTGCTCAAGCTCAGCATAAGCAAGGCGTGCCTTAGCAGCCTCTGATTTGGCCTCGTCAGCTTGTTTCTTCAACTCAGAACGCTCCTGAGTGTGGGATTCAAGCAAATAATGATAGCGCTTTTGCATGTCCTCAAACTGTTGTTTGAAGTTAGAAGCGTTCTTCTGAGCGATAGCTAGTTGAGCTTGAGTATCTTCTAAGTCTTTTCCTAAGGTTTTTAGGGCCTTGGCATCCTCCTCTGCAGTCTTTTGCATCGAGTCAGCATTTGTCATTAGAGTGCGGATGATTCTAGAAAGACTGCGGGAATACTTGAACATCTCGGAATATTGTTTTTCTACCAAATCAATTTTTGCCTTAGCCTCATCCGCCCAATTAGAAGAAATGGGTTCAAGGGTAGGTAGGAAGGTCAGAGTCTCGAAGTAGTGCTCGGGAAATTGCTCCTTTAAATATGCCAGCCTTACTGCAGTTCCCGCATCTGGTGGAGGAGGAGCGAGGATTGTTAGTTCAGTGTCCCTTCCTGAAGAAGATTCTGTAGAACCCTTGTCTGTTCTAGGTCGTTTAGTAGCAGGGACTTTTTGCTTACTTCGAGACCCAGTTTCCTTTGGAGGAGTTTTCTCTCTACCCCGCTTTTCATGGGAGGAAGTGGAATCCTTGGATGGTGGTCTATCCTCCTCCCTACGACCTTGATAGCTCTTGTATTTTTCTTGTTCCGGTCGAACTGGTGAGCGAGAGCGTGAGGACCGAGGTCGATAGGAATCATAAGGTCTTCTTTCCTCCCTACCACGGTCATCTCGGCGATCATACTCGGCATCCTGGGGAGGATTGGACATGCTGCGACGAAGCTTTCTTATGTCATAATAAGATCGAGACATTGTACCTGCACGATAAAATAAACGAAGTTCAGAATCAACGAATTCATGGAGAAAAGAAGTGCAATGAGTGCTAATACTGTGGTGTAAAGTGCATCCTAAGTGGTGTGTGTCCCCCCGACCAACCCGAGTCTGAAGCTAGACTAGTGCGGGCAGGCTCTTTGGCCTTAGCGGGAGTAGTTTCTTCGGAAGAAGTGAAGACTAAAGGATCCTTCCTGAAATCCTCTGAAGTATAGATAGTCTCAGGTAAGGGGAGATCCCCCAAACCCTGAAATATGTGCTCGTCAGTGCTAGGAACATCCCCTTCGGAAGCGTGAAGTGGCGACTCTTGGGAAGATTTTGACTTATCTAGAGAAGTAGTTCCCTCGGGGGCAATATACCCTTCACGATGCTCTTTGGACAGATTAGCCAATTCATCATCTTGCGTAGAAGATGGAGAAGGTGAAGTGTGAAGAGAAGCGGTAGGAATTCCTGAGCCCTCTCCTATCTTTGGGACCACCTCTACTGGAGGAATGTACGTGTATGGAACCGTCCCATGTCCAATGCTGCGAAAGACAGATAGCAGCCCATGAAAGTGAAGGTATTCATCTTTAAGGACCTCGTCGATCGTCAAGAATTTTTGATCACCATTGAGAAGTAGGTGCATCCGATCAAAGAACACCTGATCTGATATCTGTTTGGGGTTGTCAACTGCAAATAAAAGGGAAAACAGGTCAGGGTGATGATTCAAGTGTATAGAGTCCGGATTTAGAAAATCAACGCTTTACTTGATTTTGTCCATCTCCTGGCGCATCCAGACTGTTGCTTTATATAGAACCATTCTAATCTGGAGTCTCCGGCTTTACTGCTAAATGGTACAGAAATTATCTTTCTCTTCGGGACTGATTCGAAGTAGCAGAAGGATGGAGTCTCTCGAGTCCGATGTTTAAAATTATAAAAGAAGTGAACGTCGTCAAATGTGAGCTCTAGGCCTAGGATTTCGCGATATGCTATGAATAAGGTATGCAGATAGGCATATGAATTGGGATGCAACTGCATGGGAGCAATCCGCATTTGTCTTAAGAAGTCGACGATGAAAGGCGAGAATGGAGGAATGGCGCCAACCATGCACATCAGACGAGTGACCGTCATATATCCTTCTGGAGGGTTATGGGGACGGTCAGAGCGTGAGGGCACTAAAGTGTCCCTTTTCATTATTCCATACTTCAAGCAAATTCTAATAAGTCGGTCGTTGTCAATTGTCGATTCTACGGAATCTGGAGGTGACTCCAATATAATGGCTGAGTCAAATTCATCGGGTGCTCGATTGTCACCAATCCCTCCTTCCTCCTCAAAGCCCAGGGAAACTTCAGTCTCTGAAGACGCTTCGTTGCTTTCCCGATGACCAACTCCGTAATCCGGACCTTCGCTGTCCCATTCTGGATCGGACGAAGAAGATATATCCTCAAGAGTGATTTTGCTGGAAGTTTCCGGAGCTTCTTTCCTCTCAGCAAGACGAGAAGAGCGTCTGGGCCTCATTGTCATGGAACTATTGAAGAAGCAATAGCACGAATTAGAGTAAATTATCCCGTGTCCCCCTTCTTTGTGTACGTGTGTGAACTAAAGTGTGTGCAGCAAATGTGGGAAATACGAAATAAAAGTACAACAATGTAAGACGAAGCTTTAAAGAGAAGGTGATAGTCAGAGTTGTTCTTAATTCTCGTTTATGTTCACCAGGCACTATCCTAACTGTCCGCGAAGCATGTTCGTCTAGAGTAAGTGTTAGTTGAATTAGTTGGGTAGTCTTTATGGGCCAAGTTTGATGCGTTCGGTTCGGTTCGGATATGCATGTGATGATTGGCTCGATACAAATGCGGATAACAGTCGGTTCAGATGCCTCATTAAAGCAAAGTCAGTTCAAGACAAGCGAAGCAACGGGTTCGGAAGCAGGACTGATCTGATCGGATCGGGAGACCCGATCCGAACCGAACCAGTATCGCCTAACCGGACCATTAACTTCAACCTCTTATCCCATTCACTTCTCCGACCCGAACCGACGTTTTCTTTCCTTCCTGCCTTTCTAAAGTATGAAACCCGAACCGATCCCCTTTCCTTCTCCTTCCTTTTTTGCTCCTTCGTCTTCTACCCGAACCGGACCCCGATTTGTCATCACGCTCCTCATCTTCTTCCTCTTTCCCCCCTACTCGCAAACAAATCTGTTCTATCGTCAAGGCTATCGCTGAGGACAAATGTTTGCCCTCTCCAGCCTCGCAACGCCTCGAAGTGACGGCGGATCCACCGCAGTAACGGCGTGGGGTTCGAGTGAAGCTTATGGCCAAACCATCCTAATCCAACACTAATTGAAATCGAGAACGGTTACAACGAAATTAGTCGAGATTAGAAAAGCTACCTATATGTTCGATTCGGGAAATCTACAGGAAATAGTTTTAGAATTTTCGAGTTTCTGACGTTTTCAGTACTAAGGTTGGGAGCGGTAGCAGAAAAGAAGAAGAAAAGAATGAAGGCAGTAGCGAGTTTATAAAGGGAATGGTGTTGACTCCTCGTCTTCCTATTTTGTCTCACCCGCTCGGACCGGAGTGAAGGCCCAGAAACACAACTCTCTCTGAAGGCCCAATGTCTAAGAACTAAATCCACGAAAATGCTTCAGATCGGAATCCGAACCGAGTGGAAATTTCACACGTTAATTTAGCATCCGACTCGAATTGAAAAGAAGGAGAGTAAAGGAAGAGCATACCTGCAAGAAGCATTACATGACGAGAAGAGTTCCCAAATTTGCTCAGAAATGAAGAAAATGTGCTGGGGTCGGACGCCGAACCAAATAGAAATCTGTGCATTACTCCAGACAATTCTGATTAAACGACATCAAAGCACGCTTTGTACAACGAAAGCATCCTTTGAGGGGGCAAAATGTTAGCCTACTTTGCGAACTAGGCAACACAAAGTCAAGAAACCAACCGTTGAAGAGTATTTTAAGTTATAAGACTTCGGTTCGGATCGGAAGAAAACACCACAATTCAGAGTGATAGCAGCACATCGGTTCGGATCGGATAGAGTTTCCTGTTCGGATCGGTTGTCTCATACTGGATAAATTGGCAAAGCATATCTGATCGGATCGGAAGGTCAATAGATCTCAAATGGATCGGAAAGCCATTTGCTTGCCACGACGCTGCAGCGGAGCGGAGTATGATTAGAGAAGGAGAGACGTCCAAGCCACTCCGGTTCGGATCGGGTATTCCGATCCGACCCCCAACCTGCACGCCTCCGACCCGCGCCCATGATCCAGATTAATCTCCTATAAAATAGCCTGGAGAACCGGACCGGCTATGACTGATTCCTACCCCTAACGTCCATCTCTTTGATGTGTTGTCAGCTTGATAGTTCATCCGAACCCGAAGAGAGTGCGATGGATGACACGTGTTCCGACCCGGGTTGAATCTCAGGCAAATTCACACCTATAAATACCCCATCTGGAGACAAAGAGAAGGATCTTTTTCAGCACTTTTGAGAATCCAAGTATCTTCATCATCCGAACTCCATTACTCCCGGAAAATCCAAATCATCTTTCATTTCTTGTTTTAATCATTTGAGTGAACAAAAGTGAGTTGTGAGTGAATCTTACATTGCATTTGTAACTGAATTACTGAATATAGTGAAAACTAAGTGGACGTAGGCATTTCTTCGCCGAACCACTATAAATCTTGTGTGTTCATTTTTATTTCTGTTTTATTTTATCTTGTTTCTAATCAATTTGGGTGTTAGAACCACATTTGGGTCTAACACACCGTATTCAAATCTTCGACTTCCAATCGTCGTACAATTATTTGAAATGAGATTTAACTCGGATTTTTCAAATAATTCTTGAATATGTATAATTTAAATCAATCTTTTCATTCCATATCATTTAAATATTATATAATGATTTATCACTATTTTCATTTATTTGAAAATAGCCATTTTTAATTAAACGAAGCTTCGCGTCATTACATCGCCCTGGCACTGTTTTCATCAAAATTTGATTTACACATTTCTCCAAATCTAACCGTTGGATCTTAACAAAATTTATATCTTTGGAAAGATCTTTCCAAAATGAACCTAAAGGTTCCAGTTTTGGGAAAAATCCGATGGTCGGATCTCTCGATATAATCGTTTGAAGTTACGATTCCAAAACGCGAACTACAACAGCGCGATTCTTTTTATTTTAATTTATATTTTTTGAAGGGCAAATGAAACTATATTGACTATATCAATGTACAAATTACAACAAGACACACTGTACAAGTAAAATCATTGAGAAAAAAACAATGAAATATACAATGAAAATAGAAAAAACTCAATGCTAATAAACGAATTACATGCAACAACAACTATCACCAAGACAACTACAACCTCCACACTTATCAGTCCCGATCTACCTGCTAACACCAACCACTTCCAATCATCCAGCAAATCAGTTGAATCAACAAGCACCAACACTCACAATTATCTTGATCTCCTTAAAATAACATTATGGATCATTCGAAAAAGCTCATCTGCACTCAAATTTACTGATTTGAAGACTCTTCTGTTCCTTTCATGTAATAACCCGGAAATCTGAGCCAATTTAAAATTTTTATTTTGGCAATTTTAGTGAATTTTGAATATTTAAAATGAATTATTTTAAATAATAACGACAAGAAATATATTTTGAAAAGAATTAGAACGTATATATTTATTTGAATTGTCGTTAGAATATGAATATTTTTATTTTAATTATAAAGGGAATTGAAAATGGCGTGGTAGTTTGAAAATTCGATTTCGAATTTCAAATGAATGCACAGGATTCAAAATAAACTGGATTTTAGAGAAACCAAAAATATTAGAGTCTAATTGAGGATATCTTTCCAACGAATCCGAAAGTCAAAATTTCATAGTGGGAATCAAAAGTTATGCCCAGTTGAAAATTCAAAATAGTCGCTATGGAATTCTGGCCCTTAAAAATGGAAATTTTGCAAACGACCTCGGTTTTTGACGAAACCACTTTTGTTGGATCCCGGATGTAGAATTATTGCTATACTCCAAAATTAGTAATTTTCTGAATCAATATGAGAGCGTGGCGAAGTTAAATGTTTTTTAACAGTTTCAATCAACTTCGATCTACCAGAAAATAAGGATTTTTCAAACGGTCTCAGAATTTGATGAAATTAGTTTTGTTAGGACCGTATCAATAGTACGAAGCTAGAAACTATTTTTTGGGAATTTTTAGAGTTATAATGTGGGCCGGGTAAATTGAAATGTGCGTTAAAATTCAATATACATTGATTTATATTTTATTTTGAAGGGAAACTAATTGCAACAGTTGATTTGTCTTACGGGACATAACCCATTGTGTCCGGAATGGGGGTATTATGCTAGAGGCGACAGTTGTTGGGCTCGATATGGGATTTGAATTAAAAATCAACCCTATAGAATAATTAAATAATAAAATATATAAATAAAACCCCTAGTCAACATTTACTCTCCTCATAACATTTAGCCCCCTTTGTTGTTCAAAGCCTCTTCAACCCTCCCCCAAATCGGCTGTCATCGATGCCTACTGCCACCTCACCCTGTCGTGGTCCTCCCCTAGTGGCGCCGCACCACCGTGGACCCTCCAGCCACCCACGACCATCTTCCTCCTCTGCCATTCAAACCCGAAACCACCTCAAGCCCTAACCCCAATCGATGCTCCAACCACCACCACAGTCCCGCTACCGCCTTACTACCCTGCCTCCAGCCATCCACTCCACCTCCGACCACCCACAACCCCCATTCGCGCAGAGAAACCCCCCTCCACTGCAGCCGACGATCGAAGAAATCCCTCCCCCGTTCGCTGAAGAAAAATAGTGAGCATTTACTTTGTTTGATTTTGTTCAAGTACATAGTTTTAAAATATTTAAAAATCAATTTTTACTTAAATTAACGCTGTTTAAAATCATTGTTTTTAGATAAAACATAGTCAAAGATTTGATTTTTTTATGGTATAAAGTTTCAATTTTTAATAAAAGAAAAGATTTTATTTTTAAATATAAAAAGATTTGATTTTTAGTAGCTAAGGAAACGATTTTTATTTATAATTATAGATAATAAAAATATAAATTTTATATAAGTAAGAAGTTAAAAATATAATTTTTATATAATATAGATAATAAAAATATGATCTTTATATAATAAAGATTATCAAAATATGATTTTTATATAGTAGAAATAATAAAAATTCGATTTTATATGAGTAGCGAAGTAAAAATTTGCTCTTTGTATATGCAGCGATATAAGAAAAATGCGATTTTTATTATATGTATAACGATATAAAAGTACGATTTTATATATGATGTGGCGATATAAAAATATAATTTTTATAACGAAGTGGTAATGTAAAAATACGACTTTTATAAATAAAAATGTATAATAAAATTGTGATTTTTGTTATGAACAGCGTGAAATGGTTGAGTTGGAATGTCGAGCGAATCTGAACCGTTCAGAAATGAAATGGCGGAGTGGAAACCAAAGGTGAGAACTCCTCACTTTAAATCTTGTTTTCTAGTTAAAATTATATACTAGGATGCAGACGGTGCTTAGCAGCACCCGTCACCCGTTTTCCACAGACCATGGACGACTTGTGTGATTGTTTGTGTTGTGAAATTTGACTGTTGATTGTGATGTGAAAAAAATAAATTCATGTGTTGAAAAAATATAAATTCATGTGTTGAATTAAAATATAAATTCATGTGTTGAATAAAAATATATATTCACGTGTTAAATAGAAGAAAATTCATGTGTTGAATAGAAAGTAAATTCATGTGTTGAAATAAAATAAATTCATGTGTTGAATAGAAAGTAAATTCATGTGTTGAAATAAAATAAATTCATGTGTTGAATAAAATATATATTCATGTGTTGAATAGAAGAAAATTCATGTGTTGAATAGAAAGTAAATTCATGTGTTGAATAGAAAAAAAATTCATGTGTTGAATAGAATATAAATTCAAGTGTTGAATAAAATAAATTCATGTGTTGAATTAAAATATAAATTCATGTGTTGAATAAAATATATATTCATGTGTTGAATAAAAATATATATTCATGTGTTGAAGAAAATATTCATTTGTTGAATAGAATACCAAACTTATTGAAATATATAAAGCCGTGTTGATTAGATTGACGCCATTTTGATGTAAACGATATTTATATCGATTTTATTCATTTTTATAATGAATATAGAAAAGGAAGTGATTTCAAGATATAAAGTTTTGAAAATATTATCATTTATAAATTAATGATATGGAATATTCAATTTTGATTAGAAATTGAATATGAAGTTGAAATTGTTTTAAAAACGAATTTAAAACGATTTATAAAATATGTTTTGAATGGAAATCGACGAAATATATAATATATATATTATATATAATGGCCTGAATAAAACGCGCCGCACCGCGGTAGTTCGCGAATTTCGACCATTGACTTCGAATTGATATTACGGGAGATCCGACCTTCGGATTCTCCTAAAACCGGAACCGTTGGGTTCGTATCGGAAAGAACTTTCTAATGAATATTTGAGATTTGAAATCTAACGGTTGGATTTGGAATTATGTCCAAATCAAATTTGGAAAAGGTCGTTGCAAGTGCAGTTCGATGGCCGTTGATGGAAATCGACTGTACGAGCCTTGATAAAATTATAAAAAAATAGTAATAATTTGTGTAAAATCATAAGAAATGATTTGTTAAGAATTGGGATGAAAAATTCCATATTTGAAAAGATAAAAGTAGATTTTCATCGAAATGAACTAGTTTTGAACTAGAATTATAATTCTATTTATTTTTAAAATAAATAAAATGGATTTGAAATGGTTTTAAAAGTAACCAGAATTTCCAATAACTGGATTGGAATAGAGTAGAATCGAAATTGTCTTTGGAATATTTCGATGTTGGATTTCGTGATGATACAGACATTGTTATGGGAATTTGAAAGATAAATTTATATCGTTATTTCCAATACGATATTTGTTGGTCGTAGAATTTGATATTATATATAAGCCGATATATTTTATATTCAGAGCCTTGTATTTAATATCAAATGTGACTTGGGTTTGTCGTGAATGGTGTCTTCATTAACACTGTCCTTAAACCCAGTTGAGTAAAAGAATAAATCTTTTTATTTAGATTTAATGAAGTGTACCAATTAATTGGTATTGAATTGGAATTGATTTGGGTTTATCGTGAACCGTGTTTTAGATGACATTGGTTCTTTAACCCAGTTAAAGAAAGGATATTGATTTTTGGGAAGATTAAAACCAAGTGGAGTTTTAATGAATCTTTAATTAGATTGAAATAATCGGGAATGGGGTATCACCAGTTTTACTCCAGACGATATTTAAATCTTTAATTAGATTTGAACGTGAAATGGTAAATTGAATTTACCGATAACACCTTGGTGTTAGATTTGAAGTAGGACCAGTTTTACTTCATGGGATGAATAGGTTAGGATTAGGAAATAAAATAAATGATTACTTCGGTGTGGTTCGCTAATCCCGACTAGTTTGAATTGATATTCAAAAGAAGATTAAAGAATAAATTTAAAGAATTTATCTTTGATAAAATTAATGGGAACTTTCCCAAAGTATAAGGATATTTGAATAAAAGAATATTATGAATTGGAATGAGGTGTATGTTGTGTTTGTGTAACACTTGTTATTATATACGGAGAAAGACCCGGTTTATCCCATTCTGAATAATTGATTTGACGTGGTGTCAAGGATGATGACGGTGGTCGAAGACCGGAGGTGTTCACATCGTTTGCGTGATTACTGATGATCTTGATTGGGTTGTACACCCAAGAGGAGGGAATCAGTTGGTGATTGTCCAGAAGTACTTGGAGATCAATGGATATGCGAGGTACAAGGTGCCTCCGGTTTCGTTCAGACCCAGAACGAACTTGTAAATGGACTGTGTGTCTGACATTGGATTTTATTCTGTTTGATTGATTTTTATTAAATATATATTAGTTTGGCGGCGGAGAATTTATTCTCTTGCTTAACGCCCTTCTCTGATACGTACGAGCTTAGGGGTTATATATTGATGGATATTAATCGTATGGAGTGAATTGCTTGTGTGGCATGCCTAAGTGGCAATTGATCAAGGCTTTTGTTGAAAATCAAAGACTTGTGGTTGATGATCAAAGCACCGCCTGTGTGGCATAGCTTTGTGTAGCGTTGATTCGCGAGCCTCACACCCCGGTTGTGAACCAAAAACGGGAGAGGACCTCAGGGAGGGCATGCGTTTCCTTCTATCTAGGGTGGTGTCAGTGACCTACCAACCCTGACATTTATATTATTTTCACCTGTGTGGTTGTTGCTGTTGCGAGGCGCCTCGGGTATATCGGTGACTGTGTGGAGCCGATGGAGTCATTTGGCTCATTGACGCCCCAAAGGGCGGGGAAACGCAGTGCTTAGGCATTTTCATCCACATCGGTGGACCGGCCCTGTCGCTCCAAGGGTCACTCGAGCTCTGATCCTGAGACACGGGCTAGAGCGTCTCGAATTCGGTAGGGGACGGTCCCTTGCCTCGGTTCATAGATGGAAATCCAATTTCCAAATACATGACTTTGCGGTTTAGATTGTAAAGCCTAGTATGGTGACATGATATATAGTACCCATGCCGTCTATGATTGATACTTATGATTTGAAATTGTTTTGACACTATACACTAGTAATAATATAACATGAAATTTCACGTACCAAGCATGTTTGGCTATTATAAGGGAAAACCCTATCCTCCGGCTTATGTTGCATTGTGTGATGGGATCTGGGTCTTATAATAACTTCATTTTTCCAAAAAGCATTGCGTTGTTTTGTTATATGCATTGGTATTCTTGGGAGGAAACCTGTTCCGTGTTATACGGCGTGCTCCCTTGATATATCTGATTTAAAGTAAAGTTTTAAATAACTGTTTTAGTTCTCACACCATTCACATGACTGACCTGGAACGTATTGTTTTAACCTAAACGCTGGGTGCCCTTATTTTGACATGGGAAGCTAGTAGTTTTGGTTTTGCAGATTTATATTCATAGGATCCTGATTTACAGCTGGAACGATATCCGGAAAGCTCTGTATCCATATATTCTTTTTAGTTGTGTTTTGTATTATTTTCCGCTGCTATGTAATTTATTGTAATCTATGATATTTATCGAATGTATTTTATTCATTCATACTCTGTATATTCTTGTAATCTGATGAAATTTTGTAATATACAATGAAATGTTCTTCTGTTCGCGTTCTGATCTGTCTTGTCCCCAGATTATCTGGGCTTTCCTTACAGGAGAAGTTACGGGTTGTTTTAGTTGGTATCAGAGCTTTGGTTTACAGAGCTCGGAGAACAAGACACGTTGGAACCAAACGAAAGAATTCATTAGAGTTTGGATTAGTAATATCCAACGGGAATGGCTCATTAGAGATGGGATCAGTAGTATCCTAGAACGAGTGTGAAGAGTATATTTTTAAAATGAAAACAATTTATGTTTTGAAAATTTAATTCAATTATTCGTATTTGAATATTTATTTGTATTGATTTGGACAAGCCAGTATATAAAGATTTTGCGTATACGTCTGATCCCCGTGTATTTGAAGTTTTAATATACTGGATAGATACGGAGTCACACTCTAGTCGCCCGGAGATGGTACTAATGATAGCATGTGCATCATCAGTATTTATATTCGAGTGTCGAAAGTGGGATATCTATATATTTCCAATTGACTGGTGTGAGAACCAAAATATAGTTAGAATATATTGTTGTGATTTGGCACCAAGAATGTGAGTTTTGACTATATATCAAAATTATGAATTTGAAATGTTAATCAACTAATTGATTGCTGGTTGTGTTGTTTGATTATTGGTTTGATAAATTTGAACCATTATGCCAAATTGAACCGAATATTGAAATGTATTGAAAATTGTTTGGAATTGCATGCATACACATGTATTTACATTGAACAGGTCATAGCAAGGAGGCTAGAGCAGAGAATAAAATTGTTTTCCCGACAAATTGGTACATGTTTACTAATTTCTTGGGGTTTGGAAGATTTTATGAGCCGATTGGCTAGCCGCTTGGCTGTTTCATTTTATTTTTGGATTGATGAGGGCCATGGAAGGCTATTTGAAATATCCCGAAGTCCCCGGTGCAGGGGAGGTTATGGCGAAATTTTTCGAAAATTTAGGGTGTTAGCCAAATTTTTGAAAAATTTGAAAAGTTCTTAGAAACTGAAAAGTTGAAGAACTTAAGCCGTAATGAAAATAATGGAAGTTGAGTTGATTAGTTAAACAACTTTCGGCTTCGTTCCTTTTCGGGGATGAAAAGTTTTAAGTGGGGGAGATTGTAATAACCCGGAAATCTTAGCCAATTTAAAATTTTTATTTTGGCAATTTTAGTGAATTTTGAATATTTAAAATGAATTATTTTAAATAATATCGACAAGAAATCTATTTTGAATAGAATTAGAATGTATATATTTATTTGAATGGTCGTTAGAATATACATTTTTTATTTTAATTATAAAGGGAATTGAAAATGGCGCGGTAGTTTGAAAATCCGATTTCGAATTTCAAATGAATGCACAGGATTCAAAATAAACCGGATTTTAGCGAAACAAAAAATTTTAGAGTCTAATTGAGAATATCTTTCCAATGAATCCGAAAAATCAAAATATCATAGCGGTAATCAAAAGTTATGCCCAGTTGAAAATTCAGAATAGTCGCTATGGAATTCTAGCCCTTAAAAATGGAAATTTTGCAAACGACCTCGGTTTTCGACGAAACCAATTTTATTGGATCCCGGATGTAGAATTATTGCTATATTCCAAAACTCGTAATTTTCTGAATCAATATGAGAGCGTGGCCAAGTTAAACGTGTTTTAACAATTTCAGTCAATTTCGATCGACTAGAAAATAGGCATTTTTCAAAGGTTCTTGGAATTTGACGAAATTAGTTTTGTTAGGACCATATCGTTAAAACGAAACTAGAAACAATTTTTCGGGAATTGTTAGAGTTAGTATGTGGCCCCGGTAAATTGAAATGTGCGTTCAAATTCAATATACATTGATTTATATTTTAATTTGAATGGAAACTGATCGTAACAGTTGATTTGGCTTACGGGACATATCCCATTGTGTCCGGAATGGGGGTATTACGCTAGAGGCGACAGTCATTGGGCTCGATATGGGATTCGAATTAAAAGTCAACCTTATGGAATAATTAAATAATAAAATATATAAATAAAACGCCTAGTCAACATTTACTCTCCTCATAACATTGAGCCCCCTTTATCGTTCAAAACCTCTTCAACCATCCCCCAAATCGGGTGTCACCGATGCCTTTCTACCACCGCACCCTGTCGCGGTCCTCCCCTGGTGGCGCCGTACCACCGTGGCCCCTCCAGCCACTCACGACCATCTTCCTCCTTCGCTATTCAAACCCGCAACCACCTCAAGCCCTAACCCCAATCGATGCTCCAGCCACAGCCACAGTCCTGCTGTCGCCTTATTGCCCTGCCTCCGGCCATCCACTCCACCTCCGACCACCCACAACCCCCATTCGCGCAGAGAAATCCTCCCTCCACTGCAGCCGACGATCGAAGAAATCCCTCCCCCCTTCGTTGAAGAAAAACGGAGAGCATTTACTTTGTTTGATTTTGTTCAAGTACATAATTTTAAAATATGTAAAAATCAGTTTTTACTTAAATTAACACTTTTAAAATCATAGTTTTTAGATAAAACATAGTCAAAGATTTGATTTTTTATGGTATAAATTTTCGATTTTTAATAAAGGAAAAGATTTTATTTTTAAATATAAAAAGATTTGATTTTTAGTAGCTAAGGAATCGATTTTTATTTATAATTATAGATAATAAAAATATAATTTTTATATAAGTAAGAAGTTAAAAATATAATTTTTATATAATATAGATAATAAAAATATGATCTTTATATAATAGAGATTATCAAAATATGATTTTTATATAGTAGAAATAACAAAAATTCGATTTTTATATGAGTAATGAAGTAAAAATTTGATCTTTGTATATGTAGCGATATAATAAAAATGCGATTTTTATTATATGTATAACGATATAAAAGTACGATTTTTATACATGATGTGGCGATATAAAAATATAATTTTTATAACGAAGTGGCGATGTAAAAATAAGGCATTTATAAATAAAACTGTATAATAAAATTGTGATTTTTGTTATGAACAGCATGAAATGGTTGAGTTGAAATGTCGAGAAAATCTGAACCGTTCAGAAATGAAATGGCGGAGTGGAAACCAAAGGTGAGAACTCCTCACTTTAAATCTTGTTTTCTAGTTAAAATTATATACTAGGATGCAGACGGTGCTTAGCAACACCCGACACCCGTAGTCCGCAGACAATGGACGACTTGTGTGATTGGTTGTGTTTTGAAATTTGACTGTTGATTGTGATGTGAAAAATATAAATTCATGTGTTGAAAAAATTAAAATTCATGTGTTGAATTAAAATATAAATTCATGTGTAGAAAAAATATAAATTCATGTGTTGAATTAAAATATAAATTCATGTGTTGAATAAAAATATATATTCATGTGTTGAATTGAAGAAAATTCATGTGTTGAATAGAAAGTAAATTCGTGTGTTGAAATAAAATAAATTCATGTGTTGAATAGAAAGTAAATTCATGTGTTGAAATAAAATAAATTCATGTGTTGAATTAAAATATAAATTCATGTGTTGAATAAAATATATATTCATGTGTTGAATAGAATATAAATTCATGTGTTGAATAAAATAAATTCATGTGTTGAATTAAAATATAAATTCATGTGTTGAATAAAATATATATTCATGTGTTGAATAAAAATATATATTCATGTGTTGAAGAAAATATTCATTTGTTGAATAAAATAACGAAGTTATTGAAATATATAAAGCCGTGTTGATTAGGTTGACGCCATTTAGACATGAATGATATTTATATTGATTTTATTCATTTTTATAATGAACATAGAAAAGAAAGTGAACTCAAGATATAACGTTTTGAAAATATTATCATGTATAGATTAATGATATGGAATATTCAATTTTGATTAGAAATTGATTATGAAGTTGAAATCGTTTTGAAAACGAATTTAAAACGATTTATAAAATACATTTTGAAAGGAAATCGACGAAATATATAATATATATATATATTATATATAATGGCCTGAATAGAATGCACCGCGCCGCGGTAGTTCGCGAATTTCGACCATTGACTTCGAATTGATATTACGGGAGATCCGACCGTCGGATTCTCGTAAAACTGGAACCGTTGGGTTCGTATCGAAAAGAGCTTTCTAACGAATATTAGAGATTTGAAATCTAACGGTTGGATTTGGAATTATGTCCAAATCAAATTTGGAAAAGGTCGTTGTAAGTGCAGTTCGATGGCCGTTGATGGAAATCGACTGTACGGGCCTTGATAAAATTATTAAAAAAAAATAGTAATAATTTGTGTAAAATCATAGGAAATGATTTGTGAAGAATTTGGATGAAAAATTCCATATTTGAAAAGATAAAAATAGATTTTTATCGAAATGAACTGGTTTTGAACTAGAATTATAATTCTATTTATTTTTAAAATAAATAAAATGGATTTGAAATGGTTTTAAAAGTAACCAGAATTTCCAATAATTGAATTGGAATGGATTCGAATCGAAATTGTCTTTGGAATATTTCGATGTTGGATTTCGTGATGATACAGATATTGTTATGGGAATTCGAAAGATATATTTATATCGTTATTTCCAATACGATATTTGTTGGTTGTAGTATTTGATATTGAATATAAGCCGATATATTTTCTATTCAGAGCCTTGTATTTAGTATCAAATGTGATTTGGGTTTGTCGTGAATGGTGTTTTCATTAACACTGTCTTTAAACCCAGTTGAGTAAAAGATTAAATTTTTTTATTTAGATTTAATGAAGTGTACCAATTAAATGGTATTTAATTGGAATTGAATTGGAATTGATTTGGGTTTATCGTGAACCGTGTTTTAGATGACATTGGTTCTTTAACGAGGTTAAAGACAGAATATTGATTTTTGGGAAGATTAAAACCAAGTGGAGTTTTAATGAATCTTTAATTAGATTGAAATAATCGGGAATGGGGTATCACCAGTTTTGCTCCAGGAGATAGTTAAATCTTTAATTAGATTTGAACATGAAATTGTAATTGAATTTACCGATAACACCATCGTGTTAGATATGATGTAGGACCAGTTTTACTTTATGGGATGAATAGGTTGGGATTGGGAAATAAAATAAATGATTAATTTGGTGTGGTTCGCTAATCCCGACTAGTATGAATTGATATTCAAAAGAAGATTAAAGAATAAATTTAAAGAATTTATCTTTGATAAAATTAATGGGAACCTTCCCCAATGTATAAGGATATTTGAATAAAAGAATATTTTGAATTGGAATGAGGCGTATGTTGTGTTTATGTAACACTTGTTTATTATATACGCGAGTTATTCAGAAAGACCGGGTTTATCCCATTCTGAATAATTGATTCGACGTGGTGTCAAGGATGAAGACGGTGGTCAAAGACCGAAGGTCTTCACATCGTTTGGGTGATTACTGATGATCTTGATTAGGCTGTACACCCAAGAGGAGGGAATCAGTTGGTGATCATCAAGACGTACTTGGAGATCGATGGATATGCGAGGCACAAGGTGCCTCTGTTTTCGTTCAGACCCAGAACGAACTTGTAAATGGACTGTTTGTCTGACATTGGATTTTGTTCTGTGTGATTGATTTCTATTAAATATATATCTGTTTGGCGGCGGAGAATTTATTCTCTTGCTTAACGCCCTTCTCCGAGACTTACGAGCTCAGGGGTTATATATTGACGGATATTAATCGTATGGAGTGAATTTCCTGTGTGGCATGCCTAAGTGGCAATTGATCAAGGCTTTTATTGAAAAGCAAAGTCTTGTGGTTGATTATCAAAGCACCGCCTGTGTGGCATAGATTTGTGTAGCGTTGATTCACAAGCCTCACACCCCGGTTGTGAACCAAAAATGGGAGAGGACCTCAGGGAGGTCATGCGTTTCCTTCTAGCTAGGTTGGTGTCAGTGACCTACCAGCCCTGACATTTATATTATTTTCGCCTGTGTGGTTGTTGCTATTGCGAGGCGCCTCGGATTTATCGGTGACTATGTGGAGCTGATGGAGTCATTTGGCTCATTGATGTCCCAAAGGGTGGGGAAACGCAGTGTTCAGGCATTTTAATCCACATCGGTGGACTGGCCCTATCGCTCTAAGGGTCACCCGAGCTCTGATCCTGAGACACAGGCTAGAGCGTCTTGAATTCGATAGAGGATGATCCCTTGCCTCGGTTCATAGATGGAAATCCTATTTCCAAATACGTGACTTTGCAGTTTAGATTGTAGAGCCTAGTATGGCGACATGATATATGGTACTCATGTCGTCTATGATTGATACTTATGATTTGAAATTGTTTTGACACTATACACTTATAGTAATAATAAAACATGGAATTTCACGTACCAAGCATGTTTGGCTATTATAAGGGAAAACCCTATCCTCCAGCTAGTGTTGCATTGTGTGATGGGACCTGGGTCTTATGATAGCTTCATTTTTCCAAAAAGCATTACGTTGTTTTGTTATATGCATTGGTATTCTTGGGAGGAAACCCACTTCGTGTTATACGGCGTGGTCCCTTGATATATCTGATTTAAAGTAAAGTTTTAAATAACTGTTTTAGTTCTCACACTAGTCACATGACTAACCTGGAGTTTATTGTTTTAACCTAAACTCTGGGTGCCCTTATTTTGACACGGGCAGCTAGTAGTTTTGGTTTTGCAGATTTATATTAACAGGATCTTGATTTACAGCTGGAACGATATCCGGAAAGCTCTGTATCCGTATATTCTTTTCAGTTGTGTTTTGTATTATTTTTCGTTGCTATGTAATTTATTGTAATCTCTGGTATTTATTGAATGTATTTTATTCATTCATACTCTGTATATTCTTGTAATCTGATGAAATTGTTGTAATATATAATGAAATGTTCTTCTGTTCGCGTTCTGATCTGTCTTGTCCTCAGTTTACCTGGGCTTTCCTTACCGGGGAAGTTACAGGTTGTTTTCAGCCCAGATTTCAAATACAAAGATTTTAAGAATTCTCAAAACGATCAAACTTCTACTAGACTTCCATCTTATAGCTTTAAATAAATTGAACCATTCATCACGACTACTTCTAGCTGGCTGATGATACTTCCTATAACCAAGCTTATGCCTCCATAGTTGAGAAACAAAAGAACACTCAAAAAATAAATGAGTGTTACTTTCTGCATCCACTCCACAAAGAACACAAAGGTCATCTGGTATGAATCCCAACTTACACAACTTACTTCGTATTCAATCCATTGGCTATAACTTTCCAAAGCAGAAAAAATTATGTTTTACATTACTCATTAAATTCCATATCCTTTTATACCATGGAAAAGAATGTTTACCACCACTAATTAAATTATAAACAAGCTTGATTGAGTGCTTCTGCCCCATCCATGATATTGATCCAACTACAGACTTAAAACTTAAAGAAATTTCCGACCACAATCTTCTTAACCTAGTAAAGCTACTATGAGGTAACAACAGTTCACCATTATGCATTAGATCATCCACAGCTACGGAATCTGGAATTCCACAATTCCTCCTCAAGTTATATTCAACAACATCACTCAGAATTAACCCTCTACCAGCCCAGGGATAATGCGAAAAAGATAAACTTGGATTATTCATAGCAGAACATTGAACAAAAGGTAAAAAAAGAGGTCTCAATTTCAAGATTTGCCTCCAGCTCCAACTATAGAAACTAGGATTGACATGGTCCATAAGTTTTTCTTACCAATAAGATTAATTTTCACAAACATAGACCAAAGACTTGAATTATCAGAAAAGATTTTATCAATATAAACCGACATGGCAGCTTTGTTCCACTGAAAAGGATTGATAATTCCAAGTCCCCCATGTTTCATTTCTTCACATAATTTTGAAAATGCAATAGGAGTAATTTTCTTGGCAAAAGGATCACCATGACAAAGAAATTTATTCATGGCACAAACCACCATATTGATGAGATTTAATTTATATTTATATATAAATATATAAATGTAACACCCCGTATTTTCTGTGAACGTATAAGTAACAAATTAAAGTATACTTAATTTTTAGGAGAAGAATTAAGGGAAATGGGTTGCGCCATTGCGTTCGTCTCTAAATTCTGCTTGAGATAGAGTCCGAGTTTGTGTAAAACGGATAACGTATGAAGGAGATATGGACGAACGAAGTTAGGCAGAAAAACCGGAAACAGGCCAGAAATGCACTAGCGCACTTGTGAAGTGCGCCAGCACAAAAATACACTGGCGCACTTGGGAAGTGCGCCCATGTCGAGCCAGAAACCTGCACAGGGTTCTAGAGAGTTCTAATGACGATTTTTGATGTGCTGGACGGACCTGATGGCTTCTAGGGTGATCTAATGGTTCTGAAACACTCTCTACACGTATAAATATGTGATTAACCTAACCCTAATTCATAAAATATTGTCTATGAAACCATTATGCTACCAAAGTCTCTCTTAAACCCTAGCCGCTGCCTCTAAATCTAATCTCAAGTGTTCATTCACAATTCGAATTAAAGTTTAGAGCTGCAACAACAATCGAAGAAGATTAATCAGCGTTTCTGCATCAAATTCGATTTATAATCCTTTTCTTTAGCCACGAAAGGCAAGTACAGTTATTTTCCGATATAAACGTTAATTATGATTGTGGCATGAATTGTAAATCTGAATCTGAGGTTATGTCTGTTCTGTTCTGTTTAGATCTATCTTATTCTGTATCACTTTCTTCTTTCTGTTCTATAGCCAGGCTACTACGAGCCTGCGCCGAATCTCATAAGAGATTAACGCACGAACGCTAAATTTTGGGACAAATAATGAATAATGCAGAATTGGACATGAAACTGTTGCCTATGAGACTATTATTGCCTATTACTATGATTCACGCCTATGAGACTATTGCCTATGACATTGAATAAGAAACTATTGTGATTTGTCGGCCATGACTATTGTAGTTAGTTTCTTACGGCTATTCCCTTAATGATACTAGATCTCATATTTAGTATGTAACTTTGCTAGTTTATTCCCATTCACTGTTATGTTCATCGACCCTAGTGGGGCCATTATCATTGTATTTGGTTCATTATTTCATGTCTATTCTTTCTTGTGCTTATCTCCTATTCCTTTTGCTAGGGCCATTTCATGAGTACTTAGAGAACTTGTTGAAACAATGGGTGTAGCTTAATTATGTTAATAAATATGTTGGCATAATTTGAATTGGCTATGATAGAGAATGATTTACATGCATATTAGTCTTGGACAAAAATGGTAAACTAGAATATTAAATCTAGTTTTGACATGAACTGTAAATGGGAATATTAAGGCTAAGATTTGGGGCAAATATTGTATTATGAATTATGACCTTGATTTAGGCATGTAAGTTTAGGCTAAATCTATGATTAGGCAAGATAGGTAAATAGAGTTTTAGATATATATAATCTGCTAAATCTGTTATCTGCTAAATTCGTTAAATTGCCTAATCTGTTATCTGCTAAATCTGTTATATTGCCTAATTTGCTAGTTCTGCTATATTGCCTAATCTGCTAGATCTGTTCATCTGCTAAATCTGTCATCTGCTCAGTCTGCTGAAAATGCCTAATCCGTTATATGCTAAATCTGCTAAATTGCTTAATCTTCTAAATCTGTTAAGTCGCCTAATCTGCGAAATATGTTATCTCCTGAGTTGATATATTTAGTCTGTTATTGACATAATCTGAATTGGCTATAGTTATGAATAATTGACATGTATATTAGACATGGGCATAAATGGTAAATTATTAATTAATTGGCCGCAAAGGAAAACATGGCTAACTCGAGGTTAGAATGAGTTTGCGGCGTAATCCTGCTCGGAACAGCCCGGCACATCCAGTGGCCGCAAACAATAGGTTCTAATGTGAGAAGTTATTCATAACATGCTTGAAACTCAAGGTTAGACTCAGTTTGTGGCAGAAATATGCCCGGAACCAACCGGCCTAACCAGTAGCCGCAAACTGTCAGTCTAATGTGAGAGGTCTGGGCATTAATATTTAGTTAATGAAAATCTGAGATAAATATGATGTCTAAAACGTGTTGGGTGGATAGGGTTAAACCAACTAGACTAATGAAATTAATAAACCCGTTTCATGAATCTGTAGGCCCAGTACAAAGTTAGACAAGTCTGTAAATCTGTTAAATCTGTATGTCTGCTTCGTTAGTCTGAAAACTAATTAACTTGATTTTCTGATCTATGAACTAGTTGACCTGAACTTTGTATGTCTGAACTTGTAAACAAGTTAATCTGAAATCTGTTAGTCTGGGGGCACAAGGTTAAGAGGGAAAAATACTTGTGTCATCTGTTCTTTGGGACCCATATTAGTCAGTAACCCTTTCTGGTATCAAAACTTTGACCCAACAGTATGTAGGGTCCGGGCACGCTTATTGAACTAATTATAAGCGGTTCATTCTGATAATGGCGAGGGGTGTTGATGGTGCGTTCCAACCAGGTCATGTGCGTGCATGGATCCTGGTTTGCCTCTAAGGATGTTAGACGTCGTGACATCTGTAAATAGGTCTGTGTCATTTAAAGGTTGCCACTTTGGGGAGTGATACACCCTTTTATGGGGCTGGCACAGGGTATTTATGTATTAGGGAGCTGATCGCTTGGGGTAGGGTTTTAGGGTACACTTAGTTCTGTCTGTTTCTGTTGGTACCGTCTGTTTCCGTTGGGTGGCAACACCTGTCTGTTTCTGCGTGGTACCGTATGTTCGGGTGGTAAAGGCCCATTACTAGCATTATGTTTATGTACCTTCTGTTAGGGTGGTAAAGGCCTATTATTCTGTTTCTGTTTCTGTTTAGACATTAGGGTAACACCTAATCCTGTTATACTAGTATTAGTGCAGAGAAGTGAAAAGTAATATCATCATGTTTCTTCTGTTTAACCTAAGTATATCTGTTATTCCTGTTTCCTGTTATCTCTCATCCAGTTTTATTTGCATGTCATGACATTATTATCTGTTCATAACTGAAAGTCACTGGGCTTGCCAGACTTTATGTCTGACCCTTGTTGTTTCGCCTCTTTTCTTCCGTTTCCCCCTCCCCAAGGTTTTCAAGGAGGAAATACTCTAGCTTGATCCGGATCTTTCTTCCTGCTTGGAGTGCTTGAAGTGCTTAAAGTATGGCTAGTCTTTTTCTGGCATCTTTGGCGGGGATTATGATTTTAAAGTTTTGTACTCTGATGGCTTTTGAACAAGGCTGATATATATGTACTTGAGTTTTTGATAAAGTTGTAACCAAATTGATTTCTGTCCACTGCAATAAAGTTATAAAGTTTTTCAAATATTATTTTTCTATATGTCTCATAATATTCTTTTCTGCTTACTAAAATGCTCCATCAAAGTTAAGGCATTCCATTTGTGATTGACCTTAACAGAGGTGGGGTGTTACATTTGGTATCAGAGCCGAAGGTTACCAGATTAGATAGAAGTTTTTGAAAACTATTTTCAAAAAGATTTTAAAAGGAAGTATTTTCAAAAATAAAGCTTATTTTGAAAAACATAATCCCCAAGAGCCATATATCTTTCCTTCGGTCCTTTTTGTATTGAATCTTTCCTTTTTCTTTTCCGTATGTCTGAAGCATCTGAGATACAAGAGGGTGTTCATGTACCCGGTTGGTTTCGTCAATACCTTGAGGCTAGGACCGCCGCCACAGGTCCAGCAAATGATCCCCCTCCTCCGCCCCCTCCTCATGCAATCGCTTTCTCAAAGATCTGTAAATACTTTAGGGCCATGGGTGGAAAGGATTTCAAGGGAACTGAATCATTCGAAGAAGCGAGGAACTGGCTTAAAGAAACTGAGGATCTGTTCGTTATCTTCGAGGTAGACGATAGGCAAAAGGTACAGTTGGCAGTATGGTTGCTCAAAGACGAATCTTCCTATTGGTGGGAAGTCACTAACGTCGAGAGGCCGGTTGAAACATGGATGGATTTCAGAACAAGGTTTGAGACGAAATTCCTCTCGCAAGCGGAACGAAGTCTACAATTAGAAAAGTTCTTATCTCTTAAGCAAGGAAGTATGACGGTCAAGGAATACGTCAACCAGTTCAACCAACTGGCTAGGTTCGGACTGGATTTAGTCAACACTTAGCATAAAAAGGCTCTCCGCTTTGTTAAAGGATTGAACGAGCCACTACACAGCCTAGCCATGACCCATGTACCCATGGGAGCGACTTACGAGAAATTGGTGGACGTGGCACTACTGCACGAGGAAGACAAGGGCCAGAAAGAGACAAAGACGGAAGAACAACAGAATAAGAAAGCATGGCCCAAAAAGGAAACACAAAAGAAGGATGAGAAGTCTGAAGATAAGAAGGAGAAAAAGTGCTTTACTTGTGGAAGCTCGACTCATCTGAACAAGGATTGCAGAAAAAGGAAGGGAACTTGCTACAACTGTGGTGAGATGGGACACTTCACTAGGGACTGCCCAAAGAAACGAGGGCAAGGGCAGAGGGCAGAGGGCAGAACCCACTTCTGGAGGAGAGGCGAATGCTCAAGTGACTGGTAGATAGGGTAGAAATAAGAAAATTTATGTAGAAGGTTTAACTTTCTTATCTGATTTTTGAGTTAAAACTCTTTCTGATTCTGGCATTTTGATTCTGTAATCGATACTCTGCACTTTAATACTAGTATTGTTTCTGATTTCGCTGTAGACTCAAACCCCTAAGGTTTAGGACTCATCTGTTTGTGATAGATTGGGGATTGAGAGATATATGTGTTAGGCGTCAAGTAGGATGCATACATTATGGTTTTTATCATGCTTAGTTCGGTAATCTGATCTGTACCAGTAATCTGTAAATATCTGAATATTTCTGACAAGGTTAAGATTTCCAGTTTTGACATTGTCTAAAGAGGGTAATCCTCTAGGTGTCAATCTGATGTTGGTTTCGGTCTTCGCGGGCAATACTTAGGGAAATTATCCCCTCAACCATGGTCTAATGGAAACCAAGTTTTTGTTTCATCTGTACTCGCTTCCATCATTCGACTGTATCCTATCGATCGAATCTTCGAACTTTAGGGTAGAAACCAATGGGTGTAAACATGTGTTTGAGATATGTTGTGTTTGATGGTTGCCAGTGGATGCAAGTGGTTGCTAGTGGTTGCTCATGGATGCATATACACACACTAGGCACTAGATCGGCTCGAAAACACTCTCATACTGCATATGGATGTGTGTGCATTTTCAATTTTGTGGATGCAAAATGATTGATACATCACATGGATGTAGCATTTGGATGAATGATTGCGCACACATATAGAAATGATGTGTATCAAATAGGATTTCTTGCATACATAATTGGACTCATGGCACCAACACGGTTCACATTGAGGAGGTCAACTGAATCAGTAGACCGCCTAATCTTTGCATTAGATAAGAGACATATACACACACTTTTGCATATGTTCATACAACATTAGAAGTTTTCTAAGGAAAATGGATGCTTGTTGATGATGGTTGAGTAGATGGATGATTGGATGGTAGGACACATTCTTCTTAACTTGAAGATTTCGGGGACGAAATCCTTTAAGGAGGGGAGAATGTAACACCCCGTATTTTCTGTGAACGTATAAGTAACAAATTAAGTATACTTAATTTTTAGGAGAAGAATTAAGGGAAACGGGTTGCGCCATTGCGTTCGTCTCGAAATTCTGCTTGAGATAGAGTCCGAGTTTGCGTAAAACGGATACCGTATGAAGGAGATATGGACGAACGAAGTTAGGCAGAAAAACCGGAAACAGGCCAGAAATGCACTGGCGCACTTGTGAAGTGCGCACTTGGGAAGTGCGCCCATGTCGAGCCAGAAACCTGCACTGGGTTCTAGAGAGTTCTAATGACGATTTTTGATGTGTTGGACGGACCTGATGGCTTCTAGGGTGATCTAATGGTTCTGAAACACTCTCTACACGTATAAATATGTGATTAACCTAACCCTAATTCATAGAATATTGTCTATGACACCATTATGCTACCAAACTCTCTCTTAAACCCTAGCCGCCGCCTCTTAATCTAATCTCAAGTGTTCATTCACAATTCAAATTAAAGTTTAGAGCTGCAACAACAATCGAAGAAGATTAATCAGCGTTTCTGCATCAAATTCGATTTATAATCCTTTTCTTTAGCCACGAAGGGCAAGTACAGTTATTTTCCGATATAAACGTAAATTATGATTGTGGCATCAATTGTAAATCTGAATCTGAGGTTATGTCTGTTCTGTTTAGATCTATCTTATTATGTATCTCTTTCTTCTTTCTGTTCTATAGCCAGGCTACTAGGGCCTGCGCCGAATCTCATAAGAGATTAACGCACGAACGCTAAATTTTGGGACAAATAATGAATAATTCATAATTGGACATGATACTGTTGCCTATGAGACTATTATTGCCTATGACTATGATTCACGCCTATGAGACTATTGCCTATGACATTGAATAAGAAACTATTGTGATTTGTCGCCCATGACTATTGTAGTTAGTTTCTTACGCCTATTCCCTTAATGATACTAGATCTCATATTTAGTATGTAACTTTGCTAGTTTATTCCCATTCACTGTTATGTACATCGAGCCTAGTGGGGCCATTATCATTGTATTTGGTTCATTATTTCGTGCCTATTCTTTCTTGTGCTTATCTCCTATTCCTTTTGCTAGGGCCATTTCATGAGTACTTAGAGAACTTGTTGAAACATTGGGCGTAGCTTAATTAAGTTAAAAAATATGTTGGCATAATTTGAATTGGCTATGATAGAGAATGATTTACATGCATATTAGTCTTGGACAAAAATGGTAAACTAGAATATTAAATCTAGTTTTGACATGAACTGTAAATGGGAATATTAAGGCTAAGATTTGGGCATATATTGTATTATGAATTATGACCTTGATTTAGGCATGTAAGTTTAGGCTAAATCTATGATTTGGCAAGATAGGTAAATAGAGTTTTAGATATATATAATCTGCTAAATCCGTTAAATTGCCTAATCCGTTATCTGCTAAATCTGTTATATTGCCTAATTTGCTAGTTCTGCTATATTGCCTAATCTGCAAGATCTGTTCATCTGCTAAATCTGTCATCTGCTCAGTCTGCTGAAAATGCCTAATCCGTTATATGCTAAATCTGCTAAATTGCTTAATCTGCTAAATCTGTTAAGTCGCCTAATCTGCGAAATCTGTTATCTGCTGAGTTGATATATTTAGTCTGTTATTGACATAATCTGAATTGGCTATAGTTATGAATAATTGACATGTATATTAGGCATGGGCATAAATGGTAAATTATTAATTAATTGGCCGCAAAGATAAACATGGCTAACTAGAGGTTAGAATGAGTTTGCGGCGTAATCCTGCCCGGAACCGCCCGGCACATCCAGTGGCCGCAAACAATAGGTTCTAATGTGAGAAGTTAGTCATAACATACTTGAAACCCGAGGTTAGACTCAGTTTGTGGCAGAAATCTGCCCAGAACCAACCGGCCTAACCAGTAGCCGCAAACTGTTAGTCTAATGTGAGAGGTCTGGGCATTAATATTTAATTAATGAAAATCTGAGATAAATATGATGTCTAAAACGTTTTGGGTGGATAGGGTTAAAGCAACTGGACTAATGAAATTAATAAACCCGTTTCATGAATCTGTAGGCCCAGTACAAAGTTAGACAAGTCTGTAAATCTGTTAAATCTGTATGTCTGATCCGTTAGTATGAAAACTTATTAACTTGATTTTCTGATCTGTGAACTAGTTGACCTGAACTCTGTATGTCTGAACTTGTAAACAAGTTAATCTGAAATCTGTTAGTCTGGGGGCACAAGGTTAGGAGGGAAAAATACTTGTGTCATCTATTGTTTGGGACCCATATTAGTCAGTAACCCTTTCTGGTATCAAAACTTTGACCCAACAGTAGGTAGGGTCCGGGCACACTTGCTGAACTAATTATAAGCGGTTCATTCTGATAATGGCGAGGGGTGTTGATGGTGCGTTCCAACCGGGTCATGTGCGTGCATGAATCCCGGTCTACCTCTGAGGATGTAAGACGCCGTGACATCTGTAAATAGGTCTGTGTCATTTAAAGGTTGCCACTTTGGGGAGTGATACACCCTTTTGTGGGGCTGGCACAGGGTATTTATGTATTAGGGAGCCGATCGCTTGGGGTAGGGTTTTAGGGTACACTTAGTTATGTCTGTTTCTGTTGGTACCGTCTGTTTCTGTTGGGTGGCAACACCTGTCTGTTTCTGCACGGTACCGTCTGTTCGGGTGGTAAAGGCCCATTACTAGCATTATGTTTCTGTACCTTCTGTTAGGGTGGTAAAGGCCCATTATTCTTTTTCTGTTTCTGTTTATACATTAGGGTAACACCTAATCCTGTTATACTAGTATTAGTGCAGAGAAGTGAAAAGTAATATCATCATGTTTCTTCTGTTTAACCTAAGTATATCTGTTATTCCTGTTACCTATTATCTCTCATCTAGTTTTATTTGCATGCCATGACATTATTATCTGTTCATAACTGAAAGTCACTGGGCTTGCCAGACTTTATGTCTGACCCTTGTTGTTTCGCATCTTTTCTTCCGTTTCCCCCTCCCCCAAGGTTTTCAAGTAGGAAATATTCTAGCTTGATCCGGATCTTACTTCCTGCTTGGAGTGCTTGAAGTGCTTAAAGTATGGCTTGTCTTTTTCTGGCATCTTTGGTGGGGATTATGATTTTAAAGTTTTGTACTCTAATGGCTTTTGAACAAGGCTAATATATATGTACTTGAGTTTTTGATAAAGTTGTAACCAAATTGATTTCTGTCCGCTGCAATAAAGTTATAAAGTTTTTCAAGTATTATTTTTATATATGTCTCGTAATATTCTGTTCTATTTACTAAAATGCTCCATCAAAGTTAAGGCATTCCCAATGTGAGTGACCTTAACGAAGTTGGGGTGTTACACTTGGTATCAGAGCTGAAGGTTACCAGATTAGATAGAAGTTTTTGAAAACTATTTTCAAAAAGGTTTTAAAAGGAAGTATTTTCTAAAATAAAGCTTATTTTGAAAAACATAATCCCCAAGAGCCATATATCTTTCCTTCGGTCCTTTTTGTATTGAATCTTTCCTTTTTCGTTTAGCATGTCTGAAGCATCTGAGATACCAGAGGGTGTTCAAGTACCCGGTTGGTTTCGTCAATACCTTGAGGCTAGGATCACCGCCACATGTCCAGCAAATGATCCCCCTCCTCCGCCACCTCCTCGTGCAATTGCTTTCTCAAAGATCCGTAAAGACTTTAGGGCCATGGGTGGAAAGGATTTCAAGTGAACTGAATCATTCGTAGAAGCGAGGAACTGGCTTAAAGAAACCGAGGCTCTGTTCGTTATCTTCGACATAGACGATAGGCAAAAGGTACAGTTGGCGGTATGGTTGCTCAAAGATGAAGTTTCCTACTGGTGGGAAGTCACTAACGCCGAGAGGTCGGTTGAAACATGGATGGATTTCAGAACAAGGTTTGAGACGAAATTCCTCTCGCAAGCGGAATGAAGTCTACAATTGGAAAAGTTCTTATCTCTTAAGCAAGGAAGTATGACGGTCAAGGAATACGTCAACCAGTTCAACCAACTGGCTAGGTTCGGACTGGATTTAATCAACACTCAGCATAAAAAGGCTCTCCGCTTTGTTAAAGGATTGAACGAGCCACTACACAGCCTAGCCATGACCCATGTACCCATGGGAGCGACTTACGAGAAATTGGTGGACATGGCACTACTGCACGAGGAAGACAAGGGCCAGAAAGAGACAAAGAAGGAAGAACCACAGAATAAGAAAACATGGCCCAAAAAGGAAAAACAAAAGAAAGATGAGAAGTCTGAAGATAAGAAGGAGAAAAAGTGCTTTACTTGTGGAAGTTCGACTCATCTGAACAAGGATTGCAGAAAAAGGAAGGGCACATGCTTCAACTGTGGTGAGATGGGACACTTCACTAGGGACTGCCCGAAGAAACGAGGGCAAGGGCAGAGGGCAGAACCCACTTCTGGAGGAGAGGCGAATGCTCAAGTGACTGGTAGATAGGGTAGAAATAAGAAAATTTATGTAGAAGGTTTAACTTTCTTATCTGATTTTTGAGTTAAAACTCTTTCTGATTCTGGCATTTTGATTCTGTAATCGATACTCTGCATTTTAATACTAGTATTGTTTCTGATTCCACTGTTGACTCAAACCCCTAAGGGTTAGGACTCATTTGTTTGTGATAGATTGGGGATTGAGAGATATATGTGTTAGGCGTCAAGTAGGACGCATACATTCTGGTTTTTATCATGCTTAGTTCGGTAATCTGATCTGTACCAGTAATCTGTAAATATCTGAATATTTCTGATAAGGTTAAGATTTCCAGTTTTGACATTGTCTAAAGAGGGTAATCCTCTAGGTATCAATCTGATGTTGGTTTCAATCTTCGGGGCCAATACTTAGGGAAATTATTCCCTCAACCATGGTCTAATGGAAACCAAGTTTTTGTTTCATCTGTACTCGCTTCCATCATTCGACTGTATCCTATCGATCGAATCTTCGAATTTTAGGTAGAAACCAATGGGTGTAAACATGTGTTTGAGACATGTTATGTTTGATGGTTGCCAGTGGATTCAAGTGGTTGCTAGTGGTTGCTCGTGGATGCATATACACACACTAGGCACTAGATCGGCTCGAAAACACTCTCATACTGCATATGGATGTGTGTGCATTTTCAATTTTGTGGATGCAAAATGATTGATTCATCACATGGATGTAGCATTTGGATGAATGATTGCGCACACATATAGAAATGATGTGTATCAAATAGGATTTCTTGCATACATAATTCGACTCATGGCACCAACATGGTTCGCATTGAGGAGGTCAACTGAATCAGTAGACCGCCTAATCTTTGCATTAGATAAGAGACATATACACACACTTTTGCATATGTTCATACAACATTAGAAGTTTTCTAAGGAAAATGGATGCTTGTGGATGATGTTTGAGTAGATGGATGATTGGATGGCAGGACACATTCTTCTTAACTTGAAGATTTCGGGGACGAAATCCTTTAAGGAGGGGAGAATGTAATACCCCGTATTTTCTGTGAATGTATAAGTAACAAATTAAAGTATACTTAATTTTTAGGAGAAGAATTAAGGGAAACAGGTTGCGCCATTGCGTTTGTCTCGAAATTCTGCTTGAGATAGAGTCCGAGTTTGCGTAAAACGGATACCGTATGAAGGAGATATGGACGAACGAAGTTAGGCAGAAAAACCGGAAACAGGCCAGAAATGCACTGGCGCACTTGTGAAGTGCGCCAGCACAAAAATACACTGGCGCACTTGGGAAGTACGCCCATGTCGATCCAGAAACCTGCACAGGGTTCTAGAGAGTTCTAATGACGATTTTTGATGTGCTGGACGGACCTGATGGCTTCTAGGGTGATCTAATGGTTCTGAAACACTCTCTACACGTATAAATATGTGATTAACCTAACCCTAATTCATAGAATATTGTCTATGACACCATTATGCTACCAAACTCTCTCTTAAACCCTAGCTGCCGCCTCTAAATCTAATCTCAAGTGTTCATTCACAATTCAAATTAAAGTTTAGAGCTGCAACAACAATCGAAGAAGATTAATCAGCGTTTCTGCATCAAATTCGATTTATAATCCTTTTCATTGCCGCGAAAGGCAAGTACAGTTATTTTCCGATATAAACGTTAATTATGATTGTGGCATGAATTGTAAATCTGAATCTGAGGTTATGTCTATTCTGTTTAGATCTATCTTATTCTGTATCTCTTTCTTCTTTTTGTTCTATAGCCAGGCTACTACAAGCCTGCGCCGAATCTCATAAGAGATTAACGCACGAACGCTAAATTTTGGGACAAATAATGAATAATGCATAATTGGACATGAAACTGTTGCCTATGAGACTATTATTCCCTATGACTATGATTCACGCCTATGAGACTATTGCCTATGACATTGAATAAGAAACTATTGTGATTTGTCGCCCATGACTATTGTAGTTAGTTTCTTACGCCTATTCCCTTAATGATACTAGATCTCATATTTAGTATGTAACTTTGCTAGTTTATTCCCATTCACTGTTATGTAGATCGAGCCTAGTGGGGCCATTATCATTGTATTTGGTTCATTATTTCATGCCTATTCTTTCTTGTGCTTATCTCCTATTCCTTTTGCTAGGGCGATTTCATGAGTACTTAGAGAACTTGTTGAAACATTGGGCGTAGCTTAATTAAGTTAATAAATATGTTGGCATAATTTGAATTGGCTATGATAGAGAATGATTTACATGCATATTAGTCTTGGACAAAAATGGTAAACTAGAATATTAAATCTAGTTTTGACATGAACTGTAAATGGGAATATTAAGGATAAGATTTGGGGCATATATTGTATTATGAATTATGACCTTGATTTAGGCATGAAGTTTAGGCTAAATCTATGATTAGGCAAGATAGGTAAATAGAGTTTTAGATATATATAATCTGCTAAATCTGTTATCTGCCAAATCCGTTAAATTGCCTAATCCGTTTTCTGCTAAATCTATTATATTGCCAAATTTGCTAGTTCTGCTATATTTCCTAATCTGCTAGATCTGTTCATCTACTAAATCTGTCATCTGCTCAGTCTGCTGAAAATGCCTAATCCGTTATATACTAAATCTGCTAAATTGCTTAATCTGCTAAATCTGTTAAGTCGCCTAATCTGCGAAATCTGTTATCTGCCGAGTTGATATATTTAGTCTGTTATTGACATAATCTGAATTGGCTATAGTTATGAATAATTGACATGTATATTAGGCATGGGCATAAATGGTAAATTATTAATTAATCGGCCACAATGATAAACATGGCTAACTCGAGGTTAAAATAAGTTTGGGGCGTAATCCTGCCTGGAACCGCCCGGCACATCCAGTGGCCGCAAACAATAGGTTCTAATGTGAGAAGTTAGTCATAACATGCTTGAAACCCGAGGTTAGACTCAGTTTGTGGCTGAAATCTGCCCGGAACCAACCGGCCTAACCAGTAGCCGCAAACTGTCAGTCTAATGTGAGAGGTCTGGGCATTAATATTTAATTAATGAAAATATGAGATAAATATGATGTCTAAAACGTGTTGGGTGGATAGGGTTAAACCAACTGGACTAATGAAATTAATAAACATGTTTCATGAATCTGTAGGCCCAGTACAAAGTTAGACAAGTTTGTAAATCTGTTAAATCTGTATGTCTGATCCGTTAGTCTGAAAACTTATTAACTTGATTTTCTGATCTGTGAACTAGTTGACCTGAACTCTGTATGTCTGAACTTGTAAACAAGTTAATCTGAAATATGTTAGTCTGGGGGCACAAGGTTAGGAGGGAAAAACACTTGTGTCATCTGTTGTTTGGGACCCATATTAGTCAGTAACCCTTTCTGGTATCAAAACTTTGACCCAACAGTAGGTAGGGTCCGGGCACGCTTACTGAACTAATTATAAGCGGCTCATTCTGATAATGGCGAGGGGTGTTGATGGTGCGTTCCAACCGGGTCATGTGCGTGCATGGATCCCGGTCTGCCTCTGAGGATGTAAGACGCCGTGACATCTGTAAATAGGTCTGTGTCATTTAAAGGTTGCCACATTGGGGAGTGATACACCCTTTTGTGGGGCTGGCACAGGGTATTTATGTATTAGGGAGCCGATCGCTTAGGGTAGGGTTTTAGGGTACACTTAGTTCTGTCTGTTTCTGTTGGTACCGTCTGTTTCTGTTGGGTGGCAACACCTGTCTGTTTCTGCGTGGTACCGTCTGTTCGGGTGGTAAAGGCCCATTACTAGCATTATGTTTCTGTACCTTCTGTTAGGGCGGTAAAGGCCCATTATTCTGTTTCTGTTTCTGTTTAGACATTAGGGTAACACCTAATCCTGTTTTACTAGTATTAGTGTAGAGAAGTGAAAAGTAATATCATCATGTTTCTTCTGTTTAACCTAAGTATATATGTTATTCCTGTTTCCTGTTATCTCTCATCCAGTTTTATTTGCATGCCTTGACATTATTATCTGTTCATAAATGAAAGTCACTGGGCTTGCCAGACTTTATGTCTGACCCTTGTTGTTTCGCCTCTTTTCTTCCGTTCCCCTCCCCCCCCCCCCGGGTTTTCAAGGAGGAAATACTCTAGCTTGATCCGGATCTTTCTTCCTGCTTGGAGTGCTTGAAGTGCTTAAAGTATGGCTTGTCTTTTTCTGGCATCTTTGGTGGGGATTATGATTTTAAAGTTTTGTACTCTGATGGCTTTTGAACAAGGCTGATATATATGTACTTGAGTTTTTGATAAAGTTGTAACCAAATTGATTTCTGTTCGCTGCAATAAAGTTATAAAGTTTTTCAAGTATTATTTTTATATTTGTCTTGTAATATTCTGTTCTGTTTACTAAAATGCTCCATCAAAGTTAAGGCATTCCCTTTGTGAGTGACCTTAACGGAGGTGGGGTGTTACAATAAATATAAATCGTTCAACGATTTCAATACCATTTTCAATTCAACATAAATCTCTTCTATGTGAAATCACATATCACATGGAAATGTAAATTTTAATGTTTATAAAATTCCTGCCAGCATTGAATCCTTTATTTGATTCATATATATTACATTAAAAATAAAATCTTTCATTCATTTCTTTATTGCATTAAGAATGTGATCTTTTAATCTTTCCTTTGTTTAAAATAAAAATGTAACTTTTCTAATGAAATCTTTTATTTCATTAAAAATGTAAACTTTTATTTTCAATCGATTATTGCATTGAACAACGTAAGCTTCCTAATGAAACCTTTTATCTCATTAAAAATGAAAATTTCAAGGAAGGACATATTTTTATAAAACAAAAGACACCCTCAGTGTTTCATTTACCATAAAAGCGTAAATTCCAATGTCAATACATTTTACTTCAAAATGTTTATTTTAATATTGCATTTACATAAAAAATGTGTATGTAAATGCCAATGCATTTTATTTATCAATGCTTTATTTTTCATGTTGAGTATACATTAAAAATGTAAATTACATACCAATACATTTCTAATTCAAATGTGCTTACTTTTAATTAATTTTCAAAAAAAAATGTTGCATTACATAAAAAATGAGGCCTTTGATGTAAACATGTTTCATGCATTCCTTTAAAAATGAAACCTTTTATGTAAACATGTTTTATTCTTAAAACATGTATATTTTGCTAGTTTCATGTATTCCATTAAAAATGAGATTTTTAATGACAAAATGGTTTTTTTATATATTTAAAACCTGAACATTTTTCCAGTTGTCTACATTACATTAAAAATAAAAAAATTAATGTTATCTTGTTTCATTTTTAAAACACTGAACATTTCATATCACCTACGTTTACATTAAAAATGGGATTTTCTAATGTTAAAAATGTTATATTTTAAAACATGAACAATATTCTCATACTCTATACTTACATTAAAAATGAACATTTTAATGTTAAACATGTTTTATTTCAAAACATGAACAATATTCTCATATTCTATATTTACATTAAAAATGAACATTTTAATGTTAAACATGTTTTATTTCAAAACATGAACAATATTCTCATACTTTATATTTGTATTGAAAAAGAACATTTTCATTTCATTCTTCGATTACATTAAAAATGTGATCTTTTTACATTAAAATAAAAAGGTAAATTTATTATATTCTTGTTTTACATTAAAATGTAATCTTTTCTATTCCATCATTACATTATATAAAAATGTAGTCTTTTCTTTTCTGATATACAATAAAATGTGATTTTTTATTGGAAACAAACTTTCATTTAAAATGGATTAATATTTCTAATCTTTTCTTTTTATTGTCTCAATAACATTAAAAATGATATTTTAAATGTAAAACATTATTATATCACAATGCTTCTTCTTCTTTTTTCTTACATGTATTCAATAAAAATCTAATTTTTATTGTTCAAACAACTTTACATCATAACATGGATATTTCACGACACAAAATATTTCAGGAAATTTCAGCAGCATAACGGTAGGGTAGTCAAAACCGTCACCGTCCCGATGTGCTCCTCGCGCTACTATAACAGCAAGGTAGTTAAAACTGGCACCGTCCCGATGTATGGCTCCTCGCGCTACTGTAAAGCCTCACAGCTTTTGACAAGGGGGATTTCAAAATCTATTTCGTACGTAGATGAATATTTTCACAATATCAATCAATTTCAATTTCTTTTTCAACAACAAATAAGCACCCAAATTCAACCAATCACAAATCAATCAAGTCGTCTGTATTCTGTGGATGACGGATGTCAGGAGTTTCTAAACTCCGTCTGCATCGTAATATAATTTTATTTATTTTATTTCTGAATCCAGATATCTCACATTGATTTGATGACACCAAAAATTGTAATGAGCTCTAAAAATTCTCTGGTCAGTTCTGGAATGTAATGTACAATGCCACGAGTCCAATGTTTCCTATTTCATGGAATTTTGTTATCGTATACGACAGTTATGACTTTATGAAGGCTGTAAATTTTTTTAAATAAAATAAATTATTTAATTATGTAAAATATTACTTCTTCTTCTACATTCAAATTGGAGCTGTCGTGTCTTTCAGAAGCTTAAAAACTAGGGTCAACCCTCGTGCGCAACCCCTTCAGCTTGGCGATGATCCAATCCCACCACGTCAGAGAGCTCTGAGGCGCACGCAAAACGGTGGTGGTGGCCCCCACTTCGATCGCTGGAGGTGAACAAATCGGTGGCGAGAAGCTGACAACTTCAGCGACTTCAAACTCGATGGATTTTCCACGATAGAACTCGAGACCCATATGGATCTGAAGAGCTCGAGAATCTCTGTAAAATTCTCTGAAGGACCACCTTCGATTGATTCACGGATTGAGTGATTTTAGAGCTAGAATTTAGGAATGTTCTTCGCCATTGAAGTAGAGTATACGACGGCTACGGAATGTATTTTAGAGTTAGGTATTCTCACCGTATATACGATGTATTCCTATTTATTTATTTTTAATTTCAAATTCTTTTAATTCAACCAAGGCCCATCAACCTATACGAACTCCAATTCAAACCCAACGAGTGTCGCCCCTAGCTAAATACCCCCATGTCGGACACGATGGGATATGTTTTGTAACCCAATTCGGCTGTTATGATATGTTTTTCTTTAAATCAAATAATAAAACATTTTATTATTAAATTTTATCGAATATTTTAATTTACTGGGGCAACAGACTGACTCAAAAAATTCCAGAAAAATTATATCTGCCTTTTTTTGATGATACGTTCGTAACAAAACTGATTTCGTTGAATTTGGAGACCGTTTGAAAAATGGCCATTTCCTGGTCGATCGAAACTGACTAAAATTGTCAAAACACTTTCTTTTGCCACGCTCACATATTGATCCCAAAAATTATGGAAAATTAAACTTAGCAATAATTTGACATTCCGGTTCCAACGAAAGTGGCTTCGTCGAAAACGGAGGTCGTTTCAAAAATGACTATTTATACGGGTTATATATTCTATTAAATTCCATAGCGACTATATAGAAAATTCAACTGACCATCACTTTTGATTTCCGCTATGAAATTTCAATTTTTTGGATTTATTGGAAATATATTCTTAAACAAATTTAAATATTTTTGGTTTCACTAAAATCCAATTTATCTTGCCTTTGGTAAAGTCGGCCAAAGTTTGAATTCAAATTTTCAAACTACCGCGCTATTTCTAACTCCTTTTGAAGTTAAAATAAATATATTCATTCGAACTTCGATTTAAATAAAATTTTAATTGTTTTTATTTGAAATAAATTATTTCAACTATTCAGAATTCAATAAAATAGTCAAAATAAAATTTTCAAATTGGTTCTGATTTTTCGGGTTGTTGCAATCTCCCCCACTTAAAAGCTTTTCGTCCCCGAAAAGGAAATTATGGTAAAGTAGGAAACAAAACGGAAAATGTAAATGTGGAAAATGTACCTTGCACTAGAGCTAGTCAGAGATATCCACTCTGCACTAGGGATAAGCCTGTTTGTTGCTCATTGTAAACTTCACAACAATTCGTGGCGAAGCCATGGCTCCCTTCTCTCTCATTTTCTTCTTCTCCAAAAGATCTTGGATCTTTTCTCCCCTCTTTTCTCTACAACATCTATTCTTTAAAATAAAAAGAATAAGATCTAGAACAACAATGAAATAGAAAAGAGATCCAAAGCTAAAGAGAAGATAATGGATTCATATTTGCGAATTTATGCCGCAAAGAGAAATCAAACATGATTCAAAAACAGAAATCAAAGCTAAGCAAAAGAGGGAAAACAATACTAGAGTTATCTAGTACTCATTTTAAAGACGACAAGCATTGTGAGTGGTTTATAATACAACTTTTGTATAAGATTATTATTTATCGTTCAAACATTCCCCATGTAAAACATGCGATGAAATTATTGTGAAAGATTGGACCTGTAATGTTTTCATATGTTAAATTATTATATGGTCACGTTCCTCCTTTTATCCTTCCCTCTTTATTTCTTTATAATTAGGCTATCTCAAGCTTTGATCTATCATGAAATGAATGCGATTGAATATTGCGAACGAAAAGGGTAAAGACTAGATTTTGGGATATGACATAAATTGGAGAGTTTGGTTATGAATTACAAAGGGGTTTGGGTATAGTATACCATTAGCAAGGTTTGAATGTGTAAACCAAGTTGGGAAGTATAATTGTGAACACGATCTGGGTTTTAGCATAAGATTGTCACCATTGAAAAGATTTGAACTTGTTAATTAGCCTATGACCCTAGAATAAAACATGGATTTGAATTTGGGGATTTAATATGTTAGTCATATTTTTATAGGACTCGAACTTGTTTAAAAATATGAATACCATTGGAAATAAATGATTTGGAATTAGTAAATTTGAATAAAAGTTGGGTAATTGGGTTACATGTAATTTGGTATGAATCAACATTAAATTGGTCTAATTAATGACCACTTGAATAGGCTTAAAAGTAAATTTGAACTGCATAACATGAAATTTGGGGGTTTGGGTGAAATACGAATATTAATAAACCCTTGAGACGAGGTTAGACGCAATTGTGGTATAAGACTGCCCGGAACCGCCCGGCAAATCCAGCTGCCACAATTGGACATCTAATGTGAGAGGTCAAAGGAGGAAATTTGAGCGTAACGGTTTATGACACGAGGTTGGACTCAAGTTGTGGCGTAAGACCGCCCGGCACATCCAGCAGCCACAAAATGTTAGTCCAATGTGGGTGGTCATACATCGTTATGGCATAATGAATGCATTAAGGAATACTAACCATAATAAGACATGTTGGTGACAAGGGTATGTTTAGAGGGTTAAGTGGGTACAGGTAAGTATAGACTTAACTGTAGTAAGACAAGATATGTATAAACATGTAAATAAGACTTAACCGTAGTAAGACATGTGTAAAATATGGAAACAATAATAATAAAAAGGTTAATCTGAACTAATGACGGAATATGGGGAATGATAAATAACCTATTACAAATTTGAATAAGAAAAAAAGAAGGATAATAGGTTAGACTTGTCCTAGGGACAAAAGGGGAAAATATGACTTATGGGATACGATAAGTTATAAGAACGAAAAAGGGAAGAATAAGATAACTTATATGAGGAGATATACTTAATTATAAATTAAGCGGTTTGAAAAGGAAGAAGAAGTAAATTTTGAATCATATATGTTGGTTGGGTAGTGTAATTCCCGAGGTGTCAGTCTGATGTTGATCTCGGTCTTCGGGGCTGGTATTTAGGGGGTTGTTCCCCCAATCAGTATATATGTGGGATAAGGTATACTTAACAATGAATTAAATATAACATGTTGTTGTGACCCAAAAAGGGAATAATTTATGAAATTGAAAGACAACATGTTATAAGGCTTATCAATGGACTTAAGTAAGTTAAGTATAAATTCAGTTGATAACCAATGGTAAACATAAACTAAGTATCAAACCTTGGTTAAGAGAATCAAATAATAAACCTTAGTTAAAATAACTAAGTAGATAACGAGAAAGAAAACTAAGTAGTAAACCTTAGTTAAAGTGGACTAAGTTATAAACCTTAGTTAAGAAAAAATGAACGATTGATAGAACTAAGTAGTAAACCTTAGTTAAATGGACTAAGTAGTAAACCTTAGTTAAGAAAACGACGATTCAGGAAACTAAGTAAACCTTAGTTAAAAACTAAGAGGGCTAAGTAGTAAACCTTAGTTAAAGAAACTAAGTAGTAAACCTTAGTAGAACACGAGAAGGAGCGTACGGCCGTCTTATTTTAAAGAAGGTTCCAACGAATTGGGTTACGAAGCCCAAGGCTTCGAGGGGATGTGAGGGTACTCTTGGTATCCCTATGTGAGGCTGCAGATGATCCTCCTGGGCTCACGGAGGTTAAGGTCTGCGTTAGAAGAACCAAGGGTATGCCTTGGTTGCAATAAATGGCAACCTAAAGACTAGGATGGACCAGCGTGATTCGGCGAGACCAGTAGCCCTGTGATAGTAAGTCGTCGTCTACCTACCATCTTGAGTCAGTCGAGATACGCATAGCGAAAAGGCGGAGAACTCCTACGAACCATATACTTGCTATCTAGTTGTGGTTGCGGTTGGCTATAGGTTAGTGGGGGCATAGAGGGGCCGGCATATAGTTCTCATTTTTCAAGGATGGCCTTTCATTAGTTGAGGGAGGGGTCGAGTGGGACCATAGCCACTAGAAAAACAGACCTTAGCATCTGCATCGGCAGACAACTTAAAGCTCCCGACCGAGTTACGTGTTTCTTGACATGCCCTACCACGGGACTCGGGTATCACATATAGAGTACATGTGCATCTAGTCATCGAAAAACGGTTCACGATACTTACGCGGGGAAGGTCTAGGAACATATATCGCTCTGGGTAGTGTGTCCTAGACTAGAGGGCATATTTCGTTAGGTAGCATAATCCCTAGTAGCCCTAGGTGGCATAAACCCTAATCGAATTAAGGAAATGTGGCAGTCCAAACAATTACGGAAATGGTGGCACTACGCTGAGGTAGTATATAGTTACGTAATGAAGTCCGTACGATAAATGGAAAGGGACTGTACACATACATGGAAAAGATAATACGAGTAGGGGGTATCCACATATACGAGATATTAGGTTAATATACTAGTATGTGAATAAGAACGACATGAGTTTAGCCTTAGGTGCTAATGACGAGATTAACCTAATAACTAAGAAAATATACAGAACGATATATGTAGTGTTACACAGAAGTTCATTATAAGTCCTCTCACACAGAACTTATGTTCTGACCCCTTCCTCATTACATACTTCCAGGTTAGGTTCATGACAGAGATGGTATAGCTTTGGATACTGGTTAGACAGTATGATTTATAAGGTAAAGCTATTTTTGAATATATTATATTTCAATTCCTTCCGCTGTGAGATGCTCTACGAGTTCTGACATGTTTCTTTATCTCTGTCTTTTTCTGTAGGACACCAGAGCACCCAACTCGGGTTTTGATAGATCGAATTTGAAAAATTCGGTCTGTCGGAATCCGGGTTGTCACATCTGGTATCAGAGCTTCGGTTTAGTGTTCCTAGGGAGATAATGAGTGAACGTATTTGTATTTTCTTAAATATAAATATATTATATATATAAACCTAGATCCATATAGTAGCCCACTAGACATGAAAAGAGTTGGGATATTTAGTTTGTACACTAAAGTAATAAACATAGAAATTTTTGAGACCCTTAGGTGGTTTGGTTGGAAAGTGTACAATATGATTTGGTATTAGGGAAAGAAAGTATCCCATAGAGTTAAAACTGAAATGTTATTATTTCAGAGTAGTGGGTTTAGAAGTGAAACCTTATAAACTAGAAATGGTTGAAAAATGTGGACAATGGATTGTGAATATATATAGTCGAGAAAATTGAATTCGCGAAAGTGCCTAGGAAAGCATAGTGAGTAGATGAACCACTTTGAGTCTTACCCAATGATAAGTTATTAGAACCTAACTGAAGATTGGTGGGGTTGAGTGATTCTATGAGTATCAATCTGATGTTGATTTCGGTCTTCGGGGTTAATGCTTCGGGAATTATTCTCTTACCAATTTCCGATCAAAGATTAGCTAATGTTAAAACTAATGGAAAATTCCCGTAGAATGCATAAACATTGAGAAACCTAGGTTTGCTGCTTGAGAAAAAGAGATAAAGTATAGGCTAGTAATACACAGCATGGACTAGTAGTTACTACTAGGTAGGGAATGGCAAGCAAGTGCATAGATCCTATTGTGTGGACTCACGATTGTTAGAGGTAACAAAGTCCTAAGATTCTAGGCCCATAGTTGTAGCTGTGTAAGATACTGTTTGAGTAGAAAACAGAAAAGCTTGGTTGAAAAATAAACTTAAGAAGAAGACTAGCCTAACTAACAAGAAAACAACTGAATCAATCAAGCAACAAAACGTGACGGGAAAAGAAATTGAAAATCTTAAGAAAAAAAAGATGAATAAATATGAAATTACTCCAAGGTATGTGTTGAAAAAAAAAGGTTCTTATGTAATTGTGCTTGGATAGGAAAATAGGAACTTTTTATAGAATAGCTATGTAAAAATCCAAGTGCAACTAGAAAAGGTACATAAAAGAAAAACGGAAAATGTAAATTTTTCCGTTTTATACCTTTTTGTAACATAAGAAATCGAATTTGGAAAAAAATAGATTTTTCTAAATTTCGAATTTAATTATGGTTGGTAGGGTTTGGAAGCAACAATTGGATGAACCGTGCTCTTATTTAAGAGTGTGGGATAATTTGGATGAAAAATGTTTTGGTTTTTCAAAAATATTGCATTCATATAGAACTGCAAGTATATTTAGGATGTGAGCATCATGTTTTGAAAGAGTTTTTAAAAATTTGCATACATATAGGTGGTACCAAATTAGGCATACATGCATTACTATGATGTGTTTCACTTTGCACATGTGCACAATGTTTGAAAAAATGTATGTACACATGATGGATGATATAATATGCGAGGGATTATTTGATTTTACCCTTACCAAATTTCCGGGACGAAATTTCTTAAGGGTGGGAGAATGTAACACCCCGCATTTTTAATGTAATTAAAAATGTTTATATGCATGATAGTGATATGTAGTTTAAATTAATACATACGTTGAAAAGAAGAAAATTTATACGATAACAATGTATGTAACAGAAAAAGATAATGAAATAAAGATACTTAATTTAAATATCAGGAATTAAGTAAAAGAGATGTCATCATTGCGTTCGCCTCAAAATTCTGGTTTAGACGGATACCAAGTTTGCGTAAAACGGATAACATACGAAGAAGTTGTAAGCCGCAGAAGTTTATATATGCGTAGGATAAAATAAATATATATTTTATATGCATTGACATATTTAAGGAAAAGAAAAGTAATATACAATGAGGAATGCGCGTTTAAAGAGGAGAATGGAAATACATTCATATGCACATTCATAAATTTAGTTTAAATTGTAGAGATTATCATGCACTTAAAAGGTTCAATGTATTTGAAAAAAAAAGAAAGCATTACTCTTTTTGGAACCGATAGAGGTTGATATAAATGTGGCACGTTTTTCGATTTAAATGTTTGGAGACTAGATGCATGCACCTATGATTAAGGAGACTAGATGCATGCACCTATGATTAAGAAGACTAGATGCATGCACCTGTGATTAAGGAGACTAGATGCATGCACCTACGATTATTTATAGCAAACATGTAAATAAAAATAAAAATAAAGTTAATGCATAATTATGACATTAATAAATTGGCTTGAGGTTGACTAAATGTTAAGTATTTGGTATTATATATATCTATATATATATATATATATATATAAGAGGCAACACTAATTCGAGATTAGGGGATTTGTTCTACTGGTAAGAAATGAAATTGGTAAATTAAAGACATTAATGTTATATTTAGGGATAATATAACGGTTACATTAAATATGGAAAAAAAAGAGTACATGTAGTAAATGCATTTAGGCATTTCAAATATGACATGAATAGAAAAACAATGAATAAATAGCCATCAATAATGGCTATGAGAAGGATAAAATAAAAATAAAAAGATATTAAATTCCCTTTAGTAAAATAGTTAAAACATACTATATTTTCTACGATTAAAAATAAAATAAAAATAAAGGCGTAGTTGGATACCATATTTGATAAGAACATGAGTGTAAGTAAACGTATGGTATTTATTTACATAAAAAAAATTATGTTAAAAAGGTAGAGAAAAATAAATTGTTGCCTTGTTTAAATAAAAGAAAAAGGGGAACAAATTTTATACGGTTAAGGTATAAACAAAGGAATGGTTTTGCTAAATAAATCTTCATTATTGTTCTTTAACAAATAAAACAAGGCTAGATTCGTAGTTTGGCACCTATATAAACAACCCTAAGCTCATTGTAAACTTCACAACAATTCGTGGCGAAGCCATGGCTCCCTTCTCTCTCATTTTCTTCTTCTCCAAAAGATCTTGGATCTTTTCTCCCCTCTTTTCTCTACAACATTTATTCTTTAAAATAAAAAGAATAAGATCTAGAACAACAATGAAATAGAAAAGAGATTCAAAGCTAAAGAGAAGATAATGGATTCAGATTTGCGAATTTATGCCGCAAGGAGAAATCAAAGATGATTCAAAAATAGAATCCAAGCTAAGCAAAAGAGGGAAAGCAATACTAGAGTTATCTAGTACTCATTTTGAAGACGACAAGCAATGTGAGTGGTTTATAATACAACTTTTGTATAAGATTATTATTTATCATTCAAACACTCCCCATGTAAAACATGCGATGAAATTATTGTGAAAGATTGGACCTGTGATGTTTTCGTATGTTAAATTATTATATGGTCACTTTCCTCCTTTTATCCTTCCCTCTTTATTTCTTTATAATTAGGCTATCTCGAGCCTAGATCTATCATGAAATGAATACGATTGAATATTGCGAACGAAAAGGGGAAAGACTAGATTTTGGGATATGACATAAATTGGAGAGTTTGGTTATGAATTACAAAGGGGTTTGGGTATAGTATACCATTAGCAAGGTTTGAATGTGTAAACCAAGTTGGGAAGTATAAGTATGAACACGATTTGGGTTTTAGCATAAGATTGTCATCATTGAAAAGATTTGAACTTGTTAATTAGCCTATGACACTAGAATAAAACATGGATTTGAATTTGAGGATTTAATATGTTATTCATATTTTTATAGGATTCAAACTTATTTAAAAAAATGAATTCCATTGGAAATAAATGATTTGGAATAGGTAAATTTGAATAAAAGTTGGGTAATTGGGTTACATGTAATTTGGTATGAATCAACATTAAATTGGTCTAATTAATGACCACTTGAATAGGCTTAAAAGTAAATTTGAACTGCATAACATGAAATTTGGGGGTTTGGGTGAAATACGAATATTAATAAACCCTTGAGACGAGCTTAGACGCAATTGTAGTATAAGACTGCCCGGAACCGCCCGGCAAATCCAGCTACCACAATTGGACATCTAATGTGAGAGGTCAAAGGAGGAAATTTGAGCGTAACGGTTTATGACACGAGGTTGGACTCAAGTTGTGGCGTAAGACCGCCCGGCACATCCAGCAGCCACAAAATGTTAGTCCAATGTGGGTGGTCATACATCGTTATGGCATAATGAATGCATTAAGGAATACTAACCATAATAAGACATGTGGGTGACAAGGGTATGGTTAGAGGGTTAAGTGGGTACAAGTAAATATAGACTTAATTGTAGTAAGACAAGATATGTATAAACATGTAAGTATAAGACTTAACCGTAGTAAGACATGTGTAAAATATGGAAACAATAATAATAAAAAGGTTAATATGAACTAATGACGGAATATGGGGAATGATAAATAACCTATTACAAATTTAAATAAGAAAAAAAGAAGGATAATAGGTTAGACTTGTCCTAGGGACAAAAGGGGAAAATATGACTTATGGGATACGATAAGTTATAAGAACGAAAAAGGGAAAAATAAGATAACTTATATGAGGAGATATACTTAATTATAAATTAAGCGGTTTGAAAAGGAAGAAGAAGTAAATTTTGAATCATATATGTTGGTTGGGTAGAGTAATTCCCGAGGTGTCATTCTGATGTTGATCTCGGTCTTCGGGGCTGGTATTTAGGGGGTTGTTCCCCCAATCAGTATATATGTGGGATAAGGTATACTTAAAAATGAATTAAATATAACATGTTGTTGTGACCCAAAAAGGGAATAATTTTTGAAATTGAAAGACAACATGTTATAAGGCTTATCAATGGACTTAAGTAAGTTAAGTATAAATTCAGTTGATAACCAACGGTAAACATAAACTAAGTATCAAACCTTGGTTAAGAGAATCAAGTAATAAACCTTAGTTAAAATAACTAAGTAGATAAAGAGAAAGAAAACTTAGTATTAAACCTTAGTTAAAGTGGACTAAGTTGAAAACCTTAGTTAAGAAAAATAAACGATTGATAGAACTAAGTAGTAAACCTTAGTTAAAAGGACTAAGTAGTAAACCTTAGTTAAGAAAACGACGATTCTGGAATCTAAGTAAAACTTAGTTAAAAACTAAGAGGGCTAAGTAGTAAACCTTAGTTAAAGAAACTATGTAGTGAACCTTAGTAGAACACGAGAAGGAGCGTACGGCCGTATGATTTTAAAGAAGGCTCCAACGAATTGGGTTACGAAGCCCGAGGCTTCGAGGGGACGTGAGGGTACTCTTGGTATCCCTTTGTGAGGCTGTAGATGATCCTCCTGGGCTCACAGAGATTAAGGTCTGCATTAGAAGAACCAAGGGTATGCCTTGGTTGCAATAAATGGCAACCTAAAGACTAGGATGGACCAACGTGATTCGGTGAGACCAGTAGCCCTGTGATAGCAACTCATCGTCTACCTACCATCTTGAGTCAGTCGAGATACACATAGCGGAAAGGCGGAGAACTCCTACGAACCATATACTTGCTATCTAGTTGTGGTTGCGGCTGGCCATAGGCATAGAGGGGCCGACATATAGTTCTCATTTTTCAAGGATGGCCTTTCATTAGTTGAGGGAGGGGTCGAGTGGGACCATAGCCACTAGAAAAATAGACCTTAGCATCTGCATCGGCAGACAACTTAAAGCTCCCGACCGAGTTCCGTGTTTCCTGACTTGCCCTGCCACGGGACTCGGGTAGCACATATAGAGTACATGTGCATCTAGTCATCAAAAAACGGTTCACGATACTTACGCGGGGAAGGTCTAGGAACATATATCGCTCTGGGTAGTGTGTCCTAGACTAGAGGGCATATTTCGTTAGGTAGCATAATCCCTAGTAGCCCTAGGTGGCATAAACCCTAACCGAATTAAGGAAACGTGGCAGTCCAAACAATTACGGAAATGGTGCCACTATGCTGAGGTAGTATATAGTTACGTAATGAAGTCCGTACGATAAATGGAAAGGGACTGTACACATACATGGAAAAGATAATACGAGTAAGGGGGTATCCACATATACGAGATATTAGGTTAATATACTAGTATGTGAATAAGAACGACATGAGTTTAGCCTTAGGTGCTAATGACGAGATTAACCTAATAACTAAGAAAATATACGGAATGGTATATGTAGTGTAACACAGAAGTTTATTATAAGTCCTCTCACACAGAACTTATGTTCTGACCCCCTCCTCATTACATACTTCCAGGTTAGGTTCATGACAGAGATGGTATAGCTTTGGATACTGGTTAGACAGTATGATTTATAAGGTAAAGCTATTTTTGAATATATTATATTTTAATTCCTTCCGCTGTGAGATGCTCTACGAGTTTTGACATGTTTCTTTATCTCTGTCTTTTTCTGCAGGATACCAGAGCACCCAACTCGGGTTTTGATAGATCAAATTTGAAAAATTCGGTCTGTCGGAATCCGGGTTGTCACAATGTACATGCTTCCGAAGTTGAGATACATGGAATACATCATGTACCCCTGGAAACCAGTCAGGCAACTGAACCCTGTAAGCGAGAGTTCCAATTCTTTCTAGAATAGGAAACGGACCAATGAATCTAGGAGCCAATTTTCCCGTCTTTCCGAAGCAAACTGCTCCTCTTAATGGAGAAACTCTCAAGTACACATAATCGCCAACAGAAAATTCTAAATCCCTTCTTCTTATATCTACATAACTTTTCTGTCGGCTCTGAGCTGTTTGCAATCACTTCTTAATAAAATCAACTTTGGTCGAAGCTTCTCTAATCATGTCGGGACCCAATACTAGTCTGTTGCTTGGTTCAACCTAACATGCCAGGGATCTGCATGGCCTGCCAAACAATGCTTCGAATGGCGACATTTCCAAGCTTGCTTGGTAACTGTTAATATAAGTGAACTCGACCAAATGCAAGTGGTCTTTCCATGTTCCGCCAAAGCCAAGAATACAAGCCCACACAAGTCTCCCAGTATATGGTTCACCCTCTCGGTTTGGCCATCTGTTTGAGGAGATAAATGGTGCTCAGATTTAATGTTGTCCCCCGCTCTCCTTGGAATGCTCCCCAGAATTTACTATGAATATAGAGTCACAATCACTAACAATGCTACTGTGGACTCCATGTAGTCGGACAATTTCTTTGAAATAAATCTTCACCAAGCTTTGTGTTGTTCTTGTCGATTTAACAGGAATAAAATGGGCGATTTTTGTGAGACGATCAATAATCACCCATATACTATCATTGCCTTTTCTAGTTCGGGGAAGCCATCAATAAAATCCATGGAAATTTGATCTCATTTCCAACTTGGAACTGGTAGTGGTTGTAACAAGCGGTAGGTTTTCATTGATCACTTTTGACTTGCTGGAAAGCAGAACACCTGCTGACATAAATGGAAATGTCTCTTTTCATAGATTTCCACCAGAATGTACGCTTTAGATCATGGTACATCTTGCTCACCCCTGGATGAATACAAAGCTTGGATTTATGACATTTATCCATTACTTCTCTTCGGAGCTCTGGAATATTTGGGACACAAATTCAACCTTTCAGCCTCAGAACTCCCTTGTCATCAATTTGGAAACTCGAGGGTTCGCCTTCCCGAACTCTTTTACTAATTCTCTATATAAATTCATCATCCTTCTGAAGAGCAGAGATTTTATCAATCAATGTAGGTGTAATGATGAGATTTGCGAGGATAAGATTAGCGACACTCGCATTCTTTCTGCTAAGTGCATCCGCCACAACATTGGCTTTTCCTGGCGTGTATATGATGTCCAAATCATAAGCCGCAAGAAATTCTAGCCAACGCTGCTGCCTTAAATTCAAGTCCTTTTGGGTGAACAGATACTTCAGGGATTTATGATCTGTATATAGTTCAAACTTCTCACCCAAAAGATAGTGCCTCCATATTTTCAAAGCGAATACGATGGCCATCAACTCAAGATCATGAGTGGGGTATTTCTTCTCATGCGGTTTCAATTGATGGCTGGCATAAGCAACTACTTTTTCTCTTTGCATTAACACCGTACCAATACCTTCTATAGAAGCATCAGTCCAAACTTTCAAATCTTGATTACCATCAATAATAGTCAACACGGGGGTAGTAGTCAACGTTAATTTTAGCTCTTGGAAAGCTGCCTCACATTCAGGTGTCCAGATAAACTTTGTATGCTTCTTTATAAGCTTCATTAATGGAAAAGCTAGGCTCGAAAAATCCTTAGCGAATTTCCGATAATAGCTAGCCAATCCTAGGAAACTTCTAACTACAGTAGGAGTGTTAGGCTGCTTCCAATCTTGAATGGCTGTGATTTTGCTAGGATCCACCAAAATTCCTTCCTTCGATACTACATGACCGAGAAACTTCACTTCTTTTTGCCAGAATACAGATTTAGAAAATTTGGCTTTTAATACATTCTTTCTCAGAATTTCCAAAACTAGTTCCAAATGTTTTTCATGCTCGGATGTTGACTTAGCAAAGATTAAGATGTCATCAATGAAGACCAGCTCAAATTTGTTCAGAACATCCCGGAATACTCGATTCACCAAATCGACAAAATAGGCTGGAGCGTTGCATAAGCCAAACGACATTACTAACCATTTGTAAAATTTGTCTGGACCTCTGAAAGCTATCAAAGGAACACACACTTCAGCAATACGCAATTGATGGAAACATGTAGCTAGGTCCATCTTCGAAAACACTTTCGCTCCATTTAAACGATCCAACGAATCATCAATACGGAGCAATGGATGTTTATTCTTGAGTGTCTGCTTGTTGAGGTCTCGATAGTCCACACATAGTATGAGAGTACCATCTTATTTAGGAACAAACACTACTTATGCACCCCACTCCGAAAAACTAGGCCTATCAGATCTTTCCATAAAAGCTGGTTGGATTGATTGCTCAATTCTTCTTTCTCTTTCCATGTCATTCTTCGAATAGAATGCACAACCAGCCTTGCATTCGGGACTAAATCAATTCTGAAGTCGACTTCTCTTCGCGGAGGTAAGCTATCAACTTCTTCAAACACATCTGCATAATTTTTTATGACAATAATATTTTCAAGAGTAATGGGGATGATTTCAAGGCAGCCCAAAATTCTTTTCTTTCTGAATCTTAGCCTACACAGGGTATAACGATATTCCCAAGCTTCGTTTTGACTTTAACAACCCTTTCAGCACATTTAACTTCGGCTTCGTACTTCGTTAACCAATCCAACCCGAGAATGATATCAAATTCGGAAAAATCCATAACGATTAAATCAAAGGGGAACTGGTAACAAGAATAGGAAACGGGAAATCTACAGTACAAACTGAAAATAAGAGAACCTCCCACCGGATTATGAATTCTGATTGATTCTTTAAGATTCCTTGATTTTAATTTCAGCTTCTTAACCGTATTGCTTGAGATAAAACTTTGAGACGCGCCCGTATCAAACAATACAGTAACAGGGATATTGCGGACATTGAGAGTGCCTTCCAAAACATCTGGCCTTTGCTGACTGACTGAGGGTATTGCAGCATCTGTTGTGTTATTAACGTCTGCTACCTTGGTTTCTTTCAAAAGTCGGCAATCTTGCTTTACATGACCAATCTGATGGCAGATGTTTCATTCTCTACTTTCTTGAGAATTCTTATGGGATCTAGATCCGTCTTTCTTCGAAGATTTATAGTTCCTTGTCGAATGCCCTTGCTTATTACATTTGAGACATACGACTGTCTTTACCTTTTTCTGACTGACTTTAGGCTTCTAACAGACCTCAGGCTCTGCACTTGCCTCTGGGATATTAGTTTCAAACTTCCTTTTGTTGCTAGAGCAGCCTTCTTCTTCATCTTCCAAAACACCTTGCTTATCAAGATCCTTAGAGCGACAAGCCATAACTATCATTTCAGAAAAAGGGAGATTAATACGTGCAGTTACTCAACTTAGGTATTTGCTTTGAAGTCCTTTAATAAATCTCCAGTTTTTCCTCAAAGGATCTTCGATTAGTTCTAGGGAAAAGAGAGAGAGTTCCTCGAATTTCTTCTGATACTCCCAAATGGTCATATCACTTTGTTTCGGATTGTAGAACTCATCATATAACTGATCAATCTCTCCTGGAGGAATAAATTTTTCTGTGAAAATTTCTTTGAATTTATCCTAGGTAATATTACCTTCTTGATTCTCCGTAGTAACCGTTTCCCACCAAAATAGATCTTCGCCTTTGAGTTCCCAAGATGCTATTAGTCTTTTCTGATCATCTTTCAACTTTAATCCTTCAAAAAAATTCTCAGCAGAATGCATCCATTCTTGTGTTTCAATAATGGACTCCTTGCCCGAGAATGGTTCTCCACCCAGATTTTGGTACCTCTTTACTTGAGCTTCTAGATCTGGTTCTGGTTGTGGGAGCATGACTAGCTCATTAGATTGTTGAACCAAAGATTTACTTCTTCTGTTTCTGCCACTCATTTTCTACTATGTTTGCAAATAGCAGATAAAAAGTCAGGCCAATAGAATAGATATATTGTAAAACATAGAGACACACATTTAAATGCAAATGAATCTATGGGGGGTATATTTTTACTCATTCTAGGACATTACTAGTCCTAACTATGATGAGTTATTCATTTTAGAATTCTGCTGATTCTATTTGTGTTGAGTTTGTTAATATGTTATATTCCGAACTAAGTTTAGCCAAAGCTCTGATACCAACTGTGATGACCCCAAACTCCCGCAATACAAAAGTAAGGATAATCATTGGAATATAACACATAACAGTAACAGCAGAACAGAAATAGAAAATTACAACAGATAATGTTCATCAAATTACACTAGAAATAATACATCATTAGAGTTACACAACATAATAGGATCATACTTAGCATAGAATACAGTTTCAGCTTAATACTACAGCGGAATAAAAACATAATATACTAAGTGAAGTCTGAACAACATAATAGCAATGATAGAATCCATCTTCAGCTCCATAGCTATCCAGAATGAATCTGCTAAACCTGTATAGAAGGCTGCCCGTGTGGAAAAGTGGGCACTCGAGTTTGCAAAGTGAAACAAACTATGAGTCAGTCATGGGATTGGTATGAGAAATCTTTTTTAACCTATTGACTAATGAGGCTAATCACGGGAACACGCCGCGAACGCAGAACGGGTTTACTCCGTTGGATTGCCAATGCATAAATAAAGTAAATCATTAAACAACGCAATGCTTTTTATAAAAATGAAATCATTATAAGACTCAAGTCCCATCACACAATGCAACGCAAACTGCAGGATAGAGTTTTACCTTATAATGGTCAAAATTGCTTGATACGATAAAACAAATTTGATATTATTATTAGTGTATATATGTTTCAAAAACGTTTCAATCATAATATCAATCATAGACAGCATAGCTACCATATACTATGTCGCTATACTAGTAATACTATCAAAACCGCACGAATCGTATTAGAAGTTGGATTTCAATCATGAACCAAGGCAAGAGAAGTCCTTACCGAATTCGAGACAATATAGCCTACCATTTCTCAGGACACGGCTGCAATTGCACCTAGGATCTTCAGGGCCGGTCCAAAAATATGTTAGTGGATTGGTAATGCCTGAACAATACGTTTCCAAGTCATGGGGCGTAAATAGAGCCACTAGGGACTCAAATAACCGAGGAGCCTCATTCCATCATCTACATAAGTAAAAATGTCAGGCCTTGTAAAAACCATGACACCACTTCTTGCTAGAAAGAAACGCATGTCCTCCCTGCAGTCCTTACTCCCGTTTTTGGTTCTTACCGAGGTGTGAGGCTCGTGAAGTAACGTAATACACAAAGCTATGCTATTTAAAGTTGTGCTTTGATCTTCAACCATAAGGCTCTGCTTTTCAACAACAAGCCTTGATCATTTGCATCTTGACATGCCACATTGACAATTCACGGCATGCGACTGATGTCTACCAATATATAACCTCTGAGCTCGTACGTATCAGAGAGGGGTTTTAAGCAAGAGAATAAATTCTCCACCACCCAACAGATATGTAACACCCCGTAATTTTCAACATTAATGTTCACAAATTAAAGAATAACTAATCTCAGATGTGAGAATTAAGGGTAACGGGTTGCGCCAATGTGTTCATATCAGAATTCTGGTTGAGATAGAGTCCAAGTTTGCGTGAATTGGACTTCGAATGAAGAAGTTATGGCTATCGGAAGTTTCAGAAAAATTTAAACAGATTTCATAAATTCGAATTTCAGACTTAGATAGGCTAGGCGGGAAAATTCCCGCCAGGGCCAGGTCGACCATGGGGTCAACCTACCCACACAGGTCGACCAGGGGGTCGATTTGGGGGTCGACCTGCGCCTCCCCCCTCCCCCCCAGGAAGATTTGTTTGATGACCTTTTAATGAATGTACGTTGAGTCATTAGGGTTTCTAATCTGGTCTGAATGGCTGGGGTTAATTCTGGGTTAATCGGACGACCTAAATTAATCCTAAACTCTATAAAAACACATGTAGACTCAAACCCTAAAATCAAATAAAAAATAGAATCAAGGCCTCCATGCCATCACCTTGCAACCTAGAATAGCCGCCACCAATTAGAGAGGAAGAAAAGCTAATCAAATTCAATTCTAATCTAAACCGCAACAAATTGTCTTCTTCAGAGGAAAGCTAAATCGATTTCAGAACTCAGATTTCAGAACTCAAGACCTTATTTGAGTTGTGAGTTCGATTTCTTTAATAAGATAATTAACAATTTAATTGGATTGAGCTATGATTTGGATTATATGGTTATATTGTATGTTATTATCAATCTTGTAAATTCTATGATGTTATCATCTATGTTGTAAAGTAGTGATGTTATCATCTATGTTGTAATTCTATGATTGGCTTATGTATAATCAAATCATACATATGGAGGAAGGCTTTGACCACAACCCCAGTCTTAGTGTTGCCAGATAGGAGTAAGCCATTTACCGTTTATACCGATGCTTGTGGGAAAGGACTAGGCGTAGTCTTAATGCAAGAGGGAAGGGTAATAGCCTATGGAGGAAGGCTGTTGAGAGTGCATGAGAGAAATTACCCTACAAATAACCTAGAGTTGGCCGCTATTGTTTTCGCGCTTAAGTCTTGGTGCCATTATCTTCTTGGCGAGAAATTCGAATTGTTCACTGACCACAAATCGCTAAAATACTTGTTCTCTCAAAAGGACATGAACTTAAGGCAACAAAGGTGGATGGAGTTCTTAGCGTCCTACGATTTCGAGATAGCATATACCCCTGGCAAGGATAACGTGGTGGCAGACGCCTTAAGTAGGAAAAGGTTGTCCTTGAGTCCGTTGTTTGTTGAGCGGCGAAGCTTAGAGTTTATCTCTACGTTTGACTTTGGACCTTCCATTGACTATGTACCCAGTTTGCTAGCATCCTTAGAGGTCAGACCTACGCTTTTGGGACGAATTGGTGAGGCATATCGAGATGACCCACAGTTGGTTGAGTTAGTAGAGTGCTCAAAAGGGGGGAGTCATCGAGCCATCTAAATAGGTATACCCTAGATATAAGGGTTGGTTACGTAGGGACGGTAGACTTTGTGTACCATGGCACGAAAATTTGAGGAAGACCATTCTTAATGATGCACATCGTTCGAAGATGACCATCCATCCCGGCGGGGACAAGATGTACATAGACATGAGACGAGTTTACTTTTCGGCCTGTATGAAGAGGGATGTGGCTGATTTTGTCGCTAGATGCTTGGTGTGCCAATAAGTAAAAGCAGAGCAAAAGAAACCCGGTGGGTTGCTTCACCCATTGGAGGTCCCACAATGGAAGTGGGAAAGTGTCTCGATGGAATTTATTGATGGGTTACCGAGATCAAGGAAGGGTAATACGGGGATTTGGGGCGTGGTAGACAGAATTACTAAAAGCGCCCTTTTCATTCCCGTGAAGAGTAAGAGGACTGCTCGATGGTTAGCCTCTATATACATTCGAGAGATAGTTCGTTTTCACGGTGTTCCTTCTAGCATAGTGAGCTACCGCGATCCTATCTTTACTAGCGAGTTTTGGAAGAGCTTGCAAGAGGTGATAGGGACTCAGTTATGTTTGAGCACCGCATATCATCCTCAGACGGATGGCAAGACCGAGAGGGTGAATCGTATTCTAGAGGACCTTTTGAGGTTATGTTTCATAGACTTCGGAGGTACATGGGAGGAGGATCTTCCTTTGGTGGAGTTCGCATATAATAATAGCATTCAGTCTAGCATTGGCATGGCACCGTTCGAGGCTCTTTATGGACGGCCGTGTCGTTCGCCTACATGTTGGTGGGAATCTACAGATAAGATCTTGCTTGGGCACGATATGATTAGAAGGACTTCGGAAAAGATCGATTTGATTCGAAGAAGGATGAAGATGGCGTAAGATAGGCAAAAATCTTATGCGGACAAGAGGAGGACATATCTTGAGTTTGATATTGGGACATGGTCTTTGTCAAGGTGTCTCCATTATGGAATGTCATTCGCTTTTGGGGCCGTTGGGAAGTTAGCACCAAGGTTCGTAGGGCCGTTTCCTATTAAGGAGAGGATTGGACAGATGGCGTATAGAGTGGAGTTGCCCGAGAGACTTAGTGGTGTACACGATGTATTCCATGTATCACATTTGAGGAAGTGCTTGCATGAGACCGCGGAAGTGGTAGAGCCGAGCTTGCTTAGAGAGGTGGAGATAGAGCGTGGTGCGATGATTCGACGAGCTCCTACGTGCATTCTTGGGTCTGAGATTAAGAAGTTGAGGAATCGAGAGGTCAATCGAGTCAAAGTGCAATGGTGAGATGATGAGAGCAACGCTACTTGGGAGACAGAAGAGAAGATGCGTTCATTGTACACTTTTCTTTTCAAGGGTATGTCTTTTAATTTTTCCTTTATCGCTTAGCTTGTACTTGTTTTATCTTTAGTATGACCTCTCGCTAGTATCTTTGTCCTTTAGATAGGGTAGTCCTATGGTTGGAACATGTGTTTAAGACATGTTATGTATGATGGATGCATGTGGATGCAAGTGTTTGCTAGTGGTTGCTCGTGGATGCATATACACACACTTTAGGCACTAGATCGGCTCAGCCACTCATATTGCATATTGCATATAAATGTGTGTGTGTATTTAAGTTAATGGATGTATAATGTTTGTGTTATCATATGGATGCTGCATTTTGGTGAATCATTGTGCTCAGATGAAGAAATAATATGTATCGATAGGATTTTTCGCATACATAATGGACGCACGGCACTATCATGGTTTGCATTAAGGAGGTCAATTAAATCAGACCGCCTAATTTTGCATTAGATAAAGAACATATACACACACTTCTTGCATATGTTCATACAGTATTAGGAATTTTATAAGGACAATGGATGCCTGTGTTTGATGGTTGAGTAGATGGTTGTTTGGATGTTAGGATATGCACTCTCCTTAACTTGGATATTTCGGGGGCGAAATCCTTTAAGGAGGGGAGAATGTAACACCCCGTAATTTTCAATATTAATGTCCACAAATTAAAGAATAACTAATATCAGATGTGAGAATTAAGGGAAATGGATTGCGCCATTGTGTTCGTCTCGGAATTTTGGTTGAGATAGAGTCCGAGTTTGCGTGAATTGGACTTCGTATGAAGAAGTTATGGCGATCGGAAGTTTCAGAAAAATTTAAACATATTTCAAAAATTCGAATTTCAGACTCAGATGGGCTAGGCGGGAAAATTCCCGCTAGGGCCAGGTCGACCAGGGGGTCGACCTGGAGGTCGGCCTACCCACACAGGTCGACCAGGGGGTCGACCTGCCCCCCTGGCAGATTTGTTTGATGACCTTTTAATGACTGTATGCTGAGTCATTAGGGTTTCTGATCTGGTCTGAATAGCTGGGGTTAACTCTGGGTTGATCGGACGGCCTAAATTAATCCTAAACTCTATAAAAACACATGTAGACACATACCCTAAAATCAAATAAAAATTAGAATCATGTCCTCTATGCCGTCACCTTGCAACCTAGAATAGCCGCCACCAATTAGAGAGGAAGAAAAGCTATTCAAATTCAATTCTAATCTAAACCGCAACAAATTGTCTTCTTCAAAGGTAAGCTAAATCAATTTTAGAACTCAGATTTCAGAACTCAAGACCTTCTTTGAGTTGTGAGTTCGATTTCTTTAATAAGATAATTAACAATTTAATTGGATTGAGCTATGATTTGGATTATTTGGTTATGTTGTATGTTATTATCTATGTTGTAAATTCTATGATGTTATCATCTATGTTGTAAAGTTGTGATGTTATCATCTATGCTGTAATTCTATGATTGGCTTATGTATAATCAAATCATAATGATGTTTCATATGCTAGTTTGGTTATGTTGTTGGAACTAATTCATATGATAAATGATATGTATGTATGCAAGTAAGGATGTTAATTGAGGCATGGATCATATGCAAGTTAATGAAAATTATATACAACTTTACATGTTTCATGACATCTATTTTATGTGCAAATTGGATCTAAAGTTAGGCTATGACATGTGTGAGTTATATGCTAGTATAAAAAATTCTATATGCTAGTTTACATGTTTAGATGTATGTTTACACCATCGTTTATGTTGCATAAATCACATATGCAAGTATATATGTATATGTTTGGAGTATGAATCATGTAATGTAGGTTTGTGGTTATTGCCTATGCAAGTTTACACCTTATGATTAGATCTATGACATACATGGTTTATGCATGTTTGTGACTATTACCTAAACAAGTTTACACCTTTAGATTTATATCTATGACATATGTAGTTTTATGCAAGTTTGTGACTTTGGCCTATGCAAGTTTTAGATGAAGAACCTCATTCACACATGCAAGTTCACCCCTTATGTTTAGATCTAGTTTTATTTCTATGTATGTTGTGATGTTTTCTCTTTATTCCATAAGTTAGACTATTCAAGTCTAACGTATATTTTACGTTAACGAACGAACGTACAACGTGGGGCAATGGGATAATATAAAAAGATTTAATATTGAGAATGGGCATAAATGCCTTAAATGGCATAAAATAAGTTTATGATGATAATTGATATAATTTTGCATACCATAAATGTATGGACATAATTGAGTCAATTATGGACATAATTAAATTTGGAATTGATTGATAATTTGAATAGGGAAATTAATTCAAATTGGGGGATAATTAATTTTGTGTAATTAATCGTCTAAGACACGAGGTTAGACTCTTTTGTGGTGTAAGACTGCCCGAACCCGCCCGACAAATCCAGCTGCCACAAATGCCAGTCTAATGTGGGGGGTCTTAGGCATAAATTAAATGCGTAACGGTTGTATAGACACGAGGTTAGGCTCGTTTGTGGTGTAAGACTGCTCGGACCCGCTAGACAAATCCAGCTGCCACAAATGCCAGTCTAATGTGGGAGGTCTTTACAGGGTTACGGTGTTGAGGAATTAAGAAACACTTAACCATATAAACATGTGGTGGGACATGGGGGTTAAGTGGGTGCCTTGGGTGGCTTGTGAAATACGGTTAGAAACACTTAACCAAAAATAAGACATGTAAGTGGTCATGAATAAGAAGAGGGTTAAGTGGGATGTACTAGAGGGGACCAAGCTTAGGTGGATAGCTTGTGTCAAGTAATGGGGGCCCGTTTCAACCAGTAACTCATAAGTATCTTTGTGGGCTCGACCTAAGTCGAGGATGGGACACACATACTGGGCTTGACTGTAAGAGCCCAAAATGGGTTAGCGGTGGCAACGCAAGTCCAACGGGTTCATGTGCGTGTGTGGGCCCGGGCTGGTAGGTAAGACGTTATTGCATCGTGTAGGTATAAGTCGTGCATTGTTGGTGGTATCGGGCTGCCACTTTGGGGAGTGATACACCCTGCTGTGGGGCCAACACAGGTTTCTACGTGTTAGGGAGCCGATCGCATGGTGGTAATGGGTACACCTAGTGGAGATAGGGGCAGGCGGCACCTATGAAGGCAATTAGGGGTACACGAAACTACCATTATCATTATTAAAGTCTTGTAGGCGGGATCAACCTTTAGGGTGACTAGTGGTGGTGCAGTATAGTAATTATCTTATAGTGGTTTAGGTGCGCCTTTAACATTATCTTTGTTCATATTATTTCCTTGTTTACTTTGCCATACTCAATTGTTCACAGTCATTTCCTTATTTTCCAACTTATGCCTTAGCCTAGTTATTTTGTTAATTATATTGTTAAAGTTATCGCACTCGCCAGACTTTATGTCTGACCCCCTTTGTTTCCACCTCTTTTCTTCCTTTCCCCCCTAGGTATTCAGGGTGGAACTAGCACCAGTGGAGCTTGATTTTGGACAGCTGTATCTCTTGCTTTTAGAAGTTGCGTGGATCGCTGAAGTAAAAGTTCAGCCTATCTTATTTATAGCTATTTTGTGTTAGGGTTATGTCTTTCAATTTATGTACCCTGTTTTAATCAAGATGGATATTATGTACTTTGACTCTGGTTTTTGATGATGTAATCAAACCTATGTGTTTACCGCTGCAATGAATAAAATTTTAAATTTTTAAGTACTGTTTATATTTTTCTTGTTGTTAAGTTTCTGTTCTATACACACTTAAAATGCTCCATAGAAGTTAATGCATTCCCTTTGTGAGTGACATTAATGGACGTGGGGTGTTACAAGATATATATTAAATAGAAAACAATCAGCACATAATAAAATCCAATGTCAAACATACATCCATTTACAAGTCCGTTCTGAGTCTGAACGAAACTGGAGACACCGTGTATATCCGGGCAATCGACAAGTACATCCGGATAACTACCACTGTAACCCCTCCTAGGAGCAAACCGATCCAAGGCATCAGTAGTTATCCATTCGATGTGAAGATCGCCAATCTTCAATCATCGTCTTCAAATCTTCGACTTCCAATCGTCGTATAATTATTTGAAATGGGATTTAACTTGGACTTTTCAAATAATTCTCAAATATGTATAATTTAAATCAATCTTTTCATTCCATATCATTTATAATATTTTATAATGATTTATCACTAACTTTACTTATTTAAAAATAGCCTTTTTTTAATTAAACGATGCTTCGGGTCATTACATGGCCCTGGCGTTGTTTTCATCAAAATTTGATTTACTCATTTCTCCAAATCTAACCATTGGATCTTAACAAAATTTATATCGTTGGAAAATTCTTTCCAAAACAAATCCTACAGTTCCAGTTTTGGGAAAATCCGACGTTCGGATCTCTCGGTATAACCGTTTGAAGTTACAATTTCAAAACACGAACTGCAGCAGCGTGATTCATTTTATTTTAATTCATATTTATATATAAATATAAATTGTTCAATGATTTAAATACCATTTTCAATTCAACATAAATCTCTTCTATGTGAAATCACATATCACATGGAAATGTAAATTTTAATGTTAATACAATTCATGCCAGCATTGAATCCTTTATTTGATTCATATATATTACATTAAAAACAAAATCTTTTATTCATTTCTTTATTGCAATAAGAATGTTATTTTTTAATCTTTCCTTTTATAAAAATAAAAATGTAACTTTTCTAATGAAATCTTTTATTTCATAAAAAATGTAAACTTTTATTTTCAACTTATTATTACATTGAGCAATGTAAGCTTCATACTGAAACCTTTTATCTCATTAAAAATGTAAATTTCAAGGAAGAACATATTTTATAAAGCAAAGGACTTCCTCAATGTTTCATTTACCTTATAAGTGTAAATTCCAATGTCAATACATTTTACTTCAAAATGTTTATTTTTAATATTGCATTTACATTAAAAATGCGTATGTAAATGCCAATGCATTTTATTTATCAATGCTTTATTTTTCATGTTGAGTATACATTAAAAATGTAAATTACATATCAATACATTTCTAATTCAAATGTGCATACTTTTAATGTTGCATTACATTAAAAATGAGGCCTTTGATGTAAACATGTTTCGTGTATTCCTTTAAAAATGAAACCTTTTATGTAAACATGTTTTATTCTTAAAACATGTATATTTTGCTTGTTTCATGTATTCCATTAAAAATGAGATTTTTAATGACAAAATGTTTTTTTTATATTTGAAACATGAACATTTTTCCAATTGTCTACATTACATTAAAAATGAAAATTTTAATGTTATCCTGTTTTCATTTTTAAAACACTAAACATTTCATATCACCTACATTTACATTAAAAATGGGATTTTCTAATGTTAAACATGTTTTATTTTGAAACATGAACAATATTCTCATACTCTATATTTACATTAAAAATGAACATTTTAATGTTAAACATGTTTTATTTCAAAACATGAACAATATTCTAACACTCCATATTTACATTAAAAATGAACATTTTAATGTTAAACTTGTTTTATTTCAAAACATGAACATTAATCTCATAATCTATATTTGTATTAAAAATGAACATTTTAGTTTCATTCTTCGATTACATTAAAAATGTGAACTTTTTACATTAAAAATGTAATTATTTCTATTCCATCATTACACTATATAAAAATGTAGTCTTTTCTTTTCTGATATACAATAAAATGTGAATTTTTATTGGAAACAAATTTTCATTTGAAATGGATGAATATTTCTAGTCTTTTCTTTTTAATGTCTCAATAACATATTTTAAATGTAAAACATTATTATATCACAATGCTTTTTTTTCTTACATATATTCAATAAAAATCTAATTATTATTGTTTAAACAACTTTATATCATAACATTGATATTCACAACACAAAATATTTCAGGAAATTTCGGCAGCATAACATCAGTTTGATTAAAACCGGCACCGTTCCGATGTACAGCTCCTCGTGCTACCGTAAAGCCTCGCAGCTTTTGACAAAGGGGATTTCAATAATCTATTTCGTACGCAGATGAATAATTTCACAATATCAATCAATTTCAATTTCCTTTTCAACAACAAACAAGCACCAAAATTCAACCAATCACAAATCAATCAAGTCATCCATGGTCTGTGGACGACGGGTGTCGGGAGTTTCTAAACTCCTTCTGCATCCTAATATAATTTTATTTCTGAATTCAGATATCTCACATTGATTTGATGACGCCAAAAATTGTAGTGAGCTCTAAAAATTCTCCGGTCAGTTCTGGAATGTAGTGTACAATGCCATGAGTCAAATGTTTCCTATTTCATGGAATTTCGTTATCGTATGTGAGAGTTATGACTTTAGAAGGTTGTAAACAATTTTAAATAAAATAAATTATTTAATTATTTAAAATATTACTTCTTCTTCAACATTCAAATTGGAGCCGTCGAGTCTTTCAGAATCTTCAAAACTAGGGTTAACCCTCGCGCGCAACCCCTTCAGCTTGGCAATGATCCAACCACACCACGTCAGAGAGCTCCGAGGAGCTCGCAAAATGGTGGTGGTGACTCCCACTTCGATCGCTGGAGGTGACCAATTCGGCGGTGAGAAGCTGACAACTTTGGCGGCTTCAAACTCGATGGATTTTCCACGATAGAACTCGAGACCCGTATGGATCTGAAGAGCTCGAGAATCTCTGTAAAATTCTCTGAAGGACCACCATCGATTGATTCACGGATTGAGTGATTTTAGACTAGAATTTAGGAATGTTCTTCGCCATTGAACTAGAGTATATGGCGGCAATGGAATGTATTTTAGGGTTAGGTATTCTCAACGTATATAAGGTGTATTCCTATTTATTTATTTTTAATTTTAGATTCTTTTAATTCAACCAAGGCCCATCAACCTATACGAACTCCATTTTAACCCCAACGAGTGTCGCCTCTAGCTAAATACCCCTATGCCAGACACGATGGGATATGTTTCGTAACCCAGTTCGCCTGTTACGATATGTTTTTCTTTAAATTAAATAGTAAAACATTTTATTATTTAATTTGATTGAACATTTTAATTTACCGGGTCCACAAACTAACTCTAAAAATTCCAGAAAAATTATATCTGGCCTTGTTCTGACGAAACGTTCCTAACAAAACTGATTTCGTCGAATTTGGAGACCATTTGAGAAATGGCCATTTCCTGGTCGATCGAAATTGACTGAAATTGTCAAAACACATTTTCTTTTGCCTCGCTCACATATTGATCCCAAAAATTATGGAAAATTAAACTTAGCAATAATTTGACCTTCCGGTTCTAGTGAAAGCGGCTTCATCGAAAATGGAGGTCATTTGAAAAATGGCTATTTATATGGGCAATATATTCTATTAAATTCCATAACGACTATTCTGAAAATTCAACTAACCATAAATTTTGATTTCCACAATAAAATTTCAATTTTTCGGATTCTTTGGAAAGATATTCTTAAATAGATTTAAATATTTTTGGTTTCACTAAAATCCGATTTATATTGCCTCTGGTACAGTCGGTCAAAGTTTGAATTCAAATTTTCAAACTACCGCCCTATTTCTAACTCCTTTTTAAGTTAAAATAAATATATTCGTTCAACTTCGATTTAAATAAATTTTTAATTGTTTTTATTTGAAATAAATTATTTCAACTATTCAAAATTCAGTAAAATAGTCAAAATAAAAAATTTAAATTGGTTCTAATTTTCCAGGTTGTTACAATATATATTTGTACAGTCCAACATATGCGATCATTAGAAATTCTATGTCAGACATACGTCCATACACATTTGTTCTAGGACTGAATGAAACCGGAGGTACAATTTCCATTAATCCATCTTAGGCAGTTTCTACTTAGGATTAACAGAAAAAGCCCTTACATTTTACTCCATCTTCGATTACCTTCGTATAATCTGATTCGCAATGCTACTGCCAATACGGAGTCGTTCTCAGATAATAATCCAATCGGTCTCTCTATGTCAACAACGATATTGGCAAATACTTCGATAGTCGGTTATTTAACTATTGAAGAAAAACAAACATTCATTCATTACATCAAGCAATCACTGGGCCCCTTAATTAATATTTTATTAATTAAATCACTTCTCCGTTTTCTTATCAATATTTTCTAACTCAATATTTTCAACAATCATCTTGGCCTTTTTCGCTCTTTGGAAAACATTTCTGTATAACGCCTTCTTTTATTTTCTGTAGTTCGAAAATATCTTCTATTTATAATTGGTAAACATTCCAATTACTTATCTCTTTTATGACCATTCATTTCTATACTTAGGAAATATTTATTATTATATTTCCAAAATTCCACTTACTTGGGTTAAAACGAATGTTGTGTAAAACATCGTTACAACAACCCAAAATACTTTATTCTACTAAGCTCTTTAAATATCTCTCTTCGAGACTGAATCTTGTTATTTATAATAATGAAATCAATCAAGTTGGGGTATAACTACCTCTCAGACCTTGACAGAATAACATCTTTAACTTCAAGTAAGACAAGACTGCTTATCTCAAATAATCAACACCATAAAAACCAATTATTCATTTTTAAAATGTGTATACGTTTCTCTTACTGTTTTTACCAGATTTAATCTATAGATTTCCTTAATTTTTCAAATTTTTTTGCCAGTACCTCCTTTTTACCGGTCAATAGCTCAAACTCCAACTCGCCTCTCTAGGCCCTTTCCATTCAAAAAGAAAATCAAAAAGCCAAGCGGCTTGCCGATTCGGCGCATAAAAACTCATATGGAATTTAAACGTGTACCTTTTTGTCGGACACTCGTATTATAATCTTCATACACTTCATTCCATACCTATTTAACATATATACATCCATTCCTAATTTATTCCAACTCAATCCAATCATTTTTAACTCAATTCGCTAACTTATTCTTTAATTAGTTCCTTTGCCTATTCCACTTTTTAATTGAACATATTGTCTTATAAACCAATTGAATTCCATTTTCAATTCAAGTTTCATATTCGATTTCGAATATGAATTCACTAGTTCAAATTACTTAACCAAAACCCAATTTCGTACCAAAACTCGATTAACTAATTATTCTTCAAATTAGTTAATTCTATTTAAAAATATGATTTTTGTTTCAAAAAATCAGTTCACTTGCTCCACTTGAGTTCATATTTATTTTATATCTTAAATCTGGATTTTTCTAACGGAAATTCGGATTTTATTTACTTAAAGTCCTTTTATTTATTTAACTAAACCGTTATGGTTTTATAATGGTTATGACGCTGTATTTCTGAAAACCTGATTTTGATATAACTCAAAATCTATAAGATGAAATCCAAAATTTTCTTTTCCATTAGAAAACTAATATTCAATCAGTCCTGACAATTCTTGTTTCACAGAATTCCAACTTAAACTGAGTTCTATATACTCAATTGAAGTTTGAGCAGCCAATTTACGAACAACCGCGACGCGGCAAGCTCATTTTAATTATATTTAAATATAAACGTTTAAAATTCGTTTAATTTAAATTCCAATCTCGTTCTTATATATATTTTAATATATATTAATTCCTGTTTTCAAATCTTACTTAATATTTTCGATTATCACTAATTGTCGAATTTTCATTACTCGGTTATAAATTTATTTATAACGTAATTTGCTATGTTAAATTCCAATTCCCTTTACAAATAAATTATTTATAAAATTTGATATAATCGAATTTTAACTATAAATTTTTAGATTTATCTCAATTCCGTTTATATTCCAAATTCTCGAAATAACATCCGCAATCCCTTTTTGAAACGATTTCCCGTTTCATTTTTTTAATTCATTCTTGAATTTAAACTTCTAAATTATCTACTGATAATTTATCTCACTTAATTTATAAACGTCGTTTATAAATATAACTTCCTTGTTTTATAATTTAAAACTAGTTTCCATTTCAAATCCATTTGAAACTCAATTTCTATTCTGGAATATTTTATTAATTTTAACTTATATATACATAGTGAATCTATTTTCTTATTTAAATTTAAACTTCTTGTAATAACCCAGAAAACCAGAACCAATTTAAATTTTTTATTTTAGCTATTTTAATGAGTTTTGAATATTTAAAATGATTTATTTTAAATAATAACGACCAAAAATTTATTTAAATCGAGGTCAGAACGAATAAGTTTATTTTAATTATAAAACGAGCCTGAAATAACGCGGTAGTTTGAAAATTCCATTTTAAATTTCAAATGAATGTACAGGATTCAAAATAAATTGGATTTCAGTAAAACAAAAAATATTTGAATCTATTGAAAAATATCTTTCCAAGAATGTGAAAAATCCAGATTTCGTAACGGGAATAAAAAGTTATGTCCAATTTAAAATTCAGAATATTCGCTATGGAATTTATATTTTTTTAAAATAATAAATAACCATTTTGCAAGTGACCTCCATTTTCGATGAAACCACTTTTGTTGTATTCGGAATGTCAAATTATTGCTAGGTTCCAATTTTCATAATTATGAAATTAATATGTGAGTGTGGTGAAGTTAAACGTGTTTGGTAATTTCAGTTTGAATTTAACCGACTGGAAAATGACCATTTTTAAAACATTCTCCAAATTCATCGAAATTAGTTTTGTTAGGACAGTATCGTCAAAACATAACTAGATTTATTTTTCTGGAATTTTTTAAGTCCGTATGTGGCCTGGTAAATTAAAATGCACATTTAAATTCAATATATATTGATTTATATTTTAATCTTGATAAAAACCTGTCAAAACCATCGAATTAGCTTACCGGACACATCCCATTGTGTCTGGAATGGAGGTATTTGACTGGGGTCAACAGTCGTTGGGTTTGATTTAGAGTTCGAATGAAAAATCAACTTTTTGGAATTTAAATTGTATAAAAAAAATATATATTTACATATACTCTTCTCTCTCTCTCTCACGGTCAAGCCCCCCTTTACTGTTCAAAATCGAATTCAGAAAGAAAAAAAAATCAAAAACCGCGACTCCCCGGTCCCTCCCCCATTCGACGCCGCCGCGACAAGCCTCACCACCGGAGGCGCCCCCTCCGACGCCCCTCCCACCTCTCTCCTCCTTCCTCGCTCGATCTCATTTCTCCCTAATCCTAAAAACCGTGAACCCTTGTCGTGTTAACCCCTTCCCCCGTGCCACCGCCCCGCCCTACTGTCGACCGCTAAGGCCTCCCCCACCCTGTGGACATCCGGCGCCCGAAAACTGCGAGTTTTTATTTTTTTTATTATTGACATTGATTTTATTTTCAGTTTTATATAAAATGGCATGTAAAAATTGGATTTTTATTTATATGAATGGCATATAAAAATTGGATTTTATTTATATGAATGGAATATAAAAATTGGATTTTATTTATATGAATGGCATATAAAAATTGGATTTTATTTGTATGAATGGCATATAAAAATTGGATTTTTATTTGTATGAATGGCGTATAAAAATTGGATTTTTATTTATAATAAGCATGATAAAAATTGGATTTATATATATGAAAGCATGTTAAAAATATGATTATTATACATATAGCCATGATTAAAAACTTGATTTTTATATACGTATGGTATTAAAAGTGCGATCTTTATAATGTAAACATCATTATAAAAATGTAATCTTTATAATGTAAACATTGTTATAAAAATGGGATCTTTATAATGTAAAGATTGTTATAAAAATGTGATCTTTGTAATGTAAACATCATTATAAAATTGTGATCTTTATAATGTAAACATCGTTATAAAATCTGATTTTTATATATGTTGTCGCGGTATAAAAATGTGATTTATATATATATTGTAGCGGTATAAAAATGTGATTTTTATATATATTGTAGTGGTATAAAAATGTGATTTTTAAACATGCATAGTTTAGATAAAAATGTGATTTTTAAATATATAAACATCACATTAAAAATGTGATTTTTACTATGAACAACGTGAAAAAGATTGCGTTGGAATTTCGGGCAAATCCATCCTGTTCAGAAATTCAGAAATAAAACCGGAGAGTGGAAACCAAAGGCGAGAACTTCTCACTCTAATTTTGTTTACAGTTAATATGTACTAGGATGCAGACGGTGCTTAGTTTCACTTGACACCTTTGATTGAAACCATGGATGTTTGATTATGTATTTTGATGGATTTATTTGTTTGAATTTGGTATGGGATGTGAATAGAATTGATTGAATTTGGTTTGTGTATGGCGCGATGTAACGACACGGATTTCGCCCGGACCTGATCGATCGCTAAACCGACCAAGACCGTTCGAATCCCGCATACGCTAACTCTGGGCATACAACACATCAGAACAAATAACAGAAGACTTTTATAAACATCATAATAATGTTACATCAGAGTACAGAATATCAGAGTATATCGAAATATAATACTATAGCGGAAGATGATTTTACAATAAATGTAATACAATACAGCGGAAACAAATAAACTAACACAGCGGAAGACTATAAATGTCTGGACACAGCTTAAAGCTTCAATCTAGAATCCTGCACAATATATCTGCAAAATAAAACTACTCGACTGCCCGTGTGGAAAATAGGGGCACCCGAGTTTGCAAGGGAAAAGCAAACTACAGGTCAGTCATGGGACTGGTGCGAGAAACTCTAAACAGTTATAATCTTATATAAATCATATGGCATATCATGGGACCACGCCGCTAACGCGGAACGGGTTTGCCCCCATGAATGTCAGTGTATAAACAACAATCAATATAGATATATGGATCTACTATGCATCAATCAACATGCAATATCCCAATCTACCCATTTAGATTAATCAATACACTTAGATTTTCCAAATCCAATTCAATTTACAAAAATTATTCCTTTGGACTTTATTTCCCGATTTCCATTTCAAATCATTTGAAATACATATCTAACTTTCTATATCAAAGTAGATTTCACTTCGGGATCTCAAATCAAATCGTTTGGAAATATGAATTCCAAAACATAACAATGCATACAAACAAGTATGCAACCAAATATCGTGCTCCCCATCGACATGGCAAAGGGCACGCACCTAGCAACTCGATATATATAAATGTGCACCTACCCCACACAGGAGTAGGCTACACCGACGATGCACCTCCCACACATGGAGAGCATACACCGCCCTCTCACCCATACTTTTAGTCTCAGGGTTACCCGAATCTTTAGCCACATACTAAATCATTTCATATCCCGAAGTAGGGAAAATCATTTCACAACATAATAATCACAAGTACTTTCAAAATATAGTACTTCACATCAGTAATTCACATATATGATCAGTCACTATTAATCACATAACCTTTGAGCTCGTAGGTCTCAAAGAAGGGTGTTAAGAAAGAGAATAAATTCTCCGCCACCAAACATGTACATCATTAATAGCAATTAATCAAATATGTGATGAACCACAATGTAACACATAATACATTTCAAAATCTCTTCGATAATATCGGGTTTAAGCCTCGAAATCCTTTCTGTTTTATAAAACATTTTTATAAAACATTCCCTGTCCAAAATTGGGAATACATTCTTTTCACTTAAGAAAAATTATCATTCCACAATCATTCATTAAATTTGAAATGAACACACATCGCTAAACACCTTATCATCAAATCGTGAAGTGTTTCACAAAGTATTAGCACACAGATATCTTTACCCAACCCAATGCTAAATGTAAAGGCATATTATGCTCATAAACTGGTCGAGCACCATCCAAACAATCAATCAACTACAATCAATATCAACAAGTAAGTAAATTTGGTTTAATCACATCACGTGTTTTGGTAAATTTAAATACCATTCATTCATCCAAATCTAATTAAAGATTTATTCAAACCCCAATTGGTTTCATCTCTAAAATCATTTCATATTGATTGTTCTACTTTTTGGAAATTAATCCTGCTTTTACGCGGGTTAAAGAACTAATGTCATTTAAACACAGTTCACGACAAACCCCAAATCCAATTTGATATTAAATACAAGGCTCTGAATAGAAAATATATCGGCTTATATTCAATATCAAATTCTGAAATCAACAAATATCGTATTGGAATAACGATATATATATATATATCTTCCAAATTCCTCCACAATATCCGTATAATCACGAAATCCAATATCGAAATATCCCAAAGATAATTTTGATTCAAATCTATTCCAATTCTTATACTGAAAATTTCTGGTTATATTAAAAACTATTTCAAATCCAATTTACTTATTTTAAAAATAAATAAATTATTATTCTAGTTCAAAACTACTTCATTTCGATAAAAATCTATTTTTATCTTTTCAAATATGGGATTTTTCAGCCCAACTCTTTCCAAATCATTTATTATGATTTTACACAAATTATTGATATTTTTAATAATTTTATTAAGGCCCGTACAGTCGATTTCCATCAAAGGCCATCGAACTGCACTTACAACGACTTTTCCAAATTTGATTTGGACATAATTCCAAATCCAACCGTTATATTTCAAATCTCTGACATTCATTAGAAATCTCTTTTCGATACGAACCCAACGGTCCTGGTTTCAGGAGAATCCGACGGTCGGATCTCCTGCAATGTCAATTCGAAGTTAATGGTCGAAATTCGCAAACTGCTGCGGCACGGCGCGTTCTATTCAGGCCAATATATATAATATATATATATATTATATATTTCATCGGTTTCCATTCAAAACATATTTTATAAATCGTTTTAAATTCGTTTTCGAAACGATTTCAACTTCATATTCTATTTCCAATCAAAATTGAATATTCCATATACACGATAATTTTATACAGTGTATATACATGTTAAAAATTATATTTTTTAATAATCAAATCATTTTCACATTTCATATATATATACACGATATTTTCACTTTTCAATATATACGATATTTTCACTTTTCAATATATACGATATTTTCACTTCCAATATATACGATATTTTCACTTTTCATATATATATATATATATATATATATATATATATATATATATATATCGTTTTCATTTCATATATATATCGTTGTCACATTTCATATATATATCGTTTTCATTTCATATATATCGTTTTCATTTCATACATACATCGTTTTCACATTTCATATATATATCGTTTTCATTTCATATATATATATATATATGTGGTTTTCACATTTCATATATATAATGTTTTCATTTCATATATATATCATTTTCACATTTCATATATATATCGTTTTCATTTCATATATATACCGTTTTCACATTTCGTATATATATCGTTTTCACATTTCGTATATATATCGTTTTCATTTTTCAATATATACGATATTTTCACTTTCAATATGTACGATATTTTCACTTTTCAATATATACAATATTTTCACTTTTCAATATATACGATATTTTCACTTTTCTATATACAATGTTTTCACTTTTCATATATATAATGTTTTCACTTTTATATATACAATGTTTTTACTCTTCATATATATAATATTTTCATTTCACATCGTATATATTTTATTTAACACACACACACATATATATATTTTTATTTTCATCTCATATATATATATATATATTTGTTAATTTCACATCATATATATATTTCATACACTTCTAATATATATAATTTATTTCACATCACGATCAATTTTCACACAGAATACAACCAAACAAACAAGTCGTCCATGGTATGTGGACGACGGGGAACAGTTCATATATGCAGTTATGAAATAAATAACTAAATAGAAAATTTTAGTGAGAGAATTCTCACCTTTTGGTTCCACTTCACCGTGTTTTACTTTTGAACTTCTGAACCGTTTGGATTTGTTTGAAATTCCAATGCAGTCCTTACCACGCTATTCATAATAAAAATTATATTTTTATTTCGATACTTCATATATAAAGATTATATTTTTAAACAAACAAAGATTTTGTTTTTATATCATGGAAAGATTTTATTTTTAAATCATGGAAAGATTATATTTTTAAATCATGCTTTAAATATGAAAATCACAAAAGAAAATCAATTCTTTTCATATAAGAAATCCTATTTTTATTTTTTAAACAATGCCATGTTAAATTTTAAAACATTTGTATTTTTATTTTTAAAAGATTGCTATTTATATTTTTAAAAATTGATTTTAAAATTAATATAGCTTACAGTTTTCTTCTTCTTTCTGGTTTCCACGCTCCAGACCTTTCACGAATGAGAACCGAATGCCCTCAATCCGTTATTCCTTCCAGGTTGCTTCAAACCTAAAGCTGAACTGAAAAGCCCCTTGTCGCACCATGATTCAAGCCACCAGTCGACGATCCGAGTGTGCCAGGACGGAGCCCCCACTTCGCCTACCTCCTCTAGGCGGCGCCACCAATTCGAGTTACTCCCCCATCAGAAAATCCACCGCGAACGCTGCTGGTTTGCAGGCAAAATCTGAGCAAACTGGTCAACGATAATACCCCTAATTCAGTCAGTATGTAGATCTCGAAGCTCATTGTAATTTTCGCATAGGAATCATCATTTAATTCAGAGTAATTTGGAAATAATTATCAATTTTATTTTCGAGCTTTCAGGATCATCGTTCCAATGTAAATCGCAGCTAAGAACTAGCGTTGACCACGGGGAGGGTTAGTGTAGGGTTTGACTTGGCATTGGGAGTATTTATAATTTTATTTATTTAATTTAATTTGTTTTTAAAAACTAAAATCATCATGAACTCTAAATCAAACCCAACAACTGTCGCCCCCAGCCAAATACCCCCATTCCGAACACAATGGGATATGTTTCGTAAGCCCATTTGACTGTTTCAGTCAGTTTTTCCTCAAATTAAAATATAAATCAGTATATATTCAATTTAAACGCACATTTACCGGGGTCACATACTAGCTCTAAAAATTCTAGAAAATTTATTTCTAGCTTCGTATTGACGATACGGTCCTAGTAGAACTAATTTCATAAAATTCTGAGACCGTTTGAAAAATGGCCATTTTCTGGTCGATCGAAATTGACTGAAACTGTTAAAACACGTTTAACTTCGCCGTGCTCACATATTGATTCAGAAAATTATGAATTTTGAAACCTAGCAATAATTGTACATCCCGGATCCAACAAAAGTGGTTTCGTCGAAAACATAGGTCGTTTGCAAAATTTCCATTTTAAGGGCCTTTATATATATTAAAATATATATAAATTCCAAAGCGACTTTTCTGAATTTTAAACTGGACATATCTTTCACTCTATAAAGTGAAATCTCAGTTTCTTACATCCGTTGGAAAGATATGATTAAACAGATTCAAATATTTCTTGTTTCATCCAATTCCAACTTAAAACGAATTATGTATATTCAATTGAAATTCAAAATCGAATTTTCAAACTACCGCGCCATTTCAGGCTCGTTATTTAATTAAAACAAAATTATTCGTTTTAACTTCATCGAAAATAATTTTTTAGCCGTTATTATTTAAAATAATTCATTTTAAATATTCAAAATTCACTAAAATTGCCAAAATAAAAATTTTAAGTTGGCTCAGATTTCCGGGTTATTACACGTGAGCCAGTATTAGGTGAGGGATAAGGCTAGGCCTTATTCCAGTTCTAGTATCGCGCTGTTTGCAGCTAAAATTTTCTAAAATGTTAAAACAATAAAAATATCACTTTTATTGTACAAACGAACTAAATAAAATATTCATGTGTTGAATAATTTTTTTTACATATATATAAAAGACATAAAATTTCTCCTGAAATGAAAATAAATATTCATTTACAAATCGGACGATTTGTTTATGTACACCGATTTATCTGACATTGTTTGGGATGATCAATTTTACACATCACCCAACTGCACAAATAATATTCAATATTTTTTGGTTGAAACCCCACACGGGTTTTGGGATGATATTTGACGTACACTAATCCGAATTGTTTAGTTGTATGTCAATCCATTGATTGACGAACTATTGTAAGAGTTAAGTATTTATATTTAATGCTTAAATAGTGTAGAATTCACTCTGGATGATGGTTGATTATTTATCATTGTTGTTGTATACATGTGCTGTATGAAACCCATATAAATAACATTGTATGGTAATTGACTATGTCTTATTCCAATTCAGGAATAACGAATATTTTAAAATAACGAATATTTTTAAATAATATTCACTAAAGGATTAAAATATGAATTTAATGTCCGATTTTGGATGGACACGAAAATATTAAAATATGTGTAGTCGTATTGATTAGACATGCACCATTTTGACGCGAACGATATGTATATCAATTTTATTCATTTTTATAATGAATATTGAAAAGGAAATGATTTCAAAATCTGATATTTTGAAAATATTATCATTTAAATAATATAATGATAAGGAGTATTCAATTTTGATTTAAAATTGGAAATGAAGTTAAAATCGTTTTAAAACAAATTTATAAACGATTTATAAAATCGTTTTAATTGAAAATCGACGAAATATATATTATATAAATTATATATATAATATAATGGGCTGAATAGAATGCATCATGCCATGGTCGTTCGCGAATTTCGACCATCAACTTCGAATTTATATTACGAGTGATTCGACATTCGAATTCTCTTAAAACTGGAATCGTTGGGTTCGTATCGAAAAGAGCTTTCTAACGAATATTAGAGATTTGAAATCTAACTGTTGAATTTGGAATTATGTCCAAATCAAATTTGGAAAAGGTCGTTGTAAGTGCAGTTCGATGACCGTTTATGGACATCAACTGAAAGGTCCAAAATTAAATTATTAAAAATATTAATAATTTGTGTAAAATCATAATAAATGATTTGGAAAGAATTGGGATGAAAAATTACATATTTGAAAAGATAAAAATATATTTTTACCGAAATGAACTAGTTATTAACTAGAATTATAATCCAATTATTTTTAAATAAATAAACTGGATTGAGAGTCAGTTTTAATATAACCAGAATTTCCAGTATATGAATTGGAGTGGATTTGAATGGAAATCATCTTCGGGATATTTCGATGTTGGATTTCGTGATTATATGAATATTGTTATGGAAATTTGGAAGATATATTTATATCATTATTTCCAATATGATATTTGTTGGTTTCAGAATTTGATATTGAATATAAGCCGATATTATTTCTATTTAGAGCCTTGCATTTAATATCAAATGGGATTTTGGGTTTTTCGTGAATAGTGTCTTTATTAACACTATTTTTAAACCTAAATGAGAAAAGAATAATCTTTTAATTAGGATTTAGTGAAGTTTTCCAATTAATTAATATTTAATTGGAATTGAATAAAAGAATTGGATTTTGGGTTTGTCGTGAGTGGTGTCTTAAATAACACTATTCTTAAACCCCGTGTGAAAACGTTAAATCTTTTAATTAAGATTATTAGAGTTTCTAGTTATATGTAGTAACTGGAATAAAATGGAATGCGAATCGGGTTTATTGTGAACTGTGTTTTTAATGACATTCCTTCTTTAACCCGATTTGCAGTGAAATGTGATTTGTAATTTATAAATTTGTTTATTAAGATTTAATGGAAAAATTCAAAAGTAAAGTTTTCCAATTTAATAAAATAAATTGGAATTGAATGGAATTCAATTTGGTAATAATCGAAGTGAGTTTCTATGGAGGAAGACTGTTAATATATATGGAATTTAAAAGGCTTTGTCGTTATTTCATTTGTATTATTAGTCAGACATGGAAATTAATATCGATCATATATTGATCTGTTTCCCATGAAAATTCCCTAATTAATGGAATGTGATTTTGGGTTTATCGTGATTGTGTTTTAAATGACATTAGTTCTTTAACCCAGTTAAAGACAGGAATACATGTCTATCATTGTATTTAGAAACTGTATTGTTGATCTCTGCTAAATATACATCTGTTTGGTGGTGGAGAGTTTATTCTCTTGCATAACACTCTTCTCTAAGACGTACGAGCTTAGAGGTTATATATCGGTAGAAATCAATGGTACAATATAGATTGTTAATGCGACATGTTTGATTTCCCAAAGTTAAATAATCATTAATATGATTTTTGGGAAGATTAAAATTAAGTGAAGTTTCAATGAATCTTTAATTAGATTGAAATAAGAATATGATAATTTAAATTATCAAATTCGGGAAATGATCGAGAATGGAGTACCACCTGTTTTACTCCAGGCCATAGTTAATTCTTTAACTAGATTCAAAAATGAAATGGTAATTAAATTTACCAATAACACTGTGGTGTTAAATATGAAGTATTACCAGTTTTGCTCCATGGGACGAATAGGTTGGGATTGGGAAATTAAGCAAATTATTACTTTGGTAAGGTGCGCTAATCCCGACTAGTTGATAAACCTTAATTTGGTTTAGAATTGATATCCAAAGGAAGATTAAAGAATAAATTTACAAGAATTTATCTTTGAAAAAATTAATGGGAACCTTTCCCAAAGGATATGAATATTTAAATAAAAGAATATTCAGAATTGGAATGAGGAGTATATTGTGTTTTTATAGCACTTGTTTATAAAATAAGCGAGTTATTCGGAAAGGCCGTGTTTATACCCATTCTGAACAACTGATTCGACGATAAGTCGGCGATGAAGATGGTGGTTGAAGACCGGAGGTCTTCACATCGTCTGGATGATTACCGATGTCTTGATTGGGCTGTACACCCAAGACAAGGTAATAAGCAGTGATCGTCCAGACGTACTAGAAGATCGACCGGATATGCGAGGACCTGTCTCCTGTATTGGACATATGGGACGAGGAATAAGGTGCCTCCGGTTTCGTTTAGACCCAGAAAGAACTTTTAAATGGATGTGTGTCTGACATTGGATTTAATTCTGTGTTGATTGATCTCTATTAAGTATATATTTGTTTGGTGGTGGAGAATTTAATCTCCTGCTTAACACCCTTTTCTGAGACGTACAAGCTCAGAGGTTATATATCGATAGGCATCAGTTGCATGGCGTGAATTGCCAGTATGGCATGCTGTGATGCAAGTGATCAAGGCTTCTGTTGAAAAGCAGAGTCTTGTGGTTGATGATCAAAGCATGGCTTTAATATAGAATAGCTTTGTGAATAGCGTTTATTCGCGAGCCTCACACCTCGGTATGAGTCAAAAATGGGATCATGACTGCAGGGAGTGCACAACATTTCTTTCTAGTTATGGGTGGTGTCATGGTATGGAGCCCAAACATTTATATTTATATTACCTATGTGGATGATGGATTGCAAGGCGCCTCGGATATATCGGTTACTACAGAGCCGATGGATAGGTCTGATAGGGCCGGGAAATGTGTGTTCAGGAATACTAGTCCACTAACGCAAGTGTGGACCGACCCTGAAGATCCAAGGGTTCACTACGGGGGATCCTGAGGCATTTGCTAGAGTGCCTCGAATCGGTGAGGAGCCATCCCTTGCCTCGACTCATGACGGAAATCCAATTTCCAATACATGAAATTTCAGTTTAATTGTAGAGCCTAGTATGGCGACATGATAGATGGGACCCATGCCACCTATGGTTGACACATTTATATTTGAAATTGTTTTTGACACTATACATGTGACGTCCCGCCCCGCACCAGCCTGCATTTCCTTCGAAAGGGCGTTGTACACATGTCCCGACTAGCACGGAACGGTCGCCAAAGAAAGGAAAGAAGGGAATGAACTAATCAAGGAACCTGTAGAATGTCTCACAGCGTATGGAATAAAATATAATAATAACATACTTGACATAAAACAGGTGAGACAGTGCATAAGCTGATAACTAAAATCAATATCAACATCAGAGCAGCGGAAATCCAAATACAGCTTATTACAACTTTCCAAATTTACTGTCTCTAAACAAAAGAAAGCCAAAGCAGAAGATACACCACCAATGCCCAAGCAGTGATCTTCAACAACACAGGGAGAATACTATATATAATACGTGGAAGCCTCCTGCTCGTCTCTGGATCATCTACCCGTGCATCACCAGCTAACCTGTCTCTAGTCTGCTCGTGTGAGCACCCAGAGTAATAAGAGGAGACATAAAACTCTGGGTCAGGCATAAAGCCTGGTATGAGCGATAAGCATCTAAACAAAACAATAACAGGTATACTAAACCATACCTGAACCTGGACCTGCAACCAAAGAGTTAGTACCACATACCGTACAATACTCTAAGGTGCCAAAATAAATAGGGTAAGAATACGGGGGAGGGGTGTGTATGTCATAATGATAGCAAACAAATCAACCATAGCAACCATCCTCACATCTCTCACTCAGTGCGTAAAGCGTACGATATCTACCACTTTGGAACACTAGACAAACTGAGGTAACGACGAATCCCGACCTGTAGAAACCCTTGTATGACCAAGCTAAACATATGGAGTCATGACCAAACATTTCAATGACCCACTTCATTGGTTGTAGCCCTTGGTCCTACCGATGCCATAATGGCCCTGAATCCGCCTTCGTACCTCCTACCATAGTGGTCCAAAGCTATAGACGTCGATAACCCCTTGGCACGCGCCCCGCAGCAAAACCCAACCATGAAGCGAACTCGTTGATTCCCATCTGAATCTTGAGCTCTGACTTCTCATTTGGCTTCCTTTGCATCTCGGATTTCTGTCATCACCGGATCGGTTCGGATCCCCTCTTTGCCATCGGTTCGGTTCGGCCTTTAGCTCCCCATCATCAACGCGGTGCGGTTCGTGGTGTCCATCTGGTAGCGGTTCGGATCGGCCTTCCCCAAGCACACCGGTTCGGGTCGCACTTTCTGCTCACGAGTGGTTCGGATCGTGGTCACCTCACTGGGTCGGTTCGGGCTCCTCTTCGTGAAGCAACACGGATCGTCTCGCGAAGTCTTGATCGGATCGGATCGTATCGCGCCGTCGGATCGGAGTCTCCCACAAGAGCAGGTCAGATCGGTCGCTATCGTCGGATCGGAGTCTTCAAGCATCGACGGATCGGATCGGATCGCACCATCGGATCGGATCGCACCATCGGATCGGATCGCACTTACTTCCACCGATCCGGTCCGGTTCGGGCTGACTTCCTGCAGTTCCTCCAGCAAGCAGTTTACGCCATTCGACGGCGTTTTTGACAAATCTAACACTTCTAATCAATCATAAAACATGTCAAACAGTCATAGCAACATAGCAAACCAACCATAAACACCAGAACAATGGATTTACATGTCAAATTAGATCAAAGGTGCCCAAAATCCCATTTTTCCCTTAAGCGTGATTAAATGAAACTAATCATAGGGTTAACAATACTTAACTAAATCGAACCAAATTTCTAACAGAGGCATAAAATATTATTTAAGAATTTCTAAACATTTTTCCAGAATTTATTGGTGTATAAATTCGCTAATCATAACTAATTACCCTTAATTAAATGTAATTTGAGTCAAAACGATGCTATCACTCACCTTTGCCACAACTAAAACCCCAAAACTGAAATATTCTCTGATTTGGCGCAGTTCCCAATCTTACACAGCAGCTCCAACCTTGCTTTGGTGCTTTTTCTTCTTAATTTAATGTTGCTAAGCCTAATCTTCAATTAGAAAGTGATTTGGGGTGTTTTAGATGTAGGAGGCCATTGTTAGAGTGTCTAAGGATGAAAGTGGCGGCTGGAAAATGTCTAAAGAAATGTTTTCTAACCCTAATCAGCCCCTATATACCCCTAAACCCGAAATTCCCCTCTGGGCCTAGCTGCTAATCACCTGGTTAAGCCCAATTAAGCTGTTTTTCACCACCTGAAATTTGTTTCAGCCATATCTCCCAAACGTTAAGTCCGTTTGGCTAATGTGACCACTCTACGGAAAGAGAAACCATCATCCGAAGCCAATGGAAGTGGTTTCAGGTCAAAATTCATTTCCAATCAAAAGTTATGGCCAAAACAGTATCAACCAGGGGTAAAATGGTCATTTAAAAATCGGGAAAAATCATGAACATGGGAAATGACCCCAATAGTCGTCCCAAAGTTACATGACCATGCGACTTCGTATGTGAAAGAAATAAATATCCTACGATCCTATGATGCGTAGAATACGGGTCGTTACACTCTCCCCCCCCCCCCCCTTAAGAAATTTCGTCCCCGAAATTCCTTAACCCAAAACATACAAAGGATCCCGCATGCCTAACAACCACATACAACAATCAAACATGCAAAACAAGCAAACAAGTCTATCCTAGCATGCGGAAAACTAAATCGAAGTCAAAATCTTACCAGGCAAAGAGTTCTGGGTATGTCTTCCTAATGTTCTCCTCTGTCTCCCAAGTACAATCATTCTCGTCCTCGCTCCACTGTACCTTGACTAGCTTCACCGCCTTCCTTCGAAGTTGCTTCATGTCGTGTGCGACAATACGGGCCGGCTTGTTGTTCCCAACCGCCTCGGGTTCTACTTCGAAGTCCTCTAACTGATCAGGTGAAATAGTCATATCCGAGTCGTGAACGAACTTCCTTAGTTGGGAAACATGAAATACACTGTGAACTCCCGCCATCTTCTCTGGTAAGTCAACTCTGTATGCCAAATTCCCGACTGGTTCAAGAACAGGGAATGGACCAACAAATCTTGGTGCTAATTTGCCTCTCCTTCCAAATCGTATTACGCTCTTCAACGGAGAAATCTTGACAAACACCAAGTCACCAACGGAGAATTTTAGATCTCTTCTCCTCTTATCAGCATAACTCTTCTGCCTATCTTGGGCAGCCTTCATTCGTTGTTGAATGATCTTGATCTTATCTGAAGTTTCCCTCACCACATCTGGTCCAAGCATAAACTTCTCGCCAGTCTCTATCCAACATGATGGTGAGTTACACGGTCTTCCGTACAAAGCTTCAAACGGAGCCATACCGATACTGGATTGGTAGCTATTATTATATGCAAACTCTACTAGATGCAAATGGTCATCCCATGATCCACCAAAATCCAATATACATGCTCTCAAGATATCTTCCAAAATACGGTTCACCCTCTCTGTCTGACCGTCGGTCTGAGGATGATATGCGGTACTGAGATGTAACTCTGACCCTAGAGCCTCTTGTAAGCTCTTCCAAAACCCACTGGTGAACAACGGGTCTCGGTCGCTCACAATGCCTTTAGGTACTCCATGAAATCTCACTACCCACTTCATATACAATTCTGCTAACTTAGCTGCCGTTCTGGTCGATTTGACTGGTATAAACCTTGCACTTTTAGTCAGTCGATCTACAATTACCCAAATGCTGTCATATCCCGATCTAGTCCTTGGTAACCCATCGATGAAATCCATCGAGATTTGCTCCCATTTCCATTCGGGAATTTCTAAGGGCTGTAACAACCCACTAGGCTTCTTTTGCTCGGCTTTAACTAGCTGGCAATTCATGCACTTGGATATAAACTTCCCAACGTCTCTTTTCATCCCTTCCCAGTAGTAAGTCTGCTTCATATCTCGATACATCTTGTTACCACCGGGGTGTATAGTCAGCTTTGAGTGATGACATTCTCTAAGCACTTCATCTCTCAATCCATTGACATTGGGTACAACAAGCTTTCCATTCTTTCTAAGCCATCTATCTCGATCAAGCCCATACTTGTTCATCTCCTCATCGATAACCATCTCTAACTTGGAGATGATTTTCAATAGGTTAGGATCGTCCCTCTGACTAGAGCCGATCCGCTCAATTAAAGTGGGTCTGATCGTCAAACTTGCTAACATTTCTGGATCCAATTCGCACTTTGGTCTGAAATCAAAACCCGCGACATACTCCAGTTGCTTCCATTCAAGGAACATAGCCCCTAAGCTGGCATGTCTTCTACTCAATGCATCAGCCACCACATTGCCCTTTCCCGGTGTGTATGCGATGTCAAAATCATAGGAAGCCAAGAACTCTAACCATCTCTGCTGACGGAGATTTAAATCCTTCTGGGAGAATAGATACTTCAACGACTTATGATCTGTAAACAACTCAAATCTTTCTCCCAAGAGATAGTGTCTCCACATCTTTAACGCGAACACGATCGCTGCCATTTCTAAATCATGGGTAGGGTATCTTCTCTCGTGCGGTTTCAATTGCCGGCTTGCGTAAGCTACAACCCTACCGCCTTGCATCAATACAGCACCCAGTCCGGTACCACAGGCATCCGTGTATACCGTCATCTCTTCATCCTCCTTAGGAATGACTAACACTGGTGCGCTTGTCAACTCGTCCTTTAGACTTTTGAATGCATTCTCGCACCTTTCATCCCAGACAAAAGCTTGATTCTTCGTGGTCAACTGGGTCAATGGTGCTGCTATCTTGGAGAAACCTTGGATAAACTTACGATAATATCCGGCTAATCCCAAGAAACTTCTTACATCTGTTGCATTCTTGGGCGTAGGCCAATCCTGTACCGTAGCCACCTTTGTCGGGACCACGGCAATACCATTCTCTGATATAACATGACCCAAGAACCTCACTTCCCTCTTCCAGAAGTGACACTTAGAAAACTTTGATTTCAGTTGGTGTTTTCTCAACACCTCCATCGCTACTCTTAAATGTTCCTTGTGTTCTTCCTCCGTCCTCGAATAGACCAAAATATCATCAACGAACACAAGGACAAACTTATTCAACTGATCTCTGAATACCCTATTCATAAGATCCACAAAATATGCTGGGGCATTGGTCAGCCCAAATGGCATGACCAACCATTCATAAAATCCAGACGGCGTTCGAAATGCCGTTTTAGCTATACTCTCAGCTTCCACTCTAAGCTGATGAAAACCTGTCGCGAGATCCAACTGAGAAAATATTCTCGCGCCACTCAACTGATCGAACAAATCATCTATCTGCGGTAGAGGATACTTATTCTTCCTCGTCACTTTATTCAACTCGCGGTAGTCTACACACAAATGAAGGGAACCATCCGCCTTGGTAGCAAACACAACTGGTGCTCCCTATTCAGAAACACTCCTTCTGATAAATCCCTTCTTCAAAAGATCGCTGACTTGCACCTCGAGCTCTCGCTGCTCTCTTGGTGCCATACGACGAAGTGGCATCACTATAGGCCTGGCATCCTTTACCAAATCAATACGAAACTCAATCTCTCGGTGTGGTGGAAGTCCGGTCACTTCTTCGAAAACATCCGGATACTGGCCAACCACGGGCAAACCTGACAACTCACTATGCGGAATGTCAAGGGAGTTTAGAAAACTAGCCAATACCCCCTTACTGGGTAGACCACCAAACACTATCCTCCGCCCATCATCCGCTCTAGCTGTCACTAAAAAGCCCTCACAGTCTACCACCACCCCGTACCTTCGGAGCCAATCTACTCCCAAAATAATGCCAAACCCAGTAAAGCCCAAAACAAAGCAATCACAAACAAACATGCATCCATGACTCGATAAGACCACATTACGACAAATCATGCTAAGGCTAGTCGAACCACCAATCGGGTTCGTCACTACTAAAGGTCTATCGACAATCTCGGGTTCCAATCCCAACTTATCTACCAGGTCACTAGATATGAAAGAACTGGAAGCTCCGGTATCAAACAAAACTCTAACAGGAACATCATAAACAGAAAGCATACCTTGAATGACGACATTCTTTCCCTTTTCCGCCGTAGTTGGGGCATTCGACAAAGAAGGAATAGCATTAAGAGCATATGCTTTCACCATTTGCTTTTCCTTAGGGGGTTGTGCACACTTGTCCTTGTGATGTCCCATTTGGCCACAGTTGAAGCACTTCCTATCCGCTGGCTTGGCCCGACAATTACTAGCATAATGGCCCTTCTTACCACAGCTGAAGCACTCAACATCTTGCTTATTCTTTTTCTTCTGGCCATCCTTAGTCTGACTCTGCTTTCTTTTATTCTGGGAACCACCCTTGCCTCCACCACTTGCTTGTGGTTTTGGCTCTTCTGCAGATGCAACCTCAGTCTTCGACTTAGGATAGAGACTTTCTGACCTTAACGCTTTCCCCACAATCGATTCAAACGTCTCATCGATGTGGTTAATAAGTTTTTCCCCCAAGTACTGATCCAAACCAGTTATGAATTTCTCATTCTTTTTCTCTGTAGTATCAATAAGAGATAACCCATATTTTGACAAAGTGTCAAATTCAGCAATATACTCCGAGACAGCTCGGCCATTCTGCTTGAGCTCCAAGAATTTCTTGAACAGCACTGACTTCTGAGCAGCAGGAATGAACTTCTCGCTAAAGCGAGTCTTAAACTGCTCCCAAGTAATCTGATCTTCGGGAGTAGCTGCCTTTATAGCATTCCACCAATTCATCGCTCGCCCTTGCAGTTGACGAGACGCTAGCTTTCTCTTCATCGCATCCTCGATACCCAAATCCTAGAAGATGCGTTCGCAACTATCCAACCAATCTTGAACATCTGTAGCCGACTCCGTTCCGTGGAACGGATTCCCACCAAGGCAAGTATAATCCTTATTCAGCTTGGCGAAGTCGACCCTTGGCGCCTGCACTATTGGACCACCACCATTTCCACCATTGGGAGCTTCCCTCTGTACATCTCTAAGCATCTCTCTCATGAGGTCAGTGAACATCGTCCTCATGTCAGCAGCATTCCCATTATTGGCCCCTCTACCGGTACCTCTAACATATCGGCTCATCGTCAATCTGAAAAAGGAAACGATTAACGACTCCATAGTGGTGCTAGTGCAGTACGACTTCATCCATATACTACTAATAATATATATATGTATATAGCTTTTAAAACCAAAGTAATCACAAATACGCTCTCTCGTATACATATATTATCTCTCCCTGATAACTTCCCTAGGTTAACTACGCAACCTAGAGCTCTGATACCAAGTGTGACGTCCCGCCCCGCACCAGCCTGCATTTCCTTCGAAAGTGCGTTGTACACATGTCCCGACTAGCATGGAACGGTCGCCAAAGAAAGGAAAGAAGGGAATGAACTAATCAAGGAACCTGTAGAATGTCTCACAGCGTATGGAATAAAATATAATAATAACATACTTGACATAAAACAGGTGAGACAGTGCATAAGCTGATAACTAAAATCAATATCAACATCAGAGCAGCGGAAATCCAAATACAGCTTATTACAACTTTCCAAATTTACTGTCTCTAAACAAAAGAAAGCCAAAGCTGAAGATACACCACCAATGCCCAAGCAGTGATCTTCAACAACACAGAGAGAATACTATATATAATACGTGGAAGCCTCCTGCTCGTCTCCGGATCATCTACCCGTGCATCACCAGCTAACCTGTCTCTAGTCTGCTCGTGTGAGCACCCAGAGTAATAAGAGGAGACATAAAACTCTGGGTCAGACATAAAGCCTGGTATGAGCTATAAGCATCTAAACAAAACAATAACAGGTATACTAAACCATACCTGAACCTGGACCTGCAACCAAAGAGTTAGTACCACATACCGTACAATACTCTAAGGTGCCATAATAAATAGGGTAAGAATACGGGGGAGGGGTGTGTATGTCATAATGATAGCAAACAAATCAACCATAGCAACCATCCTCACATCTCTCACTCAGTGCGTAAAGCGTACGATATCTACCACTTTGGAACACTAGACAAACTGAGGTAACGACGAATCCCGACTTGTAGAAACCCTGCTATGACCAAGCTAAACATATGGAGTCATGACCAAACATTTCAATGACCCACTTCATTGGTTGTAGCCCTTGGTCCTACCGATGCCATAATGGCCCTGAATCCGCCTTCGTACCTCCTACCTTAGTGGTCCAAAGCTATAGACGTCGATAACCCCTTGGCACGCGCCCCGCAGCAAAACCTAACCATGAAGCGAACTCGTTGATTCCCATCTGAATCTTGAGCTCTAACTTCTCATTTGGCTTCCTTTGCATCTCGGATTTCTGTCATCACCGGATCGGTTCAGATCCCCTCTTTGCCATCGGTTCGGTTCGGCCTTTAGCTCCCCATCATCAACGCGGTGCGGTTCGTGGTGTCCATCTGGTAGCGGTTCGGATCGGCCTCCCCCAAGCACACCAGTCCGGGTCGCACTTTCTGCTCACGAGTGGTTCGGATCGTGGTCACCTCACTAGGTCGGTTCGGGCTCCTCTTCGTGAAGCAACACGGATCGTCTCGCGAAGTCTTGATCGGATCAGATCGTATCGCGCCGTCGGATCGGAGTCTCCCACAAGAGCAGGTCAGATCGGTCGCTATCGTCAGATCGGAGTCTTCAAGCATCGACGGATCGGATCGGATCGCACCATCGGATCGGATCGCACTTACTATCACCGCTCCGGTCCGGTTCGGCCTGACTTCCTACAGTTCCTCCAGCAAGCAGTTTACGCCATTCGATGGCGTTTTTGACAAATCTAACACTTCTAATCAATCATAAAACATGTCAAACAGTCATAGCAACATAGCAAACCAACCACAAACACCAGAACAATGGATTTACATGTCAAATTAGATCAAAGGTGCCCAAAATCCCATTTTTCCCTTAAGCGTGATTAATTGAAACTAATCATAGGGTTAACAATACTTAACTAAATCGAACCAAATTTCTAACAGAGGCATAAAATATTATTTAAGAATTTATAAACATTTTTCCAGAATTTATTGGTGTATAATTTCGCTAATCTTCACTAATTACCCTTAATTAACTGTAATTAGAGTCAAAACGATGCTATCACTCACCTTTGCCACAACTAAAACCCCAAAACTGAAATATTCTCTGATTTGGCGCTGTTCCCAATCTTACACAGCAGCTCCAACCTTGCTTTGGTGCTTTTTCTTCTTAATTTAATGTTGCTAAGCCTAATCTTCAATTAGAAAGTGATTTGGGGTGTTTTAGATGTAGGAGGCCATTGTTAGAGTGTCTAAGGATGAAAGTGGCGGCTAGAAAATGTCTAAAGAAATGTTTTCTAACCCTAATCAGCCCCTATATACCCCTAAACCCGAAATTCCCCTCTGGGCCTAGCTGCTAATCACCCGGTTAAGCCCAATTAAGCTGTTTTTCACCATCTGAAACTTGTTTCAGCCATATCTCCCAAACGGTAAGTCCGTTTGGCTAATGTGACCACTCTACGGAAAGAGAAACTATCATCCGAAGCCAATGGAAGTGGTTTCAGGTCAAAATTCATTTCCTTTCAAAAGTTATGGCCAAAACAGTATCAACCAGGGGTAAAATGGTCATTTAAAAATCGGGAAAAATCATGAACATGGGAAATGACCCCAATAGTCGTCTCCCAAAGTTACATGACCATGCGACTTCGTATGTGAAAGAAATAAATATCCTACGATCCTATGATGCGTAGAATACGGGTCGTTACAATACACTTATAGTAATATCTAAATGATTTGTTTTAAACGTACCAAGCATGTTTGTCTATTATAAAGGAAAACTTTATCCTTCAGTTTGCATTGCATTGTGTGATGGGACCTGAGTCTTATAATAGCTTCATTTTTCGAAAAAGCATTGCGCTGTTTTTTTGTATGCACTGGTATTCTTGGGAGAAAACCCATTCCATGTTATACGGCATGGTCCCTTGATTTAGTTTATTTCTAAAGTAAAGTTTTAAATTACTGTTTTAGTTCTCACACCAGTCACATGACTCACCTGGACTTTATTGTTTTAACCTAAACTCTGGGTGCCCCTATTTTCCACACGGGCAGCTAGTAGTTTTGGTTCTGCAGATTTATTCCTACAGGATCTTTGATTTACACCTGGAACTATACTCGGAAAGCTCAGTATCCGTGTATTTCTTTCAGTTGTGTTATGTATTATTTTTTCGCTGCTTTGTAATTTGAATCTCTGATATTTATCAAATGTATAACATTTATTCATACTATATTATATTCTCGTACTCTGATGTAAATTGTTGTAATAACAATGAAATATTCTATTGTTTGTGTTCTGACTTGTCATGTTCTCAACTCAATCCGGGCTTTCCTGAAAGGGTGAGTTTGGGTCGTTTCATCGTGGTGTCAGAGCATTGGTTTACAAGGATCGAGAACAAGACACATTAGAACCGGGGGAAAGAATTCATCGGAGATTGGATTAGTAATATCCAATAAGAATGACTCATTAGAGATAGGATCAGTAGTATCCTGGAATGAGTGTGAAGAGTATTATTTATTAAAAACACATTTTTTTTGAAAATTTAAACCTTATTTTACGTATTTGAGTAATTTATTTTAAATTAAATTTGGACAATCAAGTATATACAGATTTTTCATATACGCGTCATGAACGTATATTTGAACTCTCAAAAATACTGGATAGATATAAAATCACACTCTAGATGCCTGGGAATAATTCTGGTGATGCCGCGACATCGTAAGTATTTATTTTCGAGTTTCGAAAGTGGGACTTTTATATATTTCCAATTGACTGTTGTGAGAACCAAAAACTAGATAGGGTTTATTGTTTGTGTTTGGCACTAAAAACATGATTTTTTACTATGAATTAAAGATGTATGATTGAAAAGCTATTCAACTAATTGATTGCTGGTTGTGTTGTACGATAATTAGTTTGACTAATTAAAATGTTGGAACGATAAAACCAATATGTGAATGTAAGGTAATTTAGCCAAATCGATCAAATAATGAGTTGAATTAAAAAATTATTTGAAATTGCATACATGTACATATATGTGTGAACAGGTCATAGCAGGGAAGCTTAGAAGAGGAATAAAATTGTATGCCTGACAAATAGGTACATGTTTACTAATTTATTAGGTTTGATGATTTTATGAGCCGAATGGCTAGCCGCTTGGCTTTTTCCTTTTCTTTTGGATTGCTGAGGGCCCTGTGAGGCTAGTTGCGGTTTTGAAGGTCTCTCCATACAAAGGAGGTTATGGCCAAATTTTTCGAAAATTTAGGGTGTTAGCCAAATTTTTGAGAAATTAGAAAATTCTTAGAGAAAGCTAGAATTAAAGTTGAGTTGGTTAGTTAAACAACTTTCAGCTCCGTTCCTTTTCGAGGACGAAAAGATTTTAAGTGAGGGAGATTGTAACAACCTGGAAAATCAGAATCAATTTAAATTTTTCATTTTAGCTATTTTAATGAATTTTGAATATTTAAAATGATTTACTTTAAATAATAACAACTAAAAATTTATTTAAATCGAAGTCAGAACAAATAAATTTATTTTAATTATAAAACAAGCCTGAAATGGCGCGGTAGTTCGAAAATTCGATTTTGAATTTCAAACGAATGTACAAGATTCAAAATAAATCGGATTTCAGTAAAACAAGAAATATTTGAATCTGCTTAAAAATATCTTTCCAACGAATGGGAAAAATCCAGATTTCATAACGGGAATAAAAAGATATGTCTAATTTAAAATTCAGAATAGTCGCTATGTAATTTATATATATTTCAATATAATAAATAGCAATTTTGCAAACGACCTCCGTTTTTTATGAAACCACTTTTGTTGGATCCGGAATGTCAAATTATTGCTAGATTCCAATTTTCATAATTTTTGGAATTAATATGTGAGCATGGTGAATTTAAACGTATTTGGTAATTTCAATTTGAACCTAATCTACTGGAAAATGACCGTTTCCAGAGAGTCTGCAAATTCGACAAAATTAGTTTTGTTAGGACCGTATCGTCAAAACATAGCTAGATTTATTTTTCTGGAATTTTTGGAGTCTGTATGTGGCCCCGTTAAATTAAAATGTATGTTTAAATTCAATATATATTGATTTATATTTTAATTTTGATAAAAACCTATCGAAATGGTCAAATTGGCTTACCCGACATATCCCATTATGTCCGGAATGGGGGTGTTTGGCTAGGGGCAACAGTCGTTGGGTTCAATTTAGAGTTCGAATGAAAAATCACCTTTTTGGAATTTAAATCAAATAATATACACACACACACACTCTCTCTCCCTCTTCTCTCTCACACACACACGGTCAACCCTCCCTTACCATTCAAAATAGAAATCATAAAGAATAAAAAGAAAAAATCATGACTCCCCAGCCCTTCCCTCGTTCGCCACCGCTGCGGCAAGCCTCACACCGGAGACGCCCCCTCCGATGCCCCTCCTCTATCCACCTTCCTCGCTCCATCTCATTTCTCCCTAACCCTAAAAACCACGAACCCTAGCTGGGTCAACCCCCCTCCCCCCGTCCACCGCCTGGCCCTACCGTCGACTTCCAAGGCCTCCCCCACCCTGCAGACATCCGGCGCGTCCCAAACAACCCTCCTCCAATCGAAAACTGTGAGTTTTTTTATCAACATTGATTTTATTTTCAGTTTTATATAAAATGGCATATAAAAATTGGATTTTTATTTAAATGAATGGCATATAAAAATTGGATTTTTATTTACATGAATGGCATATTAAAATTGGATTTTTATTTATATGAATAGCATATAAAAAATGGATTTTTATTTATTTGAATGGCATATAAAAATTAGATTTTTATTTATATGAAAGGCATATAAAAATGGGAATTTTATTTATATGAAAGGCATACAAAAATAGGAATTTTATTTATATGAATGACATATAAAAATTGGAATTTTATTTATATGAATGGCATATAAAAATTGGATTTTTATTTATACGAATGGCATAAAAAATTGGATTTTTATTTATATGAATGGCCAAAAAAAATTGGATTTTTATTTATATGAATGGCATATAAAAATTGGATTTTTATTTATATGATTGGCATATAAAAATGGGATTTTTATTTATATGAATGTCATAAAAAATTTGGATTTTTATTTATATGAAAGCATGGTAAAAATTGGATTTTATATATATGAAAGCATGTTAAAAATATGATTATTATATATATAGCAATGATTAGAAACTTGATTTTTATATACGTATGGTATTAAAAATGCGATCTTTATAATGTAAACATCGTTATAAAAATGTGATGTTTATAACGTAACTTGAGATTTATATACGTATGGTATTAAAAATGCAATCTTTATAATGTAAACATTGTTATAAAAATATGATCTTTATAATGTAAACATCGTTATAAAAATGCGATCTTTATAATGTAAACATCGTTATAAAAATGTGATCTTTATAATGTAAACATCGATATAAAAATGTGATTTTTTTTTAATATATTGTAGCGGTATAAAAAAGTGATTTTCAATCATTTATAGCTTAGATAAAAATGCGATTATTAAATATATAAACATCATATTAAAAATGTGATTTTTTTACTATGAATAGCGTGAAAAATATTGCATAGGAATTTCGGGCAAAACCAATCTGTTCAGAAATTCAGAAATAAAACTAGAGCAGTGGAAACCAAAGGTGAGAACTTCTCATTCTAATTTTGTTTACAGTTAAATATATACTAGGATGCAAACAGTGCTTAGTAGCAGCCGACACCTTTGATTGAAACCATGGATGTTTGGTTGTGTGTTTTGATGGATCTATTTGTTTGAATTTGGTTTGAGATGTGAATGGAATTGATTGAATTTGGTTTGTGTATGGCACGAGCCAGTATTAGGTGAGGGATAAAGCTGGACCTTATTCCGGTTCTAGTATCGCGCAGTTTGCTGCCAAAATTTTCTAAAATATTAGAGCAACAAAAATATCATTTTTATTGTACAAATGAATTAAATAAAATATTCATGTGTTGAATAAAATAATGTTTTTTTACGTATATATGAAAGGCATAAAATTCTCCTGAAATGAAAATAAATATTCATTTACAAATCAGACGATTTGTTTATGTACACCGATTTATCCGACATTGTTTGGGACAATAAATTTTACACATTGCCCAACTGCACAAATAATATTCAATATTTGTTGGTTGAAATCCCATACGGGTGTTGGGATGATATATGACATACACTAATCCCAATTGTTTAGTTGTATGTCAATTGATTGGTTGACATACTATTGTAAGCATTAATTATTTATATTTAATGCTTATACAGTGTAGAATGCACTCTGGATGATAGTTGATTGTTTATCATTGTTGTTGTATATATGTGTTGTATGAAATCCATATAAGTAACATTATATGGCAATTGACTATGTTTGATTCCAATTCAGGAATAACGAATATTTTAAAATAACGAGTATTTTAAAACAATATTCCCTAAAGGATTAAAATATGAATTTGATGTCCGATTTTGGACGGAAACGAAAATATTAAAATATGTGAAGCTGTATTGATTAGACATGCGCCATTTTGAGGCGAACAATGTGTATATCGATTTTATTCATTTTTATAACGAATATCAAAAAGGAAATGATATCAAAATTTGGTATTTTAAAAATATTATCATTTAAATAATAAAATGATAAGGAGTATTCAATTTTGATTTAGTATTGGAAATGAAGTAAGAATCGTTTTAAAATGAATTTATAAACGATTTATAAAATATGGTTTAAACGGAAATCGATGAAACATATATTATATATATATATATTATATAATATAATGGACTGAATAGAAAGCGCCGCACCGCGGCCGTTCGCGAATTTCGACCGTAGACTTCGAATTGATATTACGGGAGATCCGACTGTCGGATTCTCCTAAAACTTGAACCTTGGGTTCATATCGAAAAGGGCTTTATAACGAATATAAGAGATTTGAAATCTAACAGTTGGATTTGGAATTATGTCCAAATCAAATTTGGAAAAGGTCGATGTAAGTGCAGTTCGATGACCGTTTATGGAAATCGACTGCCTTAATAAAATTATTAAAAATATTAACAATTTGTGTAAAATCATAATAAATGATTTGGAAAGAATTAGGATGAAAAATTCCATATTTGAAAAGATAAAAATATATTTTTATCGAATGAACTAGTTATTAACTAGAATTATAATCCAATTATTTTAAAATAAATAAATTTGATTGAGAATGAGTTTTAATATAACCAGAGTTTCCAATATATGAATTGGAGTGGATTTGAATGGAAATCACCTTCGAAATATGTCGATGTTGGATTTCGTGATTATACAGATATTGTTATGGAAATACGGAAGATATATTTATATCGTTAGTTCCAATACAATATTTGTTGGTTTCAGAATTTGATATTGAATATAAGCCGATATAATTTCTATTCAGAGCCTTGTATTTAATATCAAATGGGATTTTGGGTTTGTCGTGAATGATGTCTTTATTAATAATGTTCTTAAACCCAGTTGAGAAAAGATGTAACAACCCGGAAAATGCGAGCCAATTTAAAAATTTATTTTGGCGATTTTAGTGAATTTTGAACCTTTAAAATGAATTATTTTAAATAATAACGACGAGAAATTTATTTTGAAAAGAATAGAACGTATATATTTATATAGATCGTCGTTAGAATATAAATAATTATATTTAATTATAAAGGAATTGAAAATGGCGCGGTAGTTCGATAATTCGATTTCAAATTTCAACCGAACATACTGGGTGCTAAATAAACTGGATTTTAGTGATACCAAAAATATTATAATCTATTTGAGAATATCTTTCCAACAAATCCGAAAAATTGAAATTTCATAGTGGGAATCAAAAGATATGTCCAGTTGAAAATTTTGAATAGTCGTTATGGAATTACGGCCCTTAAAAATGGAAATTTTGCAAACGACCTCGGTTTTTGACGAAACCACTTTTGTTGGATCCGTGATGTCAAGTTATTGCTAGGTTTCAAATTTCGTAATTTTTCGAATCAATATGTGGGCGTGGCAAAGGAAAACACGTTTGACCGGTTTTAGTTGATTTTAATCAACTGCAAAATGGCCATTTTGCAAACGGTCTCAAAATCTATCGAAATTAGTTTTGTTAGGACCGTATCGTCAATACGAAGCCAGAAAATATTTTTCGGGAATTTTTAGAGTTTGTATGTGACCCCGGTAAATTGAAATGTGCGTTCAAATTCAATATATAGAGTTATATTTTGATTTTGACAAAAACTGATCGTAATAGTCGAATTGGCTTTCGAAATATATCCCATTGTGTTCGGAATGGGGGTAATATGCTAGGGGTGACAGTCGTTGGGTCTCGATTGGAGTTCGAATGGAAAGATAACTTTTTAGAGATTAAATTAATTAAATTTATAATTAAAATTCAAAGTCAACCCCCCCTTTATTCTCTAAGGCCCTCACCCCCGTTCGTTTTCAAATCAGAAGAACGAAAGAAAAAAAAATTAGATTCAAATCGCGCCTCCATCCAACTCGCGCCCGTCGCCCCGCCTCGCGCTTCCACCGCCGACTATCCCCGCCTGTCGCGCCTCCCTCGAAATCGCCCCTCCCTAGCTCGAATCCACCACACCCATGACCCCCATTCAACCGGAAACCGTCGGCGCCAGCATATGAGGGCCCCACCGTGAGCCCGAGGCGCCGCCACCGCCACATAGAGGACTGCCTCGCCTCTCCTGCCACCTCGAGACGTTGGTGCTACTCCCCCTCTGGCCGTGGAGCCTCCGACAACCCAAAACAGTGAGTTTTGTCCCCTTTTTACTTTGATTTTTAGGTTATAAAATCATGAGATGTTTAGCTATAAAAGTAAATATATTTATTCATAAGAAAGGTTTAATTTTTCACTATAGAAAGGTTTAATTTTTAAAAGCAAAAGGGTTTAAATTTTTAAAGGAGAAAAAGATATGATTTTTAACACTATAAAAATATAATCTTTTCTATATAGGTTGCGATAGAAAAATATAATCTTTGTACATATAATTTTGAAATAAAAATATGACCTTCGTTTAGATAAAAATATGATTTTTCATTTGTTAAAGGCGAGATTTTTATCATATGAAAGGTGATATTTTTAACATAGAAAAGTATATATTTTTAACATAGAAAAGTGTGATTTTTATAACTAGAAAAGAATAGATTTTTATTTAGAGAAAAGATTTGATCTTTAGTTATTCAAAGATTTTATTTTTAGTTACGAAAGAAAGGATAAAAATTTTGTAAGTGAAAAGGATAAGATTTTTATATAGTAGAGATTATAAAAATATAATTTTTATAAAGTAGAAGTATTAAAAATCTGATTTTTATATAATAGAGAATATAAAAATATTATCTTTATATATGTAGAGAAATAAGAATATTATTTTTAGTGAAGTAAAAATATGATTTTTACATATAAAAATATAGTTTTATTATAGAAAGAAGTGTGGTATAGATATATAAAGTAGAAATAAAAATATGATTTTTATTTATTGAAATGAAATAAAAATATAATTTTTATTTGAACAGCATGAAAAGAACTGCATTAGAATGTCAAGCAGATCCAAACGGTCCAGCAGTTCAAAAGCAAAGCACGGCGGGGTGGAACCCTCTATGAGAACTTCTCACTTTAAATTTCTTTTTCTAGTTATAAATATATATACTAGGATGCAGACGGTGCTTAGCAGCACCCGACACCCGTCGTCCACAGACCATGGACGGCTTGTTTGTTTGCTTGATGTGTTGTGAAAATTGTTTGTGATGTTGATGTGAGATAGATAATAAAATATATTCATGTGTTGAAATAAATTAATTATCGTTAAAAATATAATTTTTAACGTGAATATGAATATAGTGAATGTGAATAAATAAATATTCATCTACAAACCGGACGGCTTGTTTATGAACACTTATTTGAAGGACACTGATTGGAACGATAAATTTTACACATCGCCCAACTGCACAAATAAAAATCTGTGTTTATTGATTTGAAAACCCACACGGGTATTGGGATAAAATACGATATACACTAATCCCAATAATTAGTTGTATGTCGATCGATTGATTGACAGGCTGTCATAAGCATTAGATATCTATATTTGATGCTTATACAGAGTAGTGCACTTTGGATGATTGTTGATTGTTTATCGTTGCTATTATATACATGCGTTGTATGGAATCCATATAATTAACATTATATGGTAAATTGATTGGGCCTCATTCCAATTGGTAAAATAAAGAATATTAGAATATAAAAATAATCATGTGTTGACGATGCTCATGTGTTGAGATTAGTCATGTGTTGAAAGAAATATAGATTCATTTGTTGAATAGAATAACGAATTTATTGAAATATACAAAGCCGTGTTGATTAGAGATGCGTCATTCTGACGCGAACGATATTTATATCGATTTTATTCGTTTTTATAATGAATATAGAAAAGGTAGTGATTTCAAAATATTACGTTTTGAAAATATTACCATTTATATAGTAATGATATGAAATATTCAATTTTGATTTGAAATTGAATATAGAGTTGAAATGATTTTGAAAACGAATTTAAAATGATTTATAAAATACGTTTTGAAAAGGAAATCGACGAAATATAATATATATATATATATTTATTTATATATATATATAAATATATTGGCCTGAATGGAACGCGCCGCGCCACGGCAGTTCGTGAATTTCGACCATTGACTTCGAATTGATGTTGCGGGAGATCCGACCATCGGATTCTCCTAAAACCGGAACCATTGGGTTCGTATCGAAAAGAGCTTTCTAACGAATATTAGAAATTTAAAATCTAATGGTTGGATTTGGAATTATGTCCAAATCAAATTAGGAAAAGGTCGCTGTAAGTGCAGTTCGATGGCCGTTGATGGAAATCGACTGTACGGGCCTTGATAAAATTATTAAAAATATCAATAATTAGTGTAAAATCATAAGAAATGATTTGAAAAGAACTGGGATGAAAAATTCCATATTTAAAAGGATAAAAATATATTTTTATCAAAATGGACTAGTTTTGAACTAGAATTAAAAACAATTTACTTTTGAAACAAATAAATTGAATTTGAAAGTGGTTTTTAAAATTAATCAGAATTTCCAATACGTGAATTGGAATGGATTTGAATTGAAATTGTCTTCGGAATATTTCGATGTTGGATTTTGTGATTATACAGATATGGTTATGGGAATTTGAAAGATATATTTATATCGTTATTTCCAATACGATATTTGTTGGTTTCAGAATTTGATGTTGAATATAAGCCGGTATATTCTCTATTCAGAGCCTTGTATTTAATATCAAATATGATTTGGGTTTGTCGTGAATCGTGTTTTAGGTGACATTGGTTCTTTAACCCAGTTAAAGACAGGATATTGATTTTTGAGAAGATTAAAACTAAGTGGATTTTTAATGAATCTTTAATTAGATTGAAAGTGAATTGATAATTTAAATTATCAAATTTGGAAAGTGATCGAGAATAGAGTATCACCAGTTTTGCTCCAAAGCGATAGTTAAATCTTTAATTAGATTTGAACGTGAAATGGTAATTAATTTGACCAATAACACCGTGGTGTTAGATATGGAGTACTACCAGTTTTGCTCTAGGGGATGAATTGGTTGGGATTGGGAAATAAAATAAATAATTACTTCGGTGTGGTTCGCTAGTCCCGACTAGTTTGGAAAACCATAATATGGTTTGAAATGATATCCAAAGGAAGATTAAAGAATAAATTTAGAAGAATTTATCTTTGATAAAATTAATGGGAACCTTTCCCTAAGAATGTGATTTTGTGAATAAAAGAATATTCTGAATTGGAATGAGGCGTTTGTTGTGTTTGTGTAACATTTGTTTATTATATACGTGGGCTATTCAGAAAGGCCGGTTTTATACCCATTCTGAATAACTGATTCGACAGTATGTTGATGATGAAGACGGTGGTTGAAGACCAGAAGTCTTCACATCGTTTCGGTGATTACTGATGATCTCGATTGGGCTGTACACCCAAGATGAGGGAAACAGTTGGTGATCGTCCAGACGTACTTGGAGATCGATGGATATGCGAGAAAAGTGCCTCCGGTTTCGTTCAGACCCAAAACGAACTTGTAAATGGATTGTGTGTCTGACATTGGATTTTATTCTATGTTGATTGATCTCTATTAAATATACATCTGTTTGGTGGCGGAGAATTTATTCTCTTTCTTAACGCCCTTCTCTGAGACGTACGAGCTCAGAGGTTGTATATCGATGGACATCAATCGCATGGAGTGAATTGCCAGTGTGGCAAGCGTAAGTGGCAATTGATCAAGGCTTCTGTTGAAAAGCAAAGTCTTGTGGTTGATGATCAAAGCACGGCCTGTGTGTTGTAGCTTTGTGTATAACGTGAATTTGCGAGCCTCACACCTCGGTACGAGTCAAAAACGAGATAAGGACCCAAGGAGTGCACGATGTTTCTTTCTAGCTAGGGGTGGTATCAGTGCTTAAACTGGCTGACATTTATATACTTTTCACCTGTGTGGTTGTTGGAATGCAAGGCGCCTCGGATATAGGTCCTATAGGACCGGGAAACGTGTGTTTAGGAATTGCCTATCCTCAAAAGTAAGAGAGGACCGGCCTTAGAGGTTCCAAAGGATCATAGCGGGGTCCTGAGACATTAGCTATAGTGTCTCAAATCGAAGAGGAGCTTGCCCCTTCCCTCGACTCATGACGGAAATCCAATTTCCAATACGTGATATTGCGGTTTAATTGTAGAACTAGTATGGCGACATGATATATGGTACCCATGCCGTCTAGGATTGATATTTATGATTGAAACTGTTTTGAAACTATACACCTATAATAGTATCAAGTTATTTGTTTTAAACGTACCAAGCATGTTTGGCTATTATAAGGGAAAACCCTATCCTCCGGCTTGCGTTGCATTGTGTGATGGGACCTGGGTCTTATAATAGCTTCATTTTTCAAAAAAGCATTGCGTTGTTTTGTTATATGCACTAGTATTATTGGGAGGAAACCCGTTCCATGTTATACGGCGTGGTCCCTTGAATTAATCTCTTTTAAAGTAAAGTTTTAAATAATTGTTTTAGTTCTCACACCAGTCACATGACTGACCTGGAGTTTATTGTTTTAACCTAAACTCTGGGTTCCCCTTATTTTCCGCACGGGCAGCTAGTAGTTTTGGTTTTGCAGATTTATATTAACAGGATCCTGATTTACAGCAGGAACGATGCTCGGAAAGCTCTGTATCCGTGTATTACCTTCAGTTGTGTTTTGTATTGTTTTTCCGTTGCTATGTAATTTATTGTAATCTCTGATATTTATCGAATGTATTTTATTCATTTATACTCTGTATATTCTTGTATCTGATGGAATTGTTGTAATAACAAAGAAATATTCTTTCGTTTGCGTTCTGATTGGTCTTGTCCTCAACTCAATCCGTGCTTTCCTTACCAGGGAAGTTCGGGTCATGTCAGTTTGGTATCAGAGCTTTGGTTTACAGAGCTCGGAGAACAAGATACATTAGAACCATCCGAAAGAATTCATCAGGTATTGGATTAGTAATATCCAATGGGAATGACTCGTTAGAGATAGGATTAGTAGTATCCTAGAATGAGTATAAAGGGTATATTTTTCAAATAAAAATGAAAACAATTTTGTTAAAAATTTAAATCGTTTTATACGTATTTGAATATTTTATTTATTTTGAATTTGGGCAATTGAGTATATAAAGGTTTTTCATATACGCGTCATGAACGTATATTCGAAGTTTTAATATACTGGATAGATATAGAATCGCATTCTAGTCGCCCGGAGATGGTACTGATAATTGTTATGACATCATCAGTATTTATGTTCGTGTTTCGAAGGTGTGATTTCTATATATTTCCATTAGACTGGTGTGAGAACCAAAATATAGCTAGAATACATTGTTGTGATTTGGCATCAAAAACATGATTTTCTGTATATATATATATAAATTATGAATTTGAAACGTTAATTCACTAATTGATTGATGGTTGTGTTGTTTGTTTATTTGTTTGATATTCTTAACCATTTGGCCTAATTGAACCGAATATTGAATTGTATTGAAAATTGGTCGCATTTGCTTGCATATACATGTACTTACGTTGAACAGGTCATAGCAAGGAGGCTAGAGCAGAGAAATAAAATTGTTTGCCCGACAAATAGGTACATGTTTACCATAATTTACTGTTTTGTTTGGGTGATGATGATTTTATGAGCTGATTGGCTAGCCGCTTGGCTTTTTCTTTTTGATTGAAGAAGGCCATGGGAGCCTATATGAAATATCCCGAAGTCCCCGGTGCAGGGGAGGTTATGGCGAAATTTTTCGAAAATTTAGGGTGTTAGCCAAATTTTTGAAAAATTTGAAAAGTTCTTAGAAACTGAAAAGTTGAAGAACTTAAACCATAATGAAAATAACGAAGGTTGAGTTGATTAGTTAAACAACTTTCGGCTTCGTTCCTTTACGGGGACGAAAAGTTTTAAGTGGGGGAGACTGTAACAACCTGGAAAATGCGAGCCAATTTAAAATTTTTATTTTGGCGATTTTAGTGAATTTTGAACATTTAAAATGAATTATTTTATATAATAACGACGAGAAATTTATTTTGAATAGAAATAGAACGTATATATTTATATAGATCATCGTTAGAATATAAATAATTATATTTAATTATAAAGGAGTTGAAAATGGCGCGGTAGTTCGATAATTCGATTTCAAATTTCAACCGAACATACCGGGTGCAAAATAAACCGGATTTTAGTGAAACCAAAAATATTAGAATCTACTTGAGAACATCTTTCCAACGAATCCGAAAAATTGAAATTTCATAACTGGAATCAAAAGATATGTCCAGTTGAAAAATCTGAATAGTCGCTATGGAATTCAAGCCCTTAAAAATGGAAATTTTGCAAACGACCTCGGTTTTCGACGAAACCTCTTTTGTTGGATCCGTGATGTCAAGTTATTGCTAGGTTTCAAATTTCATAATTTTTCGAATCAATATGTGGGCGTGGCAAAGGAAAACGCGTTAGACCAGTTTCAGTTGATTTTAATCGACTGGAAAATGGCCATTTTGCAAACGGTCTCCAAATTTGACGAAATTAGTTTTGTTAAGACCGTATCGTCAATACGAAGCTAGAAAATATTTTTCGGGAATTTTTAGAGTTTGTATGTGACCCCGATAAATTGAAATGTGCGTTCAAATTCAATATATAGAGTTATATTTTGATTTTGCCGAAAACTGATCGTAACGGTCGAATTGGCTTACGAAACATATCCCATTGTGTTCGGAATGGGGGTAATATGCTAGGGGCGACAGTCGTTGTGTCTTGATTGGAGTTCGAATGGAAAGATAACTTTTTAGAGATTAAATTAATTAAATTTATAATTAAAATTCAAAGTCAACCCACCCTTTATTCTCTAAGGCCCTCACCCCCGTTCGTTTTCAAATCAGAAGAACGAAAGGAAAAAAAACCCTAGATTCAAATTGCGCCTCCCTCCAACTCGCGCCCGTCGCCCCGCCTCGCGCTTCCACCGCCGACCATCTCCGCCTGCCGCGCCTCCCTCGAAATCGCCCCTCCCCAGCTCGAATCCCCCACGCCCATGACCCCCATTCAACCGGAAACCGCCGGCGCCAGCATATGAGGGCCCCACCACGATCTTGAGGCGCCGCCACCGCCACCTGGAGGACTGCCTCGCCTCTCCTACCACCTCGAGACGCTGGTGCTACTCCCCCTCTGGCCGTGGAGCCTCAGACAACCCAAAACAGTGAGTTTTGTCCCCTTTTTACTTTGATTTTTAGGTTATAAAATCATGAGATGTTTATCTATAAAAGTAAAGATATTTATTCATAAGAAAGGTTTATTTTTTCACTATAGAAAGGTTTAATTTTTAAAAGCAAAAGGGTTTAAATTTTTAAGGGAGAAAAAGATATGATTTTTAACACTATAAAAATACAATCTTTTCTATACTGGTAGCGATAGAAAAATGTAATCTTTGTACATATAATTTTGAAATAAAAATATGACCTTTGTTTAGATAAAAATATGATTTTTCATTTGTTAAAAGTGAGATTTTTATCATATGAAAGGTGATATTTTTAACATAGAAAAGTATTGATTTTTAACATAGAAAAGTGTGATTTTTATAACTAGAAAAGAATAGTTTTTTATTTAGAGAGAAGATTTGATCTTTAGTTATTCAAAGATTTTATTTTTAGTTACAAAAGAAAGGATAAAAAAATTTAAATGAAAAGGATAAGATTTTTATATAGTAGAGATTATAAAAATATAATTTTTGTAAAGTAGAAGTATTAAAAATCTGATTTTTATATAATAGAGAATATACAAATATTATCTTTATATATGTAGCGAAATAAAAATATTATTTTTAGTGAAGTAAAAATACGATTTTTACATATAAAAATATTGTTTTAATATAGAAAGAAGCGTGGTATAGATATATAAAGTAGAAATAAAAATATGATTTTTATTTATTGAAATGAAATAAAAATATAATTTTTATTTGAACAGCGTGAAAAGAACTGCATTAGAATGTCAAGCAGATCCAAACGGTTCAGCAGTTCAAAAGCAAAGCACAGCAGAGTGGAACCCTCTGTGAGAACTTCTCACTTCAAATTTCTTTTTCTAGTTATAAATATATATACTAGGATGCAGACGATGCTTAGCAGCACCCGACACCCGTCGTCCACAGACCATGGACGGCTTGTTTGTTTGATTGATGTGTTGTGAAAATTGTTTGTGATGTTGATGTGAAATAGATTATAAAATGTATTCATGTTTTGAAATAAATTAATTATCGTTAAAAATATAATTTTTAACGTGAATATGAATATAGTTAATGTGAATAAATAAATATTCATCTACAAACCGGACGTTTTATTATGAACACCTATTTGAAGGACATTGATTAGGACGATAAATTTTACAAATCGCCCAACTGCACAAATAAAAATCTGTGTTTGTTGATTTGAAACCCCACACGGGTATTGGGATAAAATACGATATACACTAATCCCAATAATTAGTTGTATGTCGATCGATTGATTGATAGGCTGTCATAAGCGTTAGATATCTATATTTGATGCTTATACAGAGTAGTGCACTTTGGATGATTGTTGATTGTTTATCGTTGCTATTATATACGTGTGTTGTATGGAATCCATATAATTAACATTATATGGTAAATTGATTGGGCCTCATTCCAATTGGGAAAATAAAGAATATTAGAATATAAAAATAGTCATGTGTTGACGATGCTCATGTGTTGAGATTAGTCATGTGTTGAAATAAATATAGATTCATTTGTTGAATAGAATAACGAATTTGTTGAAATATATAAAGCAGTGTTGATTAGAGATGCGCCATTCTGACGCAAACGATATTTATATCGATTTTATTCGTTTTTATAATGAATATAGAAAAGGTAGTTATTTCAAAATATAACGTTTCGAAAATATTATCATTTATACAGTAATGATATGAAACATTCAATTTTGATTTGAAATTGAATATAGAGTTGAAATGGTTTTGAAAACGAATTTAAAACGATTTATAAAATACGTTTTGAAAAGGAAATCGACGAAATATATAGTATATATATATTAAATATATAATGGCCTGAATAGAAAGCGCCGCGCCGCGGCAGTTCGTGAATTTCGACCATTGACTTCGAATTGACGTTTCGGGAGATCCGACCGTCGGATTCTCCTAAAACAGGAACCGTTGGGTTTGTATCGAAAAGAGCTTTCTAACGAATATTAGAAATTTGAAATCTAACGGTTGGATTTGGAATTATGTCCAAATCAAAATAGAAAAAGGTCGATGTAAGTGCAGTTCGATGGCCGTTGATGGAAATCGACTGTACGGGCCTTGATAAAATTATTAAAAATATCAATAATTAGTGTAAAATCATAAGAAATGATTTGAAAATAACTGGGGTGAAAATTCCACATTTGAAAGGATAAAAAATATTTTTATCGAAATGGACTAGTTTTGAACTAGAATTAAAAACAATTTATTTTTGAAATAAATAAATTGAATTTGAAAGTGGTTTTAAAAATAATCAGAATTTCCAATATGTGAATTGGAATGGATTTGAATCGAAATTGTCTTCGGAATATTTCAATGTTGGATTTTGTGATTATACAGATATGGTTATGGGAATTTGAAAGATATATTTATATCGTTATTTCCAATACGATATTTGTTGGTTTCAGAATTTGATGTTGAATATAAGCCGGTATATTTTCTATTCAGAGCCTTGTATTTAATATCAAATGTGATTTGGGTTTGTCGTGAATCGTGTTTTAGGTGACATTGGTTCTTTAACCCAGTTAAAGACAGGATATTGATTTTTGAGAAGATTAAAACTAAGTGGAGTTTTAATGAATCTTTAATTAGATTGAAAGTGAATTGATAAATTAAATTATCAAATTTGGAAAGTGATCGAGAATGGAGTATCACCAGTTTGGCTCCAAAGCGATAGTCAAATCTTTAATTAGATTTGAACGTGAAATGGTAATTAAATTTACCGATATCACCGTGGTGTTTGATATGGAGTATTACCAGTTTTGCTCCAGGGGATGAATAGGTTGGGATTGGGAAATAAAATAAATAATTACTTCGGTGTGGTTCGCTAATCCCGACTAGTTTGGATAACCATAATATGGTTTGAAATGATATCCAAAGGAAGATTAAATAATAAATTTAGAAGAATTTATCTTTGATAAAATTAATGGGAACCTTTCCCTAAGAATGTGATTTTGTGTATAAAAGAATATTCTGAATTGGAATGAGGCGTTTGTTGTGTTTGTGTAACATTTGTTTATTATATACGTGGGCTATTCAGAAAGGCCGGGTTTATACCCATTCTGAATAACCGATACGACGGTATGTCGAAGATGAAGACGGTAGTTGAAGACCGGAAGTCTTCACATCGTTTGGGTGATTACTGATGATCTCGATTGGGCTGTTCACCTAAGATGAGGGAAACAGTTGGTGATCGTCCAGACGTACTTGGAGATCGATGGATATGCGAGGAAAGTGCCTACGGTTTCGTTCAGACCCATAACGAACTTGTAAATGGACTGTGTGTTTGACATTGGATTTTATTCTATGTTGATTGATCTCTATTAAATATACATCTATTTGGCGGCGGAGAATTTATTCTCTTGCTTAACGCCCTTCTATGAGACGTACGAGCTCAGAGGTTGTATATCGATGGACATCAGTCGCATAGAGTGAATTGCCAGTGTGGCACGCGTAAGTGGCAATTGATCAAGGCTTCTGTTGAAAAGCAAAGTCTTGTGGTTGATGATCAAAGCACGGCCTGTGTGGCGTAGATTTGTGTATAACAAGAATTCGCGAGCCTCACACCTCGGTATGAGTCAAAAACAGGATAAGGACCCAAGGAGTGCACGACATTTCTTTCTAGCTAGGGGTGGTGTCATTGCTTAAACTGGATGACATTTATACACTTTTCACCTATGTGGTTGTTGGAATGCGAGGCGCCTCGGATATAGGTCCTATAGGACCGGAAAACATGTGTTTAGGAATAGCCAATCCTCAAAAGTAAGGGAGGACCGGCCTTGGAGGTTCCAAAGGATCATAGTGGGGTCCTGAGACATTAGCTAGAGTGTCTCGAATCGGAGAGGAGCTTGCCCCTTGCCTCGACTCATGACGGAAATCCAATTTCCAATACATGATATTGCAGTTTTAATTGTAGAACAAGTATGGCGACTTGATATATGGTACCCATGCCATCTAGGATTGATATTTATGATTGAAATTGTTTTGAAACTATACACCTATAATAGTATCAAGTGATTTGTTTTAAACGTACCAAGCATGTTTGGCTATTATAAGGGAAAACCCGATCCTCTGGCTTGCATTGCATTATGTGATGGGACCTGGGTCTTATAATAGCTTCATTTTTTGAAAAAGCATTGTGTTGTTTTGTTATATGCACTAGTATTCTTGGGAGGAAACCTGTTCCGTGTTATACGGCGTGGTCCCTTGAATTTCTCTCTTTTAAAGTAAAGTTTTAAATAATTGTTTTAGTTCTCACACCAGTCACATGACTGACATGGAGTTTATTGTTTTAACCTAAACTCTGGGTGCCCCTTATTTTCCACACGGGCAGCTAGTAGTTTTGGTTTTGCAGATTTATATTCACAGGATCCTGATTTACAGCTGGAACGATGCTCGGAAAGCTCGGTATCCGTGTATTACCTTCTGTTGTGTTTTGTATTGTTTTTCTGCTGCTATGTAATTTATTGTAATCTCTGATATTTATCGAATGTATTTTATTCATTTATACTCTGTATATTCTTGTATCTGATGGAATTGTTGTAATAACAATGAAATGTTCTTCCGTTTGCGTTTTGATTGGTCTTGTCCTTAACTCAATCCGTGCTTTCCTTACCAGGGAAGTTCGGGTCGTGTCAAAATAATAATCTTTTAATTAAGATTTAGTGAAGTTTTCCAACTAGTTAATATTTAACTAGAACTGAATAAAAGAATTGGATTTTGGGTTTGTTGTGAGTGGTGTCTTAAATAACATTGTTCTTAAACCCCATGTGAAAAGGATAAATCTTTTAATTAATATTATTAGAGTTTCCAGTTATATTTAGTAACTGGAATAAAATGGAATGTGATACGGGTTTATTGTGAATTGTGTTTTTAACAACATTTGTTCTCTAACCCGATTTACAGTGAAATGTGATTTGGAATTTATAAATCTTTTTATTTAGATTTAATGGAAATTTTCCAAAGTAAATTTTCCAATTTAATAAAATAAATTGGAATTGAATGGAATTCGATTTGATAACAATCGTAGTGAGTTTCTATGGAGGAAGACTATTAATATATATGAAATTTAAAAGGCTTTGTCTTTATTCCATTTATATAATTAGTCCAATACGAAAATTGATATCGATTATATATTGATCTAATTCCCATGAAACTTCCATAATTAATGGAATGTCTTTTTGGGTTTATCGTGAACTGTATATTAAATGACAATAGTTCTTTAACCCAGTTAAAGACAGGATTACATGTCTAACATTGTGTTTCGAAATTGTATTGTTGATCCCTGCTAAATATACATCTGTTTGGTGGAAGGGAATTTATTCTCTTGCTTAACTCCCTCTATGACATACGAGCTCAGAGGTTATATATCGGCAGAAATCAATGGTAGTGTAGGTTGTCAATGCGACATGTTTGATTTCCCAAAGTTAAATAATCATTAATATTAATTTTTCAGAAGATTAAAACTAAGTGGAGTTTTAATGAATCTTTAATTAGATTGAAATGAGAATGTGATAATTTGAATTATCAAATTCGGGAAATGATCGAGAATGGAGTACCACCTGTTTTACTCTTGTCCATAGTTAAATCTTTAATTAGATTTGAACGTGAAATGTTAATTATATTTACCAATAACACCGTGGTGTTAAATATGGAGTATTACCAGTTTTTCTTCATGGGACGAATAGGTTGGGATTGGGAAATTAAACAAATGATTACTTCGGTAAGGTGCGCTAATCCCAACTAGTTGATAAACCTTAATTTGGTTTAGAATTGATATCCAAAGGAAGATTAAAGAATAAATTTAAAAGAATTTATGTTTGGTAAAATTAATTGGAACCTTTCCCAAAGGATATGAATATTTAAATAAAATAATATTCAGAATTGGAATGAGGCGTATGTTGTGTTTTTATAGCACTTGTTTATAAAATACGCGAGTTATACGAAAAGGTCGGGTTTATACCTATTCTGAACAACTGATTCGACCATAAGTTGACGATGAAAACGTTGGTTGAAGACCGGAGGTCTTCACATCGTCTGGATGATTACTGCTATCTTGATTGGGCTGTACATCCAAGACAAGGTAATAAGTGGTGATCGTCTAGATGTACTTGGAGATCGAACGGATATGCGAGGACCTCTCTCCTCTATTGGACATATGGGACGAGGAATAAGGTGCCTCCGGTTTTGTTCAGACCCAAAACGGACTACTAAATGGATGTGTGTATGACATTGGATTTTATTCTGTGTTGATTGATCTTAATTAAATATATATATCTGTTTGGTGGAAGAGAATTTATTCTCTTTCTTAACACCCTTCTCTAAGACGTACGAACTTAAAGGTTTTTTATCGATAGACATCAGTTGCATGACATGAATTGCCAGTGTGGCATGCTGAGATGCAAGTGATCAATGTTTCTATTGAAAAGCAGAGTCTTTTGGTTGATGATCAAAGTATGGCTTTAATATAGCATAGCTTTGTGTATAGTGTTAATTCGCGAGCCCCACGCCTCGGTATGAGTCAAAAACGAGATCGTGACTGCAGGGAGTGCACGATGGTTCTTTCTAGCTATGGGTGGTGTCATGGTATGGTGCCCGGACATTTATATTTTTATTACCTATGTGGATGATGGATTGCAAGGCGCCTTAGATATATCGGTTACTACAGAGCCTATGGATAGGTCCGATAGGACTGGGAAACGTGTATTCAGGAATACTAATCCACTAACGTAAGTGTGGACCGACCCTGAAGATCCAAGGGTTCACTGCTGGGGATCTTGAGGCATTTGCTAGAGTGTCTCTAATCGGTGAGGAGCCATCCTTTTCCTCGACTCATGATGGAAATCCAATTTCCAATACGTGACATTTTGGTTTTAATTGTAGAGCCTAGTATGGCGATAAGATAGATGGTACCCATGCCGCCTATGACTGATACATTTATATTTGAAATTGTTTTTGATGCTATACACTTATAGTAATATCTAAATGATTTGTTTGAAACGTACCAAGCATGTTTGGCTATTATAAAGGAAAACTCTATCCTCCGGCTTGCATTGCATTGTGTGATGGGACCTGAGTCTTATAATAGCTTCATTTTTTCAAAAAGCATTGTGTTGTCTGTTGTATGCACAGGTATTCTTGGGAGAAAACCCGTTCCATGTTATACGGCGTGGTCCCTTGATTTACTTTGTTTCTAAAGTAAAGTTTTAAATAACTGTTTTAGTTCTCACACCAGTCACATGACTGACCTGGAGTTTATTGTTTTAACCTAAACTCTGGGTGCCCCTATTTTCCACTTAGGCAGGTAGTAGTTTTGATTCTGCAGATTTATTCTTATAGGATACTGGATTTAAAGCTGGAACTATACTCGAAAAGCTCTGTATCCATGTATTACTTTCAATTGTGTTATGTACTATTTTCCACTGCTTTGTAATTTGAATCTTTGATATTTATCAGATGTATTATATTCATTCATACTCTGTTATATTCTCGTACTTTGATGTAAATTGTTGTAATAACAATGAAATGTTCTATTATATGTGTTCTGACTTGTCGTGTTCTCAACTCAATCCGGGTTTTTTTGAAAGGGCGAGTTTGGGTCGTTTCACTTCTATTTGATACAAATCCTAATTTCTTTTCTGAAAATATTTTATTTAAAAAAATTCAATTGAATTGAATTCAAATCATAAATCCATATGGATTTATTTTAATTTAATTGAATATCAGAATAGACTTGTTGTTTTCTTTGAAACTAAATTTCAATTTTCCTTTTTAAATTCACATTTGAATTAAACTTCCAAAATTATCCAAATGATAATTTTTCCATTTCATTTATAAATACCATTTATAAATTCACTCCAGTTCCCTGGATTATCCAATGAAAACCATTCCATTTTATTTATAAGCACCATTCATTAATTTACTTCAATTTCCTGCATTGTTTAATTTATAAACATCATTTATAAATTTGCAATACTTGTTTATCCTGTATTATTTAATTTATAAACACCGTTTACAAATTCAATACTTGTTTTATTTATTCAAAAAAAGTTAATATCTTTATAGCCCATTTGAAATTCAAATTCTATTTATTCAAAACAAGTTATTTTAGAATCCCTTTTTAGATATTTTTATAAATCAACATTTAGGCCCATTGATATTTCAAACATTCAAAACACTCAATTATCAATCATAGGTTTTCTAACACATCATATATGAAATATATATATGAAAACAGACAAATAATAATATTTTTGAGGAATCCAGTTGAATCCCTCCAACCTGTTTTCCTGCATCCACAGACGTTAGCCACATAAATAATACATATCCTGCTTCGAGGCAAGATATCGCAGTATAGAAGGTCATCCACTATCATATTGTGGGGCGCGTAGAGTCATCCGCTAATGATGCTGTGGGCATCTGCTAATGGTACTATGGGAAATATCCAACCACCAATATATATATATATATATATATATAATAGCCACAAACACCAAGCCTAAATAACTAATATATATTTAATATATCCACAATAAAATTTCAATGAATCCAAACAACCAACGAACAATTATTTCTAAATAATAAAAATAATTCTAAATAAATTCTAAGTGAGTTTTACTCATAATGATTTTTTTGGGTCCATGTTGATTCCCGATTTATTTCCAGCTTATGTAATCCGTAGCTCATGCATTTTTCAATCGATTTCATTCGTTTAAATCTTGTATGAATTAAATATGACATTCATTTTAATCTACTGAATAAATTAAAATAAAATAAAAATTTAGTTTCTAAATTAAAAGTAACTACCTTTAAAATCACTTTTAACACTTTCAAAATATGTGACTTCATTTCCTTTGATTTCGCGATGCTTGAGTCAAGCTTGAACAACATAGATGTTATTTCTGAGAAAGTCATTGAAAGAACCGTTAATTGTTGAACATTTCTGTATCCATCCTTTTCAACATAACCCTCCATTTGATGCCAGTAAAAATCCGACCCTTCATGCAAATCTGGAAAACCCTAACACTGTCAGACAATAGGCGCTCAACTCAATAACCCACTGCAACCTCCCATTACCTAACGTTGCGCCTTCCTCTTCATTCACATGCCTTAACTTAACACTATCGATGTCGAGATCCAAGGGAAAACTGATCGCACCCAACTTCATCGCGGCTCCACGATAAACCTCCCGTCATCCACCGTAGCTTTGAATCCAAACCGGCCTTCTCGCGCCTCCAAAAATCCTTCCTTCGATTTGCGCCTCGCCCTTACGATGTTACTCATCCTCACGATGAACTTTAGATCGTGATTTGAATGGAAAGACTGTGGCTTTTTCTGAAGCTTTTTGTTTTGTTTTGATTTGCAAATGAATTGGGGTAGGCGCATTTGTAAAAGAGTAGGATGCGAGAGAAACGTTTTTTCATTAAACAAGCGATGGCCCTTTAAATTTTCCTGAAGCTCGATCTAATTTAAGAAGGAAGAATGGATAAGTAAATTTGCATGCGTTTTTATAAATGAATAACTTAGGAACCAAGGAATAGGGTCTGCGAATGGTACAATGTAGGTTATATGTTAAGTACATAAAAATTAATTTGATTATAAATAAAGCGATTTTTATTTTATTTAAAAGGATACTGATTTGATTTTAAGCTTATCCACTGGTCAAATGTTTCAGGGTCCATAACGTACAATCCCAAACTGTTATTTTAATGCAACAACCGACATTTCAACATTATAACACTATTCAAAACTCAATAAAATAGATAAAAAAAATTAACTTTGAACGTATATATAAAATAACCATATTAAATCGATATAAAATGATTTAAACTAAAAAATAATCAATTTTATGATAATAAAATATTTTTATTATCATATATATTCAAATATAATTAATACTAATCATCTGAATTGTTTTGATTCAGTTTTTAACTTCGATTTCAATTATATTTCGTATTGCGATAATTTAATATCTTCTATATTAAATCGGTAACTTAATATATATTATCTACTCAATATTTAAAAACAATATTAAATACTAAAAATAATAGATAAAAAATTTGGGTCGTTACACTCCAGTAAAAGGAAACACAGTGAATGATGCGTTGAGTAGAAGACATGCGAGTCTAGGAGCTATATTTACTGAATGGAAGCACCTTGTGTATTTGGCTGGATTTGATTTCGGGCATCACTGTGAATTAGAACTGGTAATGTTATCGAGTTTTTCAATTAGGCCTTCTCTCATAGAAAGGATTCACGAAAGCTAGAAGCGAGGTGTTAAGTTTGTTGAGATTCTTCAAAAATTGGAAATGGGAGTTGCGTCTGAGGAACTGAAGAGTTACGAAGTCGATTGAAATGGTTTTCTTTGCAAGGATGGAAGAATGGTTGTTCCTAACATAGATGGATTAAGGGATGAGGTTCTGAGAGAATATCATCGCTCTATATTGACTATTCATCCTGGTGGTAACAAGATGTATCGAGATATAGAGAGAGTTCACTATTGAGGCGGTATGAAAAGGGATGCCGGGAGAATAATTCTAAAGTGTATGAACTGGTAGTTAGTTAAAGCTGAGCAGAAGAAACCAATTGAGTTGTTGCAGCCATTAGAAGTTCCTGCATGAAAGTGGAAGCAAGTATTGATGGATTTTATCAATAGATTGCTAAGTATTAGGGGATGATATGATGGTATATGGGTTATCGTGGGTTACTTGACAAAAAAAGCAAGGTCCATTCGTGTAAAATCTACCAGGACGACATCTAAATTGGCTGAATTGTATATTAAATGAATAGTTCAATTCCATGGAATACCTAAGATTATAGTAAGTGATCAAGGTCCTTTGTTTTCCATTGGATTTTGGAAAAGTTCACAAAAGGCATTAGGAACTGAACTACATATGAGTATAGCTTATCGTCCCAAATCCGATGGTCAAACAAAGACAATCAACCAGGTATGGAAGATCTTCTAAGAGCTTGTGTATTATATTTTAAAGGATCATAGGGAGACCATCTTCATTTGCGTGAGTTTTCCTATAACAACAGTTATCAGTCGATTATTGGTATGGCACCGTATGATGTATTATACTTTAGACCATGCAGTTCACTTTCTTGTTAGCTAAAGACCAGAGAAAAGTTGGTAAAATTGATAAGAGAAACAACGTAAGATTGAAATCGTTCGAAAACAAATGAAAGCAGCTCAAGATCGCTAGAAGAGTTGTGCCAATAAAAGGAGAAAGGTTTTGAATACTCGACAGGGGATCTGGTATTTATTAAGGTTTCACCTTTGAGGAATTTGTTCGATTTGGAAGCAAAGGCAAGTTAACTCCAAGATTCATTGGGCCGTTTTCGATTATTAAGAGTACTGGAAATTTTCTTATACAATTGATCTACCTGAGAGGATGGTTGGTGTGCACAATTTTTCCATGTGTTGTATACATGAAAGTTCAAGCACAACTGAAAGTTGATTGTATCTCCGAATCAAATGGAAGACTTGGAGGTAGAACAGGCAATTTCTGGACCTCGTAAGCTACTTTGCATAGTAAGGAATGGCACGAAACAACTTAGGAGGAATATTATTAAGCTAGTAAAGGAACAATGGAGCGAGGACGATGATGAGTGCATATAGGGACCGAAAGAGAGAATGTGGACATAACTCCTTGAGTAGTTTTTCCTATACATCGTATCTTGCTTGTATCATTATGTCTTCCACTATTAGTTTTCTGCATTTTAGGGTTGGACTTTGGTTTCGTGAATTGTTGGATGCTAGATTAGATGCTTGATTAGCTACTGGTGGATGGAAGACATGTGGGATATTTTGTTTGTTCGTGCTTGCTTGGAATTTCGGGGGAAAAAATTCCTAAAGGGAGGAGAATGTAGCGTCTCATATTTTACTTGTTGGAGGATCGTAATATTATTCTATTTGATTTCCTAGCGGTTGAATCATTCTCATATTTTAATATGTTGTTTATAGGAATGTGAGACATGTCCATAATTTTTATCGAATCGTTTTTGGACCATTTAACACTATGACTTGCTGATTTAGCTATAACTTCTGTTTAGGACCGAATTAGGTGCTATAATTGGTTTCATTGAATCAGGATGGTGGTTGGCCATTTCGTGGAGTGGTTACATTAAAAATTTAGTCCAATGGTTTAGGACAAATCGTTGTTTTATGATTTTTTCTGCTAGCCAGGTTAATTAACACTGATTAGTGAGCCCATCATTCTAATGACCAGATGTAACGACCCGGATTTTCAGCCATTGAATTCTGAATATTTAATTTTTTTTAAATATTTTATTTGAAATATATATAGGAATTTATTTAAGAAAACGATGTTTAAATGTATAATTTATAAAATAATTTAAAACGAGCTCGAAATAGTCGCGGTAGTTCGTTATTTATGATTTCAACTTCAACTGAATATACAGGATTCAAAATAAATCGGATTTTAGCGAAACAAGAAATATTTGAATCTGTTTGAAAATATCATTCCAACGAATGTGAACAATCCAGATTTCATAGCGGAAGTAAAAAGTTATGCCCAAATCAAATATTTAAATAGTCACTGTAGAATCGTTTGTGGACCATAACGGTTTAGCTAAAATAACTAGAGATTGATTACGAATTTGGACAAGATTCTTTTAAGAAGTAGTTATAATTTAATTTTTACAATTTTACTGTAATTTTTAATTAATTAAATATGCAACTTTTTGTTTGAGTATTTTGCACCTTATATCAATATTTTGGGTTTTCATAATACAAGTTAAACTACCGATATTATTATATTTTTGGGATCGGGGTACCTCCCTGGATACGACCCTACTCTTATTTCTGTCCGTAGCAGCTCAGAATTGAACGGGGCTTTTGTAGCGGACGATGATATGATAACAAAAGTTAGATATTTCTGAAGTACGTATGTTGTAATTTTGCTATGCTATGGATTTTAGTCATGCACTAACATGTGAGTGAGAATATACGATACTCTGTTAGGGATCGTTTCATTGAAATTGAACATATATATATATATATATATATGAAACGGGAAGAATCAAAGACTGTAGCGGCAAGACTTAATTAAATGAAATACAAACAACGTGATGACCACGAAATAATAAACTGTGGTGACCACAGAATGTACAGTAACCTACCCCTACCTCTACCCTACTCCTTGGCATCCAAGGCAAAGGAATACTATAAATAATTGTGGCATCTTCTTCTTCTCGTTTGAAAGAAACCGAAAGCTTCCTCTTAAACCAAAAACAAAAACCGCAAGGCTAAAAACCCATTCGAAAACATGAAACCAATCCCATACGCGGAAAGAAATGAAACAGAATGATTCACTCAAAGCCCATACGCATTAAAAGCCATTCCTAGTGACCAGTTCTACTTTTGCTGAACGCCAAACACTTGAACAAGGTCTCGATGAGGCTAGATCTTGGATGTGTACGAGTCCAGAAGGGTAAGGCGCACACAATGATGTAGGTTAGAGGGCCTCCAACGTTTGGAAATGGCGGAGGGAGGAATCCGATGATGCCTGGGCAATGCAGTTTGTAGTTGAATAGAGCGGTGCTCGCGTGTACTTTTAAACCTGAGTTGCTTGCGTGTGAGGAAGGTCGCGAAGTAGAGCAGGATGGTGAAATCATTGGTTGAAAGTGTTGATGGTAGATGAAGGAGAGGAGTTACAGCTAAAGGGGTCGTGACTTGCGTGAGTATTGAAAACCAGGAGGAAGACGGATTAATACTTACAGAGGGGATTCCATTTTGCTTTTGTCTGTTGGCTATTGAAGGATAGAAGGGGTGGGATGTAATCTGTATGGTGAAAGTGGTGTACAGGAAGTGGCCGTGTTTATGAGATTGGAGGAGGAAGATTAGCGAGGGATTTTATTTAATTAAATGGAGATGATGGTTGAGGGAAGTATCAACTGTGACATTTGAATTAGGAGGGGATCGGTTTTCCCATACGATAGCGATGAAGGTGTAAATGACGCTGTCCAGGTCTTAGCTTTCTAGAACTCTAACACGTGCGTTCGAATTGCTATGTAGGAATTTGTATGTGTAATGTTGGATTTTTCCGTAGATAAGGTATTAAGGGATAACTACATGATTAAAGAAACTAAAATGTGGGTATGGGGAGGAAGAACGTTGGGTTAGTTTGAATGACGCGAAAGTGAATTGTTAGAGGCTACTGTGTTATGGAGTTTGGTGTGATGTGTGGAGCGGTATTAACAGAGCGTCATCCTTGAGAATGGTGTGTACATATTTAAAGAAGGAGCAGTTGTATCTGTGAAGAAGAAAATGGGGATTGCCAATAGGGGAGGACCCCTTGTTCGAAAATAATGCAAAAGCTGATGTGAGATTATTGATGTTTATAATAACGAGATTTGGCGAGGGTATTGAAGAATCTTAGGAAATAGGGTTCAACTGAATTATTGCGGTTTATGACAACAAGATTATTAAGCTTTGGAGAGATAGCAGTATGTGGTGAAGGCTGCAACACATTTGCCATTCGGTGAAGCGGTCAACTTGTTTGGCACAATGACATTAAGAGATACTAATTAAAGTTGTCAACAATGATGGTCAAGAATTATATTAATTAAATTTAAAGTAGTAACTGATAACGCACGTATTTCATTCATATTTTAATAGAATTGAACACAATCGTATCCGTTGGGACCGTAATGATGAAATCTACATCATGGAACTAAGTGGCTGAAAATCGAGCTATTGGGATTTCAGGAAAAATCAAACACTTTTGATTTTAAACGAAACCAAAAACAGAACCGTCAACTGCGAACGAGGTGAGTAAACTCACTAACTCTACCTCGTTTATAATTTTTATATAAACGAGTTGTTAAATTTATTTATACTGAGTGGTGGTTGACTGGTTGAAATGGTTGATAAGATTGGTTGAAATAGTTGATATAGATATATCGTTGATCGATTATCAGTTCTGCTTGATATGATGTCTTATATTGATGTGACTAACATCTGTGGATATAGGGAAACAGGATGGAGGGGCCCAACTAGGTTCATCAACATTTATATATTTTTGTTTTCATATATTTGCGTTATATGATGTGATATGTATTCTATGATTGATTTTGTTGTCGCTGGCCCTATAAATTTTAGTATCTAAATACTATAAAATATTTTCGAATATGAGAAAAGGAGTTTGGGATTTAAAAAGAAAATTTATTTCCAAAAAAATAGAAATTTACTTTCAAATTGAAACTAGAAATACGTTTAAATGAATAAAACATGAAGTTGTTCATAAATGAGTTTGTTACTTAAGCGAATTATTTATCATTGGATAAACTGGAAGATAAATTCAAAATTGAATTATATGGAAAGTGGAAATATGTTTTTAAATAAATATTGGAAATGAGATTTAGACTTAGTAGATTATAAAGGAAATTAATTCCAAAATAGAAATTAGATTTCAAAGGGAATGGAAATAGAAACTTTTTGTTTATAACGATGTTTATAAATTAAATAAAATATATATCATAGAATAAAGTAAAATATAAATTCAAGTTGAATTTATATAAGCAAAGTTGTAATTGGTGTTGATACCCGGTATTTGAAGTGGGATTTGAATGCAATAGTGGTAAAAGTGATTTGAGTGGGAAAATTGGTTTTGAAAGAAACGATGGGTTATATTCCAGAGATTTGAAAATAAGAATTAACTGAGATAAATTTGATGAAATTTTAAATACGATTTCGGCTATGTTGAATTTTACAAAAGATTTATGTCTCAAAAGAATATTTAAATTTTATTTAACATGAACCTATGAATTAATTTAAATACATTAAGAGGTCAATACTCAATTAAATCTATAGTATGCAATAATATATCTAAAAAGGGACTTATAGAAATCAAACTGAGTTAATTTCAGGAGTTAAAGAACGTATAGCTTGTAAATACATTTAAAGGAGAACATGAATTGTTTAAAATAAACAGAGATTATAAATGAACAACGGAGGCGTGCGTCTCACACGGTACTTTATTTAAAACAGCGGTTATAACACTGTTGTTATGATATTTGTTTTGTAAATCTAAACAATGGTTATAGAGCTGTTGTGATAATATATGTTTACGTAAATCTAAACAACGATTATAATGCTACTATTATCACAAATGTTTTTAACAGTGATTTTAATGTTGCTATTATAATAAAAGTTAAATAGCGATTGTAACGCTGTTGTTGAAAGAAATGTTTTATAAATCAAATATTTGGAAACAGCGATTATAACGCTACCGTTATAATCAATATTTTTCTATAAAAGAAGTGTGTTCTTAGATTGAATCGAAAAGTCGTGTGAGCGATGAAGCGTGAGTTTTGAGTATTTCAAAGTTAAGAATGTTGTTCAATTATGGTCTTAGAGGCAATTATACCCCAACTTGATTGACTTCATGATTGTTGGAGAAATGGTTAAGGTTCGATAGTGAAGATTGGTTAACATTCTGGTTAGTTAATAATTGGTTAATGTTTTAAGTTATAATAACGATGTTTATAACATCGCGTTAATTTAAAAGAATCAGAAATGTTTTTCCCAATAAAATGAGTGATATTTTCTATGTATAGAAAATGAAATGAATTGGTCAATGAAGAATTAAGAAAGAAAAATTGGAAATATTTTCCAATATTAATGTGGCATATTTTCTGAATATAGAAAATAAGGATTCACTAATATATATATATATATACATATATATACATAGAAATGTTTTCTAAATAGGGAAAAGAGATATTTTCTTGAATAAAGAAATTACTTATTGGAAATGTTTTTCAAAGAATCAAGAGGGAAATCGAGCTTCAAAAGGATACGAAAGATTGGGGAACAGAAATTTGAAATAATAATATAATCAGGAATTGATTTAAAGGGGCCAAGTATAATTTGATGCTTGATCGGTAGAATTTCCAATTGGAAATAGGACCGTTGATTGTACAGATGTTTCTTTGATATTTAAATCACCGACTATCAAAGTTTTGATTTATTTTTTACCACTGTTGTCAATATGGAGAGACCGGGATCAGAATTAATATCTGAAAACCACTTTGTATTGGCATAAGCGTTACGAATCAACTTATGTTGAAGATATTATGAAGACGGAGAAAAATGCAAGGGTTGTTCTATTAATTCAATCCTCACAACCAGGGATTGACAAAAATCGGGCAGGCAGCATGGCTATGTGGGTCGCTCCCATTCGGATGTATAATCACCTATCTAGAGAAATTCCATTTACTTCTTTAATCTATCGATGCTGTCCCTTTCGGGAAACAGTTGCTGATCCCAACCGTTGGTGATATACATTCGATGCACTCAAGCGAAATGAGTGGTTGGTCATGTGTGGGCCGGGTTGCAAGACGTTCTTGTGGAACCCAGTGTATTCATCTCTAGAGGTACACTATCGGAAGGTAGTCCCATACCCTGTCACGTTGGAAATCCAATCTCCAATAAGCGCCCTACGGTTTTTGATTTTATATTATATACGGAGCGTGAGATGCAAGCATTCCGCTAGATTCTACTTATTTGATTTAGACACTATTATAATATCACCGGATTTTGATATTAGAAATATTTTGGTTATCATAAGGTAAAAACCATCTGTGTTTATGTGTGGATCGGTCTTACGATTACCATTTCTTTCGAAAGGATTTTGAAAGTTAAACAAATGTTTAGAGTTTACTCACACTAGTCCCATGACTGACCCAGAGTTTATTTTGTTTTATTTTCCCTAAACTCATGGTTGCCCAAATTTGTACGGGCAATCAAGTAGTTGGGATTTTTCAGAATCACTTGGAGGAGCTCGAAGGAGGAGGCTTCACCAGTTAGCTATTGACTATCATATTTCCGCCGTGTACTGTTAATGTATTTGGAAACGGGTGTTTATAACTGTTCCAGATATAACTGTTGTGCTCTGATGATGGTATGTATATAAAGTTACTGAATTTTAGTTCAAAGTTTATGTTATCTAATATATTTTATTCGTTCCGTTGTGAGTTCGTGATATTCGTTTTTCTTCTATTTTGATATTTCTTTCTTTCTATTTCTCATCCTCTAACTTCTTTCTAATAATGATTCGTATTTCTGTGCAATTTGTGTTGGATGTGTGGTGTTATTAGTCGACTCAAAGTGCACGGATTTGCGGGTCGTTACAGTTGGTATCAGAGCTGAAGGTTGAGTAGTAACCTTGGCTCTATGGCATGACTCAATAGAGATGAGGTTAGTAATACCCTAGATTGAGTTTGAGTGTATACATACGAGAGAGCGTATTTGTGGATTTGATATAAAACCGTTTTATATTGTGTTGACTAGTTTGTTGAGTGGTTTATGAATTCTGGTCGATACAGGATGTACAACTGTATCGATAGGTGTTTCTAAACTCTCGAACAAAGTAATTCGAAACAGTATCATTTTAAAAGGGGTAAATGAAATAATTTTGCCCAAAATTATTGTAATATAAGAGGAATAATTTCTGAATTATTGTGTTGATGGTTATTACAATCAAATGAAATTATAAAATATCGAAATGGTTATATAAAACCAAACTGAATTTGTGTAAAAATGGAATATACAAATAAGCTGAATTACAATTGGAATCAGGCCAGAAATTGGAATTTAAATCACGGATATTTATAAAATATTTTCTAAAGTGTTTAAAAGATAATATAATATTACTTTGAATAATTATTGAATAAGAATGATTTTAAATGGATTTTAAAAGTAATTAAGCATTGAAATCACTTTAGTAGTGAGAAAATAATTCTAATAATGGGTTGCGACATTATCGGAATTCATTTTCGAGTTTCTGAGTGACGGATTGCTACCATAGTTGATTTATCAATGGAAATTGTTTGAGGAAAATAAAGTTGTTTTATAAATTCAAAAGTTTTAAATTGAGTTGATTAGAAATATATGTGTACAAACATATATGATTTCATACTAATTTGAAATAAAACCCAGGAATTTGAGTTCTAAAAATTAAAATTTAATTTGTATAGGATGAATAAACTGAAATGGTGGAAGTTAATCAAATGAGTTGAAATTTAAGTTAAATAAAATTTGATTAGATTAGAAATAACTCCGAATGAAATTAAATAAAGGGAAATGTTGAGATTCGTATTACTAATATGGATTCGACTTATGCATAAGCAAATTGAATATATTGGATGTTGTAAATTGAAATTGAATTGTGATAAATTTGGATTCAAGTATATTAATTGGATTAACCTAAATAGAAATCAGATTTGAATTGATAGAATGGAAATGAACTAATCAGAAGTGATTTGAGAGTTAAAAACTGGAAGTTGGGTTGATTTGAAACCAACTGGAAACAGATATATGTATGCTGAGCAGATATTGAACAAAAGCAAATGCAAGAGATAGAATTATGCTTGACAAAAAGGCACATGTTTACAATATTACTTGGGTTTGATGATTTTATGAGCCTATGAGGCAAGTCGCTTGGCCTTTTGATTTTCTTTTGGATTGGAGAAGGCCTAAAAGGGCGAGTTGTGGTTGTACCAATTGAGCCGTGCAGAGGAGATGCTGCCGGAATTTTTCCGAACTTAGCGTGTTAGAAAATTTTCAGAATTTTCAAAAATTTTCGTTAGTAAATAAATATTTTAATTGAAATAAATTGGTCCAGTTAAACAGAAGTTAAGAAGTGAACAAAAAGGATTTTTGGACCTAGTTAATAGGGTATGTAACATCTTTTCTTACATTAGCAATTTCGAGGACGAAATTATTTTAAGGGGGAAGGAATGTAACAACCTGAATTTTTCAACCATTGAATTTTGAATATTTAATTTTGTTTTAAATATTTTATTTGAAATATATATAGGAATTTATTTAATAAAACGATATTTAAACGTATAATTTATAAAATAATTTAAAACGAGCTCGAAATAGTCGCGGTAGTTCGTTATTTACGATTTAAACTTCAGTTGAATATACATGATTCAAAATAAATCGGATTTTAGCCAAACAAGAAATATTTGAATCTTTTTGAAAATATCTTTCCAACGAATGTGAAAAATCCAGATTTCATAGCGGGAATAAAAGGTTATGCCCAAATCAAATATTTAAATAGTCACTGTAGAATCGTTTGTGGACCATAACGGTTTAGTTAAAATAACTAGAGATTGATTACGAATTTGGACAAGATTCTTTTGAAATGTAGTTATAATTTAATTTTTAGAATTTTACTGTTATTTTTAATTAATTAAATATGCAACTTTTTATTTGGAGTATTTTGCACCCTAAATCAATATTTTGGGGTTTCATAATATAAGTTAAACTACCGATATTATTATATTTTTGGGATCGGGGTACCTCGCTGGACACGACCCTACTCTTATTTCTGTCCGTAGCAGCTGGGAATTGAACGGAGCTTTTGTAGTGGGGTAAGCAAAACTCATAACGATGATATGATAACAAAAGTTAGGTATTTCTGAAGTATGTATGTTGTAATTTTTCTATGCTATGGATTTTAGTCATGCACTAACATGTGAGTGAGAATATACGATACTTTGTTGGGGATCGTTTCATTGAAATTGAATATATATATATATATATAAATGAAATGTGAAGAATCAAAGACTGCAGCGGCAAGACTTAATTAAATGAAATATAGACAACGTGATGACCACGAAATAATAAATCGTGGTGATCACGGAATGTATAGTAACCTACCCCTACCTCTACCCTACTCCTTGGCATCCAAGGAAAAGGAATACTATAAATAATTGTGGCGTCCTCTTCTTCTCGTCTGAAAGAAACCAAAAGCTTCCTCTCAAACAAAATAAAACCGCAAGGCTAAAAACCCATCCAAAAACATGAAAAAAAACCCCATACGCGGAATGAAACGAAACATAATGATTCACTCAAAGCCCATACGCATTAAAAGCCATTCGTAGTGGCCAGTTCAACTTTTGCTGAACGCCAAACACTTGAACAAGACCTCGATGAGGCTAGATCTTGGATGTGTACGAGTCCAGAAGGGTAAGGCGCACACTGTGATGTAGGTTGGAGGGCCTCTGGCATTTGGAAATGGCGGAGGGAGGAATCCGATGATGCTTGGGCAATGTGGTTTGTAGTTGAACAGAGCGGTGCTCTCGTGTACTTTTGAACCTGAGTTGCTTGCGTGTGAGGGAGGTCGCGAAGTGGAGCAGGATGGTGAAATCATTGGGTGAAAGTGTTGATGGTAGATGAAGGAGAGGAGTTACAGCTAAATGGGGTCGTGACTTGCATGGGTATTGGAAACCAGGAGGAAGATGGACTAATAATTACTGAGGGGATTCCATTTTGGTTTTGTCTGTTGGCTATTGAAGGTTAGAAGGGGCGGGATGTAATCTGTATAGTGAAAGTGGTGTACAGGAAGTGGTCGTGTTTGTGAGATTGGAGGAGGAAGATTAGCGAGGGATTTGATTTAATTAAACGGAGACGACGGTTGAGGGAAGTATCGACTGTGACATTTGAATTAGGAGGGGATCGGTTTTCCCATACGATAGTGATGAAGGTGTAAATGACGCTGTCCAGGTCATTGCTTTCTAGAACTCTAACACATGCGTTCGAATTGTTGTGGAGGAAATTGTATGTGTAATGTTGGATTTTGCCGCAGATAAGGTATTAAGGGATAATTACGTGATTAAAGAAATTAAAATGTGGGTATGGGGAGGAAGAACGTTGGGTTAGTTTGATTGACGCGAAAGTGAATTTTTAGATGCTATTGTTTTATGGAGTTTGGTGTGATGTGTGGAGTGGTATTAACAGAGTGGCGTCCTTGAGAATGTTGTGTACATATTTAAAGAAGGAGCAGTTGTATCCATGAAGAAGAATATGGGGATTGCCAATGAGGGAGGACCCCTTGTTTGAAAATAATGCAAAAGCTGATGTGAGATTATTGATGTTTATAATAACGAGATTTGGCGAGGGTATTGGAGAATCTTAGGAAACAGGGTTCAACTGAATTATTATGGTTTATGACAACGAGATTATTAAGCTTTGGAGAGATAGCAGTATGTGGTGAAGGCGGCAACGCATTTGCCATTCGGTGAAGCAGTTAACTTGTTCGGCACAATGACATTGAGAGAAAAAGGAAAAAAAGAAAGAAAGAAAAACTAACGTTGAAGCTCGAGATGATTTTAGGGGATCAGTACGGACCTTATCCTTGAAAATCAACTACCTCTTGGATGAAGTAATCGGGTTCGGGGTATTAAAGTAGCTGGCACTCGCTTGAAATTTTTGGTGAAAGTCGGTGGAAATTTACATCATGATGTCACTGGATGGGTGATTCTATTGCCTGAGAGACACAACAAAGAAGAAGTTGTTTCATATCAGGCGGATTAAGAAAGGGTAATATAATTAAGTTTTATAACTTTAAAGTAGTCAACAATGATGGTCAAGAATTATATTAATTAAATTTATATTATAACTAATAACGCACGTATTTCATTCATATTTTAACAGAATTGAACACAATCGGATCCGTTGGTACCATAACGATGAAATCTACATTATGGAACTAACGTGGCTGAAAATCGAGCTATTGGGATTTCAGGAAAAATCAAACATTGTTTGATTTTAAATGAAACCAAAAAGCAGAACCGTCAACTGCGAACGAGGTGAGTAAACTCACTAACTTTGCCTCGTTTATATTTTTATATAAATGAGTTTTTAAATTTATTTATACTGTGTGATGGTTGATTGGTTGAAATGGTTGATAAGATTGGCTGAAATAATTGATATAGATAAATCGTTGATCGATTTTCAGTTCTGTTTACTATGATATCTTATATTGATGTGATTAACATCTGTGGATGCAGGGAAACAGGTTGGAGGGGCCCAACTGGGTTCCTCAACATTTATATATTATTGTTTTCATATATTTGCGTTATATGATGTGATATGTATTCTATGATTGATTTTTTTGTCACTGGCCCTATAAATTTTAGTTTTTGAATACTATAAAATATTTTCGAATATGAGAAAAGGAGTTTGGGATTTAAAAAGAAAATTTATTTCCAAAAAAAATAGAAATTTACATTCAATTTGAAAGTAGAAATACGTTTAAATGAATAAAACATGAAGTTGTTTATAAATGAGTTTGTAACTTAAGCGAATTATTTATCATTGGATAAATTGAAAGATAAGTTCAAAATTGAATTATATGGAAAGTGGAAATCGGTTTTTAAATAAATATTGGAAATGAGATTTAAATTTAGTAGATTATAAAGGAAATTAATTCCAAAATAGAAATTAGATTTTAAAGGGAATGGAAATAGAAACTTGTTGTTTATAACGCTGTTTATAAATTAAATAAAATATATATCATAGAATAAAGTAAAATATAAATTCAAGTTGAATTTATATAAGCAAAGTGGTAATTGGTGTTGATACCCGATATTTGAAGTGGGATTTGAATGCAATAGTGGTAAAAGTGATTTGAGTGGGAGAATTGGTTTCGAAAGAAACGATGGGTTATATTCCAAATATTTGAAAATAAGAATTAATTGAGATAAATCTGATGAAATTATAAATAGGAATTAGGCTATGTTGAATTTTACAAATGATTTATGTCTCAGAAGAATATTTAAATTTTTATTTAACATGAACCTATGAATTAATTTAAATACATTAAGATATCAATATTCAAATAATTCTATAGTTTGCAATAATATATCTAAAAAGGGATTTATAGGAATCAAATTGAGTTAATTTCAGGAGTTAAAGAACGTATAGCTTGTAAATACATTTAAAGGAGAACATGAATTGTTTAAAATAAACAGAGTTTATAAATGAACAACGGAGGAGTGTGCGTCAAACACGGTACTTTATTTAAAACAGCGGTTATAGCACTGTTGTTATGGTATTTGTTTTGTAAATCTAAACAACGGTTATAGCGCTGTTGTGATAATATATGTTTTTGTAAATCTAAACAGCGATTATAATGCTATTGTTATCACAAATGTTTTTAACAGCAATTTTAATGTTGCTATTATAATAAAAGCTAAATAGCGATTGTAACGCTGTTGTTGAAGGAAATGTTTTATAAATCAAATATTTGGAAACAGCGATTATAATGCTACAGTTATAATCAATATTTTTTTTGTAAAAGAAGTGTGTTCTTAGATTGAATCCAAAAGTCGTGTGAGCGATGAAGCTGTGAGTTTTGACTATTTCGAAGTTAAGAATGTTGTTCAATTAAGGTCTGAGAGGCAATTATACCCCAACTTGACTGACTTCATGATAGATGGAGAAATGGTTAAGGTTCGATAGTGAAGATTGGTTAACATTCTGGTTAGTTAATAATTGGTAAATGATTTAAGTTATAATAACAATGTTTATAACATCGCGTTAATTTAAAAGAATTTGAAATGTTTTTTCCAATAAAATGAGTGATATTTTCTGTAACGACCCGAAAAATCTGAACCAATTTAATTTTTTTAAATTGGCTATTTTAGTGGATTTTAAATATTTAAAATAAATATTTTAAATAATAATGATGAAAAGTAAGTTGAATCGACGTTTGAAAATAAAGATAATTAATTCTAATTATAAACAAGGCCTGAAATGGCGCGGTAGTTTCAAAATTTGAATTCAAACTTTGACTGACTGTACCGGGTGCAAAACAAAACGGATTTGAGTGAAACCAAAAATATTTAAATCTGTTAGTGAATATCTTTCTAACGAATCTGAAAAATTGAAGTTTCATAGCAGGAAGCAAAAGTTATGGCCAAATGAATTTTCAGAAAGGTCGCTATGGGATTTATATAGCCCGTGAAAATGGCCATTTTGTAAACGACCTCGGAATTCGACGAAACCACTTTTGTTGGATCCGGGATGTGAAGTTATTGCTAGGTTTCAAATTTCATAATTTTTGAAGCTAGTATGTGAGCGTGGCAAAGGAAAACGTGTGTTGGTCAATTACAGTTAAATTGGATCGACCAGAAATGAGCCATTTTGCAAACGGTCTCGGAATTCGACGAAACTAGTTTTGTTGGGACCATATCGTCAAAACATAGCCAGATTTATTTTTCTGGAATTTTTCGAATCAGTTTGTGGCCCTGGCAAATTGAAATGTACGTTCAAATCGAATATTGAATGCTATATATTTTAAATTGAATGAAAACTGACTGAAACAGTCGAATGGGCCTTTGAAACATATCCCCTTGTGTTCGGAATGGGGGTAAAACGCTAGGGACGACAGTCGTTGGGTTTGGATTGGTGTTAGTATCTGAAGAGGGGTATTTTTGAGAAAAAAAATTATAAAATAAAATAAAATTTCCTATTGGCTAGCCACTCCTTTCTTCCCCGTTACCTTGCAGCAAATGACGGAAATAAGCTCAGATCTTCCCGGTCGTTTCCTGGCGAAACCACGCACCAAAACCCCCTGCCATTTCGACGTTTTCTGAAGATCTTCCCCCCTCTTCAAATCAAAACAAACCCCACCTCAAATCGTTGTGTATTGCTCGAGTTTGAGCTCTCCAAAGTTTCGCCGTTCGCAGGCCGATTGCTCCTCCCCCAGACCTCCGAGTTCGACGCCGTCAGCACCCCAGGCGCGCCGCTCCTAGCCCTTCAAGGTGGTGAAGGCCGATTGTCATATAGCTACACGGATTTCACGAAAATCCTAGACCTAGTTTTGAACAAACGTGAGAGGTATACAGCTATTTTAAAATAAATTATATTAAAGCACTTTAAAGCGCTACGGTTTTTGATTTCACTGTAAAAATCATATCTTTTTCGTTTCTTGACGAAATTCAGTGAAACAAGAGAAAGTGGACTCGTGTGGACGTCTTCTACATTCTAGAAGAGACCGCATATTTTTCTGAGCCTTCTGCTATTTTTGGTGGAGTGGAACCCAATGTGAGATTTCTAAATTATAAACGATATGGAAAACGACGATGTATAAATTATATAGTCGGTGTATGAGTTATACAAGCGTTGTACACCTTTTGTATAAGCGTTGTATAAGTTGTACGTTCGATATATAAGTTATATATGCGTTGTAAAAATTATATATGTGTTGAATAGAAGTGAAATGCTTATATATATATATATATATATATATATACACACACACACGCACGCCCCTCGTCCTCAAACCATGGACAATATTTATTGGTTGTGATTGGTTTGAAAATTGGTTTATTACGAATGGTAGATTAGAATTGTTTATGGTTGAAATTGATTGATTGTGGTTGAAAAATACCCGTTTGTGGTTGAGAATTATTTGGTTGAAACCACATAGGATTAGTTTGTGGAAATGAAAAAATACACATGCCGCCTACGTGCGAACTAGATGCATGAATCCCCATTGTCAAAAGCTGCGAGGCTTTAAGGTAGAGCGAGGAGCCGTACTAGGGACGGTCCCGGTTTTAACTACTTTGTCGTTATGCTGCCAAAAGTTTGAATAATATTCATTTGTTAGAATTATTTTCCTGTGTTGAAACTTTATTCGTCTGTTAAATAGAAAACCTTCATGTGTTGAATCGATATTCATTCGTTGAATTGAAATTCATTTGTTGAATGGTATTCATGTTTAGAATAAATTGTTTTAACAATAAAAATCACATTTTTACTCTATATATACAAACTATAGAAAACCTTCATGTGTTGAATCGATATTCATTCGTTGAATTGAAATTCATGTGTTGAATGGTATTCGTGTTTAGAATAAATTGTTTTAACAATAAAAATCACATTTTTACTCTATATATACAAACTATAGAAAACCTTCATATGTTGAATCGATATTCATTCGTTGAATTGAAATTCATGTGTTGAATGGTATTCGTGTTTAGAATAAATTGTTTTAACAATAAAAATCACATTTTCACTCTATATATACAAACTATAGAAAACCTTCATGTGTTGAATCGATATTCATTCGTTGAATTGAAATTCATGTGTTGAATGGTATTCGTGTTTAGAATAAATTGTTTTAACAATAAAAATCACATTTTTACTCTATATATACAAACTATAGAAAACCTTCATGTGTTGAATCGAAATTCATTCGTTGAATTGAAATTCATGTGTTGAAAGGTATTCGTATTTTGAAAGAAATTGTTTTATAATAAAAATCCTATTTTTATCATCAATATGAACTATATAAGATAATCTTGTTTTGAAATAAATTGTTTTATAATAAAAATCATATTTTTATTACCTATATGAACTATATAAAATAATCGCGTTTTGAAATGAATTGTTTCATAATAAAAATCACATTTTTACTGTACACATGAGTTGTTAAAAATAATGAAGTGTCGAAGTGAATGTTTGTTGGATAAAAATATCATTTTTATCAAATGTATAAAAAGAATATAGTTTTGGAATCGAAGAACCGATATATATATATATATATAGGATTGAAATATATCGAATAGTGAAGCTGCTGTTCGTGTTTTGAAACAGTGATTTCAAACGATTAGTACAGGAGATCCGACCATCGGATTTTCCCGAAATCGAAACCGTTGGGTTTGCTTTGGAAATATCTTTCCAACGACACAAACTTTGTGAGGATCCAACGGTTGGATTGTCTGGAATGTTTAATTCAAATCTGAAGAAAAACAACTCCAAAATCGATTATATATATATAAATATAATTGTATTTAATCGAATAACGACGCTGCAGTTCGTATTTTGAAATCGAAACTTCAAATGATTGTACCGGGAGATCCAACCGTCGTATCTTACCAAAATTAGAACCATTGGATTCATTTTGAAAAGATCTTTCTAACGATGTAAATTATGTGAAGATCCAACGGTTAGATTTTCAGATATGTGTAAATCAAATATGAAGAAAAATAGCGCCACGGCCGCGTTTTGGCCCGAAGCGTCGTTTTGAATAAATTGGCTATTTTAAAATAAATAAAAATAGAGATATATCGTTATAAAATATTATAAACGATATGGATGTGAAATTTAGAAATTAACTGAAGGTTAGCTAAGTCGAATGGTTTCCTGGATTTGGATCTGATGTTGGTTTCGGCCTTCGGGGTTAATATTTGGGAAATCGTTCTCTTACTGATTGACGGTTAGTGACTAATGAATTGAAATGATGTGTATGTAGTGTTTGTGTAGCAATTGTTTATTATATACGCGAGTTGCTCAGAAAGACCGGGTTTATCCCATTCTGAATAACTGAATCGACGATAAGAAATCGAAGATGAAGATGGTGGTTGAAGACCGGAAATCTTCACCTCGTTTGGATGGTAACTGATGTCCTGGTTGGGAGGCATCCCGAAATATTAATGAGTGGTGATCGTCCAGACGTACGTAGAGATGGATGGGTTTGCGAGGTATATAGTACCTCCGGTTTCGTTCAGACCCAGAACGGACTTGAAATGGACTGTGTGTTTGACATTGGAATTCATTCTATGTGATTGATATCCATCAGTTACATGGCGTGAATTGCCTGTGTGGCACGCTAAGGTGCTGTGAGCAAGGCTTTTGTTGAAAAGCAAAGTCTTGTGGCGACGATCAAAGAATCGCCAATGTGGCGTGACTTTGTGTATAACGTGAATTCGCGGGCCTCACACCCCGGTATGAACCAGAAACGGGAGAAGGACCTTAGGGAGGGCATGCGTTTCTTTCTAGTTAGAAGTGGCGTCTGTGGTTTTACATGCCCTGACGAGTTTGACTTATGTGGTTGTTAATATTGCGAGGCGCCTCGGTTATATCGGTCGATCCGGGACCGATGGAGTCATTCGTTGGCTCATTGACGCCCCAAAGGGCGGGGAAACGTAGTGTTCAGGCATAATAATCCACATCAGTGGACTGACCCTGACAATCCAAAGGGTTGATGCGTTCTGATCCTGAGACACAGGCTAGAGCGTCTCGAATTCGGTAAGGACCATCTTTTGCCTTGGTTCATGACGGAAATCCAACTTCCAAATACGTGACTGTGCGGTTTTGATTGTATACCTATATATGGCGACATAGTGGTATGAGGCATTAATGTCGTCTATGATTGATAGTTATGATTTGAAATTGTTTGAAACATATAAACACTAGTAATAATATCAAACACTTTTGTTTTATTCGTATCAAGCATATTTTGGCCGTTATAAGGTAAAAACTCTATCCTCCGGTTTGCGTTGCATTGTGTGATGGGAACTGAGTCTTATAATGGCTTCATTTTTATAAAAAGCATTGCGATGTTTAAAATAATTATTTGTTTTAAAGCACTGGCAATCCGATGGAGTAACCCATTCCACGAAAGTGGCGTGGTCCTGTGATTAGCCATATTTTAAATGTGTTAAGTAGATTTCTCATACCAGTCCCATGACTGACTCGTAGTTTGTTTCACTTTCAAACTCGGGTGCCCCTCTTTCTACACGGGCAGCCTTGTATTCAGGTTTTAGCTGGCTTTCTATGGATAGCTAGAGCTGAAGATGGATTCTATCATTTATCTCTTTTTATGTTGTTTAGCTCCTATTGTACATATTATGTTTGTTTTCCGCTGTAAACATTTATGTATAGCTGAACTGTATTTGTACTAAGTATGATCCTGTATACTGTGTAACTCTGATGATTTCGTTTATCCAGTGTATTATTTGTTCATTATCTGGTGTATTTATTTAATTCTGTTCTGCTGTTATCTGTTTCTGTGTTATATTCCAAAGATTACCCTTGTCACCGTCAGTATGGGATTTGGGGTCATCTCATTTTCTATGTATAGAAAATGAAATGAATTGGTCAATGAAGAATTATGAAACAAAATTTGGAAATATTTTCCAATATTAATGCGGCATATTTTCTGAATATAGAAAATAAGAATTCGCTAATATATATATAGAAATGTTTTCTAAATGGGGAAAAGAGATATTTTCTGGAATAAAGAAATTACTTATTGGAAATGTTTTTCAAAGAATCGGGAGGGAAATCGAGCTTCAAAAGGATACGAAAGATAGGGAACAAGAATTTGAAATAGTAATATAATCAGGAATTGATTTAAAGGGGCCAAGTGTTGTTTGATGCTTGATCGGTAAAATTTCCAATTGCAAATAGGGTCGTTGATTGTATGGATGTTTCTTTGAGAGTTAAATCACCGACTATTAAAGTTTTGATTTATTTTATACCTCCGTTGTCAATATGGAGAGACCGGAATCAGATTTAATATCTGAAAACCACTCCATATTGGCATAAGCGTTACGAATCAACTTAGAATAGATTATGAAGACGGAGAAAAATGCACGGGTTGTTCTGTTAATTCAAACCTCAAGCCTCAAAACCAGGGATTGACAAAAATCGGGCAGGCAGCATGGCTATGTTGGTCGCTCCCATTTAGAGAAATTCCATTTACTTCTTTAATCTATCGATGCTGTTCCTTTCGGGAAACGGTTGCTAATCCCAACCGTTGGTGACATACATTCGATACACTCAAGCGAAATGAGTGGTCGGTCATGTATGGGCCGGGTTGCAAGACGTTCTTGTTGAACCCAGTGTATTCGTCTCTAGAGGTACACTATCGGAAGGTGGTCCCATACCTTGTCACGTTGGAAATCCAATCTCCAATAAGCGCCCTGCGGTTTTTGATTTTATATTATATATGGAGCATGAGATGCAAGAGTTCCGCTAGATCTACTTATATGATTTAGACACTATTATAATATCACCATATTTTGATATCAAAAATATTTTGGTTATCGTAAGGTAAAAACCATCCGTGTTTATGTCTGGATCGATCTTACGATTATCATTTCTTTCGAAAGGATTTTAAAAGTTAAACAAATGTTTGGAGTTTACTCACACTAGTCCCATGACTGACCCAGAGTTTTTTGTTTTCCCTAAACTCTTGGGTGCCCAAATTTGTACGGGCAGTCAAGTAGTTGGGATTTTTCAGATTCACTTGGAGGAGCTCGAAGCAGGAGGCTTCACCAGTTAGCGATAGATTATCATATTTACGCTGTGTACTGTTTATGTATCTGGAAACAGGTGTTTATAAATGTCCAGAGATAACTGTTGTGCTCTGATGATGGTATGTATATAAAGTTACTGAATTTTAGTTCAAAGTTTATGTTATCTAATATATTTTATTCGTTCCGCTGTGAGTTCGTGATATTCGTTTTTCTTCTATTTTGATATTTCTTTCTTTCTATTTCTCATCCTCTAACTTCTTTCTAATAATGATTCGTATTTCTGTGCAATTTGTGTTGGATGTGTCGTGTTATTAGTCGACTCAAAGTGCACGGATTTGCGGGTCATTACAGTTGGTATCAGAGCTGAAGGTTGAGTAGTAACCTTGGCTCTATGGCATGACTCAATAGAGATGAGGTTAGTAATACCCTAGATTGAGTTTGAGTGTACGGATTCATTCCACATATTTGGTTGAGTGTCTATGAATCTCCGGTTCAACCTAATTTTCCTAACCCTAATTTCATTCTTAAATCATTTTTAGAAGGAAGATTTAGATCAAGTAAGATTGGATCTCGCGATTTTGCATTGAATTCAAGCATTTCTTTATTGTCTCTTCGCTATGCATATTTGATTTCATAAATATTGCATTGAATATAAGTTATAGTGAGTGATAGAGATATCTCGCATGCTTACTACAGATCATATGTGTTAATTAGGTTAATCAAACACCTCATATGCAAATTTCACCTAAAATCGGACCATACATGTTTAAGTCAGATCACGCTCTTGGATAACCTAATTTGATCATATATTTTGTAATTCACTAGATCTATCATGCTTTATGTATTTTTAATATCAAATTATGCTAGAAATGTGAAGATTATGATATGAATCATGTTTCTATGCATTCATATGATTGTTTATGCCTAAAATTGGATGAAGCGCTATTTCATTGGTTTAATTATATGTTATGCATGATTTCTTTATTTAGAATTGTGTATCATTGGACCTAGAATCGGAAACAGAACAAATCGTAGGTTCAGGTGATTAGATTTAGATGAAACTGAAGGAACTCTGGAGGGCATTCGGATGGTGCCCAAAAAATTTCACTGGAAAATATGCTAACCTTTTAGACCATTACCAGCCCATAAGTTAAGGACCGTTACTAGCCCATAATTTATGGACCGGTACTGATCCACCATGAATGGTTGAGAGGTGTCGAAACTTCGTGTTTGGCATATTAGGGGTAGTAGTAGGTCATGTGCAAAGTTTGTTGATTATTTGATAGGTCGAAGTGTTATTTCTCGAACACTCTTCGATGGAATGGAATTTGAAGCTTTAAAAAGACGATTCGAGATGTGGATGGATTAGAGATATATATTTGAGGTGGTGAATGATGTGGTCCAACACTTAGCCAAAGTTGGTTAAGTTTATGGATTGGTACCGATCCATAAGGGATGGATAGGTTCCGTTCCATCACGGTTGATGGTTAGGGGCCGGGGGTCCTAGGGTGAGAAGCTGTGTCTTCAGGAGAATGATGATGGTCTCTGTTTGTTGCTCTCTTCTATGTGGTGGAAGTTATCATCAAAGTAGTGTTGATTCTTCGATTGCAAACTCAGGCGAGAGTGGTCGAAGCTGAAAGTGATATGCAGCTCAAAGTGGTATGATGCCATGAGACAATGGACTGACTCGAATAAGACTCAAGATAATTGATGGTGTTGTGGGTAGCTCATGGGATTGGAAACGCCAAATAATAGTCGATGGTTCAAAGGATTTTAGCAGACTCGTGACAGGGGTATCTTGGGGATGTCCATTAAGATCAGGGAGGTAGAGTACCCTAGGTAACTCTATAGTAGTACCCGCTGGACAGTTGGGTCCTAAAGGAAAATGTGTTGAACTATGGGTTTCGCAAACACGGTAGTCTAGCAAAATACGAGGTTTCCATTAGCCCTTGACTGATGACAACAGCCAGTCATTTGGATATCAACGTATTCAAGGCTTTAGTCAGTGGTAGCTAGGTTATTGATCATTATGAATGTTATTGTTGCTTGTATATTCTCTTCTATTATAGGTAAGCTATCATTGTAAAATACTGAGGAGAAGTGGGAATTAGGAATCCTTTTCTGATAAGTGTCCACTTCTGTGTGTTCGAGGAGCATATTAAATGAGATTACTATGTGGTAACTCTTTGTTTGCAGGGACAGGTTAGGAGAGACTTGAATTGTCTATTATCATATTATCTCATGTAGCTATTGATAGTCTTTTATTGTTTATACCAGATTGTTGTCTGAATCAAGTTTTTATGTCTCCTATTTTTACCTTGGGATGCTCATCGATGATGTTGATTGGTAAACTGAGTAGCATGTGACAGGTTTGATGACATGCTGTTGTGCGACAACGAGCATAAAACTGGTATATTTCTATTCCCACTATATAGCTATTCGTATGATTTTTTTTCTTTTTTCTTGTATATACTCTAATAAGTGATGTAGTTAGGCATGATTTCAGGTATTCTACTACTGGGATGTTATGTACATGATATTCTGAGATTTTTATGGAGAAGGGATTTTCTACTTTGTTATGCTTCACTACCATATCTTGTTGTATGCTTCATTATTATATATTATCCATACACTATGAGTTATACCAAAGGCTTGTTTCGGTTCACTTTCTTTGATGATCGTCCTATATCGGCCTAACACATCACTCGGTGCACCGTTTCTATAGTTTATTGTAGGAGATATGTGACGATTGTCACATCACTGGTATGAGAATCGAGTTAACTTGTAGAGGATCGGTTCACCCCTACAAGGTTAGAGTTTAGGTATAGACTTGGAGTAGTCGGTTATGTCAATGACCCTAATAGCACGTCGAAACAATTATTCTCTTGCTGAGTTGAAAAGTTGATCCTTGATGATCTAGTCTATGACCAGGGCCATCGCTGGCTGTTATTTTCGGTGAGCATTGAATGGATCGAGAACTTCATTTGGAGAACCTGTTTGTACTGATCAAGCTTTTCTGGTAGATAAGCTTCTCGATGGAATTCCTCAGATGGTGATGTTCATTGGTGTTGTGGCCATATATGTCATGGTATGGGCCGTATTTTCTAGGATCTCTAGACTTGTCTATCGATTCTCTAAAAGTCGGCTTTTTTTATTAAAGAGTGGTGCAGGTTTCAAGGTAGATGTTCTCGAGGAGGTTTTGAGTGGAATGTAAATGTCAAATGAATAGAATCTCGATCGATTCTTCTTTTTACCATGTCTACCTCCATTGTTTCTCTCTTGAGCAAGTTTTTTCGGAGCGTCGGGACTAGAGTCTCCATAACTTTCTTTGGTCTGTTCAGCATGGACACTGCTTTAGGCAACACCCTGATTTGGGTTATTGGATGGCCACTTCGAGTAGCTTGGTTTCTACGCATATCTTCTTGGTATAGGAATTGATTGGCTTTCTCATAGAAAGATCCCAAGCTCTTTGGTTGTTTTATATCAATCCATGCCCCGAATTCTGAGTCAGGAAGTAATCCCTTTGCAAGATCGACGAGGATGGTATGAGGCCCTGCATCCTCAACTTCTTCTAAGTCATTGTTGAATTTCTCTAATTAGCTTTTCAAGTTTTCGCCCGTTTCTTATAAATGTTGGAGATAACCAGTATGTCTTTTGGCCTGGTCATGTGCACCCTGAATTGTTTGACCAAGTCCCTTACGAGTTGGTTAAAGTTTTAAATGATCCTCGGTGGAAGTCAAGACAATTACAACAAAGCTAATCCTTCTAAAAAAATGGGGAAGCACTTGCACTTGACGAAGTCTATGGCGCGAGCAGAATCCATATGACACTCATAACGGTTTAAGAAGTTTCAGGGGTCTATCTTCCAAGAGCAAGTCATTATTTGTGGGATGTTGAAGCATCTAGGCCATTTATGGTTGAGCACATCTTTAGTGAAGGGGTTACATCTCATACTGGCTTCCCAATCATTAGTGAGTTGGCCCCTCGATTCTATCATGAACGTACGGACCATGTAAGTGAGAACTAAAGTAAGGATCTTCGCTTCAATCAAACGATCGTGATCTAACTCGGGAGTATGGTGCGTAGGATGCCTCCTTGGATGAACATATTCGTCATTCAACATCCGTTCTTCTATTCTGTAGAGGCTGGTAAGATGTAACTTGGGGTTGGTTTGTCGCTTAAAGCTTAGGCGCTAAGTTTTGTATTGGGACAGGCTGCGCCTGAGCAACAGCCTTTGGTTAAGACCAGGACCTAACCCGTAATGGTCATGTTGACGTGTTCCCTCCCCAATGGTGATTCTAGTGCCACCTTGGTTAATTCTCCTCCGTTATCCGCGGTTAATATAATGACCCGCATTCTAAGTATTAGAGGATCGTAGAATACTTATATTATTTGCATATGAGGTCGTATGGCCATAACTTTGGGAGATGACTAATAGATCCATTTACTATTTGCATTATTTTCATCGATTTTAATGTGACAATTTTACCATTGGCGGATATAGTTTTGCCTATAGTTTTTGATTGGTAGGAGATAAATAATTGAAACCACTTCTGATGGATTCAAATGATGGTTTCACACTCCGTAGAGTGGTCACATTAAGCAAACGGACTAACTGCTTGGGAGGAATGAAGGGAAAGTGGGTATGTCCAATAACCATTTCAGGATTTATAAGTTGTGGGGGCTGAAGTGTTAGGAGAACATTCTGCTGCTCATTTCAAAACTCGTAAAGTACATCTCCAACCCCTTTAATGGCCTGCACCTTTTAAAATAACCCTAATCCTTACTTTATTTAGCCAAAACATCTTATTAAGTGAAGATTAAATCAAATCAATATTAAATTAAATCAAATCAAGAGCTAATGCAATACACTGGAATTTGAGGTAAATATTTTCCGACTTGGATCTAAGACATTTCAGGTGATTAGGGTAAGAAAATAGTATTCTTACTTATTACTCAGGGTACATTAACATGTAAACAAAGAATGGAAAACTACTTATAATTTTTTATTAATTATATGATGACATATATGTAATTATGGGCTGGTTTAGACATGATTTGTGAAACCCAAAATTTAAGGGGCTAGTGGAATATATGCTTATTTTGGTATTTAATCCTGCTTGAGTGTGTTGGTGTGTTAGGACATTGGCTAGGAATGCTAGGATGGATAGAAACGCCATCGAATGGCGAAATAGGATGCTAGAAATCATTTAGGGGATGTTACAGATTCCGATTTGACCATGTTCGGTTTTGTAACGTCCCGTATTTTTACGGTAATATAACTAATTTATTTAATTATTTAAATAATGGTTTGGTAATTTAATGGTTTAAATTAAATAACTTTGAATATTTAATTAATATAATAATTAAATAATATATTTAATTATGAAATAATCAGAATTAGCTGAAATGGCAATATTGTGTGAATTGGACAATTCAAAATATATAATTCAACTTAGAATTGAATTATATTAACGAATTTATTCATAAATGTCAGTTGAACATATAATTTATATTACAATTACAATCGAGCTTGAAATAGCATGGTAGTTCGTAATTTGGTGATTCGAACTTTAACTGAATATATAGAATCCGTTTTAAGTCTGATTTCTGTGAAACAAGAAACGTTCGGAGCTGGTGAAGTAAATTTTTCTAATGGAAGAGAAAAATGGAGTTTTTGCTTTATAATTTGTAAGTTATGGCTAAATCAAAATTTCAAATAGTCGCTATGGAATCGTTTAAAAACCATAACGATGTGTTTAATTATAATTAAATATTGGTTTTGAATTTGGATAAATCCTTTTAGACATAGTTATAATTTAATTTTTTAGAATTTTTCTGTAATTTTTATTTTGTAAAATAAGTACTTTTTATTGTGAAATATTTTACACCCTATATCAACATTTTGGGGTTCCACAAAATAAGCTAACTTGTCCATTTTATTATATTTTTGGGATCGTGAAACATTGCTGGTCATGACAGTATTTTTAGTTTTGTCGATGATAGTCCGTAAGAGAACGGGTGCTAGCACTGTATGTAGGTGTAGTTTGTTTCTGAAATTTGAACAATTTTACTTTTAAAAATGGCCTATGTAAATTATCCATTCCAACGCTTTGAACTGGTGAGTATATAGAGCTTTTTGAAGGATATAAACAGTTCACTTGATGGTCATCTTCAGATGGAAATAATACGACTTTCTAGTTTCTCATAATATAACATTTACGGCTTATAGTGCTTCACCTCTTTATGTACCTACAAATACAAATAGTAATATATATATATATATATATATATATATATAAGAAGCTATAACTTAGCATTTAAGGAATCTTGAAGCGAAAGCTGATGGCATGTGAAAGGAAGTTTTGAGTAATCAAATCACCGCATGACCCAATAACATATGGTACCTTTTACTTAACCCTCAAGTATCCGCTCAATATTTACCAGCGAAGTCTCGCACTTATTTTTCTTTCTTGTTTCAGTAAAATGAAGAAACCATGGTCCTCTAAATATATATATAAACTCATATACCCCGCTATGGAATCCAGACAAAATCCTCCACCTAAAACTGTAAAATTTACATCAATGTAATCCCAAAACCCAGAACTTCAAAGTGATATCACCCTCGATAAACTCTGAAAATATCTTCAAACTCGACGATAACCACACTAAGCTAGGTTTGCTCCTCACAAGTGTAGAATGTGCAACGAGAAAGGGGTGCAGGTTTCAGAGGAAAAGAGAGTAGAGTCGGAGTGCTGAGTGGCATGCCTGCACGTAAGGGTAAAATTCATGGTTCATGTAGCCGCGTGGAAGGATAAGGGAGTAGAATTGCCGCACAGCTGTTAGTAACGAGAGGTAAGCTGTTCGACGCGAGGAGTACAAGGCATGTGAGCTTCGTACTTTGGACAAGGGGTAAAGGAGGAATGGATGTTGGAGTTTTGTTACAGGAAGGAGGAGCTGTTCATTTTGGGTTTTGGTGTTCAAGTGTGGGTTGGAGTAGTGGCAGTAACGTTGGTCTGAAACCGCGTATTCATCCGGGTGATCGAGTTACATTTAAAGGGGTGAGGAGGTTTGTGCGTTGGGATATTGGGCAATGGGATGACACATACGAAAGCAACATAGGGGTCTTGAAATTGCATGGTGAAGAAGAAACTTGTGTAACTGGTGAGTCTGTGCACTGTGGTATGAAAGGACAATGCGGCCTTTGGTATATTTTGTTCCATTTATTTTGATGATGGGTACTGGAATGTGAGGTTAAATGTGAAGAAGGTGGAAGTCACAGTACAACGTGATACACTAGGGAGGAGTTTAACGTGGGTCGGAGGTGGTAAAGTTAAATAAGAGGAGAGGGAGTGTTGAACTGGGACTTGCGAAGAATATAAGGGGGATAGAAACGCAAGCATAAGAGTTGTGAAAAGAGGTGCGGGTACCGTGGTTATAAGAAGGGAGAAAATAAAATGAGGAGATGGAGAAAATGGCATGCGAGTGTGAAGAAATGGTGGGTTAACCATTGATAGAAGCAGTCACGTTTCTTTGTGGTGAAAGAAGAGCACCTAGTTCATTTCGGTATTGGGTTTGTAAATAGGATGATGGGCCGATCTGAAAAAAAGGCAAGGCCCAGTCATCAAGAAAATAATAATAATATATATAAAGCCTAAAAATGGGACGTGAATTAAACAAGGATAATTAAAGGTGGCTGTTCATGGATGATTGTAGATCTGCTCGCGTGTGGGATATTACATGGATGTGGCCGAAATTAAATGGTGAGGCAAATTTATTTTTAAATTAAGTTTTTATTTTTAAAAATTAAAAAGTATATTAAGTTGTAACGTTCACAGCTTTTTCGTCTATTATCAATTTTTCGAACGGTCAGATCCGTTGGGATCGTATGGACGGGAGCTAGAAAATGGAACTGACTGGGAGTGAAATGGAGCTCGTTACAATTTATAGCAAAATAAATTGTCTGATAGTTATCGCTATTAACGATGACCGTCTAGTGTGAGTAAATCTCACTAACTCTGTACAGTTTATATTTTTATAAATATAATCTAGTATTGAATTGATAAATGATGATTGATTGCTGTGTGTTGATTGTTTGGTTGAATTGCTGATCTATTGGTTGAAATTATAGATAACGATATATATATATACATACATACATACATACATATATATATATATATATATCGTTAATCAAATATTGATTCTGTTTATCAGAATATTTCATATTGAAATGAAATTGATGTTAATTATATTATTTAACAACTGTGGATGCAGGGAAACAAGTTGGAGGGATCCAACTAGATTCCTTAATATTTATAATAATGTTCATTTTCATATATTGTGATATATAATCTGTGATTGATTATGATGACATTGGTCATGTTATTTGGTATTTTAAATCATATGAAATACTGGAATCTAAAAAGGAAATTTTCAAAGTGAATATTGAAAATGAAATATTTATATGAAATGAATAGAATTATATAAAAGGTTATATATATATATGATAAATAGAATTTTATAAAAGGATTTATATAGAATAAATAGAATTATATAAAGGGAATTATAAATGAGATTTAAGTGTTAGAAATAAAAAGGAGATTTGTATGAATTAAAAAAAATAGAATTTGGGTTTGAGGTATTGTTTTTAAATACGAAATCAAACTGTTTTGATTATATAAAGAAATATTATTCACATTCTATGTGAAAAAATTAGATGAAAGTAAATATTTTGCTAATAAAATATTTAAAAAGGAAATAGTTTTTGAAATAGGAATTTAAAATAGATTTAAAGGAATTAGACACTGACTAGAGATTTGTTAAGTTGAACACCTGTCTGGTTATTGATCTGATGTTGGTTTCGGCCTTTGGGATTAATATGTAGGGGGTTGTTCTCTTACTAGTTTACAGTTAGAGACTGATATGTGTGAGAAGATAGTGATGCGTGAATCAGAAATGGAAACATTTTCCAAAGTTAATAAGGTATATTTTCTAAAATTAGAAAATAAGGATTTGATGAATATATGGAAACGAGAAATGGGAAATGAATAATGTTGATTGATGATTGATCGATAGAATTTCCATCTCTAAATAATATCGTTGTTTGCACACATGTTTTTTCTTTGATAGTTAAATCACCGACTATCAAATTTTTTGACCATTTTCCCATCGTCAATACGGACAGACCGGGATCAGAGTCATTATCTAGAAACCACTATGTATGGGCGTTAGCGTTGCGATCAAATATGATGAAGATAATTGAAGTTAGATTTATGCAAGGGCTGTCCTGTTTATAGAATAGTGCCTTCGGTTTGTCCAGTCCCAGGACGACCTGTATGGAAGAATGTCTGACAAAGTATATTTAATATATCGCATAAGTTGATCTCTACAAATGTATTTACATTTGGTGGTGAAGGAATTCGTTTCTCTTAGCTGTATGCCCATGGTATTTTTGAGGAAATCAATTTATGATTTGGCGCGTATGACGATGTGGCATTCAAACTAAATAAAAGTGTGATGTATACGTTATGGCCTCTAGCCTCACAATCATGAAATGGTATAAAATTGGGTAGGTCGCATGGCTAAGTGGTTAGCTACCAATTTGGATGTATTGTCACCTGATCTAGAGAAATTCCATTTGCTTCTATAATCTATTTCGATGATGTCCCTTTCGGGAAACGGTTGTTGATCCCAACCGTTGGTGATAATACCTTCGGTACACTCAAGCGAAATGAGTGACTGGTCATGTTTAGCCTGGGTTACAAGATGTTCTTGTTGAACCCTGTGTATTCCTCTCTAGAGATACACTGTCGGAAGGTGGTCCCATACCTTGCCAGCTGGAATTCATTACCCAATAAACGCCCACGGTTTTTGATTATATATTATGTATGTGGGGCATGAGATGAAAGCGTTCTGCTAATGATTATTTAGTTGTGGTTGATAGACACTATTATAATATCAAACTATGTTTTGATATAAAGATTATCGTTTCTTTCAAAAGGATTTTGGAAGTCAAATCAAGTGTTTTGGATTTCTCATAAGGGAAAATCCCGTTTCATGTTATACGGCTTGGTCTTATGAGATATCATTTATTTTCTCAAACTATTTTAAAAGGGTTTACTCACACCAGTCACATGACTGACCCAGAGTTTTTTTTCCCCCCTAAACTCTTGGGTGCCCAATTTTGTAAGGGCAGTCAAGTAGTCAGGATTTTACAGATACGTAGAGAGCTAAAGCAGGAGGCTTCAGGATTATATAGCTATTGTTTATTTCCGCTGTGTAGTAAGTGTTAACTCTAATAATGGTATTGTATACAGATACTGTTTTATTTCAAAGTTATGTTATGAAATATATTTATTCGTTCCGCTTTGAGATTCGTGTTTACTCTAATGTTGTGATCTTTTTCTCCTTCTTCAATTCTAATTTTCTATCTTATCTATTCTCACCCTCTAACTTCTTTATATTAACTATTCGGTATTTCCGATGCTTGGATAGTCGACATTGAGTTTATGTCGAAAACCATGGTCGCAAATTACCTTTGTCGTTACAGGTTCGGCTTATTCGATCCGGGTCGATAGGTCGAATCAGCATGATACATTACGAGGACGACAAAGAAGGTCCTAAGAGGCCTTAAGTCAAATTTCAAGTCGTATGGAGTTCAAGAGACCAAGCTATGGCGCCTTTAAACCTAGTTCGACATAAGAAAAGAGCTCTGGTTCGGCTAGGAAGAGGAGTAGAACTTGGCTAAGGAATGAGGGGATAGAGCCTCTAGTTTGGTATATCAAACAGGATTTTGATCGACATGACTTATCTAAATCTAGATCGTATATGAACCGAAGTACGGTGGCTAGGTCGATTCAGAGTTGGTGATGAAATGGAGGTTGGTTTAGGTGGGGACTTCAAGTAGTGGAGCAAGCAAGGCATAGTGTTTCTTCATGGCGATGACCTCACTCTTTGGAAGACGAACTCCAATATGACTAGCCTAAGACCAAGATGCGAGCAATGTCCAAATGGGGAGTTCCCACTAAGGCTATAAATGGGAACCATTAAGGTGACATCCATGTTGAACTTCGCTGTGGGAACGTATGTAAAGGAGTTACCAACATTCTGACTTTGGTACGCTACTGAGAGAGTGACACAAGGACGGATCAACGCCAATGCAGTATGGACTGATCGGCCCGAACCCAAAGCCAATGCTGTGTGGACTATGTAGGGTTATACGTTATAGTCCATGTAGTAGGACATAGCGGTAGTTGGGTAGAGCTCATGTAGTGGGCCTACCATTGTCTTGGTAGATTTGGACTGAAGTGTCGAATATTGCATGCTCAATACACTGGAGAGTGATCATGAGGATGGACGCCATGTTTAGATGTTTGGTATCATTATGCACTGCACACTTACATGTATACTCAGTACTGTGATTACCATATAATAGAGTACATGATCATATGTGCTAACCCTTCGGAAGCAGGAACATGTCAGGTATGATTCTTCATACTTATGTTATTACCCTATTTAGTGATTGAGATTACTATCGATGACATTGTACTTTGTCTGACCTAGGGTTTTATGCATGGCTTCTTATTACTCTGGGTGCTCTTAAATGAGAACACTAGAGACAGGTTGCTGTGCTTGGGTAGCTAACCGGGGATGAGCAGAAGGCTTCCACGTGTTATATATACACTCTTATCCTTGTTTGTTTACTTTTGGCATAGTAATGTATTTTTGGTAGAGATAGTATTGTGGAGATGTATTTGTATTTAACTATTTGATACTGTGCTATGATATGGGTCTATTATCCTAATGTTTATTATTCACTTCATCTTACACCATCTCACTATTTTATATCAGTTTTATGTTGATATAATATTTTATTCCATGCGTTGTGATATATACGAAAGGTTTTGGGTTACCTTTCTTATTTCAACCTTGATGATCGCCTTGCATTAGCCGAACATCACTACAGTGCACTTCTTGGGTATTCCAAGTGCAGGGCAGTAGTCACAGGACTTCCAGTGAATGTATGTATGTATATACGTACGTATATATGTATGTATGTATATACATGTGTGTGTGTGTGTGCGCGCGAAGCAGCCCTTCCTCAAGAAGGTATTAAGTGGTTGACCTACCTTGTTTGTGTGTTAAGTGGTTAGGACTAGGTTCATTCCTGAGGTTCACTCCTTGATACTGGATCCAAGTCATGAGACCCGTCTTTATTAGGTTTTAAGTGGTCTTTAGGCCCGTCTTTCTTTAATAATTATAAGGTATTAATGGTGTTAGGTACTTACGAATGAGTGTTATTGTTCTTTGGAAGTTGTTCGCTTCTTATCTCCGGTATGTGAGAGTTGACCTACGGATGGGCTACTAAGATTTCTGACACTCATGTGAATGGACTTTTTAAAAAGGAACTGCCGTCCAAGGGAAGTATTAAGTTCCAGGAGTTCACTGGTAATAACAGCTAGATAGTAACAAGGGGCCCCGCTGGGGGAGGGTCATAAGTGATGAGAAGTCATCTACCATCCCGAGGTATAATAATTGATTGCTTACTATCTTTTGATTTACATTGAGAGTATATTAAATGAAGTTGACAATTAGAAAATAAGATCTTAAGTGAATTGGGTCTTCCATAGGGTACTAAGTCATTGCATAAGGAGTCCGCCCATAAATTAAATATAAATGGCCTTAAGTGACCAAATGGTAGTTCACCTCGAAGGGTATTAAGTGATCATAGAAGTCTGCCCTTATAAATGTATATGATTGTGTGTTCGCTTAGACATGACCTAACATTTTTATATTGCCAAGTATAGAAAATAGATATCCCTTAAACTTATGTGATTTTCATTCAAGATAACTTGTTGTTCCGTCCTCCCTCCTCTTAACAAAAACATGTTAGTAGGTATGAATGCTTAGTTAATGACACAATGAGGAATAGATCTTAGCGGTGGAGATTTATTAGACTATTATTATGAACATGTTTGGCAATAATTGTACTTGTGGGATATTATTATTGATGTACCTTTATATGAAATTTGAGACTTGTTGTAATCGACATTTATTGTGGTTTTAATTAATGATACATCTATTTTCAGTTATTATATTTCTTTCCATCCGCTATGATATTGTGATTTCGTTTTAGTTGGATCTGTTCACTTAGTCCTCAAAGAAATTGATGACTCGTTTATAATGGCATTAAATTTCGATGTCACTTTTCTAGGTCTAGATTTAGCCCCATTCCAGGCGGGTTGTTACATTTGGTATCAAAGCTTAGGTTACCCGATTATGAGGAAGTTATGCATGCTTGTTATTCTGAAAAACAATTTTTGAATGTTTTACTAAATATAAGTATATATATTTATTTAAAGTACATGTATATCTATATAATAGTATCTGCATGTCCTTCAAGGAAAGGATTGACCTTAATTTTTAGAAATACCCTACAAACCATACAATGATTTAACAACTTCCTTATCGATTTAGAAATCTGTAAGCACATACTGGCTGTAAGAACCACAAAGTTGGAAAAGTGGAAAGGATTGGAACTCTCTATTTAATAGGAAGTAAATGGAAATCAATTTGGTGGCTTAATTATCATTCATGGGCTAGATAAGGGAGAAATAAATAGAAAGAATTTGATATAGGTATCTGTTAGGATAACCAGTAACAAGGACAAATTCACATCCGTTGCGTAAGAATATCTCGAGTTCTAAGGAAAAACGGATGTATAACTTTTGTTAAATGGTATAAACTTCCACAAAAATAAATATGAAAACTCGAAATTTGAAAAAAAAAACCACACTAAATAGTCGATAAGTAAAAAGAAATTAATGATGCAATTAAGACCATTTACGCAACGGTATGAATATTTGAATTGGAAAGAGAAATTAAATGTCCATAAGAAGGAGCATTACTTAAAAAGGTTAAAATGAAGATAAAAGACATATATGAGGCAACTATTAGGAATATTAAGAGATAGAATAATAGGAATATAATAGAAAGGAGTTAAGATAAGAAATAGACTTCCATGAAAAGCGGACATCAATCTTTGTTGAAAAAATAGTTGGTAGAATGGGAATGTTTGAAGGAAAAGGATAAATATGTTTTTATAAATTGGCAAAATGATTTCTAACATACTACTAATTTATTGTAAAATGAAATTTTGTTGTGACATTGAAATATTTCATTGATAGGCTGAAATTATTTAATAATTCCATAACATAAATGTTTGCGGGGAAATTTTGAAAAGTTTACTATATTTTCTATTAGACAAACAATATGTATGAACTTTGTGAAAACAAAAGACGAATTCTTTAAAAGATAAAAGTTTAATAGTAAACCAATAACTGCAAACTTTGCATTCATGAGCTTTAAAATAGAAAAGAAATATAATTGTTTCAGTTTCCATGTAATGGCTTCTAAAATACAAATTTTTACAAGAGTTTTCATTTTTCTTGTTTTACCCATTTTTATATGTTAAGTTTCACATAAAATAAATAAATCTATAAAATTCTTTCCTTTAATACTTGGTTCTGGTTGTGATTATGATGTGGTACTTTTTTGAGAATTACTTGGGTAGATGATGAAACATAAGATTAATAGGCAAGATATGCTCATTTGAAATGTAAAGACCTGCATTTTTAGCCATTAAATTAAACATTTAAAAATGGTTTTAAATGTTGATTTGAAACCTAAATAACTTGAATTAAATAATTTTGAATATTAATTCGATTTAAAATATAAAATAATAAATTTAAATTCTGAAATAGTTGAAATTAGTTGGATTGTAATGTAGTATGAATTGGATAATTTAAAATATATAATTAAGTTAGAATTGAATTATAATACTGAATATGTTTGTTGAATGACGTTTAAACGTATAATTTATAACTTAAGTAAAAACGAACCCATAACATCACGGTAATTCGTAATTTTACGTTTTCAACTCCAGATAAATGTACATGATCCAATATAAGTCAGAATTCTTTGAAACAATAATCTTTCGGATATATTGGATAAATTTTTTTTAATGAAAGAGCATATTGTATATTTTGAGTTATGTCCAAATCAAATTTCAAAAAGTCGATATGAAATTATTTATAAACCATAACGATTTCTGAAACAAAATAAAAGGGTTTTTAATAAACAGAATATTTCTTTAACTTGGATTTAAAATGTCGAGTTTAAAATCATGCTATATTTATAATCTGAAGCTATATAAATTCTATTTTAATATATTTGATAATATTAATTTATTACTAATGAATTTGTTTGTTGTGAAATTGATGTATATTTTATAGATTTAATATGGAACTTAAGCATAGTCGATTTTCAAATGACATCGGATTTCATCAAAACTAATTTTATAAAATCCGTAATGGTTAATTATTATAAGATTTCCAGTTTCACGTCAACTGGACTTATTTTATAATCGTCCGTGGTATGAACACGTATTGATTAACAGTTTGAAATTAAAATAGCAATTTTACAAACTGTAATGACCTGAAAGAATTCGATGTCCAAATTCTGATAATAATACATAAATCCTATATTACTTGCCAAAACTAAAGTATCGAAGACACATATAATTATTAGAAATAAATTAGAGGGTGAGATAAGAAAGAAAGAAATATTAGAATAGAAGAAGAAGAAGAACCAACACAACACAGAGTCTCACATCGCAGAAGAATAAAATATAATAGAAATAAATCTTTATTGAGAGCTTTAAAAATACTTACAATCATCAGAATACATCACACATCTAGACAGTTATAGTAACTTGTAACAACCCGGAAAATCTGAGCCAATTTAAAAAATTTAGTTTGGCTATTTGAGCGGATTTTAAATATTTAAAATAAATTATTTTAAATAATAACGATGAAAAGTATGTTTGAATCGATGTTTGAAAATAAATATAATTATTTTTAATTATAAATAAGGCCTGAAATGGCGTGGTAGTTTCAAAATTGAAATTCAAACTTTGACTAACTGTACCGGGTGCAAATTAAAACGGATTTTAGTGAAACTAAAAATATCTAAATCTGTTTATGAATATCTTTCTAACGAATCTGAAAAATTGAAGTTTTGTAGCGGGATTCAAAAGTTATGGCCAAATGAATTTTCAGAAAGGCCGCTATAAAGAATATATAGCCCTTGAAAATAGACATTTTGCAAACGACCTCAGAATTCGACGAAACCGCTTTTGTTGGATCCAGGATGTCAAATTATTGCTAGGTTTCAAATTCCAAATTTTTGAAGTCAATATGTGAGCATGGCGACGGAAAATGTGTTTGGTCGATTTTTGTTAAATTGGATCGACCAGAAAATGGCCATTTTTCAAACGGTCTTAGAATTTGACGAAACTAGTTTTGTTGGGAGCGTATCGTCAAAACATAGCTAGAGTTATTTTTCTGGAATTTTTGGGATCAGTATGCGCCCCGGCAAATTGAAATGTACGTTCAAATCAAATATTGGATGTTTTATATTTTAATTTGAAGAGAAACTAACTGAAATAGTCGAATGGGCCTACGAAACATATCCCATTGTGTTCAGAATGGGGGTATTTAGCTGAGGACGACAGTCGTTGGGTTTGAATTGGGGTTCGTATGTGATAAGGGGTTTTCTTGGATTTAACTAAATTAAAAAATTTAATATAATACCTGGCCAATAGAAATTCCCCATCACAATTTCTCTCTCCCCGATATAACAAATCGCGACGGCGGAAAAGCTACGAATCTTCTCTCCTCGATCTCTCCCTCCACACACGATAAAACCCATCCACCCTATTGACGATTTTGTAGTACTCTCCGAGCTCTTCAAATCCATACCCATTGGAGATTTTTTCGTGGAGTGTAGAGGCTGAATAACCTCCGCGAAGTAGCCGACTACCCACTGCCTCCATGAGCAGCTCCGACCACCGAAGTGGGCCCCTTCCCGGCGCACGTGCGCCTCCCCTAGCCTGTCAACGTGGAGAAACCCGATCGTCTTCAAGTGCAATGGATTGGCCGATAAATCCAAACCTAGTTTTGAACAAACTGAAAGGTATCGACTTGTTTATTTTGAACTTATTTTAACCATTTAAAAGCGTTGAAAACTTTTAAAAATCATATCTTTTTGCTGTATGATCGAAATCCAGTGAAACAAGAGATAGTGGACTCGTGCGGACGCCTTCTACATTCTAGAAGAGATCGGATATTTTTCTGAGCCTTTTACAATTTTTGGTGGAGTGGAACCCAATATGAGATTTATGAATTATAAACGATATGGAAACAACGATGTATAAACTATATAGTCGACGTATGAGTTATATAAGCATTGTACACCTCATGTATAAGCGTTGTATAAGTTGTATGTTCGATGTATAAGTTATATATGCGTTGTAAAAATGATATATGAGTTGAAATGATATTGAAATGAAATCGAAATATAGATATATACGTATATCTATATATATACTCCCCTCGTCCACAGACCATGGACGATATATATTGGTTGTGATATTGTTTGGATTATTGGTTGATGTGAAAATTTGGTGAATATCATGAATGGTTGATTTGAAATGATTGATTGTGGTTGAAACCTCAATAGGATTAGTATATGGGAAAATTCGTCTGCGTACGAAATAGATATTGAAAATCTCCATTATCAAAAGCTGCGAGTCTTTAAGGTAGAGCGAAGAGCCGTACTCGGGACGGTGCCGATTTTAACTACCCTATCGTTATGCTGCCGAAATTTTCTGAAATATTCATGTGTTTAATTTGTATTCATGTGTTGAAATAAAATTCATGTGTTGAATAAAATTCATGTGTTGAAATAAAATTCATGCGTTGAATAGAAACTCATGTGTTGAATGAAGTTCATGTATTGAACAAATTCTTTGAAAGATAAAAATATCATTTTTATCATATATATAGACTATATAAAATATTAGTGTTTTAAATAAATTGTTTTAACACCAAAAATAACATTTTTACCTTATGTATGAACTATATAAAATAATCGTCTTTTGAAATAAATTGTTTTATAATAAAAATCACATTTTTATAATATATATGAACTATATAAAATAATCGTGTTTTGAAATAAATTGTTTTACAATAAAAATCACATTTTTATGATATATGTGAACTATATAAAATAATCGTGTTTTGAAATAAAATGTTTTATAATAAAAATCACATTTTTATGATATATGTGAACTATATAAAATAATCGTGTTTTGAAATAAATTGTTTTACAATAAAAATCACATTTTTATGATATATATGAACTATATAAAATAATCGTGTTTTGAAATAAATTGTTTTACAATAAAAATCACATTTTTATGATATATATATATATATATATATGAACTATATAAAATAATCGTGTTTTGAAATAAATTGTTTTACAATAAAAATCACATTTTTATGATATATATGAACTGTTAAAAATAGTGATGTGTTGAAATAAATAGTTGTTCGATAAAAATATTGTTTTTATCAAATGTATGAAATGAATATGGTTTTAGAATAGAAGAATGAATTATTTATTTATTTATTTATTTATATATAAATATAATTTAAATAAATCGAATAACGAAGCTGCAGTTCGAGTTTTGAAACCATGATTTCAAACGATTATTGCGGGAGATCCGACCATCGGATTTTACCGAAACCGAAACCGTTTGGTTCGCGTTGGAAATATCTTCCCAACGACACCAACTTTGTAAAGATCCAGCGGTCGGATTGTCTGGAATGTTTAATTCAAATCTGAAGAAAAATAGCGCCAGAATGAATTATATATATATATATATATGTGTGCGTGTGTGTGTATAATTAAATTAAATCGAATAATGACACTGCAGTTCGTATTTTGAAATTGGTACTTCAAATGATTGTACCGGGAGATCCGACCGTCGGATTTTCCCAAAACTAAAACCTTTGGATTTGTTTTGGAAAGATCTTTCTAATGATGTAAAATTTGGGGAGATCCAACGGTTAGATTTTCAGATATGTGTAAATCAAATCTGAAGAAAAACAGCGCCACGGCAGCATTATGGCCTGAAGCGTCGTTTGAATGAATTGGCTATTTTTAAATGGATAAAAATAGCAATAAATCGTTATAAAATATTATAAACGATATGGAATGGAAATAAACCGAATTTACCCGGTTAATTGGATATTTGATGGTTGAATGTGTTTGCCGTGAAAATTACATTTAAGAACAGAATTATTGATGTCGAATAATTTAACCATTGAAATGAATTGATTTAAATTCTAAATATACATGAATTATTTGAAAAGGCCGAGTTAAATCTCATTTCAAATAATTGATCGGTGATAAGAAGTCGATGATGAAGACGGTGGTTGAAGACCGGAGATGTTCACATCGGTTGGGTGATTACTGATGTCTTGATTGGGAGGCATCCCAAAATATAGATAATAAGTGGTGATCGTCCAGACGTATTTGGAGATCGATGGATATGCGAGGTATAAGGTGCCTCCGGTTTGTTCAGACCCAGAACGAACTTGTAAATGGACTAGGTGTCTGACATTGGATTTTATTCTGTGCAGATTGATCTCGATTAAATATATATCTGTTTGGCAGCAGAGAATTTATTCTCTTGCTAAACGCCATTCTCTGGGATGTACGAGCTCAGAGGTTATATATCGATAGAAATCAGTCGCATGGAGTGAACTTCCTGTGTGGCATGCCTAAGTGGCAAATGATCAAGGCTTTTGTTGAAAAGCAAAGTCTTGTGGTTGATGATCAAAGCACCGCCTGTGTGGCATAGCTTTGTGTATAACGTTAATTCGGGGGCCTCACACATCGGTATGAACCAGAAACGGGAGAGGACCTCAGGGAGGACATGCGTTTCCTTCTAGCTAGGGTGGTTTTAGTGAACTACCAGCCCTGACATTTATATTATTTTCACCAGTGTGGTTGTTGCTGTTGCGAGGCGTCTCGGGTATATTGGTGACTATGTTGAGCCGATGGAGTCATTTGGCTCATTTATGCCCCAAAGGGCGGGGAAACGCGGTGTTCAGGCATAATAATCCACATCGGTGGACTGACCCTGACGATCCAAGGTGCAGCTGCGGCTGTTCCTGAGGCTCAGGCTAGAGAGTCTCGAATTTGGTAAGGACTATCTTTTGCCTTGGTTCATGGCGGAAATCCACTTTCCAAATACGACACCGTGCGGTTTTGATTGTATACCTATATATGGCGACATGATATATGGTACGCATGCCATCTATGATTGATATTTATGATTTAAATTGTTTTTGAAACATATAAACACTAGTAATAATATCAAATGATTTGTTTTGCTCGTATCAAGCATATTTTGGCCATTATAAGGTAAAACTCTATCCTCCGGTTTGCGTTGCATTGTGTGATGGGAACTGAGTCTTATAATGGCTTCAATTTATAAAAAGCATTGCGATGTTTTAAAAGATTTACTTGTTTAAAGCACTGGCAATCAAATGGAGTAAACCCGTTCCACGAAAGTGGTGTGGTCCTGTGATTGGCCGTATTATAAAATATGTTAAGTAGATTTCTCATACCAGTCCCATGATTGACTCGTAGTTTGTTTCACTTGCAAACTCGGGTCACTACAAGAAAAATACCCTTTTGCAACTAACTTTTTGCAACAGGCAACGTATGACAGTTGCAGTAAATGATATTTAGCAACAAACCTACTATAGCAGTTGTAGTAGATGAGATTTAGCAATAGGCTTTTTCTTTCTGTTGCGAAAAGCATATTTTTAGCAACTGTGCTTAACTTCCTGTTGCAAAAACTTATGTTTTAGCAACTATGCTTCCATAACAGTTGCAATAAACATATTATTTGCTACTGTGCTTCCAAGCCAATTGCGAATAACTATCTTTAGCAACTGTTTTTGCCAGTTGCAATAACTGTATTTTTTACAAGTGGTAAAGTCAGTTGCGAAAAACGTACTATTAAAAACATATATTTTTCCCGACCTTTGGTAAACATAATTACTCTTAAATACAAAAATACGAAGTAGTAAGTAATATTTAATTACAGTATAATAAGTATTAAGTAATAATAGTTAATTAATACTTTAATAATTTATTATGGTTAGTTACTAATAGTATGTAAATTATATTTACCAATTATTAATTACATTCAATAATGAATAGATCTAATTAACAACAAATATTAAATAATTAAAAAAATATTCATAATTTTAAATAGTTAACAATTAATGTTCAATTATAATTAAGAAGACAACTACTTATAATTATCATTAATAAATAAGTAGTAGTTTTTTGATAACCGACTTTCAATAATTAATATTAAATAACTAGCTATTAGAAATTATATAATAATCAAGACTGAAATTTAATATAATTATTATTTAATAATAAATTTTAGTTATATAAAGTGATATTAACATTTAATAATTCAATATTAAATAATTCTTTATACCTTAATATTCTATATTCTATAATTAAGTCGTATTTAAAATTTAACAATTATTAATTAATATTTACTATTAAATTATTGATTAAGATTTAGTGATAATTATATAATGACTAAGACTAGTATTTAATAATAGATAATTAATATGGAATTATTAAGAACTACTACTACATAATGATAAATACAACTAATTCGAAATAGGAAATAATTTCTACTAATAATTATGAACTTATAATTAATTAATTATTAATAATAACTAAGGATGCGTTTGCGCGTAATGAAAGAGGAGCATTAAAACAGATTATTTGAACATGATATTTAAGTAGAGTATTTTAGTTTGTGAATTTTAGTTTAACTGAGTTATATTTAATTAATTAATATTTTTGTAATATGCTAAAAAAAATTTAAATTTTTTTTTAATATTAAATTCTACGAAGGCGGGTGCGGAGGAAATGACCTTGCTAGCAACAATCAACCTGTCCCGTCAGATCACACTGGTCCAAGGATAGCAACCTCTTCAGGGTTTGAAATAATACATTTTGGTCAGTTGAATTTGATTTTGCTTTCAAGTGAAAATAGTAAAATTTGGACACTACTTGGACCAGCCAACCGCACCTAAAAATTTCCTTCTAAATTTCATTTCCGCCAAAATTTCGTTTCCCTCGTGTTTCCCCTAAAATTTCGTTACCTGCTACCTTAACCCTAAATTCCGATTTTCCCTAGCCAAATAAAATTCTTGTTTGTCATAAGTCGGTACTGATTATCAAACCCCTCCTCGTCTTCCTTTCCTTCTCCATCCTCTTTACCCTCAACAACCCCTCAAACGCCAATCAGCCTCCCTCCTTCAACCCACTAACCCACTTATCGGATCCAAACCCATCTCCTAAGATCTGCCCCATTTACACCTCCTACGGTCAGTACATCTCTCACTAGCTCAGCAAGACCCTAAACCCCAAACTTCTTCACCACTGGGACACCCGCGCCTGGTCCCGAAAGATCGCCAGTATTCTCCTCCTTCGATCTCCGATCATTCGGCCTGCTTACCAACTCCTCCTCCGAACTCTGCATCTGCGCCCGCCTCGGCCAGTATGTATTCGCCCTCCGATCCATCGGCATCTCCAACTCCAACGGAATTGATCTCGTCCCTTCTAATGAGGGAGTTTCCGCTCTTTACCGTGGAATGAGCGCTCCTCTTGCCTCTGTTTCTTTTCAGGTTTGTTTTAGTAACTCTGTCTTTTGATTATAATTGGGATTTTTGTTTATGAAAGGGGAATCTGTATAATGTTGTTTTAAAACTGTTGAAATGGAGAAAAGTCCCTGCTTATATCAGATGAGATTAAGCTAAAGCGTATTTGTTAGATTCATGGAAATGGATAATGATACAACGACAAATCCACGTAGTGTTAGTTTGGTAATCGAAAAAGGTTGGGATAATAACATGGTGTTTGTAGGTTACGTTTGATAGTTGGAAAAGGTTGTCATCAAACAATAATGACTCACAATGGACAGTGTTGCATACGCATCCATGTACGTGTTCTCTTCTACATACATGATCATAATATTCTGGAGAGTGCTAGAGAGATAGCGTGTGTACGTATTACCAAATTATGGCGGTCCGTTGCATCAAGAGAACTTAAGAATCGTTTCAAAGCATGTTAGTTGATCAAAGGAGATATTCATCATTAATCTCACCACTCAACTACTTCTAGTCTTCCACTAGCGAGTGACTGACAAGATAAAAAAAACATACTAGTATATTGTGTTGGTAGTTAAAAAATGATTAATTACAACACTTTTGTGAGCTAATGGTACAACAACATTTACAGGAGTGTGAGTTTGGCCCCCCCTGATTTCCACCAATTATTGACACCACATAAAGTGGTGTCAACAAACTAGTACTGCATTTACAATAAATGTGATATTTTTCTGAGCCTTCTACAATTTTTGGTGGAGTGGAACCCAATGTGAGATTTCTGAATTATAAACGATATGGAAACAACGATGTATAAACTATATAGTCGATGTGTGAGTTATATAAGCATTGTACACCTCATGTATAAGAATTGTATAAGTTGTATGTTCGATGTATAAGTTATATATGCGTTGTAAATATGATATATGAGTTGAAATGAATTGAAATGATACTGAAATGAAATCAAAATATAGATATATACGTATATCTATATATATACTCCCCTCGTCCACAGACCATGGACGATATATATTGGTTGTGATATTATTTGGATTATTGATTGATGTGAAAATTCGGTGAATATCATGAATGGTTGATTTGAAATGATTGATTGTGGTTGAAATCTCAATAGGATTAGTATATGGGAAAATTCGTCTACGTACGAACTAGATATTGAAAATCCCCATTGTCAAAAGCTGCGAGGCTTTAAGGTAGAGCAAAGAGCCGTACTCGGGACGGTGCCGGTTTTACCTACCCTATCGTTACACTGCCGAAATTTTCTGAAATATTCCTGTGTTTGATTTATATTCATGTATTGAAATAAAATTCATGTTTTGAATAAAATTCATGTGTTGAAATAAAATTCATGTGTTGAATAGAAATTCATGTGTTGAATGAAGTTCATGTATTGAATAAATTCTTTGAAAGATAAAAATAACATCTTTATCATATATATAGACTACATAAAATATTAGTGTTTTAAATAAATTGTTTGAACACCAAAAATAACATTTTTACCTTATGTATGAACTATATAAAATAATCGTGTTTTGAAATAAATTGTTTTACAATAAAAATCTCATTTTTATGATATATATGAACCATATAAAATAATCATGTTTTGAAATAAATTGTTTTACAATAAAAATCACATTTTTATGATATATATATGAACTATATAAAATAATCGTGTTTTGAAATAAATTGTTTTACAATAAAAATCACATTTTTATGATATATATGAACTATATAAAATAATCGTGTTTTAAAATAAATTGTTTTACAATAAAAATCTGATTTTTATGATATATGTGAACTATATAAAATAATCGTGTTTTGAAATAAATTGTTTTACAATAAAAATCACATTTTTATGATATATATGAACTATATAAAATAATCATGTTTTGAAATAAATTGTTTTACAATAAAAATCACATTTTTATGATATATATGGACTGTTAAAAATAGTGATGTGTTGAAATAAATAGCTGTTGGATAAAAATATCGTTTTTATCAAATGTATGAAATGAATATGGTTTTAGAATCGAAAAATGAATTATATATATATAATTAAAATAAATCGAATAACGAAGCTGCAGTTCATGTTTTGAAACCGTGATTTCAAACGATTAGTGCGGGAGATCCGACCATCGGATTTTCCCGAAACCGAAACCGTTGGGTTCGCTTTGGAAATATCTTCCCAACGACACCAACTTTGTATAGATCCAGCGGTTGGATTGTCTGGAATCTTTAATTCAAATTTGAAGAAAAACAGCGCTACAATGAATTATATATATATATATAATTAAATTAAATCGAATAACGATGCTGTAGTTCGTATTTTGAAATCGTAACTTCAAACGATTGTACCAGGAGATCCGACTGTCGGATTTTCCCAAAAGTAAAACCGTTGGATTCGTTTTGAAAAGATCTTTCTAATGATATAAAATTTATGAAGATCCAACGGTTAGATTTTCATATATGTGTAAATCAATTTTGAAGAAAAACAGCGCCACGGCCACGTTATGGTCTGAAGCATCGTTTGAATTAATTGGCTATTTTTAAATGGATAAAGTAGCGATAAATCATTATAAAATATTATAAATGATATGGAAGGAAATAAACCGAATTTACCCGGTTTATTTGATATTTGACGGTTGAATGTGTTTGCCGTGAAAGTTACATTTAAGAACATAATTATTAATGTCGAATAATTTAACCATTGAAATGAATTGATTTAAATTCTAAATATACGTGAATTATTTGAAAAGGCCGAGTTAAATCGCATTTCAAATAATTGATCGGCGATAAGAAGTCGATGATGAAGACGGTGGTTGAAGACCGGATATCTTTACATCGGTTGGGTGATTACTGATGTCTTGATTGGGAGACATCCCAAAATATAGATAATAAGTAGTGGTCATCCACACGTATTTGGAGATCGATGAATATGCGAGGTATAAGGTGCCTCCGGTTTCATTCAGACCCAGAACGAACTTGTAACTGGACTATGTGTCTAACATTGGATTTTGTTCTGTGCTGATTGATCTCGATTAAATATATATCTGTTTGGCGGCGGAGAATTTATTCTCTTGCTTAACGCCGTTCTCTGAGACATACGAGCTCAAAGGTTATATATCGATAGAAATCAGTTGCATGGAGTGAACCGCCTGTGTGGCATGCCTAAGTGGCAAATGATCAAGGCTTTTGTTGAAAAGCAAAGTCTTGTGGTTGATGATCAGAGCACCACCTGTGTGGCATAGCTTTGCGTATAACGTTGATTCGCGAGCCTCACACCCCGGTATGAACCAGAAACGGGAGAGGACCTCAGGGAGGACATGCGTTTCCTTCTAGCTAGGGTGGTGTCAGTGACCTACCAGCCCTGGCATTTATATTATTTTCACCTGCGTGGTTGTTGCTGTTGCGAGGCGTCTTGGATATATCGGTGACTATGTGGAGCCGATGGAGTCATTTGGCTCATTTATGCCCCAAAGGGCGGGGAAACGCAGTGTTCATGCATAATAATTCACATCGGTGGACCGGCCCTGACGATCCAAGGTGCAGTTGCGGATGTTCCTGAGGCTCGGGCTAAAGAGTCTCGAATTCGGTAAGGACTACCTTTTGCCTTGGTACGTGGCGGAAATCCACTTTCCAAATACGATACCGTGCGGTTTTGATTGTATACCCATATATGGCGACATGATATATGGTACCCATGCCGTCTATGATTGATATTTATGATTGATATCTGGTGTATTTAATTATTTATTCTGCTATTATCTGTTTATATGTTATATTCCAAAGATTACACTTGCCACCGTCGTACGGAGGGTTTGGGGTCGTCACATAACTTGTCCTCAAATACAGTCACACGGCGGAATAAATACTAGATATCATACATCTGAGCATTTCCAGCTAGTCTCTGGACTTCGCAGCATCCAATAAACTGGACCTGTACAACCCAGTTTAACCCGAGCATTACGAACACCGGTCAGTCAGGTGAACCAGAGTCAGAAAAAACACACTGAGTTTAAAGGGTATCTTCCAACTTTATTTTAATGTCAAAATCTTTTCAAAAGAAAATATTATCGTAAGACCAAATCCACACATAAATACGGATGGTTTTTACCTTACGATAATCCGAAATATTTTGGAAATCAATATCTTTTCTGATATTATAATAGTGTCTAAATACAAATAAATATTAATTTAGTAGAACGCTTGCATCTCACGCTCTACATACATAGTACATAATCAAAACCACAGGCTCTTATTGGAGAATGGATTTCCTGGAAAGGTATGTGTAACAACCCAGATTTTGGAACCAATTTAAAATTTTATTTTTAATGGATTTAATGGATTTTAAGAATTTAAAATAATTTATTTTTATAAACAACAATTTAAATTTATTTAAATCAAAGATAGAACATATAAATATTTAATTTAATTAAAACGAGCTTGAAATGGCGCGGTAGTTTGAAAATTTGATTTTAAATTTCAATTGAATGTACATGATTCAATATAAATCAAAATGGGATGAAACAAGGAATGTTGGGATATTTTGAACAGTAATTTTCTAACAAATGTAAGAAATTGAGATTTCACTTTATAAATAGAAAGTTATGTCCAGTTGAAAATTTAGAATATTCGCTACGGAATTTATTTATATTTTTATTATATATATAGCACTTAAAATTAACCATTTTGCAAACGACCTCCGTTTTCAACGAAACCACTTTTGTTGGATCCGGAACGTCAAATTATAGTCAGGTTTATAATTTCATAATTTTTGGAATTGATATGTAAGCGTGTAAATTTAAATGTGTTTTCAATTTCACTTTGAATTTAAATAACCAGTTAAAAAGGCCATTTTTTAAACGGTCTCCAAATTCGACGAAATTAATTTTGTTAGGTCTGTATCATCAAAACAAAGCAAGATTTCGATATTCGTAATTTTTGGAGTTAGTATGTGTCCCCTATAAATTAAAATGTACGTTGAAATTCAATATTGACCATTATATTAATTTATATTTTAATAAAAACTGATCGAAACAGTCGAATTGGCTTATGAAACCTATCCCTTTGTGTCTGAAATAGGGGTATTTAGCTAGAATGAAAATCGTTGGGGTTTGTTTGGAGTTCGTAGCGATATACAAGTTATGGTTGAATTAAATAATATAAATATATGATATAAAAGGTCCTTAACTTTCCAAAACCCTAGCCCATTACTCAGACCCGCCGTATTTCACAAACCGATAGCCAAAAATTTTCCAATCCTTTTTCTTCGATGTCTCCAAATCTAAACACTGATTCGAAAATTTTAAAACATGAAGATCAAAGAGAACTTCGAGATCTTTAAATCCGTAGAGATGTGATTGGATTTCGTGATCTATTCAGTTCAATTTGTGGCATTGAAGGGCACTAGTTCGTGGCGGAATTTCAAGAAGAGGGGCGGTGCGAGTTGGCTGGGAAGCTCAGTGGTAGAGGCTCCTGCATAGCCCGATGCGGTGGCACCTTCTGATGATCGGCCCGTCATGTCTGGAGCGTGCGGTGGTGGATTGTCTCTTGCGATGATGGGTTAATGAGCTCCAGGAGATCACGACGGAGAGGGTTAATTAAGTGAAAGGTTTAAATAATTTACTAAATTATTTAATTATGTTAAGACAGTTAATAAATGTAATTAATATTCGAACGTTCATATCTTTGTCAAACGAAAACTGAATCGCGCAAATTCAAGTCCGTTGGAACCGTATAAACAAGATCTACGCCATGGAACTGACCAGAATGGAAACAGAAGCTGTTGTAGTTTTTGGTAAAATTAAACGCTCATTTAATTTTATTAAAAACAATCCTCAAATAAAGACTGATGGAGTAAACCAAAGTGAGAACTCTCTCACTCAATTATTTTGGTTATGATATTATTATATTCATATTTATAAAAATAAATAAATGTCATTGTTGATTTTTATCTATTGTATGTGACATTGCTTGAGTCCAACACATGAACTATTAACAACTCATTTGCAAAAGAAGTATTATTTGAATATACGACACTTGTATTTCAAACAATGTGGATAGACACTTTGTGATAGTTGAAATTAAATTATTGATATTCATTTATATATTGAACAGTGAAAATTGGTAAGTTAGAAAAATAATTAAATCCGAATTAGAATTGGTTAAATTTATTAACCAATGATTTATTTAAACAGACTGTTGTTGTTTGAAAACCCCACATGGGAGTTGGGATGATATTTGACATACACCAATCCCAATATTTAGTTTTATGTCAATCTATTGGTTAACATACTATGGTAAGCGTTATATATTTATTTTACTGCTTATACAGTGGTAGAATGCACTCTAGATGATGTTTGAATGTTTAATGATTATTTATCATTATTGTTGAATACATGCGATGTATGAAATCCATATAACTAAAGTTATATAGAAATTGACTGAGTTGCATTCCGATTCAGAATATGAACGAATATTTTAAAATAATATTCAGTAAAGAATTAAATTATGATTTTGATGTCCGATTTTGGATGGCACAAAAATATTGAAATGTGAAGCCGAGTTAAGTAGTTAAATGTCATTTTAACTTGAACGGGTTTGTTAATTGATTTTATTCATTTTATAATGAATACGAAAAGGAATTTGATTTCAAAATCTAATATTTTGAAAATATTATCATTTTAATAATATAATGATTTGGAATATTGAATTTTGATTTAAAATTGAAATGGAAGTTTGAATCATTTTTAGCACAAATTTATAAAATACATTTTAAATGGAAATCGACTAAATATATTATATATATTTATATAGCTTGAATAGAACGCACCGCGCAGTGACCATTCGCGAACCATTAACTTCAAATTGATGTAACGGGAGATCCGACCGTCGGATTCTCCTAAAACCGGAACCGGTGGGTACGTATCGAAAAGATATTTCAAATGAATATATGAGATTTAAATTTGAATGGTAGGATTTTAAATTATGTCCAAATCAATTTCAGAAAAAGTCGCTACGAATGCAGTTCAATGGCCGATATTGGGAACCGACTGTAAGGGCCTAAATAAAATTATCAAAAATATGGAAAAATTGTGTAAATTCATAATAAATGATTTGGAAGGATTTTGGGCGAAAAATTCCATATTTGAAAATATAAAGGATATTTTTATCTGATGAACTAGTTATTAACTAGAATAATAATAATCCAATGTTTTTAAATAAATAAGTTGGATTTTTTAATGGGTTTTGATATAACCAGAATTTTCCAATGATTGAATTGGAATGGATTTGAGTTGAAATAATCTTCGGAATATTTCGATATTAGATTCTGTGATTATACGGATATTTTGAGGAATTTGGAAGATACAGATATCGTTATTCCCGATACGATATCCATTGGTTTCAGAATTTGATATTGAATATAAGCCGATATTAATTTCTATTTAGAGTTTTATATTTAATATCAAATTGAATTTTGGTTTTGTCGTGAATGGTGTATTTATTAACACTGTTCTTAAACCAATTTGAGAATAGAATAAATCTTTTAATTAAGATTTAGAAAAGTTTTCCAATTGATTAAATTGGATTTGAAATGGAAGTTGATTTTGGGTTTATCGTGAATAATGTTTTGAATAACATTTGTTTTTTAACCCAATCAACAATGAAGTTATAATTTTGAATTTTGAATCTTTTAATCTAGATTTAATGGAATTTTCCAAAGTAAAGTTTTCCAACTTAATATATTAAACTGGAACTGAATGGAATTCGATTCGGTAATAATCGAGATGAGCTTCTGTAAAGGAAGACCGTTAATATATATGGAATTTAAAAGGCTTTGCTGCTATTCAATTTATAATATTGATTTGATATAGAAATTTATATCTTATATACTGTTATGATTCTCGTGAAGATTCCAAAGTTAATGGAAGTCGATTTTGGGTTTATCAAGAATAATGTTTTAAATAACATTTGTTCTTTAACCCAATTAACAATGAAGTTATAATTTGGAATTTATAAAATTTTTAATTAATATTTAATGGAGTTTTCCAAAAAAAAGTTTTCCTATTTAATATATTAAATTGGAATTAAATGGAATTCGATTTGGTAATATTCGATATAAGTTCCTGTAAAGGAAGATCGTTACTATATATGGAATTTAAAAGGCTTTGCCACTATTCCATTTATAGTATTGAATGATATGAAAATTTATATCGATTATATACAGTTATGATTTCCGTGAAGATCGCTTAGTTAACGGAAAATGATTTGGGTTTATCGTGAACTATGTTTTAAATGACATTGGTTCTTTAACCCAGGTAAAGGCAAGATTAATTTCTTAAGGTTGAATAATCATTAAGTAATGATTTTTGGAAGATTAAAACTAAATGGCGCTTTAATGAATCTTTAATTAGATTGAAAGTTAAATGGCAATTAAATTTACCAAATTCAAGAAATGTTTCAAGCTGGAGTACCATCTGTTTTACTCCATGCGATAGTTAAATCTTTAATTAGATTTGAAAGTGGAATGGTAATTAAATTTACCGATAAAACTATGGGCGTTAGAAATAGAGTGCACCAGTTTAGCTCCAGGAGATGAATAGGTTGGGATTTGGATAAAAATAATAAATGATTACTTCGGTAAGGCTCGATAATCCCGACTAGTTTTATAAACCTTAATTTGGTTTAGAGTTGTTAAAGGATAATATAAAATCTTTTGCAATGGTTTTTAAAGGAAGATTAAATAATAAGTTTAAATGAATTTATCATTGATAAAATTAATGGGAACCTTCCCTCAAAGATATGAATATTTGAATAAAAGAATATTCAAGATTGGAATGAGGCGTATGATATGTTTATATATCACTTGATTATAAGATGAACAAGTTATTCGGAAAGACCGGGTTTAACCCATTCTAAATAAATGTAACGACGATTAAAAGTCAAAGATATTGAAGACAATTGTAACAACCTGTATTCTACGCACCTGAGGATCATAGAATATTTGTTCATTTACATGCTAAGCCGTATGGTTGTGTAACTTTGGAAAATGACTATTGGGGTCATTTTCCATGTTCACCATTTTTACCGATTTTTAAATGACCATTTTGCCCCTAGCGAATCTTGTTTCATCTATAACTTTTGCTTATTAAGTAGTTTTGACCTGAAACCACTTCTACTGGATTCAGATGATGGTTTACCTTTCCGTAGAGTGGTCCCATTAGCCAAATGGACTAAACGTTTGGGAGATATGGCTGAAACAAGGTCTGTAAGGTGGAAAACAGCTTAACCGGGCCTAAGCTGGGTGATTAGCAGCTGGGCCCATAACCCATTTCTGGATTAGTGTTATGGGAGGGCTGATAGGGTTAGGGAAAACATTTCATTTCAGTTTTCCAACCGCCATTTACATCCTTGAAACCCTAGCAATGGCCTCTACCTTCTTAATTCGTCCCAAATCGCTTTCTAATTGCATACAAATCAAGGAAGATTAGTGTCAAATCAGAGTTGGAGCTGCAGTGTTGCATTGGCAACCATGCCTTAACTATAGAGTTTCAGATCTAGTATTTTATTTGTAGCTAAGGTGAGTGATTTGCATCGTTTTTCACTAATTACGCCTAATTAGGGATGATTAGTGATAATTATCGAAAATATGTATGTTAAAAATATGGAAAAATATTTAGAAATTTCGAAATATTATTTTATGCCTCTGTTAGAAATTTGGGTTAATTTGGAATTAGTTTACTAATCCTAATATTAGATTTGATTCAAACATGATTAAGGGGAAAACATGGGTTTTGGGTATGTTTGATTTATATTGACATGCTAAATTGTTGTTTTGGTGTTTATTGTCGATTACACATGTTGCTATGATTGTTTGGAATGTTTTTTGATTGCTTAGTGAAGTTAGATTGGTCGAAAACGCCGTCGTATGGCGTAAATTGCTCACTGAAAAAGTTGTAGGAAATTAGTTAGTAATCCATTCGTGAAGCACCCTCCACCATGAGCAGATTGTGACACAACCCCTCCCAATGAATCACCTCCACGAACTTGAAGGAGCACCAAGACCAGAAGTGGATTCATGAATTGCTGGACCTTGAACCAGATTGAAGACTCACGAACCAGAGCACAAGTCACGAACTGGGTCCATACGAAGACCACGAACTGGATGCTCACCACGAACCAGAGCTTGGACCACGAGCAGCCGTCACGAACCACGAACTGGAGCCTTGGAGCACCATGAGCCGACATGGAGGGTCACGTGCCGAGTTGAAAAGTCATGAATTAGGGTGAAGACCAAAACCCGAGATGCAAAGGTAGTCCAAATACGAAGTTAGAACTTAGGATCCAGACGGGAACCAACGAGTTAACTTCCAGAGTTGGACTTTGCTATGGGATGTGTGTTAAGGGTTTATCGATGTCTATAGCTTTGGCTCACCATTGAGAGACAGATATTGGCTATGGATCAGTGCAGTGGAGTTGTCATGACTCCATGGGGCAAAGTGATCATAGCAGGGCTATGAGCCAGTGCAGTGGAGTTTTCATGACTTTATAGGGCAGAGTGGACATAACAAAGGATTAGTGGCTATGGAATAGTACAGTGGAGCCGTCATGACTCCATAGGAGCGGAGTGATTGTAGCAAAGAATTGGGTGATCAAAGTGGTAGATATCATATACTTTACGCATTGAGTAAGAGATGTGAGGATGATTGCTATGTTTGATGATTGCTATCACCATGACATGCACAACCCCTCCCCATTATTTTCACACCATGTTTTAGTGCCACCTTAGAGTATTGTACATCCTGTCGTACTCTTTGGTTGCAGGTCTAGGTTCAGGTATGGTTATGTATACCTGTTATTGTTCTGTTTTTGCTGCTTATCGCTCATACCAGACTTTTTTCTAACCCAGAGTTTTATGTCTCTTCTTATTACTCTGGGTGCTCCTAAACGAGCACACTAGAGATAGGTTAGCTGGTTATGCACCAATAGCTGTCTGGAGACGAGCAGGAGGCTTACACGTGTCATTTCCATATATTCTCCCGATGTTGTTGTTGGTCACTACTTTGGGCATTAGTAGTGTACCTTACTATTTTGCTTTAGAGACATTTTTTAAAAGTTGTAGTAATGATGGTTTGGATCATAAACTGTATTTGAATTTTCCGCTGTTATGATGGTTTAGTTTTAAATTTACGCACCGTCTCATCTGTTCTATATAAGGTTATGTTATTACTATATTTTGTTCCATGCGCTGTGTGATATACTATAGGTTCTTTGGTTAGTTCATCGTCTTGCTTCTTTTCTTTTGACGATCGTCCTATACTAGTTGGGCATTGGCACAACGCATTTCTAGTGTAATGTCGGCTAGTCCGGGGCGGGCCGTCACATTTGGTATCATAGCTCAAAGTTGCGTAGTTAACCTAGGGGAAGACACCAGGGAGAGATAGTATACGTATATGAGAGCGTGTATTTATGATATTTTGGTTTTCAAAAGATATATATATTCAATATATATATATATACACACACACACACATATACTATTAGTATATCTAAGGATGAAGTCGCACTGCATTGGTACCACTATGAAGATAGTTAATCGCTTTCTCTTTGCAGCTTGGACGATGAGCCAATATACGATGGGTATGGGTTAAGGGGCCAATAATAGGAATGTCACTGATATGAGGACGATGTTCACTGCCTTCATGAGAAAGATGCTTAGGGATGTTCAAGGGGAAGTTCCTAATGCTGCTAATGGTGGTGGTGCAGCGATGCAGGTGCCTAGAGCCGATTTCGCCAAGCTCTGCAAGGATTATTCTAGTCTTGGTGGAAAGCCGTTCCATGGAACGGAATCGGCTATGGATGTTAAATATTGGCTCGATAGCTGTGAGCGCATCTTCGAGGACTTAGGGATCGATGATGCAATGAAGAGAAAGCTAGCGTCGCATCAACTGCAAGGACGAGCTATGAATTGGTGGAAGTTTATTAAAGTAGGTACTCATGAGGATCAAGTTACTTGGAATCAGTTTAAGACTCGATTCAGTGAGAATTTTATCCCAGCTGCTCAGAAATCCGAATTGTTCAGGAATTTTTTGGAACTTAAGCAGAATGGTAGGGCAGTCTCGGAATATATCGCTGAATTTGATACTTTATCGAAATATTGGTTATCTCTTATCAATACTGTCGAGAAGAAGAATGAGAAGTTCATAACTGGCTTAGATAAGTACTTGGGGGAAAGACTGATAAATCATACAGATGAGACATTCGAGTCTATTGTAGGAAAGGCATTGAGATCGGAGAGTCTTTACCCTATGCCAAAGACCGAGGTTGCTATTACATCTGCAGGGGATCCAAAGCCGCAAGCAAGCAGTGGAGGCAAGAATAATTCCAAGAATAAGAGGAAGCATAACCAAGCTAAGGATGGTCAGAAGAAGAATAATAAAGATTTTGAGTGCTTTAGGTGTGGCAAGAAGGGCCATTATGCTAAAGAATATCGAGCAAAGACAGCGGATAGGAAGTGCTTCAATTATGGCTAAATGGGACATCATAAGGATAAATGTCCACAACCTCTGAAAGAGAAGTAGATTGAGAAAGCATACGCTATCAGTGTTGTTCCTTCTTCGTCGAATGCCCCAACTGCGGCGGAGAAGGGAAAGAATGTCGTTATTCAAGGTATGCTTTCGATTTATGATGTTCCTGTTGATACTGGGACTTCCTATTCCTTCATATCTAGTGACCTGTTAGATAGGTTGGGATTTGAACCCGAGATAGTCGACAGATCTTTAGTTGTGACGAACCCGATTGGTGTTTCGACTAGTCTTAGCATGATTTATCGAAATTTGGTCTTATCGAGTCATGGATGTATGTTTTCTTGTGATTGCTTTGTTTTGAGCTTTACTAGGTTTGGCATTATTTTGGGAGTCGATTGGCTCCAAAGGTATGGGGTGGTGGCAGATTGTGAGGGGTCTTCGGTGACCATTAGAGTGGATGATGGGTGGAGCGTACTGCTTAGTAGCCTACCAAGTGATGGGGTGATGGCTAGTTTTCTAAATTCCCTCGACATCTCGCTTGATGAGTTGTCAGAGGTGCCTATTGCTGGCAAGTATTTGGACATCTTCGGGGAAGTAATCGGACTTCCACCACACCAAGAGATCGAGTTTCCTATTGATTTAGTGAAAGATGCCAGACCTATAGTGATGCCTCTTCGTCGTATGGAACCAAGGGAGCAGCGAGAGCTCGAGGTGCAAGCAAGCGATCTTTTGAAGAACGGATTTATCAGAAGAAGTGTTTCCGAGTGGGGAGTACCAGTTGTATTTTATACTAAGGAGGATGGTTCCCTTCGTTTATGTGTAGACTACCGTGAGCTGAACAAGGTTACTAGGAAGAATAAGTATCCTCTTCCACGGATAGACGATTTGTTTGATCAGTTAAGTGAAGCGAGAGTGTTCTCCCAGTTAGATATCGCGACAAATTTTCATCAGCTCCAGGTAGCAGCTAACAGTATTCCTAAAACGGCATTTCAGACGCCGTCTGGATTCTATAAGTGGTTGGTCATGCCATTCGGGTTGACCAATGCATCAGCATACTTTGTGGATCTCATGAATAGGGTATTCAGGAATCAATTGAATAAGTATGTTCTTGTGTTCGTAGACGATATCTTGGTTTATTCGATGACAGAAGAGGAACACAAGGAACATTTGAAGACAGTGATGGAGGTGTTGAGGAAACACCAATTGAAAGTGAAGTTTTCTAAGTGTAACTTCTGGAGAAGAGAAGTGAGGTTCTTGGGCCATGTTGTTTCAGAGAATGGTATTGTCGTTGATCCTGCGAAAGTGGCTACGGTGCAAGATTGGTCTACGCCCAAGAATGCAATAGACGTAAGAAGTTTCTTGGGGTTAGATGGATATTACTGTAATTTATCCAAGACTTCTCCAAGATAGCGACAGCGTTAACTCAGTTGACCAAGAAGAATCAAGTTTTAGTCTGGGACGAAACGTGCGAGAATGCATTTAAGAACCTAAAGGAAAAGTTAATGTGTGCCCCAGTGTTAGTTATCCCCAAAGGGAACGAAGAGATGACAGTATACACGGATGCCTGTGGTACCGGACAAGGTGTTGTACTGATACAAGGAGGTAGGGTTGTAGCCTATGCTAGTCGGCAACTGAAACCACATGAGGAAAGATATACTACCCATGATTTGGAATTGGCAGCGATCGTATTCGCGTTGAAGATGCGGAGGCATTATCACTTGGGAGAAAGATTTGAGTTGTTTACCGATCACAAGTCCTTGAAGTATTTTTTTCTCCCAGAAGGATTTAAATCTTCGTCAGCAAAGATGGCTAGAGTTCTTAGCTTTGTATGATTTTAATATCGCATACACACCTGGGAAAGGTAATGCGGCAGGTGATGCCTTGAGTAGGAGACATGCCAGTTTGGGGGCTATGTTTCTGGAATGGAAGCAATTGGAGTATATCGCAGGATATGTTTCAAACCTAAGTGCGAATTGGATCCAGAGATGTTAGCAAGTTTGACGATCAGACCGACTTTGATTGAGCGGATTGGTTCTAGTCAGAGGGATGATCCTAACCTATTGGAAATCATCTCCATGGTAGAGACGTGTATCGACAAAGAGAGAATGAACAAGTATGGTCTTGATCGAGAAGGATGGCTTCGAAACAATAATAGACTAGTTGTGCCCAATGTCAATGGATTGAGAGATGAAGTGCTTAGAGAATGTCATCACTCAAAACTGACTACACATCCCGGTGGTAATAAAATGTATCAAGACATAAAGCAAACCTACTACTGGAAAGGAATGAAGAGATACGTTGCGAAATTTATATCCAAGTGCATGAACTACCAGTTAGTTAAGGCTTAGCAAAAGAAGCCTAGTGGTTTGTTACAACCATTGGAAATTCCCAAATGGAAATGGGAACAAGTCTCAATGGATTTTATCGATGGATTACCAAGGACTAGATCAGGTCATGATAGTATTTGGGTGGTTGTGGATCAATTGACCAAAAGTGCAAGGTTTGTGCCAGTCAAGTCGAATAGAACAACATCTAAGTTATCAGAACTATATATGAAGTAGGTAGTAAGATTTCATGGAATACCTAAAAGTATTGTGAGTGACCGAGATCCGTTATTTACTAGTGGGTTTTGGAAGAGATTACAAGAGGCGTTAGGGTCAAAATTATATCCCAGTACCGCATGCCATCCTCAAACCAACGGTCAAACAGAGAGGGTGAATCGTATATTAAAGGATCTTTTGAGAGCTTGTATAGTGGATTTTGGAGGGTCATGGGATGTCCATTTGCGTCTAATAGAGTTTGCATATAATAATAGTTACCAATCTAGTATTGATATGGCTCCATTTGAAGCTTTGTACAAAAGACCGTGCAACTCACCATCATGTTGGTTGGAAACAGGCGAGAAATTTATGCTTGGGCCAGATGTAATAAGAGAAACCTCAGATAAGATCAAGGTTATTCAACAACGAATGAAGGCTGCCCAAGATAGGCAGAAGAGTTATGCTGATAAGAGGCGAAGAGAATTGAAATTCTCCGTTGATGATTTGGTATTCGTCAAGATTTCTCCGTTGAAGGGTGTAATCCAATTCGGTAGAAGAGGTAAGTTGGCACCAAGGTTTGTTAGTTCATTCCCAGTTCTTGAGCAAGTTGGGAATTTGGCGTATAAAGTGGGATTGCCTGACAAGATGGCGGGAGTTCACAACGTATTTTGTAACACCCCACCTCTGCTAGGGTCACACACAAAGGGAATGCACTAGTTTTGGAGGAGTGTTATCGAGGTAAATAAATACAGAAATATTACAAAACATAACATAAATAAAACAGCGGAAGAATCAAAAGCTAAATTTAATTACTTTCAAAGAGATTCAAAACCTTTTACATCCAAAGTACCAACTCTTATTTTCCATTACAACAAGTTCTCCCTTGAATAAATAAAACTTAGAACAACAAAAGTAGCTTAATTCCCCAAAGGTAGCAGAAATGCAGCCATAGCATAGCTCAAGATCAAACTTTACATGAGCTGAACCAAAAGCAAGTGAAATCCAAGCTAATTGCTAGAGTTTACTCCCTAAGAACCTTGGGGGGGGGGACGAAAGAAAAAGAGGAGAAAGAAAATGGGTCAATCATAAAGACTGGTAAGTCCTAGTGACTTTCAGCATAAAAACAGGTAAAGGTAACATGACATGTATAAACTGAAAGTAAACATAAGGATCATGACAAGATGGGCAAGATAGGCTAAGATAGCATGATAATTCAAGTATAAATCAAGTATAGCATCGCATGTTTAAGATTCGCTGCACCAACTATACTAGTATCCCAAACCCATATCATATATTAACCATGAAATGATCCCTTGGCCCAATATCCTGAAATAACCCATTTCTGGGTCCCACGGAATGATCCATTAATCAATCGACTCCCTACAAGTTCTAGCTCGTCGTGTGTCTGTGTCATACGGCCCTATCACGAATGTAGTTACCTGTGCTAGGTCCACCATAGGGTGTATCAAGCCCTAGGGTGCCAACCACCGACACGAATCTAGAATGCACAATGTAAAACTACTGATGCCCAATGCCTGCTTTTTCAACTCCGGACTACGACCATAGTTCGCCTGAACCTACACCGGCGCACCAATTCAGCCGTCGTTCTGGTTGCTTATAATCAGCCCAGTAATCGTGCCCACCCTACCTAGTTCCAGGGTACCATGATACATCTAAGTGGGTTACTGCTGAAATGGACCGCGTAACTAGGGTTTCCGTCCAAGAGGTTAAGTGTTGTCATTTAAATTCGTGACTTAATCCTTATCAGTCTAGCATGTCAAGTTGGTTAAGTGTTATCTTTCATGTTCATGACTTAACACTATCATGTGGCATTAATTCGTTAATGCACCCCAACCTCTCACATCAGACCTGTTGTTGTGGTCACTGGATATGCCGGGCGGTTCCGGGCATATTTACACCACAACTCAGTCTGACCTCGGGTTTTCGAGCACGCTATGACCAGCTACCCACATTGGATCCTATTGTTTGCAGTCACTGGATTTGTCGGGCGGTTCCGGCCAGAATTACACTGCAAACTCAACCCAACCTAAAGTTGGCCATTTTCAATTTCATTCTAGTGTCATGTCCATGTTCAAGTTTCATGTCAAGTTCGTGTCAAGTTTCATGGCAAGTTTCATGTCAAGTTTCAACTTATGTCTATTATCAAGTTCATGATTCATGTTCATAACCAATTCATGTTTTGCCTAATCTACCCAAATCGTATTCCCATCGCACGTAAACGTGAATCGATCTAAATTACAAGTAAATCCAGATCCAAAAATAAAGGGGACAAAATCAAAACTATGGTAGGAAAAAAGGACAAGCATAAAGTGATAAAAGGGATTACGAGACTAGCATGACATAGCTTAAGATAATTAGTTACAACATCATTGGCATATAGAAAATAATAGGATTTCAAATCTAGCATAACAAGGTGATAGTCATGGCATAAGGTGATAGTCCCAAACTTGTAATTTATAGACTGATTCAACATCACAGGAATGATAATGTTATGGACATGAAAGGGTTTGGTTTACAACAAGAATAGGTCCAAACTGATTTCATAGCAATATTCCCAAATGTCAAGATCCAAGATGGAAACTAGAATAGGTGTGAATCGATTATCATAGTTAAGTCCAATCTCACTTTATCTCATGTCCAAATTACAATTAACAAGTTCAAATCTCAAAGTAACTAGAACTTACAGATCGTGGACTAAGAAATTGAGATGCAGAAGTCGAATCTAGAAACTAGTCGTTGAATTGTTGAATCTCGATTTTATTATAGAAGAAAATCCCCAATATGCAATTCCTAGCCGTAGTCTTCAAGAAATAGTCTTCGTGTTTTATTTTAATTTATTTATTTAATTTGAAGAAGAAGCCATGTCCATCAAGAATTTGTGCAACATAAGGTTAGAGAAGAATGGTTTAAAGAGAATGGGGCTAGGGGCCTGCTTATATAGGATTAGACGAACGAACCTAGACTGAAAACGAGACCAGAAACATTAGAATGAACCCAGGCTCAAAACTGGGCTTCAGCACCAGGTCGACCCCCAGGTCGACCATAGGGTTGACCTGGTCCCTGAGAGGTCAACCATAGTGTCGAACCCCAGGTCGACTTGGTCCTGGGCGGGAAAATTCCCGCCCAGCCAGCACTGGGGTATGAATTTGAATTTCGAATTCAAATTCGAGCTGTTTTTCTGTTCTGAAAATCCTTGAAACTTCGGAGGGTCATATCTCCCTCATACAGACTACGTTTCCCGAAAACTCAAACTCGTTTCCAAGCAGAATGTCAAGACCAACGCAATAGCGCAACCCGCTTCCCTTGATTCTTGTTTTAAAAATTAATTCTGCCTTGATTTATGGTTTTAACATGTTATTAAAGTACGGGTTGTTACGTTCTCCCGTCCTTAAAGGATTTCATCCCCGAAATCTTCTGGTTAAGAAGAATGAATCCTATCATCCAATCAACCATCTACTCAACCATCATCCACAAGCAACCATTGTCCTTAAAAGATTTCTAATGCTGTATGAATTTATGCAAGAGTGTGTGTATATGTACTTATCTAATGCAAAAGATCAGGCGGTCACTGATTCAGTAGACCTCCTTATTGCAAAATATGTTAGAGTAATGAGTCCAACATGTATGCAAATTCCTAACTTACTTTATAATCTCTACATGAGTGCACAAACATTCATTCATATGTAACATCTAAATGATAGCATATCAAGTTTCCATCCATATACAATTATGTGCACCCATGCATATGCAATATGAGATATGTGACTGAGCCGATCTAGTGCCTAATGTGTGTTATGCAACAACGAGCAACCACTAGCAACCACCTGCAATCATCAACCATAACATGTTTCAATTACATGTTTACATCCAAAAGGGTTCTACCTAAGGTTCTCAAGATATGATAGAGAAGATAACAAGACAAACATGGATAGCAAAAGCATGCACATGATACGAAGGTATATAAACTTATACGATAAAGAGATCGAAAAAGTACCCTAAAAAAGAAATGGGCATAGCAAGCGTATCTTCTCTTCGATTTCCCAAGTTGCGTCTTCTTGGGCTTCACTCCATTGTACTTTAACTAGCTTGACTTCTCGATTCTTTAGCTTCTTGATCTCCGTTCCTAAGATACTAATCGAAACTCGCCTCAATGTTGCTTCCTTCTCCACTTCTACGCCTTCAAGGATGCTTGGCTCAACCACTTCGGTAGACTCATGTAAGCACTTTCGGAGATGCGAAACGTGGAAGACATTGTGTACTCCGGCCAGCCTCTCGGGTAACTCTACCTTATAGGCCATTTGTCCAATCCTCTCGATGATAGGGAACGGTCCTACGAACCTCAGTGCTAACTTTCCAACCGCTCCAAAGCGAACCACATTGCGTAAAGGAGAAACTTTTATAAAGACCATATCTTCGACTTCGAACTTTAGGTCTGTCCTTCTCTTGTCTGCATAGGATTTCTGTCTATCTTGGGTCGTTTTCATCCGTCTTCGTATCAACTCAACCTTCTCGGAAGTGTCCCTTATCATGTCGGGTCCAATTATGAGCTTGTCTGTCGACTCCCACCAACAAGTTAGTGACTTGCACGGTCTTCCGTATAAAGCTTCGAATGGTGCCATTCCAATGCTAGCTTGGTAACTATTATTATACGCGAACTCAACGAGAGGTAGGTGATTTTCCCAAGTACCACCAAAGTCAAGAATGCATAGTCTCAAAAGATCCTCTAGCATCCTATTTACCCTTTCGGTTTGTCCATCCGTTTGTGTACTTCTAGCATCCTATTGTGTACTCCGGCCGTGCTTATACTTAGTCATGTACCCATTGCTTCTTGTAAACTATTCCAAAATTCGCTAGTAAAAATTGGGTCACGATCGCTAACTATACTAGAAGGAACTCCGTGCAACCGTACTACTTCTCAAAGGTATATGGATGCTAGCTATGATGCGGTTCTCTTGCTCTTCACAGGAATGAAGTGAGTGCTCCTTGTGAGTCTATCTACTATAACCCATATGCTAGTATTGCCCTTCCTTGACCTAGGCAATCCATCCACGAAATCCATCGAGCCACTCTCCCATTTCCATAGCGGAACCTCCAAAGGATGCAATAGCCCACCGGGCTTTTTCGACTAGGCCTTTACTTGTTGGCACACCATGCACTTAGAAACGAATTCCGCCACGTCCTTTTTCATCCCGTTCCAAAAGAAAATGTGGTTCATATCCTTGTACATTTTATCCCCTCCATGATGTATAGTCATCTTTGAGTGATGTGCCTCTTCAAGAACTCTCTTTACTAAGTCTCCCACTTGTGGGACACATAGTTTACCGTCACGCCTTAGCCATTCCTTGTCATCTATGGCATACCTACTAAGGTGACTTGACATCTCACCTCTAATCAACTTGTCCATGATCTTAACCATCTGTGGGTCTTCCTTCTGTGAAGTCCCTACTTGTTCTAGAAGTGTAGGCCTTAACTCAAGAGATGCTAACGTGCTAGCCAACGACTCAACAACAGGTGTGAAATCAAAGGTTGCTCTAAACTCTAGACTTTTCCTTTCAACAAACAAAGGACTCAAAGTCAACCTTTTCCTACTTAGCGCATCTGCCACCATGGTACCCTTGCCAGGGGTATAAGCTATATCGAAGTCATACGATGCGAAGAATTCCATCCACCTCTGTTGCCTTAGATTCAAATCTTTTTGCAAAAATATGTACCTAAGCGACTTGTGATCGGTGTACAACTCGAACTTCTCACCTAGAAGATAGTGGCGCCAAGACTTAAGCGCAAAAACAATCGCGGCCAATTCCAAGTCATGTGTGGGATAGTTTTTCTCATGAACTTTAAGTTGTCAACCCCCGTAGCATATCACTTTCCCTTCTTGCATTAGGACAACGCCTAATCCTGTGCCGCACGCATCTGTGTACACCGCAAACATCTTACCTCCGTCGGGTAATGCCAAAACTGGAGTTGTGGTAAGGGCTCTCTTAAGCCTTTGAAAAGCAATGTCACACACTCTATGTCCCACGCAAAAGCTAGGTTCTTCTTTGTTAACCTAGTAAGAGGGGCTGAAATTTTAGCGAAGTCCTTAATGAACTTCCTATAGTAACCCTCCAAACCGAGAAAGCTTCTCACTTCCGTTGCGTTCTCAGGAACTTTCCAATCTTGCACCGCAGCTACCTTTGCGGGGTCCATGGCTATACCTTTCTTCGAAACTACATGTCCAAGAAACCGAACTTCTTTTCTCCAAAAATGACACTTGGAGAACTTAGCCTTTAACTCGTGTTCTCTAAGCATATCCATGACTTCCTTGAGATGTCTAGCATGTTCTTCCTCATCCTTTGAGAAGACCAAAATATCGTCCACGAAGACCACCACAAACCTGTTAAGGAACTCTCAGAACACCCTGCTCATTAAATCAACGAAGTACGCGAGTGCATTCGTCAAACCAAATAGCATGACGAGCCATTCGAAGAAACCATCCGGAGTCCTAAACGCGGTCTTGTCAATGCTATCCTCAGCCACTCTAAGCTGATGGAATCCTGTAGCTAGATCGAGTTGAGAGAAAATAGACGCTCCTACAAGCTAGTCGAACAAATCGTCGATTCTCGGTAGTGGGTGCCTATTCTTCTTAGTCAGCTTATTTAATTCACGATAATCTACGCATAGACAAAGTGAACCATCCGCCTTAGTAGCAAATACCACCGGAGCACCCCATTCAGAAATGCTTCGCCTAATGAAATTTTTCTTAAGCAGCTCCTTAACTTGCTTACTAAGCTCTTTTCTCTCTCGCGGGGCCATGTGTCTAACGGGCAATGCAACTAGCTTAGCATTATCAAGAAGATATATACGGAAATCTGTCTCGCGTTTAGGGAGTAATCCCTTAACCTCATCAAGGACATCGGGATATCCTCAGACTACTCTTACTGATTGCAAATCATCGATAGACAAGTCAAGAGATTCTAGATAACATAACATGACAGGACCTATAGGGTTACAAGAAATTTCAAGGGTATTACCAAGGTGAGTCACGAGCCTAACTACCCTTCGTTCAAAATCGAGAATGGCTCCATTATTGGATAGCCAATCCATGCCTAGAATCAAACCGTATCCCATAAATCCGAGAACATAAGCATTAAACGTGAATTCTAAGCTAAAGATAGAAATCCTTAAATCCACACAAATCATAGATAAATGAGCGGAGCCACCAATTGGATTTGAAACAACAACGGGATCCTCAACTAGACTAGTACTTAGGTGCAGAGTTTCAACAATATCAGAAGAAATAAAAGTATGCGATGCACCAGAATCAAAAAAGGTTCGAACAGGATGATCAAAAAGATAGACTAAACTTTCGACAGAAATATTTCTACCTCGTTCTTGTGGAGGTACCATGAGAGCGTGGACTTGTCCTCCAGAAGAAGGTCCAGCTCCCTGTCCTTGCTTCCATGGGCAGGCCTTAGCCATGTGTCATGTCTCACCACTGTTGAAACAGCCACCCATCTTCCTTTTCTTCTTCCTGCAGTCTTTGACCAGATGTCCAGGAATGCCACAAAAATTACACTTCCTCTTTTCACGGGGTTTGTTGTTCTTCCCGCCTTTCTTTGGATCAGCCTTCTTGTTCTGTGACCATTCCCGCTTCTTATCTTGAGGCACTTCTACTTTTGCCTCATTCTTGCCCTTGTCTTCCTCATTTAAGAGCGCCATGTCTACTAACCTTTCGTAAGTAGCCCCCATAGGTATGTGGGTCATGGCCAAGCTGTGGAGTGGCTCAATCAATCCCTTGACAAAATGGAGAGCCTTCTTATGAGGAGTATTCACTGAGTCTAGTCCAAACCGAGCCAGCTGATTGAATTGATTGACGTACTCCTTGACCGTCATACTTCTTTGCTTAAGAGATAAGAAACTTTCCAGCTATAGACTTCGTTCAGCTTGTGATAGGAATTTCATCTCAAACCTTACCCTGAAATCCATCCATGTGTCAACAGGTCTTTCAGCGTTAGTGACTTCCCACCAATAGGAAGCTTCGTCTTTGAGCAACCATACTGACAACTGTACCTTCTACCTATCGTCCACCTCGAAGATAACAAACAGATCCTCAGTTCTTTGAGCCAGTTCTTCGCTTCTACGAATGATTCAGTTCCCTTTAAATCCTTTCCACCCATGGCCCTAAAATCTCTATAGATCTTTGAGAAAGCATTTGCACGAGGAGGAGGAGGAGGAACTACTGCATCTGGTGGAGGAATATCTGCTGGGCCTGCATCGTTGGCCCTAGGCTCTAAGTACCTCCTGAACCAGCCATGTATTGGCACGCCCTCTGGAAGGTTAAAATTCCCAGACATGCTGAAATGAAAAATGAAGAGATTCAAACGAGGAAACAAAGGATAGTGCTAACGGCTTTTGGGGAATAGCCTTAAATAAAACAAGACTTTTCTTGAAAAATGCTTCTTTGTAAACGGTTTTGGAAATAGTTTTAGAAGGTTTTTAAAAACTTTTGCCCAATCTGGTAACCTTCTGCTCTGATACCAAGTGTAACACCCCACCTCCTCTAGGGTCACTCACAAAGGGAATGCACTAGTTTTGGAGGAGCGTTATCGAGGTAAACAAACAAAAAATATTACAAGATAGAACATAAATAAAACAGCGAAAGAATCAAAAGCTAAATTTCATTACTTTTAAAGCGAGTCAAAACCTTTTACATCCAAAGTGCCAACTCTTATTTTCCATTACAACAAGTTCTGCCTTGAATAAATAAAGAAGCATAAAAGTTAAAACAAGAAAAGTAGCTTAATTCCCCAAAGGTAGCAGAAATGCAGCCATAGCATAGCTCAAGATCAAACCATACATGACCTGAACCAAAAGCAAGCGATATCCAAGCTAAGTGCTAGAGTTTCCTCCTTGAGAATCGGGGGGACGGGGGACGAACGAAAAAGAGGCGAAAGAAAACAGGTCAGTCATAAAGACCGGTAAGTCCTAGTGACTTTCAGCATAAAAACAGGTAAAGGTAACATGACATGTATAAACTGAAAGTAAACATAAGGATGATGACAAGGTAGGCAAGATAGACTAAGATAACATTAAAATTCAAGTATAAATCAAGTATAGCATGGCATGTTCAAGATTCACTGCACCAACTGTAGTAGTAGTATAAATCAAGTATAGCATGGCATGTTCAAGATTCACTGCACCAACTGTAGCAGTATCCTAAACCCATGTCATATATTAACCATAAATTGATCCCTTGGCCCAATATCATGAAATGACACATTTCGGGGTCCTATGGAATGATCCATTAATCGATCGGCTCCCTACAAGCTCTAGCTCGTCGTGTGTCTGTGTCATACGGCCCTATCATGAATGTAGTTACCTGTGCTAGGCCACTATAGGGTGTATAAAGCCCTAGGGTGCCAACCACCGACACGAATCAAGCATGCACAGTGTAAACCTACTGATGCCCAATGCCTGCTTTTTCAACTTCGGACTACGTGCACGACCATAGTCCACCTGAACCTACACTGGCACACCAATTCAACCATCGTTCTGGTCGCTTATAATCAGCCCAGTAATCGTGCCCCACCCTGCCTAGTTCCAGGGTAACATGATACATCTAAGTGAGTTACTGCTGAAATGGACCGCGTAACTAGGGTTTCCATCCAACAGGTTAAGTGTTGTCATTTAAATTTGTGACTTAACCCTTATCAGTCTAGCATGTCAAGTTTGTTAAGTGTTGTCTTTCATGTTCATGACTTAACCCAATCATGTGGCATTAATTCATTAATGCACCCCAACCTCTCACATCAGACCTGTTGTTGTGGTCACTGGATATGCCGGGCGGTTCCGGGCAAATTTACACCACAACTCGGTCCGACCTTGTGTTTTCTAGCGCGATATGACCAACTACCCATATTGGATCCTATTGTTTGCAATAACTGGATTTGCCGGGCGGTTCCGGGCAGAATTACACTGCAAACTCAACCCAACCTCGAGTTGGCCATTTTCAAGTTCATTCTAGTGTCATGTCCATTTTCAAGTTCATTCTAGTGTCATGTCCATGTTCAAGTTTCATGTCAAGTTTGTGTCAAGTTTCATGGCAAGTTTCATGTCAAGTTTCAACTTATGCCTATTATCAAGTTCATGATTCATGTTCATAACCAATTCATGTTTTGCCTAATCTACCCAAATCGTATTCCCATCGCACGTAAACGTGAATAAATCTAAATTACGAGTAAATCCAGATCCAGGAATAAAGGGAATAACATCAAAACTATGATAGGCAAAAGGGACGAGCATAAAGTGATAAAAGGTATTACAAGACTAGCATGACATAACTTGAGATAATTGGTTACAGCATCACTGGCATATAGAAAATAATAGGATTTCAAATCTAGCATAATAAGATGATAGTCATGACATAAGGTGATAGTCCCAAACTTGTAATTAATAGACTCATTCAACATCACAGGCATGATAATGTTATGGACATGAAAGGGTTTGATTTACAACATGAATAGGTCCAAACTGATTTCATAGCAATATTCCCAAATGTCAAGATCCAAGATTGAAACTAGAATAGGTGTGAATCGATTATCATACTTAAGTCCAATCTCACTTTATCTCATGTCCAAATTACAATTAACAAGTTTAAATCTCAAAGTAACTAGAACTTACAGATCGTGGACTAAGAAATTAAGATGCTGAAGTCGAATCTAGAAACTAGTCGTTGAATTGTTGAATCTTGATTTGATTGTAGAAGAAAATCCCCAATATGCAATTCCTAGCGGTAGTCTTTAAGAAACAGTCTTCGTGTTTTATTTTAATTTATTTATTTAATTTGAAGAAGAAGCCATGTCCATTAAGAATTTGTGCAGCACAAGGTTAGAGAAGAATGGTGTAAAGAGAATGGGCTTGGGGGCTGCTTATATAGGATTAGACGAACGAACCTAGACTGAAAACGAGACCAGAAACATTAGAATGAACCCAGGCTCAAAACTGGGCTTCAGCACCAGGTCGACCCCAGGTCGACCTGGTCCCTGGGAGGTCGACCATAGTGTCGACCCCTATGTCGACCTGGTCCTGGGCAGGAAAATTCCCGCCCAGCTTGCACTGGGGTTTGAATTTGAATTTTGAATTCAAATTCGAGCTGTTATTCTGTTCTGGAAATCCTTGCAACTTCGAAGGGTCATATCTCCCTCATATGGACTCCGTTTCTCGAAAAACTTGCACTCGTTTCCAAGTAGATTTTCGAGACGAACGCAATGGTGCAACCCATTTCCCTTGATTCTTGTTTTAAAAATTAATTCTGCCTTGATTTATGGTTTTAACATGTTATTAAAATACGGGTTGTTACATATTTCATGTTTCCAAGTTAAGGAAGTTTGTGCACGACCCTAAATGTGGCTATTTCACTAGATCAATTAGATGATATTGAGGTAGAACCCAAGGCGATTGGGAACCGTAGGCCGATTCGTATTGTTGAGTACGATACGAAGCAACTACGAAGGAAGACAGTGAAACTGGTCTAGGTCCTGTGGGGTGATAGTGAGAATGATTGTACTTGGGAAACAGAGGAAAACATAAGGAAAACGTATCCAGAACTCTTTGCCGGGTAAGATTTTAAATAACAATGGTTATTCCCTTATTAGTAAACTACATGCTAGGACAGGCTTGTTGTGTTGTTATGTGTGTTTGGTTATTTGTAAATGGCTGGTAGGCATGCGGGACCCATTGTATGTTTTAATTAAGGAATTTCGGGGCGAAATTTTTAAAGGGGGGATGTAACGACCCGTATTCTACGCACCGAAGGATCATAGAATATTTGTTTCATTTACATGCGAAGCCATCTGGTCGTGTAACTTTGGGGAACGACTATTGGGGTCATTTCCCGTGTTCATGATATTTGCCGATTTTTAAATGATAGTTTTACCCCCAGCGAATCATGTTTCGTTTACAACTTTGACTGATAAGGAGTTTTGACCTGAAACCACTTCCATAGGAGCGGATGATGGTTTACCTTTCATAAAGTGGTCACATTAGCTAAACGGACTTACCGTTTGGGAGATATGGCTGAAACAAGGTCTACAAGGTGAAAATCAGCTTAACCGGACCTAATTAGGGTGATTAGCGGCTAGGTCTGTAACTCATTTCGGGATTAGGGTTATGGAAGGGCTGATAGGGTTAGTGAAACATTTCATTTCAGTTTTCCAACCGCCATTTACATCATTGAAACCTAGCAATGGCCTCCACCTTCTAAATTCACCCCAAATCGCTTTCTAATCGCGTATTAGCTTAATCTACACCAAATTAAGGAAGATTAGTGTCAAATAAGAGTTGGAGCTGGTGTGTTGTATTAGATACCGCGCCTAAACAGCAGAGTTTCAGATCTACTATTTTATTTGTGGCTAAGGTGAGTGATTTGCATTGTTTTTCACTAATTACGGCTAATTAGGGTGATTAGTGATAATTAGCGAAATTATGCATGTTAAGAATCAGGATAAATATTAGAAATTCCGAAATATTATTTTACGCCTCTGCTAGAAATTTGAGTTAATTTGGAATTCCTTTGCTAATCCTAATGTTAGATTTGATCAAAACATGATTATGGAGAAAACATGGGTTTTGGGTATGTTTGATCAATATTGACATGGTAAATTGTTGTTTTGGTGTTTATTGTTGAATATACATGTTGCTATGATTGTTTGGAATGTTTTTTGATTGCTTAGTGAAGTTAGATTGGTCAAAAACTTCGTCGTATGGCGTAAATTGCTCGTTGGAAAAGTTACAGGAAATTGGTCAGTAACCCGTTCGTGAAGCGCCCTCCACCACGTTCCGATCGTGACACCACCCCTCCCCACGAACCACCTACATAAGCCGGAAGGAGCATCACGACCCGAAGTGGATTCACAAATTGGTGGACCTTGAACCAGATTGACGACTCATGAACTAGTGCACAAGTCACGAACCGGAGCTTGGACCACGAGTTGCAGTCACGAACCATGAACCAGAGCCTTGGAGCACCACAAGCCGACATGAAGGATCACGAGCCGATTTGAAGAGTCACGAACCGGGGTGAAGACAAAACCCGAGATGCAAAGGTAGTCCAAATAGGAAGTTATAACTCAGGATCCAGACGGGAACCAACGAGTCAACTTCATGAGTTGGACTTTGCTGCGGGACGTGTGTTAAGGGGTTATCGATGTCTATAGCTTTGAATCACCACTGAGAGACGGATATTAGCTATGATCAGTGTAGTGGAGTTGTCATGACTCCATAGGGCAAAGTGATCATAGCAGGGCTATGAGTCAGTGCAGTGGTGTTGTCATGACTCCATGGGGGCAGAGTGGACATTACAAAGGATTATTGGCTATGGATCAGTGCAGTGGAGCCGTCATGACACCATGGGGCAGAGTGATCGTGCCAAAGAATTGGGTGATCAAAGTGGTAGACATCGTATACTTTACGCACTGAGTGAGAGATGTGAGGATGATTGCTATGTTTGATGGTTGCTATCACCATGACATGCACACCTCCTCCCCATTATTTTTCATAGTATGTGTTAGTGTCACCTTAGAGTATTGTACATCCTGTCGTGCTAACTCTTTGGTTGTAGGTTACCTGTTATTGTTCTGTTTTTGCTGCTTATCGCTCATACCAGACTTTTGTCTGACCCAGAGTTTTATGTCTCGTTTTATTACTCTGGGTGCTCCTAAACGAGCAGACTAGAGACATGTTAGCTGGTTATGCACGAGTAGCTGTACGGAGACGAGCAAGAGGCTTATGCGTATCATTTATATATATTCTCCCTTGTTGTTTGTAATAACCCGGAAATCCGAGCCAATTTAAATTTTTTATTTTGGCAGTTTTAGTGAATTTTGAATATTTAAAATGGTTTATTTTAAATAATAACGACAAGAAATTTATTTTGAATAGAATTAGAACGTATATATTTATTTGAATCGTTGTTAGAATATAAATATTTTATTTTAATTATAAAAGGAATTGAAAATGGCGCGGTAGTTCAAAAATTCGATTTCAAAGTTCAAATGAATGTACAGGATTCAAAATAAACCGGATTTTAGTGAAACTAAAAATATTTGAATCTAAATGAAAATATCTTTCCAACGAATTCGAAAAATTAAAATTTCATGGTGGGGATAGAAATTTATGTCCAGTTGAAATTTCAGAATAGTCGCTATGGGATTTTTGGCCCTTAAAATGGAAATTTTGCAAACGACCTCTGTTTTCGACGAAACCACTTTTGTCGGATTCGGGATGTCGATTTATTGCTAGATTCCAAAATTCGTAATTTTTTGAATCAATATGTGAGCGTGGCAAAGGAAAACGTGTTTGACTAGTTTTAGTTGATTTTAATCGACTGAAAAATGGCCATTTTTCAAACGGTCTTCAAATTTGACGAAATTAGTTTTGTTAGGACCGTATCCTCAATACGAAGCTAGAAAATATTTTTTCGAGAATTTTTAGAGTTCGTATGTGGCCCCGGTAAATTGAAATGCACGTTCAAATTCAATATATAGATTTATATTTTGATTTTGACGAATACTGATCAAAACGATCGAATCAACTTACGATACATATCTCATTGTGTTCGGAATGTGGTTAATTAGCTAGGGACGACAGTCGTTGGGCCTTGTTATGGGTTCAAAGGAAAAATCAACTTTAAAAATATAAAATTATTAAATAAATTATATAATATAACCTTCCTCTTCTCTTTCTTCCTTTATCACTTCAGATCTAAACGATATAGAAAAAAAAAACCTGCACAACCGATTCCCCCCTCCGCCATCGCTGACATCGCCCCCCTATATTTTGGCCGTCGCCTCTGCCGGAGCTTCCCCCTTCCACCGCCGTTCATCTCCAGGACCCCCCATTCGCCCTTCTCACTTCAATCACCCCTCCCTCACCAAATCAGACCCATACCCGCCACCACCACTGGGAGGCCGCGCAGCCCCTCCGACACACCAGCACCCCGCAGCCGGTCAGGTGTGCCACCACTCCCCCCTTTGCTCTACCCCATCGGCCTATGAACCCCTTTTCTTTCTTCGATGCAATGTAAGTAGGTTGAATTCAACTTTATTTTCAGTTTTTACATCGGTTAAAACTCTGATTTTTAGACTATAGGTTCTAGTATAAAAATTTGATTTTTATATTAATGAAAAATTCGATTTTTATATTAATGTAAAATTCGATTTTTATATTAATGAAAAATTCGATTTTTTTATTAATGAAAGGTTTGATTTTTAATTAAAGAAAGGCAAGATTTTTAATTAAAGAAAGGCGAGATTTTTAATTAAAGAAAGGCGAGATTTTTAATTAAAGAAAGACGAGATTTTTAAATTATAGGAAGAATAAAAATATGATTTTTATATTATAGGAAGAATAAAAATATGATTTTTATATTACAGAAAGAATAAAAATATGATTTTTATATTATAGAAAGAATAAAAATATGGTTTTTATATTATATAGATAGTAAAAATTTAATCTTTATATATTTAGTAGCGCTATAAAAATACAATTTTTATTTACATAGTAGCAGTATAAAAATGTGAGTTTTATTTGAATAGCACTAGAATAAAAATACAATTTATATACATGAAGTGATATTATAAAAACGGGATTTTTATATGGGTGGTGGTATAAAAATATGATTTTTACATACTAGAGAATTTAAAAATGTGATTTTTATATATGTAGTGAACACAGAAGACGAAAGTGACAAAAGGCGAGCATGGCGAGGATTTTCTACATACGAAGAGTCATGACATTTGGTTTAGCTCTTGGTGTGAACTCCTCACTTTTATTTTAATTTCTAGTTTGAAATATATATTAGGATGCAGACGGTACTTAGCAGCACCCGACACCCATCGTCCACAGACCATGGATGACTTTTTTATTTGACTGATATGTTGTGAAATTTTATCATGTGATGTGGAATGAATAAATATTTTATAGTTAAAAATATAATTTTTAACATGCATATAAAATAAATAATTATAAACATATTGGACGGTTTGTTTACGTACACCCATTTGACTGATATGGATTGGGACGATAAATTTTACACATCGCCCAACTGCACAAATAAAACCTGTGTTTAATTGTTTGAAAACCCCACATGGGTGTTGGGATGAAATTGTCCATACACTAGTCCCAATAATTAGCTGTATGTCGATCGATTGATTGACAGGCTGTTATAAGTGTTAAATATTTATATTTAATGCTTATGCAGTTGTGTGGTGCACTCTGGATGATGGTTGATGATTTATCGTTTCTATTATATACATGTGTTGTAGGGAATCCATATAATTAACATTATATGGTAATTGACTGGGCCTCATTCCAAGTTGGAAAATAATATATATATTCATGTGTTGAATAGAAGAAAATTCATGTGTTGAATAAAATATATATTAATGTGTTGAATAGAAGAAATTTCATGTGTTGAATAAAATATATATTCATGTGTTGAATAGAAGAAAATTCATGTGTTGAATAAAATATATATTCATGTGTTGAATAAAAGAAAATTCATGTGTTGAAGAAAATATTCATTTATTGAATAGAATAACGAAGTTATTGAAATATATAAAGCCGTGTTGATTAGATATGGGCCATTTTGACGCGAACGATATTTATATCGATTATATTCGTTTTATAATGAATATCGAAAAGGAATTGATATCAAAATATAATGTTTTGAAAATATTATCATTTGTGTATCGATGATATGGAATATTCAGTTTTGATTAGAAATTGAATAGGAAGTTGAAATCGTTTTGAAAACGAATTTAATACAATTTATAAAATACGTTTTGAAAGGAGAGTGACGAAATATATAATATATATATATATATATTTTATATATATAATGGCCTGATTAGAACGCGCCGCGCAGCGACAGTTCGCAAATTTCGACCATTGACTTCGAATAGATATTACGGGAGATCCGACCTTCGGATTCTCCTAAAACCGAAACCGTTGGGTTCGTGTCGAGAAGAGCTTTCTAACGGATATTAGAGATTTGATATCTAATGATTAGATTTGGAATTATGTCCAAATAAATTTGAAAAAGGTCGCTGTAAGTGCAGTTCGATGGCTGTTGATGGAAATCGACTGTACGGGCCTTGATAAAATTATTAAAAATAGCAATAATTTGTGTAAAATCATAAGAAATGATTTGGAAAGAATTGGGATGAAAAATTCCATATTTGAAAAGATAAAAATATATTTTTATCGAAATGAACTAGTTTTGAACTAGAATTATAATCCATTTATTTTTGAAATAAATAAATTGGATTTGAAAAGGGTTTTAAAAGTAACCAGAATTTCCAATAATTGAATTGGAATGGATTTGAATCGAAATTGTCTTTGGAATATTTCGATGTTGAAATTTGTGATTATACAGATATTGTTATGGAAATTTGAAAGATATATTTATATCGTTATTTCCAATACAATATTTTTTGGTCGTAGAATTTGATATTGAATATAAGCCGATATTTTTTCTATTCAGAGCCTTGTATTTAATATCAAATGGGATTTGGGTTTATCATGAATGGTGTTTTCATTAACACTGTTCTTAGACCCAACGGAGTTAAGAAAATCAGAAACTAACCAAGACTAGTTGAGTTGAATGGTTTCCTGGGTATTGATCTGATGTCGGTTTCGGCCTTCGAGGTTATTACTTAGGGAATTGTTCACTTGCTAATTTACGGTTAAAGGCTGATGGAATAGAATGTGATATTGGGTTTATTGTGAACCGTGTTTTAAATGACATTGGTTTTTTAACCCAGTTAAAGACGGGGTATGATTTCCCAAGTTAAATAATCATTAATAGTGATTATTGGGAAGATTAAAACCAAGTGGAGTTTTAATGAATCTTTAATTAGATTGAAATGATCGAGAATGGAGTATCAACAGTTTTTCTCCAGGTGATAGTTAAATCTTTAATTAGATTTGAACGTGAAATGGTAATTGAATTTACCGATAACACCGTGGTGTTAGATATGAAGTATTACCAGTTTTACTTTATGGGATGAATATGTTGGGATAGGGAAATTAAAACAAATGATTACTTCGGTAAGGTTCGTTAATCCCGACTAGTTTGGATAAACCATAATTTGGTTTGAATTGATATTCAAAGGAAGATTAAAGAATAAATTTAAAGAATTAATCTTTGATAAAATTAATGGCAACCTTTCCCAAAGTATAAGAATATTTGAATAAAAGAATATTATGAATTGGAGTGGGGCGTATGTTATGTTTGTGTAACATTTGTTTATTATATACGCGAGTTATTCAGAAAGACCGGGTTTATCCCATTCTGAATAACTGATTCGACGATGTGTCGAGGATGAAGATGGTGGTCGAAGACCGGAGGTCTTCACATCGTTTGGATAATTACTGATGATCTTGATTGGGCTGTATACCCAAAAGGAGGGAATCAGTTGGTGATTGTCCAGACGTACTTGGAGATCGATGGATATGTGAGCTACAAGGTGCCACCGGTTTCGTTCAGACACAGAACGAACTTGTAAATGGACTGTGTGTCTGACATTGGATTTTATTCTGTGTGATTGATTTCTATTAAATATATATCTGTTTGGCGGCAGAGAATTTATTCTCTTGCTTAATGCCCTTCTCTGAGACGTACGAGCTCAGAGATTATATATTGATGGATATCTATCGCATGGAGTGAATTGCCTATGTGGCATGCCTATGTGGCAAATGATCAAGGCTTTTGTTGAAAAGCAGTCTTGTGGTTGATGATCAAAGCACGAGCTGTGTGGCATAGCTTTGTGTAGCGTTAATTCGCGAGCCTCACACCCCGGTTATGAACCAGAAACGGGAGAGGACCTCAGGGAGGGTATGCGTTTCTTTCTAGCTAGGGTGGTGTCAGTGACCTACCAGCCTTGACATTTATATTATTTTCACCTGTGTGGTTGTTGGATTGCAAGGCTCATCGGATATATCGGTGACTGTGTGGAGCCGATGGAGTCATTTGGCTCATTTATGCCCCCAAAGGGTGGGGAAACACAGTGTTCAGGCATTTTAATCCACATCGGTGGGCCGGCCCTGACGATCCAAGGGTCACTCGAGCTCTGAACCTAAGGCTCGGGCTAGAGAGTCTCGAATCGGTGAGGGCTATCTTTTGCCTTGGTTCACAAATGGAAATCTAACTTCCGATATGTGACAATTGCGGTTTTGATTGTTAAGCCTAGTATTGGCGACATGATATATGGTACCTATGCCGTCTATGATTGATACTTATGATTGAAATTGTTTGGACACTATACATTTATAGTAGTAATAAAAGATGAAATTTAGCGTATCATGCATTCTATGGCTATTTTAAGGTAAAACCTATCCTCCGGCTTGTGTTGCATTGTGTGATGAGAACTGGGTCTTATAATAGCTTCGTTGTCCTTTATTTTAGCATTACGCTGTTGTTTTATGCACTGGTATTCTTGGGAGGAAACCCGTTCCATGTTATATGGCGTGGTCCCTTGATTTACCTAACTTTAAAATAAAGATTAATAACTATTTTAGTTCTCACACAAGTCACGTGACTGACCTGGAGTTTATTGTTTGAACCTAAACTCTAGGTGCTCTTATTTTCGACACTGGCAGCTAGTAGTTTTGGCTTTTGCAGATTTATATCCATAGGATCCTAATTTACAACTGAAGCGGTATTCGGAAAACTCTGTATCCGTGTATCTGTTTTCAGTTGTGCTTTGTACTATTTTTCCGCTGCGATGTATTTAAATGTAATTTAAATCTCTGATATTTTCTGTGTAATATTTATTCATACCCTGTATATTTTATATTCTGATGGAATTGTTGTAATATACAATGAAATGTTCTTCTGTTTGAATTCCAAATTTGTCGTGTTCTCAAAACAATCAGGGGTTTCGAACGGTCTTTGTTGGTTTAACGATCGATTCGGATCGAGTGAAATTCCTTGTTGTCACATTGTTATTGGTCACTTCTTTGGGCGTCAGTAGTGAACCTTCCTATTTTTCTTTATAGATAGTTTTAAAAGTTGTAGTAATGATGGTTTGGATTATAAGCTATATTTGAATTTTCTCAGCTATAATGGTTTAGTTTTCAACTTACGCACTGTATCGCCTGTTCTATATCAAGTTATGTTATTATTATATTTTATTCCATGCGCTGTGAGATATACTATAGATTATTTGGTTAGTTCATCGTCTTGCTTCTTTTCTTTTGATGACCATCCTGTGCTAGTTGGACATTGACACACCGCATTTCTAGTGAAATGTCGGCTGGTCTGGGGCAGGCCGTCACAATAGTGCAAGACCAACAATCTTCACATCGGATGGATTTCTACTGATGCCTTTGATTGGAGTTGATGCCTTGAAAAGGTTATAGTGGTAATCATCCGTACGTACTTGTTGATTGTTCGGATATGCGAGGGCGTCTCTCCTGTATTTTACATATGGGACGAGGAATAAGGTGCCTCCGGTTTTGTTCATACCTATAATGGACTTGTAAATGGATGTGTGTCTGACATTGGATTTCATTCTATGTTGATTGATTTCTATTAAATATATATCTGTTTGGTGGTGGAGAATTTATTCTTTTGCTTAACACCCTTCTCTGAGACGTATGAGCTTAGAGGTTATTTATTGATAGGCATCAATAGTATGGCGTAGATTGTCAATGTGGCATGCCAAGATGTTAATGATCAAGGCTATTGTTGAAAAGCAAAGTTTTGTGGATGATGATCAAAGCATAGCTATAAGTAGCACAACTTTGTGTAGCGTTAATTCGTGAGCTTCACACCTCGGTATGAACCAAAATTTGGATGAGGACTTCAGGGAAATAAACGTATGTTAGTTTCTAGTTATGAGTAACGTCATGGTATGGAGCCCAGACATTTTACTCATGTGGATGTTGGAAATTTTATTGATGGAAAACGGGGTGCCTCAGATATGATTTGAGTCCCTAGTGGCTCTTGAGTGGTCGAAGATACTGACCCATTTTGGAGGTTCGATAAAATCGGCTAACATATAGTTTAATGTATTGCCAATCATCGATAGATGACCGATCCTATTATTAACCTAGGGTTTCCCAAAGGCATGATCCCGAGACATTGTTAGTGTGTCTCGAATTGGTAGGGACGATCGCTTTCCTTGTTTCATAGATGGAAACCCAATTTCCAATATGTGATTTAACGATTTTAGTTGTAAACTTATATGGCGATGTAATATAATGGTAGCTACGTCGCCTATGATCGATACATTTATATTTGAAGTTGATTTCTTCACTTATAGTAATAATAAAAGAGGAAATTTAGTGTATCAAGCATGTTTGGCTATTGTAAGGTAAAACTCAATCCTCGACTGCGTTCATTGTGTGATGGGACCTGAGTCTTATAATAGCTTCATTTTTCTATTTAGCATTGCGATGTTTGTTTTACGCACTAGTAAACCTGTTACGTGTTATATGGTGTGGTCCCTTGATTTACCTAACTTTAAAATCAATTTAATAACTGTTTTAGTCCTCACACTAGTCCCGTGACTGACTTGGAGTTTGTTGTTTCTACCTTAACTCTGGGTGCCCATGTTTTCCACACGGACAGTTAGTTGTTTTGGTATTTTTAGATATTTCTTTTCCCAGGATCCTAGATTTACGGCTAGAGCTATATTCGGAAAGCTTTGTATCCGTGTATTTTTTCATTTGTGTTAGTTGATGTAGTTTCGCTAAGCATTATACTTATGTGTTATTTTTCCATTGCATTGTAATTTAAATCGCTGATATTTTTCAATGTATATTATTTATTTGAACTCTGATATCTTGTACTTTGATGTAAATTGTTGTAATAGCAATGAAATGTTCTATTTTTTGTATTCTGATGCGTCATGTTCTCAACAATTCCGTTCTAGTTCGGTCTAGGCCGAGTGGGGATTTCGGGTCATTTCAGCTTCGTATCAGAGATTTGGTTTACAAAGCTTGAGAACAAGACACATTAGAACTGATCGAAAGAACTCATCATAGATAGGATTAGCAACATCCTGTAGGAGTAACTCGTTAGAGATAGGGCTAGTAATACCCTAGAACGAGTTTGAAGAGTGCTATTCATAAAAAATGAAATTAATTTTGAAAATTATATTATGTTATACGTATTGGAGTATTTTATTTTATATTGATTTTGTGCTATCGAGTATAAGAAGATTTTGCATATACGTCTGATCCACGTGTATTCCAAGTCTAAAATATACTGGTAGATACAGAATCACACTCTAGTCGCCCGGGGATGACCCTGGCAATTGTGATCACATTACCAGTGCTAATTTTCGATTTTCGAAAGTAGGATGTCTATATATTTCCAATTGACTGGTGTGAGAACCAAAACATAGTTTGAATTTATTATTTTTGGTTTGATCTTGAAAATATGATTTTTGGGTATATAAAAGTTATACATTTGAAAATCTAATCAATTAATTGATTGTTGGTTGGATGTGTGGTTATTATTTGATTAATAAAAATATTGGAACAATAAAACCGATATGAAAATGAAATCTAAAATTAAGACAAATCGGGTCAAATTTTAAACTGAATTGAAAATTGATTGGAATTGCATATATGTATACATAAATATGTTGAGCAGGTTAACGACTTCACGTTGAGTAAAGAAATAAATTGCATGCCCGACAAACAAGTGCACCTTAATGAGTTGGTTGTGCAATTTTATTATTATATCAGCTACTCTAAATGAATTTGGATGCGCTGTGATGGTTGCTCTGTGTGAAAAACAACGTACGCCATAGGATAGCAACAAATAAATTATGAACTACACCGCATGGCATACTACATGAAGACAACATATCATATCGTATTCCATATAAGCATTTGGTGCTTATATGATGAGGTTTGGATTACCATGCGAGAGCCATTCTTGTATGGCGAGGACTGAATTACAAGTGGAACATAAGACTGATTATAAACTTAACAAACATATAAAGGTGCTTGGGGCAGTACACAGGTCTGGAGATGACAAAAATTCACGTCTCCCTTGTTTTTAATTAAGGCACATGGATTATTTTATTTCCAACATTGGGGCAGGGTATGATATTTCGACTTTTTACACGTCTCCCTTAGGCATAGATAGGTCACAAAAATTGTATACGCTTTTTATTGATTTATTGGGTGCCTAATACGGCCCAAGAAATTTTCAAACCCTTCCCGTACAAATGAGGTTATGGCAAATTTTTTTGAAATTTTAGGGTTTTAACCAAATTTTTGAGAAATTAGAAAGTTCTTAGAAACTGAAAAGTTGAAGAACTCAAGCCAAAATGAAAATGAGTTGGTTGGTTAAACAACTTTCAGCTCCATTCCTTTTCGAGGACTAAAAGAATTTAAGCGGGGGAGATTGTAACAACCCAGATTTTGGAACCAATTTAAAATTTTATTTTTAAATAATTTAATGGATTTTAAGAATTTAAAATAATTTATTTTAATAAACAACAATTTAAAATTTATTTAAACCAAAGTTAGAACGTATAAATATTTAATTTAATTAAAACGAGCTTGAAATGGCATGGTAGTTTGAAAATTCGATTTTAAATTTCAATTAAATGTGCATAATTCAATATAAATCAGAATGGGATGAAACAAGAAACGTTAGGATGTTTTGAATAGTAATTTTCTAATGAATGTAAGAAATTGAAATTTTACTTTATAAATAGAAAGTTATGTCCAGTTGAAAATTTAGAATAGTCCCTATGGAATTTATTTATATTTTTATTACATATATAACCCTTAAAAATAGACATTTTGCAAATGACCTCTGTTTTCGACGAAACAACTTTTTTTGGATCCAGAATGTCAAATTATAGTTAGGTTTAAAATTTCATAATTTTTGGAATTAATATGTGAGCGTAGTAAATTTAAATGTGTTTTCAATTTCAGTTTGAATTTAAACAACCAGTTAAATAGGCCATTTTTCAAATGGTATCCAAATTCGATAAAATTAATTTTGGTAGGTCCGGATCGTCAAAACATAGCCAGATTTCAATATTTGTAATTTTTGGAGTCAGTATGTGGCCTCGGTAAATTAAAATGTGCGTTGAAATTCAATATTGACCGTTATATTAATTTATATTTTAATAAAAACTGATCGAAGTAGTCGAATTGGCTTACGAAACATATCCCATTGTGTCCGGAATGAGGGTATTTAGCTAGAAGCAAAAGTTTCTGGGGTTTATTTGGAGAACGTAACGATATACAAGTTATGGATGAATTAATAATATACATATATGATATAAAAGGTCCTTAACTTTCCCAAACCCTAGCCCACTACTCAGACCCGCCGTCTTTCACAAATCGATGGCCGAAATTTCTCTAATCCTTTTTCTTCCATGTATCCAAATCTAAACATTGATTCAAGAAATTTAAAACACGAAGATCAAAGAGAACTTCAAGATCTTTAAATCCATAGAGATGTGATTGGATTTCGTGATTTATTCTATTCGATTTATGGCCTCGAAGGGCACCAGTTCGTAGAGGATTTTCAGGTAGAGGGGAGGTGCGAGTTGGCTGGGAAGCTCGGCGATGGAGGCTCTTGTGTAGCCCGAAGCGGTGGCATCTTCTGATGATCAGTCGGTCATGTGTGGAACGTGCGGTGGAGGATTGTCCCATGCAATGATGGGTTTAACGAGCTTTAGGAGATCACGACGGAGAGGGTTAATTAAGTGAAAGGTTTAATTAATTAATTAAATTATTTAATTATGTTAAGATTGTTATTTAATGTAATTAATATATGAACGTTCATATCTTTGTCAAACGAAAACAGAATCACACAAATACAGGTCCGTCGGAACTGTAAAAGCAAGATCTACGCCATGGAACTGACCAAAACGAAAGCTGTTACAGTTTTAGATAAAATCAAACGCTCGTTTAATTTAATTAAAAACAATCGTCAAATAATGACTGACGGAGTGGAAACCAAAGTGAGAACTCTCTCACTCAATTATTTTGGTTATGATATTATTGTACTCAGATTTATATAAAAAAATTGTCTTTGTTGATTTTTATCTGTTGTATGTGACTTTGCTTGAGTTCAACACATGAACTATTCACGACTCATTTGCACAAGAAGAGTTGTTTGAATATACGATGATCGTATTTCAAACAATGTGGATAGACACTTTGTGGTAGTTGAAATTAAATTATAGATATTCATTAATATATTGAACAGTGAAAATTGGTAAGTTAGAAAAATAATTCAATCTGAATTAGAATTGGTTAAATTTATTAACTAATGATTTATTTAAACAGACTATTATTGTTTGAAAACCCCATACAGGTGTTGGGATAATATTTGACATACATAAATCCCAATATTTAGTTGTATGTCAATCGATTGGTTGACAGACTGTGGTGAGCGTTATTTATTTATTTTAATGCTTATACAGTGGTAGTATGCACTTTGGATGATGTTTATATGTTTAATGATTATTTATCATTATTGTCGAGTACATGCGATGTATGAAATCCAAATAACTGGAATTATATGGTAAATGATTGAGTCGCATTTCGATTCAGAATATGAACGAATATTTTAAAATAATATTCAGTAAAGAATTAAATTATGATTTTGTTGTCTGATTTTGTATGGACAAAAAAATATTGAAATGTGAAGCCGAGTTAAGTTGTTAAACGCCATTTTAACTCGAACGGGTTTATTAATCGATTTTAATCATTTTACATTGAATAAGAAAAGGTAATTGATTTCAAAATCTAATATTTTGAAAATATTATCATTTTAATATTTTATTGATACAGAATTTTCAATTTTAATTTAAAATTGAGATGGTAGCTGGAATTGTTTTTAAAACAAATTTATAAAATACGTTTTAAATGGAAATCGATGAAATTAATTATATACATTTATATGACATGAATAGAACGCGCTGCGCAGCGACCATTTGCGAATTCAACATTAACTTCAAATTGATGTAACGGGAGATTCGACTGTCGGATTCTCCTAAAACTAGAATCAATGGGTTATCTAAAAGATTTTTCAAATGAATACGTGATATTTAAATTTTAATGTTGGATTTTAAATTATGTCCAAATAAATTTCAGAAAAGTCGTTATGAATGCAGTTCGGTGGTCGATATTGGAAACCGATTGTAAGGGCCTAAATAAAATTACTAAAAATATGGAAAATTGTGTGAATTCGTAATAAATGATTTGGAAAGATATAGGGTGAAAAATTCCATATTTGAAAAAATAAAGATATTTTTAGCTGAATTAACTAGTTATTTACAAGAATAATAATCCAATGTTTTTAAACGAATAAATTGGATTTATAAGTGGGTTTTCATATAACCAGAATTCTGCAATGATTGAATTGGAATGGATTTGAGTGGAAATAATCTTCGGAATATTTCGATATTTGATTCTGTGATTATACAGATATTGTGGGGAATTTGGAAGATACAGATATCGTTATTCCCAATACGATATCCATCGGTTTTAGAATTTGATATTGTATATAGGCCGATATTAATTTCTATTCAGAGCCTTATATTTAATATCAATTTGGATTTGGGTTTGTCATGAATGATGTCTTTGTTAACACTGTTCTTAAACCTAGTAGATAATAGAATAAATCTTTTAATTAAGATTTAGAAAAGTTTACCAATTAATTAAATTGGAATTGAAATGGAAGTTGATTTTGGGTTAATCGTGAAAAATGTTTTAAATAACATTCGTTCTTTTACCGAATTAACAATGAAGTTATAATTTGGAATTTATGAATCTTTTAGTTAGATTTAATGGAATTTTCCAAAGTAAAGTTTTCCAATTTAATATATTAAATTGGAATTGGATGGAATTAGATTTGGTAATAATCGAGATGAGCTCCTGTAAAGGAAGAATGTTACTATATATGGAATTTAAAATGCTTTGCCACTATTCCATTTATAGTATTGATTTGATACGGAAATTTATATCGATTATATATTGTTATGATTTCAATGAAGATTCCATAGTTAACGGAAAATGATTTGGGTTTGTCGTGAATTATGTTTTAAATGATGTTGGTTCTTTATCCCAAATAAAGGCAAGATTAATTTCGTAAGGTTGAATAATCATTAAGTAATGATTTTTGGAAGACTAAAACTAAATGGCGTTTTAATGGTTCTTTAACTAGATTGAAAGTTAAATGGCAATTAAATTTACCAAATTCAAGAAATGTTTCAAGATGGAGTACCACCAGTTTTACTCCATGCGATAGTTAAATCTTTAATTAAATTTGAATGTGGAATGGCAATTAAATTTACCGATAAAACGATGGGCGTTAGAAATGGAGTACTACCAGTTTTGCTCCATGGGATGAATAGGTTGGGATAGGGATTAAAATAATAAATCATTACTTCGGTAAAGCTCGATAATTCCGGCTAGTTTTGTAAACCTTAATTTGGTTTAGAATTGTTAAAGGTTAATATAAAATCTTTTGCAATGGTTTTTAAAGGAAGATTAAACAATTAGTTTAAAAGAATTTATCTTTGATAAAATTAATGGGAACCTTTCCCCATAGATATGAATATTTGAATAAAAGAATATTCAGGATTGGAATGAGGCGTATGATGTGTTTATATATCATTTGATTATAAGATACGCAAGTTATTCGGAAGGACCGGGTTTAACCCATTCTGAATAACTGTTACAACGATTAAAAGTCGAAGATATTGAAGACGGTGCAAGACTGATAATCTTCATATTAGATGGATTTTTACTGATGCCTTTGATTGGAGTTGCTTTCTTAAAAGGGTTATAGTGGTAGTCGTCCAGACGTATTTGTTGATTGTTCGGATATGCAAGGGCCTCTCTCTTGTATTGGACATATGGAACGAGGAATAAGGTGCCTCCGGTTTCGTTCAGACCTAGAATGACCATGTAAATGGATAAGTGTTTGACATTGGATTTCATTCTGTATTGATTGATTTCTATTAAATATATATCTGTTTGGTGGCGGAGAATTTATTCTTTTTTTAACACCCTTCTCTGAGACGTATGAGCTTAGAGGTTATATATTGATAGGCATCAGTTGTATGGCATGGATTGTCAATGTGGCATGCTAAGATGTAAATGATTGAGGTTATTGTTGAGAAGCAAAGATTTGTGGATGATAATCAAAGCACAGCTTTAAGTAGCACAGTTTCGTGTAGCGCTAATTCGCGAGCTTCACACCTCGGTATGAACCAAAAACGTGATAAGGACTTTAGCAAATAGACATATGTTTGTTTCTAGTTACGAGTAACGTCGTGGTATGGAGCCCAGACATTTTACTCATGTGGATGTTGGAAATTTTATTGACGGAAAGGGGGGTACCTCAGATATGATTTTAGTCCCTAGTGGATATTGAGTGGTCGAAGATATTGACCCATTTTGGAGGTTCGATAGAACAGGCTAACATATAGTTTATGGTATTGCTAATCATCGACGGATGACCAGCCCTGTTGCTAACCTAGTCTTGCCCAGAGACGTGATCCTGATACATTGCTAGTGTATCTCGAATTGGTAAGGACGATCGCTTGCCCTGGTTCATAGATGGAAACTTAATTTCCAATACACGATTTTATGAATTAAGTTGTAAACCTATATGGTGACATCATATAATGGTACCTATGTCGCCTATGATTGATACATTTATATTTGAAGTTGATTTCTTCACTTATAGTAATAATAAAAGATGAAATTTCATGTATCAAGCATGTTTGGCTATTATGAGTAAAACTCTATCTTCGACCGCATTCATTGTGTGATGGGACATGAGTCTTATAATAGCTTCATTTTTCTGTTTAGCATTGCGCTTTTTGTTTTATGGACTAGTATTATTAGGGGGAAACCCGTTCCATGTTATTCAGCGTGGTCTCTTGATTTACCTAACTTTAAAATCAAGCTAATAACTGTTTTAGTTATCACACCTGTCCCATGACTGACTCGGAGTTTATTGTTTCTACCTAAACTCTGGGTGCCCATATTTTCCATACAGGAAGCTAGTAGTTTTGTTGTATTCAGATATTTCTTTTCACATGACACTAGATTTAGGGTCGGAGCTATATTTGGAAATCTTTGTATCCGTGTATTTCTTTCAATTGTGTTAGTTGTTGTAGTTCCACTAAGCATTATTCTTATGTATTATTTTCCCGTTGCATTGTAATTTAAATCTCTGATATTTTTTAATGTTTCTTATTTATCTGAACTCTGATATCTTGTACTTTGATGTAAACTGATGTAATAGCAATGAAATGTTCTATTGTTTGTGTTCTGATGCATCGTATTCTCAACGCAATCCGCGTTCAAGTTCGGTCTAGACCGAGTGGGGATTTCGGGTCATTTCGGTATGTTACTACCTTCTCGATAATGTACCTCTGGAGATGAATACATTGGGGTTCAACAAGAAGATCTTGCAACCCAGGCTAAACATGACCGACCCCTCACTTTCTCTTGAGAGTACCAGATATATCATTACCGCGGTTAGGGGCCAGCCAACCATACCGATAGCATACATAAATAGTAAAAAGGGACAATTGAAGGCATTTGATTTCTCCATATCAGGTAGTGATATATCCTTTTGATGGGTGTGACTCACATAGCCATGCGACCTACCCAATTTTGTGCCATTTCCCGGTTGATGAGGCTAGAGGTTAAGCTTACCCTTCAGAACAAAATATTTCCATCCACTTTGAATGCCACATCGTCAGATCCGCTAGAAATCAAAAATCACTAATTGACGTCCACAAAATTACTCTAGTTGTTAAGCTAAAGAAGTTTCCCTTCTAGGCCACTAACTTGGTACGTTTGAAGAATTCAACGTACGCGATCCCTTTCGGAATACTCTTTCAGATATCCACCTATACAAGTCATCCAGGAACAGGATGAGCTGAAGGTGCCCTCCTACCTGTAACAACCCGGAAATTCTGGGCCAGTTTAAAATTTTTTATTTTGGCAATTATAGCGAATTTTGATTATTTAAAATAGATTATTTTAAATAGTATCGACGAGAAATTTATTTTGAATAGAATTCGAACGTATATATTTATACGCGTCGTCGTTAGAATATAAATATTTATATATATTTATAAATAGAATTGAAAATGGCGCGGTAGTTCGAAAATTCGATTTCTAATTTCAAATGAATATACAGAATTCAATATAAGTCAGAATTGAACGAAACAAGAAATATTTGAATCTGTATAACTATATCTTTGGAACGAAGTTAACAAACTGAAATTTCATTTTAGAAATGATAAGATATGTCCAGTTGAAAATTAGAAATAGTCGCTGTGGAATTTATATATATTTTTATATATATAAGGCCCTTAAAAATAGCAATTTTGCAAACGACCTCGGATTTCGACGAAACCAGTTTTGTTGGGTCCGTGATGTAAAGTTATTGCTAGGTTTCAAATTTCATAATTTTTCGAATCAATATGTGAGCGTGGTAAAGAAAAACGCGTTTGACCAGTTTCAGTTGATTTTAATCGACTGGAAATTGGCCATTTTTCAAACGGTCTCAGAATTCGACGAAACTAGTTTTGTTAGGACCGTATCGTCAATACGAAGCTAGAAAATATTTTTCTGGAATTTTTCTAGTTAGTATGTGACCCCGGTAATTTGAAAGGTACGTTTAAAATTCAATATAGTGATTTAAATGTAAATTTAACGGAAGCTGATTGTAACAGCCGAATCAGCTGACGATACATATCCCATTGTGTTCGGAATGGGGGTTAAACGCTATGGACGACAGGCGGTGGGCCTCGTTTCGAGGTCGTATGTGAAAGTCAACTCTTTAGGATAAAATTAAATAATTAATTAATTAAAAAAATAATAATAATAGCTTCCTCCCTTAAAAACCTTCTGGCCCCCCCTTTTATTTTCAAAATCGATTTAAAAAAAAAAGAAAAGAAAGGGAGAGCGACAGGGGAGGAGCCGCCGCCCCTCCCCGATGATCCTCCGCCGCCGTGCGATGGCGGTGCCATCTCCCCACCTCCGCCTGAGAAGGCGATGCCCCCTCCGCCTTGGTACGACGTTCGAGCCCCCCCCCCTCCCCTGAAGCCCGACGAACCCAAAACCCCCGATGCCGACGCACCTCCAGCCCCCCCCTCCGATCCTCCGCCTTCTCCTTCCCCTCCTCCTCCCACGACCACATCCGCACCCACCCACCTTCGAACCCCCTGTAAGTTTTGTTTTTTTTTTATTTACTTATTTTTATTTATTCGCTGATTTTTAAAGAATATGAAAACTGATTTATATTTGATTTTAAAACTGAAAAATAATAATTTTTTTTTAAACTGGATATTAGATAATATTCAAGACTGAATTATATGGATTTAAATGTGAAGTGTATGATTTTTAATTTTGTTTAAAGCAAGATTTGTATAGATTAAAAAGGTATGATTTTTAACCATCTAAAGATCAGATTTTTAGTTATTTAGAGTTGTCATTTCGACGATAATGAAGTATAAATTTTTATATATATTCATGTATGTAAAAGTTAGATTTTTCCTTAGGTAAAGATTAAATTTTTACAAAGGAAAAGATTCGATTTTTATACGAAGAAAGATGGGATTTTTAATTTATAAAAATATGATTTTTGTATATTGAACTTTGAACTAAAAATTCGATTTTTATATATTGAACTTTGAACTAAAAATTCGATTTTTATATATTGAACTTTGAACTAAAAATTCGATTTTTATATATTGAATAGCGAACTAAAAATTCGATTTTTACATATGTAGTGAAAGCGGACAACGAAAGCGACAAAAAGGCGAAACGACGAAGACTTCTGCAAATGAAGAGCCGTGGAGCTTGGATAGCTTTCTGTGAGAATTTCTCACCTTTCAATTTCTTTTCTAATTATATATATATACTAGGATGCAGACGGTGCTTAGTAGCACCCGACACAATCGTCCACAGACCATGGACTTGTTTGTTTGGTTGCATAGATTAGTTGAATTATTTGTTTGAATTGAATTGTTTGGTGAGATGAAATTGATTTGATTGATGTGTGAATGGCGTGGGCCTTCACTAGACCGGGGATAAGGCTAGGCCTTGTCCCGTTTCTAGTATCGTGCCGTTATGCCGCCGAAATTTTCTAAAATATGTTAGAAAAATAAAAATATCATTTTATTGTGTAAATGAATTGAATAGAAATTCATAGGTTGAAATAAAATGTTTTGTCGTTAAAAATATAATTTTTAACGTGAATGTGAATAAATAAATATTCATTTACAAACCAGACGGTTTGTTTATGTACACCTATTTGAAGGACATTGATTGGGACGATAAATTTTACACATCGCCCAACTGCACAAATAAAATCTTTGTTTGATTGTTTGAAACCCCACACGGGTGTTGGGATGAAATTTGAAGTTCACTCATCCTGATTGATTGAATATGTCGATCGATTGATTGACAGGCTGTTATAAGCGTTGAATATCTATATTTGATGCTTTTACAGTGTAGTACACTTTGGTTGATGGTTGATTATTTTCAATATTATTATATACATGTGTTGTATGAAAATCCATATAATTAACTTTATATGGTAATTGATTGGGCCTCATTCCAATTTGAAAAACAAAGAATATTATAAAATAAAAGTTCATGTGTTGACAGTACTCATCCGTTGAGATTGGTCATGTGTTGAACGAAATATTTTAGTAATAAAATTTACATCTTTATCAATATAAAATAAACGTTCATGTGTTGACAATACTCATCCATTGAGATTGGTCATGTGTTGAACGAAATATTTTGATAATAACAACTATTTTGAAAAAGAAATATTTGAAATAGAATATTTGAAAATAGAAATTTATGAAGCCGTGTTGATTAGATTGACGCCATTTTGACGTGAACGATATTTATATCGATTTTATTCATTTTTGAAATGAATATTGAAAAGTGATTTCGAAATCGAATATTTTGAAATGAATTGAATTGAAAACGATTTCGAAATGAATTGAATTGAAATATTTTGAAATGAAGTGAATTGAAAACGATTTCGAAATGAATTGAATTGAAAACGAATTCAAAATGAATTGAAAACGATTTCGAAATAAAATGAATTGAAAACGATTTCGAAATGAATTGAATTGAAAACGATTTCGAAATGAAATGAATTGAAAACGATTTCGAAATGAATTGAATTGAAAACGAATTCAAAATGAATTGAAAACGATTTCGAAATGAATTGAAAACGAATTCAAATTGAATTGAAATTTGAATTGAATAGAAATGAATTTTAAAACGAATTTATAAAGAAGAATTCAATTGTGATTTGAATTGAAAAGGAAGTTGAAAATATTTTTGAAAACGAATTCAAAACTATTTATATAATTCGTTTTAAATAGAAATCGACGAAATATATATTATATATATTATATATATAATATAATGGCCTGAATAGAACGCGTCGCGCCGCGGCAGTTCGTGAATTTCGACCATTTATTTCAAACGGACATTACGGGAGATCCGACCGTCGGATTCTCCTAAAACCGGAACCGTTGGGTTTGTATCGAAAAGAGCTTTCTAACGAATATTAGAAATGAGAAATCTAACGGTTGGATTTGGAGATACGTCCAAATCAAATTCGAAAAAGGTCGCTGTAAGTGCAGTTCGATGGCCATTGTTGGAAATCGACTGTACAGGCCTTGATAAAATTATTAAAAATAGTAATAATTTGTGTAAAATCATAAGAAATGATTTGTGAAGATTTGGGATGAAAAACTCCATATTTGAAAAGATAAAAATAGATTTTTATCGAAATGAACTAGTTTTGAACTAGAATTATAATTCTATTTATTTTTAAAAAAATAAATTGAATTCGAAAAGGGTTTTAAAAATAACCAAAATTTCCAATGATTACATTGGAATGGAATTGAATCGAAATTGTCTTCGGAATATTTCGATGTTGGAATTCGGGATTATACAGATGTTGTTATGGAAATTTGAAAGATATATATTTATATCGTTATTTCCAATACGACATTTGTTAATCGTAGAATTTGATATTGAATATAAGCCGGGATATTTTCTATTCAGAGCCTTGTATTTAATATCAAATGTGATTTGGGTTTGTCGTGAATGGTGTCTTCACTAACACTGTTCTTGAACCCAGTTGAGAAAAGATTAAATCTTTTTATTTGGATTTAATGAAGTGTACCAATTAAATAATATTTAATTGGAATTGAATGGATATTGATTCTTGGGTTTATCGTGAACAGTGTTTTAAATAACACTTGTTCTTTAACCCGATAATTAATGAATGTGGTTTTGGGTTTATCGTGAACTGTGTTTTAAATGACACTGATTCTTTAACCCAGTCACGGATTAAAACTAAGTGGAGTTTTAATGAATCTTTAATTAGATTGAAATAATCGAAATGGAGTATCACCAGTTTTGCTCCAGGCGATAGTTAAATCTTTAATTAGATTTGAACGTGAAGTGGTAATTGAATTTACCGATAACACCGTGGTGTTAGATATGAAGTATAACCAGTTTTACTTCATGGGATGAATAGGTTGGGGTTGGGAAATTAAAACAAATGATTACTTCGGTAAGGTTCGCTAATCCCGACTAGTTTGAATTGATATTCAAAAGTAGATTAAAGTATAAATTCAAGGAATTTATCTTTGATAAAATTTATGGGAACCTTTCCCTATGAACGTGAAATTTAGAAACTAACTGTCGGTTAGCCAAGCAGAATGGTTTTCTGGATATTGATCTGATGTTGGTTTCGGCCTTCGGGGTTAATGTTTGGGGAATTATTCTCTTGATTAATTTACGGTTAGTGACTAATGAATTGGAATGAGGCGTATGTTGTGTTTGTGTAACACTTATTTAAAATATACGCGAGTTATTCGGAAAGACCGGGTTAATCCCATTCTGAATAACTGATACGACGATAAGTCGAAGATGAAGACGATAGTCGAAGACCGGAGGTCTTCACGTCGTTTGGGTAATTACTGATGATCTTGATTGGGCTGTACACCCAAGAAGATGGAAACAGTTAGTGATCGTCCAGACGTACTTGGAGATCGATGGATATGCGGGGTACTAGGTGCCTCCGGTTTCGTTCAGACCCAGAACGGACTTGTAAATGGACTGTGTGTCTGACATCGGATTTCATTCTGTGTGACTGATATCGGTTGCATAGGATGGTTTGCCTGTGTGGCATGCTAAGATGCAAATGATCAAGGCTTCTGTTGAAAAGCAAAGTCTTGTGGTGATGATCAAAGCACGGCCTTTGTGGCGTAGCTTTGTGTAACGTTTACCTCGCGTGTTTCACACCCGGTATGAACCAAAAACGGGAGACGGACCTCAGGGAGGACTTGCGTTTCTTTCTAGCTAGAAGTGGCGTCAGTGGTTTTACACGCCCTGACGAGTTTGACTTATGTGGTTGTTGCAGTTGCGAGGCACCTCGGTTATATCGGTTTCGGTCGAATGCATTCTGGTCGGCTGACGGACCAGACTTACACCCCATAGGGTGGGGAGACGTATTGTTCAGGCATAATAATCCACTCCGTATGGACCGGCCCTGTCGCTCCAAGGCTTGCCTGCGCGCTTGCCTGAGACACGGGCTAGAGCGTCTCGAATCGGTTGAGGACTATCTTTTGCCTCGGTTCATAGACGGAAATCCAATTTCCAAATACGTGACATTTGCGGTTTTATTTGTAAACCTATATATGGCGACATGATATATGGTACCCATGCCGCCTATGATTGATACTTATGATTTGAAGTTGTTTTATACTCTATGCACTTATAATAGTATCAAATGATTTGTTTTAAACGTATCAAGCATTCTTTGGCTGTTATAAGGGAAAACCCTATCCTCGGCTGCGTTGCATTGTGTGATGGGACCTGGGTCTTATGACAGCTTCATTTTTCTTTATTTAGCATGGCGCTGTTTGTTTTATGCACTGGTATTCTTGGGAGGAAACCCGTTCCGTGTTATACGGCGTGGTCCCTTGATTTACCTAATGATTTAAAATAAAGATTAATAACTGTTTTAGTTCTCACACCAGTCACATGACTGACCTGGAGTTTATTGTTTTAACCTAAACTCTGGGTGCCCCTATTTTCGACACGGGCAGCTAGTAGTTTTGGTTTTGCAGATTTATATTCACAGGATCCTGGTTAACAGCTGGAACGATATCCGGAAAGCTTTGTATCCGTATATCTCTTCTAGTTGTGTATTGTATTATTTTCCGCTGCTATGTATTTAAATGTAATTTAAATCTCTAATATTTCTGTGTAATATTTATTCGTTTATACTCTGTATATTCTTGTAACCTGATGCATTGTTGTAATATACAATGAAATGTTCTTCTGTATGCGTACTGTTTTGTCCTGCTCTCAAACGATAGGGCGTTTCGAACGGCCTGGATCGGTTTAGCGACTGGTTCGGACCGAGCGAAATTCCTTGCCGTCACAGTTGGTATCAGAGCTTTGGTTTACAAAGCTCAGAGAACAAGACACATTAGAACCATACGAAAGAATTCATCAGATATTGGGTTAGTAATATCCAATTAGAATGACTCGTTAGAGATGGGATCAGTAGTATCCTAGAACGAGTGTGAAGAGTATATTTTTAAAATGAAAACTAAATTTGTTTTGAAAATTTAAATCAACTATTCGTATTTGATTATTTATTTTAATGAATTTGGACAATCCAGTATATATAGATTTTGCGTATACGTCTGATCCGCGTGTATTCGAAGTTTTGATATACTGGGTAGATATAGAATCACCTTCTAAGTCGCCCGGAGAGAACTCTGATGGTTGATGCATCATCATCAGAATTTATGTTCGAGTGACGAAAGGGAGATTTCTATATACTTCCTATTGACTGGTGTGAGAACCAAAATTAGATAGGGCCTATTGTTGTGATTTGGCATCAAAAATCTGATTTTTGTATATGTATCAAAATTATGAATTTGAAACTTAAATTCACTAATTGATTGATGTTTGTGTTGTTTGTTTAAATTGTTTGCTAATTTTTAGCCATTTAGCCTAACAGAACCAAATATTGAATTGTATTGAAAATTTGTCGCATTTGCTTGCGTATACATATACTTATATTGAACAGGTCATAGCAAGGAGGCTAGAGCAGAGAATAAAATTTGATTTCCCGACAAATAGGTACATGTTTACTACATAATTTCCTGTTTTGTTTGGGTGATGATGATTTTGTGAGCCTATTGGCTAGCCGCTTGGCTTTTTCTTTTTCTTTTTGAGATCTGAAGGACCGGGGAAGCTATTTGAAATTCCCCGATGCTCCCGGTGCAGGGGAGGTTATGGCGAAATTTTTCAAAAATTTAGGGTGTTAGCCAAATTTTTGAAATTTTAGAAAATTCTCAGAAACTGAAAGGTTAGAGAATGGAAGCCTGATCGAGCGTAGAGTTGATTAATCAAACCACTTTCGACTTTGTTCCTTTTCGGGGACGAAAAGTTTTAAGTGGGGGAGATTGTAACAACCCGGAAATTCTGGGCCAGTTTAAAATTTTTTATTTTGGCAATTATAGCGAATTTTGATTATTTAAAATAGATTATTTTAAATAGTATCGACGAGAAATTTATTTTGAATAGAATTCGAACGTATATATTTATACGCGTCGTCGTTAGAATATAAATATTTATATATATTTATAAATAGAATTGAAAATGGCGCGGTAGTTCGAAAATTCGATTTCTAATTTCAAATGAATATACAGAATTCAATATAAGTCAGAATTGAACGAAACAAGAAATATTTGAATCTGTACAACTATATCTTTGGAACGAAGTTAACAAACTGAAATTTCATTTTAGAAATGATAAGATATGTCCAGTTGAAAATTAGAAATAGTCGCTGTGGAATTTATATATATTTTTATATATATAAGGCCCTTAAAAATAGCAATTTTGCAAACGACCTCGGATTTCGACGAAACCAGTTTTGTTGGGTCCGTGATGTAAAGTTATTGCTAGGTTTCAAATTTCATAATTTTTCGAATCAATATGTGAGCGTGGTAAAGAAAAACGCGTTTGACCAGTTTCAGTTGATTTTAATCGACTGGAAATTGGCCATTTTTCAAACGGTCTCAGAATTCGACGAAACTAGTTTTGTTAGGACCGTATCGTCAATACGAAGCTAGAAAATATTTTTCTGGAATTTTTCTAGTTAGTATGTGACCCCGGTAATTTGAAAGGTACGTTTAAAATTCAATATAGTGATTTAAATGTAAATTTAACGGAAGCTGATTGTAACAGCCGAATCAGCTGACGATACATATCCCATTGTGTTCGGAATGGGGGTTAAACGCTATGGACGACAGGCGGTGGGCCTCGTTTCGAGGTCGTATGTGAAAGTCAACTCTTTAGGATAAAATTAAATAATTAATTAATTAAAAAGAAAAAAAATAATAGCTTCCTCCCTTAAAAACCTTCTGGCCCCCCCTTTTATTTTCAAAATCGATTTATAAAAAAAGAAAGAAAGGGAGAGCGACAGGGGAGGAGCCGCCGCCCCTCCCCGATGATCCTCCGTCGCCGTGCGATGGCGGTGCCATCTCCCCACCTCCGCCTGAGAAGGCGATGCCCCCTCCGCCTTGGTACGACGTTCGAGCCCCCCCTCCCCTGAAGCCCGACGAACCCAAAACCCCCGATGCCGACGCACCTCCAGCCCCCCCCCCTCCGATCCTCCGCCTTCTCCTTCCCCTCCTCCTCCCACGACCACATCCGCACCCACCCACCTTCGAACCCCCTGTAAGTTTTGTTTTTTTTTATTTACTTATTTTTATTTATTCGCTGATTTTTAAAGAATATGAAAACTGATTTATATTTGATTTTAAAACTGAAAAATAATAAAAAAAATTTAAACTGGATATTAGATAATATTCAAGACTGAATTATATGGATTTAAATGTGAAGTGTATGATTTTTAATTTTGTTTAAAGCAAGATTTGTATAGATTAAAAAGGTATGATTTTTAACCATCTAAAGATCAGATTTTTAGTTATTTAGAGTTGTCATTTCGACGATAATGAAGTATAAATTTTTATATATATTCATGTATGTAAAAGTTAGATTTTTCCTTAGGTAAAGATTAAATTTTTACAAAGGAAAAGATTCGATTTTTATACGAAGAAAGATGGGATTTTTAATTTATAAAAATATGATTTTTGTATATTGAACTTTGAACTAAAATTTCGATTTTTATATATTGAACTTTGAACTAAAAATTCGATTTTTATATATTGAACTTTGAACTAAAAATTCGATTTTTATATATTGAATAGCGAACTAAAAATTCAATTTTTACATATGTAGTGAAAGCGGACAACGAAAGCGACAAAAAGGCGAAACGACGAAGACTTCTGCAAATGAAGAGCCGTGGAGCTTGGATAGCTTTCTGTGAGAATTTCTCACCTTTCAATTTCTTTTCTAATTATATATATATACTAGGATGCAGACGGTGCTTAGTAGCACCCGACACAATCGTCCACAGACCATGGACTTGTTTGTTTGGTTGCATAGATTAGTTGAATTATTTGTTTGAATTGAATTGTTTGGTGAGATGAAATTGATTTGATTGATGTGTGAATGGCGTGGGCCTTCACTAGACCGGGGATAAGGCTAGGCCTTGTCCCGTTTCTAGTATCGTGCCGTTATGCCGCCGAAATTTTCTAAAATATGTTAGAAAAATAAAAATATCATTTTATTGTGTAAATGAATTGAATAGAAATTCATAGGTTGAAATAAAATGTTTTGTCGTTAAAAATATAATTTTTAACGTGAATGTGAATAAATAAATATTCATTTACAAACCAGACGGTTTGTTTATGTACACCTATTTGAAGGACATTGATTGGGACGATAAATTTTACACATCGCCCAACTGCACAAATAAAATCTTTGTTTGATTGTTTGAAACCCCACACGGGTGTTGGGATGAAATTTGAAGTTCACTCATCCTGATTGATTGAATATGTCGATCGATTGATTGACAGGCTGTTATAAGCGTTGAATATCTATATTTGATGCTTTTACAGTGTAGTACACTTTGGTTGATGGTTGATTATTTTCAATATTATTATATACATGTGTTGTATGAAAATCCATATAATTAACTTTATATGGTAATTGATTGGGCCTCATTCCAATTTGAAAAACAAAGAATATTATAAAATAAAAGTTCATGTGTTGACAGTACTCATCCGTTGAGATTGGTCATGTGTTGAACGAAATATTTTAGTAATAAAATTTACATCTTTATCAATATAAAATAAACGTTCATGTGTTGACAATACTCATCCATTGAGATTGGTCATGTGTTGAACGAAATATTTTGATAATAACAACTATTTTGAAAAAGAAATATTTGAAATAGAATATTTGAAAATAGAAATTTATGAAGCCGTGTTGATTAGATTGACGCCATTTTGACGTGAACGATATTTATATCGATTTTATTCATTTTTGAAATGAATATTGAAAATTGATTTCGAAATCGAATATTTTGAAATGAATTGAATTGAAAACGATTTCGAAATGAATTGAATTGAAATATTTTGAAATGAAGTGAATTGAAAACGATTTCGAAATGAATTGAATTGAAAACGAATTCAAAATGAATTGAAAACGATTTCGAAATAAAATGAATTGAAAACGATTTCGAAATGAATTGAATTGAAAACGATTTCGAAATGAAATGAATTGAAAACGATTTCGAAATGAATTGAATTGAAAACGAATTCAAAATGAATTGAAAACGATTTCGAAATGAATTGAAAACGAATTCAAATTGAATTGAAATTTGAATTGAATAGAAATGAATTTTAAAACGAATTTATAAAGAAGAATTCAATTGTGATTTGAATTGAAAAGGAAGTTGAAAATATTTTTGAAAACGAATTCAAAACTATTTATATAATTCGTTTTAAATAGAAATCGACGAAATATATATTATATATATTATATATATAATATAATGGCCTGAATAGAACGCGCCGCGCCGCGGCAGTTCGTGAATTTCGACCATTTATTTCAAACGGACATTACGGGAGATCCGACCGTCGGATTCTCCTAAAACCGGAACCGTTGGGTTCGTATCGAAAAGAGCTTTCTAACGAATATTAGAAATGAGAAATCTAACGGTTGGATTTGGAGATACGTCCAAATCAAATTCGAAAAAGGTCGCTGTAAGTGCAGTTCGATGGCCATTGTTGGAAATCGACTGTACAGGCCTTGATAAAATTATTAAAAATAGTAATAATTTGTGTAAAATCATAAGAAATGATTTGTGAAGATTTGGGATGAAAAACTCCATATTTGAAAAGATAAAAATAGATTTTTATCGAAATGAACTAGTTTTGAACTAGAATTATAATTCTATTTATTTTTAAATAAATAAATTGAATTCGAAAAGGGTTTTAAAAATAACCAAAATTTCCAATGATTACATTGGAATGGAATTGAATCGAAATTGTCTTCGGAATATTTCGATGTTGGAATTCGGGATTATACAGATGTTGTTGTGGAAATTTGAAAGATATATATTTATATCGTTATTTCTAATACGACATTTGTTAATCGTAGAATTTGATATTGAATATAAGCCGGGATATTTTCTATTCAGAGCCTTGTATTTAATATCAAATGTGATTTGGGTTTGTCGTGAATGGTGTCTTCACTAACACTGTTCTTGAACCCAGTTGAGAAAAGATTAAATCTTTTTATTTGGATTTAATGAAGTGTACCAATTAAATAATATTTAATTGGAATTGAATTGATATTGATTCTTGGGTTTATCGTGAACAGTGTTTTAAATAACACTTGTTCTTTAACCCGATAATTAATGAATGTGGTTTTGGGTTTATCGTGAACTGTGTTTTAAATGACACTGATTCTTTAACCCAGTCACGGATTAAAACTAAGTGGAGTTTTAATGAATCTTTAATTAGATTGAAATAATCGAAATGGAGTATCACCAGTTTTGCTCCAGGCGATAGTTAAATCTTTAATTAGATTTGAACGTGAAGTGGTAATTGAATTTACCGATAACACCGTGGTGTTAGATATGAAGTATAACCAGTTTTACTTCATGGGATGAATAGGTTGGGGTTGGGAAATTAAAACAAATGATTACTTCGGTAAGGTTCGCTAATCCCGACTAGTTTGAATTGATATTCAAAAGTAGATTAAAGTATAAATTCAAGGAATTTATCTTTGATAAAATTTATGGGAACCTTTCCCTATGAACGTGAAATTTAGAAACTAACTGTCGGTTAGCGAAGCAGAATGGTTTTCTGGATATTGATCTGATGTTGGTTTCGGCCTTCGGGGTTAATGTTTGGGGAATTATTCTCTTGATTAATTTACGGTTAGTGACTAATGAATTGGAATGAGGCGTATGTTGTGTTTGTGTAACACTTATTTAAAATATACGCGAGTTATTCGGAAAGACCGGGTTAATCCCATTCTGAATAACTGATACGACGATAAGTCGAAGATGAAGACGATGGTCGAAGACCGGAGGTCTTCACGTCGTTTGGGTAATTACTGATGATCTTGATTGGGCTGTACACCCAAGAAGATGGAAACAGTTAGTGATCGTCCAGACGTACTTGGAGATCGATGGATATGCGGGGTACTAGGTGCCTCCGGTTTCGTTCAGACCCAGAACGGACTTGTAAATGGACTGTGTGTCTGACATCGGATTTCATTCTGTGTGACTGATATCGGTTGCATAGGATGGTTTGCCTGTGTGGCATGCTAAGATGCAAATGATCAAGGCTTCTGTTGAAAAGCAAAGTCTTGTGGTGATGATCAAAGCATGGCCTTTGTGGCGTAGCTTTGTGTAACGTTTACCTCGCGTGTTTCACACCCGGTATGAACCAAAAACGGGAGACGGACCTCAGGGAGGACTTGCGTTTCTTTCTAGCTAGAAGTGGCGTCAGTGGTTTTACACGCCCTGACGAGTTTGACTTATGTGGTTGTTGCAGTTGCGAGGCGCCTCGGTTATATCGGTTTCGGCCGAATGCATTCTGGTCGGCTGACGGACCAGACTTACACCCCATAGGGTGGGGAGACGTATTGTTCAGGCATAATAATCCACTCCGTATGGACCGGCCCTGTCGCTCCAAGGCTTGCCTGCGCGCTTGCCTGAGACACGGGCTAGAGCGTCTCGAATCGGTTGAGGACTATCTTTTGCCTCGGTTCATAGACGGAAATCCAATTTCCAAATACGTGACATTTGCGGTTTTATTTGTAAACCTATATATGGCGACATGATATATGGTACCCATGCCGCCTATGATTGATACTTATGATTTGAAGTTGTTTTATACTCTATGCACTTATAATAGTATCAAATGATTTGTTTTAAACGTATCAAGCATTCTTTGGCTGTTATAAGGGAAAACCCTATCCTCGGCTGCGTTGCATTGTGTGATGGGACCTGGGTCTTATGACAGCTTCATTTTTCTTTATTTAGCATGGCGCTGTTTGTTTTATGCACTGGTATTCTTGGGAGGAAACCCGTTCCGTGTTATACGGCGTGGTCCCTTGATTTACCTAATGATTTAAAATAAAGATTAATAACTGTTTTAGTTCTCACACCAGTCACATGACTGACCTGGAGTTTATTGTTTTAACCTAAACTCTGGGTGCCCCTATTTTCGACACGGGCAGCTAGTAGTTTTGGTTTTGCAGATTTATATTCACAGGATCCTGGTTAACAGCTGGAACGATATCCGGAAAGCTTTGTATCCGTATATCTCTTCTAGTTGTGTATTGTATTATTTTCCGCTGCTATGTATTTAAATGTAATTTAAATCTCTGATATTTCTGTGTAATATTTATTCGTTTATACTCTGTATATTCTTGTAACCTGATGCATTGTTGTAATATACAATGAAATGTTCTTCTGTATGCGTACTGTTTTGTCCTGCTCTCAAACGATAGGGCGTTTCGAACAGCCTGGATCGGTTTAGCGACTGGTTCGGACCGAGCGAAATTCCTTGCCGTCACACTACCACATCCTAGGTATCACACTATAGATCAGTAGTGAGTAGTTCTTGCAATCCAAAGATTCCAACCACGACAGAACCACAGTTTATCTCTGCATTGCAAAATAAATATTTTAAGCAGTTCCTCCGTTTATTAAGATCTATGATCTTCAATGCTTCGTCTTCAATAATCATCTTCTATGTATTTGCTAGTTCGGAATGGTTTTCGAATATAAGTTCGATCCCGGTTGTTAGATCCAAAATTGGGTCTAACACCCAAATTGTTCAATTATATAGAAATTAATATCAAAAAAATGCTAGAAAATCAGAAAAAACGCAAGATTTATAGTGGTTCGGCGATAATGATCCTACGTCCACTTTATATCTATGATTATACTTGGAATCATAGTACAATCGACAATTTATCTCTCAATCTCACTCTTACAATGTTGGTTCACTCAATAATTTCGAGACAACTATGAATAATAACAAGGGAGGTGTAATAATGGTGGATTCAGAACTCAGAATTGCCAAAAGGATCCTGAAAAATGCCAAATCTGGGGCTATTTATAGCTGATATTTGTAGACGGATCGCGGTCATACGTGGCGCAAATCTCGAGAATCTAGGACTGGTTCGTAGCTTGAGGAAGAAATGGTCAATATGACAGTTATGGACAGGTGTCACAAGGTCCTGCTTTCTCGGATCGTGATGGACTAGGTCAGGGCTTTCATCTGGTTTCCTGGTTCGAATCAGGTCGCGCTTTCATGGATGGATCGGATCAAGCTAGGAGAAGCGGGTCAGATTGGGCTGACACGAGCGGGTCGGATCGAGCTAGCAAGGGGGTGATCGCGATCGAATCCAGGCCTTCTCACAAGTATAGCTTCATCTTGAACTCGTGTTTGAATCTTGGTGGCTTGGTCCAAAAGCTAGCCAACATTTTGCCCCCTCGAAATATGTTTTATCAAGGATGGAACGTGATTCGAAATTCTCGAATTACCATTTCATGAAGTGATGTGAATCAAAAGGCCGTGTCCGTCTTGAACGTCGTACAGCTTCCAAGAATTTGTGCCTCTTGATATGTATAAATACTCAGTTAGACCTTCAATCATTTCCTTGTTCTTTGGATAATTCTCATCTCTGGGGCTTTTGAAGACTCATTGTCAAATTACCAGGTAAACCTATGAGTCTTCGCAAGTATTTCCAAGTCTTCGTCTTCGACAATTGCTTGTTGAGTCGGATCGCCGAAACACTCCACGGTTCGTGGGATGAGGTGCTCGTCTCGGGTTCGGAGATCATTCAGGCTTTTTCACGAAGCGCGGTGGGCTTTCTTTCTTCGATCATGATCTATTGGAGAGGGAGGTCCTTCTCTTTCTGCGCTGGGCTTTGGTTCATAGCCCACCAATCTCTACGGTCTAAGTAAGACAAAAAAGGGAATACTAAGTGTCGTAGGTTTTCCTATATAAGCCGAACCCTCTTCCACTTTCTCCCCTTCTTCTTTCTTCTTGCAGCCGCCATCAATTCTTCCATCGATTCAAACCCTAATTTGTGATTTCCATATCCTCCCAATTTAAACTAGGATAAAATAGGCAAACATGTAAACAAGGCTTTAATGCAATTTTAATCTCGTTTCTCTGAGTTTTTCCTTAGTTGGGAGGACAAGTGGTGAGGCTTTGAGGTGCTTGAGGCCTTAAGGACGACGAAGATTAATGGGTTCGGTCGTTCATGTGCATGGGAGGAGAGGTGAAAAAGGAGAAGGAGAAAGGGTTGGCCAGTTCGACTCATGGGTGAGGTTTGAGTTCGGGCCGTGATAACAACTGGATGAAGAAGATGAAGCTGATGTTTAATGTAGCAACGGATCGGATCGTGGAGATGGAAGGAAGATGGTTCACGGGTTCATGAGAGCATAAGGAGGATCGGATCGCGAGGGGTTAATGCGATCCGTTCCGATTTCCACGATCCGATGCTGCTCCGTGAGTTGGTGCTTCTACCGCGAGTCCATACTTGCTTCACGATCCGAAGATGCACCGCGATCCGGACCCTAGCTCACGATCCGGGTTGATGAATGATCAGATATATTTGTTAAATAAGCAATGCAATTTAATCCTGATACCCCAATGGACAGTTAGGTTAGAACCTTCGAGTCTTTTGAACCGAACACCAGCACAACTTGGCAGCGGACGACAACTGATAACCCGATTACCTTGTTTACTTCATGTTTTTCTTTAATATATACACAGGCACACACTTGCACTCGCACACACGGGAATGGGTAATTATATTCTAACTTTTATTCGCTAACACAACTATGTCTGATAGACACTCTTCTAAAGGATTTGAAACAGAGGGGGACTCGAAGATGTCGGAACACCATAATCCCGAGGTTCCTCCAATTAATCCAGAGGGTGAGGATTCTGAATCTGTAACACCCCGTGTACTCTATAACAGTGAAATTCACAAATTAAAGTATAATTAATTTCAAATCAAAGAATTAAGGGAAACGGGATACGCCATTGCGTTCGTGTTGGAATTCTGCTTGGGATAGAGTCCGAGTTTGCGTAAAACGGACTCCGTATGAAGAAGATATGGCCTCCGGAAGTTTCAGAATTCAGTTTAAAATTCAAACAGCTCAGAAATCAGATTTAAATTTCAAAAATCGGGCCAGATTGGCCAGGACGGGAATTTTCCCGCCCAAGGCACCCAGGTCGACTGGGTATTCGACCTGGGCTACCCAGGTCGACTGGGTAGTCGACCTGGGGCACCTAGGTCGACTATATAGTCGACCTGGGGGTCGACTGGGGAGTCGACCTGGCCCCTGAGCCAGGTCGAACCCAGTCCCCCTGGCTGGCCTGGTCTGTGCTTGGCCGAATTCCTGAGCCTTGCCTTATCACTAGGGCTAGGTGTCAGCTCCTGATTGGTCTCTCCTTCAAAAGAACGGCTATTATTAAACCAAGCTCCATCGACGGTCCTAATCAACTCACTAACTCTATAAAAAGGACCTAAGACTCCACCTAATTCACACAAACAAAAATGAAGATGAGACCGTCATGCTGCTGAGGAAAGACTAGGAATAGCCGTCAAAATTGAGAGACAATTAGGAGACAATTCGAAAGCTTAAAGCAACGTCAATTAAATCAAAACAATGCCTACAACAAAGGATAGCATCTCCAAATTCAAAATTCAGATTTCTGAATTGAAGATTCATCATACGTTGTAAGTAGAGTACTATTCCGATGTGAATAAATAATTGTGTTTTGATTTGTGTAAAATGAGAAATAGAATTGTATTTGATTTGTGGTGATAATAATCTATATTTGTATGTTGCTTTGATTCTAAACGATTTGGAATGTTGTGGTATAACGATTGGGTATTTACAAGTATGTGATTCATGTTGGAAGTTAACAACTACATGTTTGTGGTAGTTTAATTTAGATTCATGCAAATATATGATTCACTATTATGCCAACATAATATATATTATAATCACTTTTAGTGTAGTTGGATCCATTTGGGTATTATGACTTATGTGAATTTATGTTGGAATTGGCATCATGATTCAAGTGTAAAACCATACTTTTGTATTAGAGACAAAAGTAAGCATCTTTGTGAACTTGTGTTGACTCTATGAACATGACTAAACTATGCTTGGTGTTATGCCTAATTGAAAAACATGTTTTAGGCCTATGTTGTTATCAAAATCATATGATAATATATGTGACACATAGCTAAGTTAGATTTACATTCCAATTGCAAGTTTGCATGAATAGATCAAAAACCATGATTTCATGTTTAGGTATGTTTATGCCATGATTATATGAATAGATCAAAACCCATGATTTCATGTTTAGGTATGTTTATGCCATGATTATATGCTATTACAATGCAAGTTCACAAGTGCCAAAATTATGTTAATTAGTTCGCTATGTTGCAAGTTCATGCGTTCACACTCCCCTTTTTATGTTACTTAGAATATATAAACACCATGTTCTAAGCCTCCCCTTTTTCATATGGCTAAGTTGGGTTTAAATGTTAAACCCAACATATGTTATATTGTAGCGAACATATAAAACGGGGGTAATGACGTTTGGGTTAAAATATGAAACATATGTGTTGGTATGTTTGACGCATGCCAACGACCTTGAAAAAATCAATTAATTGGTATAAATTAATTTTATCTAATAAAGATGAATTTGAATAATGGGCCGCAAATATTTACATATAAAAAGAAAAGAGACAAAATATGTAAATTTAGAAAATACGATGTGTTTAACCCGAGGTTGGATTGAGTTGTCATGTAAACCTGCCCGGAACCGCCCGGTTGTCCAGTAGTCACAACAATACCTATCCAATGTGGGTGGTTAAACACGGAGCCCAATAAGGACCCAAGGTTAGACTGAGTTATGGCGTAAGACTGCCCGGACCCAACCGGCAACAGGCAGCCACAACAATACCTGTCTAATGTGAGAGGTCGAGGCTTTAATAAGACAATTAAGGCTGAGTCAGGATTGATAGGATTAAGTAAATTGAATTAATACTTAATCAAAATGGAACATGCTAAACTATACAGACTGATTGGGGGTTAGGTTTACAAAATACTTAACCAACTTAGCATGTTGGCTAGAAATAGAAAACCTAGTAGCGGGGGACCCTTTTCTGCAGTAACCCTACAAGGTGTATTAGGATACCCTGAACTAGGCAGGGTGGGGCACGATTACTGGGCTGAATATAAGAGGGCAAATCGACGGCGGTGGTGCAGCAGTGTAGGTTCTAACGGGGTGCGGGCGTGCACACACTCCGGCGCAGAAAAATAAGGCACTGGGCACCAGTAGCATACTTGTGCATTCTAGGATTGTGTCGGGCCGCCACCATGGGACTTGATACACCCCATGGTGGGACCAGCATAGGTAACTACAACATCGGGGGCCGTAAGACACATGTAACTATGCGAGTAGGAGCCGATCATTAGAAATGGATCACTTCACCCTGATTATGGGGTGCCTGTTGGGACTAGTTTATATGGATGCAGAGATTAATATGGGGTACGATAGTATATTCGACTCTAGACAACTTAACTTAGTTTATGGTGCTTTCCCATTTCCAGTTTATACTTATCATACCCAGTTCTTTATTCATAGACTGAATAGTCCTAGACTTACTCAGGCTTTATGTCCGACTCTACTTTTCTTTCGTCTTCTTTTCTTTCGTTTCCCCCACCCCCCAGGTCCACAGGGAGGGAATACTACAGCTTGACCAGTTTTCACATCCAGCTTGAAGAGAAAGAATGTATTGCTTGGATCTTTTTCGTTTTGGACTATGGCTTTGGACCGCAATTATGGGACTTATGCAGTTTACTTATGTTTTTATGCTTCTTTAAATAATGTAATCAAGACAGTTATGAAGATGTTATGTTTTTGGAAGTATTGTAAGACAAATTATGGCATGGTTTGTGTAACACGTATTTTAATGAAATAAAAGTTTCGTTGTTTTCCGCTGTTCAAAATATGTGTTTTTTTATCTGTCTTGTGTATCTGTGACTTATACTTATAAACCTCCACCAAAATTAGGGCATTCACTTTTAGAGTGACCCTAACGGAGGTGGGGTGTTTCACTTGGTATCAGAGCATAGGTTTACCAGATAAGATAAAGAGTTTTGAAAATTTATTTTCAAAAGAAAATTTAAAGAAGCATTTTTAAAGATAAAATATTATTTTATTTAAAAAAAAAAGACATAGTCCCCCAAAGCCATAGGTACTATCTTTTATCCTTCGTTTTGAATATATCCTTTTTTTTTAGTATGTCCGAAGAACTTAACTTGCCAGAGGGTATACCAATACCTGGTTGGTTTAGACGATTCTTAGAAGCAAGGGCCACTCAGCCAGGTCCTACCGTTCCCCCTCCCTCAACTGTAGGAAATCATCCAGCTGTAGCAGCACCTCTTCCTCCACCTCCTCCGTGGGGTAATACTTTTGCTAAGATATGTAAAGATTTTAAAGCTATGGGAGGAAAGGACTTTCATGGAACCGAGTCCTTCGTGGTAGCCAGGAATTGGCTGAAGGAAACCGAGGACTTATTCATCATCTTTGAGGTAGAAGATAGGCAGAAGGTACAACTAGCAGTATGGCTACTTAAAGGCGAGGCTTCCTACTGGTGGGAAGTCACCAATGCAGAAAGACCAATGGAAACATGGGAGGACTTTAGGGCAAGGTTTGAGGCTAAATTTCTCTCAGAAGCTGAAAGGAGTCTTCAGTTCGAAAAACTCTTATTTCTTAAGCAAGGGAATATGACCGTCAAAGAGTATGTTAATCAGTTCGATCAGTTGGCTAGGTTCGGACTGGACCTAGTCAACACCCCGCACAATAAGGCTCTCTGCTTTGTCAAGGGGTTGAATGAGCCATTACACAGTTTGGCCATGACCCATATACCCATGAGAGCTACGTATGAAAGGTTGGTGCAGATGACATTGCTGAACGAAGAGGATAAGGGCAAGAAGGAGACAAAGGCAGAAAGCTCTCAAGGGAAGAAAGCGGGTTTACAGCCTAAGAAGACAAACTTTAAGAAGGGCGGGAAAGACAACAAAGAGAAGAGGAAGTGCAATTTCTATGGTAAAGTGGGGCACTTGGTGAAAGATTGCCGGAAAAAGAAGGCCAAGATGAATGGTGGGTGCTTTTCTTGCGGTGAGACAGGCCACCTGGCCAAGGATTGCCCAAAGAAGCGAGGGCAGGGGCAGAGGGATGGATCCACCTCAAGGGCACAAGTTCATGCGCTAGAAGCGCCACCTCTGCAGCAGCGAGGTATAAATACTTCTGTAGAAAGTGTAGTTTATCTTTATGATCACCCAGTTCGCACTTTATTTGATTCTGGCGCATCACACTCCTTTATCTCATATGCTTTAGTAGAATCTCTGCACCTAGAAACTAGAATGGTAGAGGACCTCTTAATTGTTTCAAATCCAATTGAGGGCCCAGCTTATTTATCTATGATCTGTGTGGGATTGAAAATTTCTATTCTAAGCGTAGAATTTAAATGTAGTGCCTTTGTTTTGGGCTTTTCTGGATATGGTTTAATTTTGGGCATGGATTGGCTATCCAGTAATGGTGCCATCCTGGATTGTGAGAAAAGGGTGGTTAGGCTTCTGACCCAACTCGGTAACACTCTGGAAATTACTTGTAATCCCTCGTATGCGGTTATGCTTAGTTATCTTGAATCGCTAGATGCTTCTGTTGAAAGTTTGCAATCGGTTAGAGTGGTCCGGGAATATCCGGATGTCTGCGAAGAGGTGAAGGGCTTACCTCCGAAGCGGGAGATAGACTTCCACATATATCTTGTAGATAATGCAAAGCTAGTTGCATTGCCCGTCAGACACATGGCTCCACGGGAAAGGAAAGAGCTCAGTAAACAGATTAAAGAGCTTCTAGAGAAGGGGTTCATTAGAAGGAGCATTTAAGAATGGGGCGCTCCAGTGGTGTTCGCTACAAAGGCGGATGGTTCACTCCGTCTATGTGTTGACTATAGGGAGCTCAACAAGGTAACGAAAAAGAATAGGCACCCTCTCCCCAGAATTGATGATCTGTTTAATCAGCTTGTAGGAGCGTCTGTTTTCTCCCAACTCGATTTAGCGACCGGATTCCATCAGCTAAGGGTGGCTGAAGATAGTATCGATAAGACAGCATTCAGAACCCCAGACGGCTTCTTTGAATGGCTTGCCATGCCTTTCGGCTTGACAAACGCACCTGCTTACTTCGTGGACCTAATGAGTAGGGTGTTCAGAGATTTCCTCAACAAGTTCGTAGTGGTCTTCATAGACGATATCTCGATCTTCTCAAAGAGTGAAGAAGAGCATGCTCAACACCTAAGGGCAATCATGGAAACTCTGCGAGTCCATCAACTAAAAGCCAAATTCTCCAAATGCCACTTTTGGAGAGAGGAAGTAAGATTTCTTGGGCATGTAGTATCCAAAAATGGGTTAGCTGTGGACCCTGCTAAAGTAGTAGCGGTGCAGGATTGGAAGACACCAAGGAATGCAACTGAGGTCCGAAGTTTTTTAGGGCTAGCAGGTTTCTACCGAAAATTCATAAGGGATTTTGCGAAAATATCAGCTCCGCTAACAAGGCTGACAAAGAAGAATCTAGTGTTCAATTGGGACTTGGATTGCGAATTTGCTTTCCAACGACTGAAAAGGGCTCTTACAAAAGCCCAGTTTTGACGTTGCCAGATGGAAGCAAGATGTTCACAGTTTATACAGATGCATGTAGGACAGGGCTAGGCACTGTCTTAATGCAAGAAGGAAGGGTAGTAGCTTATGGTGGAAGGAAGTTGAAAGCGCATGAAAAGAACTACCCGACTTACGATCTTGAGTTAGCTGCCATCGTCTTTGCACTCAAGTCTTGGCACACTATCTCCTAGGTGAGAAGTTCGAACTTTACACTGACCATAAATCGTTGAAATATCTTTTCTCGCAGAAAGATCTTAACTTGAGGCAACGGAGATGGATGGAGTTTCTTGCCTCGTACGATTTCGAGATCTCCTACACTCCGGGCAAAGGTAACGTAGTGGCAGACGCGTTGAGCCGAAAGAAACTAACCCTAAGCCCGCTGTTTGTTGAAAGACAAAGCCTAGAGTTTATAGCCAGCTTTGACTTTAGGCCCTCCTCCGATTTTGTACCGGGCTTGCTAGCATCTCTCGAAGTACGCCCAACTTTAGTGGACGCAATAGGGACAACACAACGCGAAGAACCTCAGCTTGTGGAGACGATTGATAGGCTCATTAGGGGTGGGACTTCAAGTCACCTCAGCAGATACTCCATCAACGACAAGGGTTGGCTAAGGCGAGACGGAAGACTATGCATCCCACAGACAAGGGATTTAGTAAAGAAGGTTCTCGAGGAAGCATATCGCTCCAAGATGATGATACACCCAGGCGGGGATAAAATGTACAAGGACATAAAGAGAACTTTCTTTTGGAATGGCATGAAGAAGGACGTGGCAGATTTCGTTTTATAAGTGTATGGTGTGCCAACAGGTTAAGGCGGAACAGAAAAAGCCTGGCGGTCTGCTCCATCCTCTAGAGGTCCCGCAGTGGAAGTGGGATAGCATCTCAATGGACTTCATTGATGGGCGGCCTAGGTCTAGAAGAGGCAACACTAGCATTTGGGTAATAGTGGATAGGCTTACTAAAAGCGCCCACTTTTTACCTGTCAAAAGTAAAAGAACTGCCTCATCCCTAGCATCTCTTTACCTCAAGGAAATTGTTCGACTCCATGGAATACCATCTAGCATTGTTAGTGACCGAGACCCTATCTTCACAAGTGATTTTTGGCGGAGTCTGCAAGAAGCGGTAGGCACACAGTTATGCTTAAGCACAGACTATCATCCCCAAACTGACGGCCAGACAAAAAGAGTGAACAGAGTTTTGGAGGACCTTTTAAGACTGTGTGTCCTTGACTTCGGAGGGACGTGGGAAGACCATCTTCCTTTGGTGGAATTTGCCTACAACAACAGCTACCAAGCAACCATCGGAATGGCGCCCTTCGAAGCTTTATATGGAAGACCGTGCCGATCGCCCACTTGTTGTTGGGAGTCTACTGACAAGCTCATACTTGGACCAGATATGATCCGAGAGACTTCAGAAAAAGTAGACTTAATACGGAGAAAAATGAAGACAGCCCAAGACAGACAAAAATCCTACGCCGACAAGAGGAGGACCGACCTTGAATTTGAAGTTGGGGACAGTGTTTTTCTTAAGGTATCCCTGCTACGGAACGTTGTTCATTTTGGAACCACAGGAAAGCTAGCACCAAGGTTCGTAGGGCCATTTCCTATCATCCAGAAAATTGGGAAAATGGCCTATCGATTAGAGCTACCCGAAAAGCTGGCCGGAGTTCACAACGTCTTTCATGTTTCACACCTCCGAAAATGTCTACATGAATCTGCTGAAGTGGTAGAGCCAAATATCCTAGAAGAAGCTGAAGTGGAACGCGAAGCAACCGTGAGGACAGTTCCAACCCGCATATTAGGAACGGAACTGAAAAAGCTACGCAACCGCGAAGTCAAGGTCGTCAAAGTTCAGTGGAGTGACGCCGAGGGAGACGCAACTTGGGAAACTGAAGCTAGAATACGCGCAGCCTACCCTTTTCTTTTCGAGGGTACATCTTTGATCTTTCCTTTTTCCTTGAGTTGCGCTTTTATCTATCTTTTTAGGTATATCTCCTCGACCTTATCTTTTAGGTAGAAACTCTTTGGATGAAAACATGTAATTGAAACATGTTATGGATGATGGTTGCAAGTGGTTGCAAGTGATTGCTAGTGGTTTCTCGTGGTTGCATATACACACACAGTCTAGATTTTAGATCGGCTCAGTCACTTCATATTGCATATGCATAAATGTATTTATATTCGTATATGGTTGAAGTTTAATGTGTTGTCATATGGATGTTGCATTTATATGAATGATTGTGCATTCATGTAGAATCATGAATAGAAGAATTTGAATACATAATGGATTCATGGCACTTACATAATTCGCATTAAGGAGGTCAACTGAATCAGTAGACCGCCTGATTTTGCATTAGATAAGTACATGTACACACACTTCGCATATGATCATGAAGCATTAGAAGTCTTTTAAGGACAATGGATGCTCGTGTTTGATGGATGAGTAGATGGATGTTTGGATGTTAGGACGTACATTCTTCCTTAACTTGAAGATTTCAGGGACGAAATCCTTTTAAGTGGGGGAGAATGTAACACCCCGTGTATTCTATAAAAGTGAAATTCACAAATTAAAGTATAATTAATTTCAAATCAAAGAATTAAGGGAAACGAGATATGCCATTGCGTTCATCTCGGAATTCTGCTTGGGATAGAGTTTGAGTTTGCGTAAAACGGACTCCGTATGAAGAAGATATAGCCTCCGGAAGTTTCAGAATTCAGTTTAAAATTCAAACAGCTCAGAAATCAGATTTAAATTTCAAAATTTGGGCTAGATTGGCCAGGGCGGGAATTTTCCCGCCTAAGGCACCCAGGTCGACTGGGTAGTCGACCTGGGCTACCCAGGTCGACTGGGTAGTCGACCTGGGGCACCCAGGTCGACTATATAGTCGACCTGGGGGTCGACTGGGGAGTCGACCTGGCCCCTGAGCCAGGTCGAACCCAGCCCCCCCTGGCTGGCCTGGTCTGTGCTTGGCCGAATTCCTGAGCCTTGCCTTGTCACTAGGGCTAGGTGTCAGCTCTTGATTGGTCTCTCCTTCAAACGAACGGCTATTATTAAACCAAGCTCCATCGACGGTCCTAATCAACTCATAAACTCTATAAAAAGGACCCAAGACTCCACCCAGTTCACACAAACAAAAATGAAGATGAGACCGTCATGCTGCAGAGGAAAGACTAGGAATAGCCGTCAAAATTGAGAGACGATTAGGAGACAATTCGAAAGCTTAAAGCAACGTCAATTAAATCAAAACAACGCCTACAACAAAGGATAGCATCTCCAAATTCAGAATTCAGATTCCTGAATTGAAGATTCGTCATACGTTGTAAGTAGAGTGCTATTCCGATGTGAATAAATAATTGTGTTTTGATTTGTGTAAAATGAGAAATAGAATTGTATTTGATTTGTGGTGATAATAATCTATATTTGTATGTTGCTTTGATTCTAAACGATTTGGAATGTTGTGGTATAACGATTGGATATTTGCAAATATGTGATTCATGTTGGAAGTTAACAACTACATGTTTGTGGTAGTTTAATTGAGATTCATGCAAGTATATGATTCACTATTTTGCCAACATAATATATATTATAATCACTTTTAGTGTAGTTGGATCCATTTGGGTATTATGACTTATGTGAATTTATGTTGGAATTGGCATCATGATTCAAGTGTAAAACCATACTTTTGTATTAGAGACAAAAGTAAGCATCTTTGTGAACTTGTGTTGACTTTATGAACATGACTAAACTATGCTTGGTGTTATGCCTAATTGAAAAACATGTTTTAGGCCTATGTTGTTATCAAAATCATATGATAATGTATGTGACACATAGCTAAGTTAGATTTACATTCCAATTGCAAGTTTGCATGAATAGATCAAAAACCATGATTTCATGTTTAGGTGTGTTTATGCCATGATTATATGAATAGATCAAAACCCATGATTTCATGTTTAGGTATGTTTATGCCATGATTATATGCTATTACAATGCAAGTTCACAAGTGCCAAACTTATGTTAATTAGTTCGCTATGTTGCAAGTTCATGCGTTCACACTCCCCTTTTTATGTTACTTAGAATATATAAACACCATGTTCTAAGCCTCCCCTTTTTCATGTGGCTAAGTTGGGTTTAAATGTTAAACCCAACATATGTTATATTGTAGCGAACGTATAAAACGGGGGTAATGACGTTTGGGTTAAAATATAAAACATATGTGTTGGTAGGTTTGACGCATGCCAACGACCTTGAAAAAAACAATTAAGTGGTATAAATTAATTTTACCCAATAAAGATGAATTTGAATAATGGGCCGCAAATATTTACATATAAAAAGAAAAGAGACAAAATATGTAAATTTAGAAAATACGATGTGTTTAACCCGAGGTTGGATTGAGTTGTGATGTAAATCTGCCCGGAACCGCCCGGCTGTCCAATAGTCACAACAATACCTATCCAATGTGGGTGGTTAAACATGGAGCCCAATAAGGACCCGAGGTTAGACTGAGTTGTGGCGTAAGACTGCCCGGACCCAACCGGCAACAGGCAGCCACAACAATACCTGTCTAATGTGAGAGGTCGAGGCTTTAATAAGACAATTAAGGCTGAGTCAGGATTGATATGATTAAGTAAATTGAATTAATACTTAATCAAAATGGAACATGCTTAACTATACAGACTGATTGGGGGTTAGGTTTACAAAACACTTAACCAACTTAGCATGTTGGCCAGAAATAGAAAACCTAGTAGCGGGGGACCCTTTTCAGCAGTAACCCTACAAGGTGTATCAGGATACCCTGAACTAGGCAGGGTGGGGCACGATTACTGGGCTGACTGTAAGAGGTCAAATCGACGGCGGTGGTGCAGCAGTGTAGGTTCTAATGGGGTGCGGGCATGCACACACTCCGTCGCAGAAAAATAGGGCACTGGGCACCAGTAGCATACCTGTGCATTCTAGGATTGTGTCGGGCCGCCACCATGGGACTTGATACACCCCATGGTGGGACCAGCATAGGTAAATACAACATCGGGGGCCGTAAGACACATGTAACTATGCGAGTAGGGGCCGATCATTAGAAATGGATCACTTCACCCTGATTATGGGGTGCCTGTTGGGAACTAGTTTATATGGATGCAGAGATTAATATGGGGTACGATAGTATATTCGACTCTAGACAACTTAACTTAGTTTATGGTGCTTTCCCATTCCCAGTTTATACTTATCATACCCAGTTCTTTATTCATAGACTGAATAATCCTAGACTTACTCAGGCTTTATGTCTGACTCTACTTTTCTTTCGACTACTTTTCTTTCGTCCCCCCCCCCCCAGTTCCACAGGGAGGGAATACTGCAGCTTGACCAGTTTTCACATCCAGCTTGAAGAGAAAGAATGTATTGCTTGGATCTTTTTCGTTTTGGACTATGGCTTTGGACTGCAATTATGGGACTTATGCAGTTTACTTATGTTTTTATGCTTCTTTAAATAATGTAATCAAGACAGTTATGAAGATGTTATGTTTTTGGAAGTATTGTAAGACAAATTATGGCACGGTTTGTGTAACACGTATTTTAGTGAAATAAAAGTTGCCGTTGTTTTCCGCTGTTCAAAATATGTGTTTTTTTTATCTGTCTTGTGTATCTGTGACTTATACTTATAAACCTCCACCAAAATTAGGGCATTCCCTTTTAGAGTGACCCTAACGGAGGTGGGGTGTTTCATAATCCGAATATGAGGTAGAGACAGAATCAAATTCATCTGTCAGTACCTCACTAGAGGAGGAGCCGAAGTGGATGTCCCGGCGTTCTAGAAATTGAGAAATTCACTGACTCTTTAGCTTCCAAACTATACAATATAAAACTTAAGAAAATTTGTTTGAAACACGGGATTCCCTGGGACGATGTGAAAAAACCCGAAAGCGGAGATAGACCTCATCTTGCTTTTGAAGGGTACATGGCAATCAGCTGACTCATGTGCTGGGTAGGCGATATTCCTCCGTTTCCTCCAATCGTCATTGAAACCTTAAGACGATTGTGTATTGCCCCTATGCAGCTTCATCCCAACGCTTACGCAGCCTTGCACACTCTATATGTCGCGTATGCAGAGATTCTGCAAACTGAGCTTAATTTTAAAGACCTGAAATTCTACTATCTTTTCAAGCACCGTTCCACAGCGACTCCAAATTTCTCTTTCATTGAATCAGTAGCCAACAGGAAGGTTCTGTCTGATGGTTACAGCAACATAGGGGATCCCAAAGCTGATTGGTTTTATATAAAACACCAGGCTGGGTGTGCGAGGAGGTGGCTCAAGTCTAGTAAGTTTCGAGCCTCCAGATGCATGACTTAATTACATAATCGAAGCACTAACATGTTTCTTTTTCTCTTGTGCAGATCACACATTCCCCAAGACTGAAGGCTTAGTGTATAACGATCGATTATCCTATCTTCTAAAAAGCAAGTATGACTTCTTGAGAATCAAGAAATGCATTACCGACGAAAACCTTCACAAGAACCATCTTTTGGACATAAGATTCGGACTTGGCTCAGGCGGCAAATCTTACAAGTATGTGCCCCCGGCTGAAGGAGAAGGAACTTCTCAAGTTGTAGAGACAGCTACTCTTCGCAAGAGTCCTTCGCCGATGATTAATCAGGATGACGAAGATTTAAACGTGTATAAAGGAGATGAGGGACGAGCTAATGAACCAAAAGAGGTTCCAACCTCCGAGGGGCAGTCTCCCTAAAGAACTTCATCACCAATCGAGCCTGTCGCCCAAGATGAATTAACGGAGGAACAGATTTTCGGGGAATTAAGTAAAATTCCTTTGCCAGATGATATTTATACTCAAGAAGATTTCGGAGGGGAACCAATTTTTCCCATCCTCGAAAAGACGAGTGCCCCAGTTGGAGAAAAAGAAGTCACCCAAACGAGCTTAACTTCGGGCCTGGTCCGTTTTAAAAACGGGGGATTTCACGGGATGCACAAAACACACGCACCATTTATTATAACACTCTTTTGCTACTGTGGTTCATAGTTTTAACACACACTTGTTTTCTTTGTAGGAAAAAAAATCTCGTAAATGGTCTTATTCCTACCGTTCCCTTCGCGAGGGCAGAACAAGCCTCCTTCCAGATCCTGAGCACACTCGTAGCGATAGTCGGGGAAGGGATAGTCGTCGACCCCGGGATTCTCATCAATCTTATCCTGCACGACCTCGAACTCCACCGAAGCAAAGTTACGGAAAGCCACATAGTCGTCCAATACCACCAGCTGGGGGGAAGCAGCTTCCTAGAGATTTAACCCCTCCAAAAAGCACTCTTTCTGACGCCTAATCTTCTAAAAAACACGTCGAGCCAAAGGACAAGGACAAAGATGAGGGAAGGTGTAACATCCCACCTCCATTAAGGTCACTCACAAAGGGAACGCCTTAACTTCAGTAGAGTGTTTTTGGTAAACAGACACAGAATATCACAAGACAGATATAAAAATTTTGCAGCGGAAAATAAACAACTTTATTAAATCAGCAAAATATTTTGTTGCATAACACCATGAGTCATAAAACCCTTACAACAAAGCACTTCTATCTTAAATTATCAGAGTACATAGGTATTTAAAAGAAAACATCATTCCCCATATTAAAGAGCAAGCGATATAAGAGACAGAGACTCGAGCCATACTTCAGAAGTAGCTCCTAGAAGATGATATCCAAATCCTGACTAAACCTGTGTGTTTCCTCCCTGAGAACCTGAGGGAACGGAAGAAAAGAGGCGAAACAAACTAGGTCAGACATACATCAGGTGAGTCCAGTAACTTTTAGCCAGTAAATAAATAAAGGTAAACATGACAAGCATACAAAGTGGATAAGAGGATCACGGTACAGATGACAGGTATGGCAAGACAAATAAGGTAAGGTGTACGCATGATTCACTACTAACTACTCTGCACTATTACTAGTAAAATCAAAATGGGGTGATCCCTTCCACTAATGATAACGATGGTGGTAGTTTCGTGTATTCCTAGCTACTGTCATAGGTGCCGCCTGCTCCTATCTCAACTAGTCATACCCACTACCCTCCTACTATAAATTGGTAGACTTAGGGCATACGTCTGGGTATACCCTAACCACTACCCCAATCGATTGGCTCCCTACTCTGTAGATACCCTATGCTGGTCCCACAACTAGGGGGTATCACTTCCCTAAAGTGACAACCCAAGGTGTGCAAAGTTATACTTACTGGCGTCACGGTCGTCTTGTCCCCCCTCTGCCCGGCCCATGCACGCACATGTCCATGGTCAGTTTACGCCGCCCACACCATCCGTCTCGTTTTGGATCTCTTACAATCAATCAGTAAGCGTACCCCTTCTCTGCCTAGTACGAAGTTCTTTACTTTGATACCCCTTCGGGTTACTAACTGAAATGGGTCCCACACAACATGATACAAGCTCTCTCCTATGTCTTGTATCCCCACTAGGTTTTCTGCTGAATATGTATACCCTAAGGTGTCTTTAATTACATAGCCCCCAATCAGTTATACGTACCTATATGTGTCTTTAATACATAACCCCTATTCTACCTATCGGTTATGTGTACCTATAGGTGTCTTTAATACATAACTCTATCTATTCCCATTAGTTATGCATACCACTAAGGGTTTTTTTAATACATACCTTTACTATTTTGCCCCGGTTATGTATACCATTAGGTGTCTTAATTACATAACCCTTTTTATCTGGTTAAGTTTGCGGGACTATATGTATTAATATTACCCACCTACCCTTCAGTTGTACTTAACCCTCCCACTGATTTAATCCTATTTATTTAACGGTTAAGTTTGTAGGCCTATATATATATTAATATTACCTACCTACCCTTCAGTTGTACTTAACCCACCCACAATTAAATTCGTTTTGCTTAACCCTAACTTATGTCAACCATCATACAGTCCATATGTATTAAGTTAGGTTAAGTAGCATTAATTTATTATTGAGACATCTAATCGTATTTCACATGCCACCCAAGGCACCCACTTAACCCCTCATGTCCCACTACATGCTTATCTGGTTAAGTGTTTCTTAATTCATTAAGACCGTAACCTCATAAAGACGTCCCACATTAGACTGGCATTTGTGGTTGCTGGATTTGCCGGGCGGGTCCGGGCAGTCTTACACCACAAAAGAGCCTAACCTCGTGTCTTTACAACTGTTACGCATTTAGTTTATGCCTAAGATCTCCCACATTAGACTGGCATTCGTGGCAGTTGGATTTGCCGGGCGGGTCCGGGCAGTCATACACCACAAAAGAGCCTAACCTCGTGTCTTAGACGATTAATTACAAAATTAATTATTCCCCCAATTTGAATCAATTTCCCTATTCAAATTATCAATTAATTCCAAATTTAACTATGGCCATAATTGACTCAATTATGTCCATTTATTTATGGTATGTAAAATCATACCAATTTCATCACAAATTTACTTTATGCCTTTTTAAGGCATTTATGCCAATTCTGAATATCAAATCTTCAGACTTCAATTTAAACATTCCTCTTTTGATTAATTAAGTTAACTAATTAATCCTTTCCTTTTTATAGGTGTCATTACCTATTTTATTAACAATTTGAATTTCCTATTCGTAAATGGTCATATTCAAATTATACCATTTTTACCTAATTTTACCCATGTCATAATAGGTAATTATTTATATGTTTTCCCTACTAGAATCATGTGTCCAATTTACATAATTACTATGCCTATTATAAATTCCACTTTTTCCCCGCTTCTTAACTAGCATAACCATTTGCGTTTTTTGCGTCATCGAGGCTACAGGTAGCCTCGCCATAACAATAAAATAAGGGAAATGACAAGGTGATCGTTTTCAGTACAATTTTGGCATAAGCATAACAATTAAGGAAATGACATGATAATTTCGCGTATAATTATGATTCACCACATAATTAACAACTTGCATAGATTCATAATTTTACAACATAACAACTTGTATAGGTTCATAAATTAACAACAAAATTAACAGCTCACATAGATTCATGATTTACAACATATTTAACAACTTGCATAACATAACCACTTGCATAGTTTCATGAATAATAACTTGCATAGGTTCATGAATAATAACTTGTATAGGTGACTTGCATGATCTCGTAACAGTTTTCATAGATTCATGATAACAACTTGCATAAATTCATGAATTCATAACACAATAACTTACATAATTTCATGATCAACAATAACAATAAACTTTCGTAATTTCATGATCCGTTACAACAATAAACTTGCATAACTACAAACAACACATACCCAAATCATAATCTACCACGATTCACTTTTTTTATTTAAACCTAAAAGTGACTAGAACTCACCGAATAAGGAGTCTTGAGTTCTGGGATCTGAATTCTGTAATTAATTAGCGTTCCCTTGTTGTAGACAATTTCGTTGTTGTAGTTTTAGGCTTGATTTGAATTGAATTGTTGTCTTTAATTTGCTTCTAGTTGGTGGCGGCTACTATAGGGTTTGGAGTGACAACATGATGGCCACTGATCTAATTTTGATTTGATTCTAGGGTTTGAGTCTACACATGTTTATATAGAATTTCAATTTAATTATAGCCGTCGGATGACCCTAGAGTTAACCGCAACCATTCAGTCCAGATTAGAACTATCCAGGAACCCTAATGACTCATTAACTAGTCAGAGATGACTCAGCACTGACTCGCCGTTCGAACCAGAGCCTCAGAAATCTGTGCAGATTTTTACCTCGGCCTGGGCGCACCTGCCAAGTGCGCCAATGCAATATTACATGGGCGCACATCCCAAGTGCGCCAGTGCAATTTTGTTCTGGCGCACTTCCCAAGTGCGCCATTGCATTCTGGCCCGTTTCTGGTTTTTCTGCCTTGCTTCGTTCCTCCATATCTTCTTTATACGACATCCGTTTTACACAAACTCGGACTCTATCTCAACTAGAATTCCGAGACGAACACAATGGCGTAACCCGTTTCCCTTAATTCCCACATTTGAAATTAAGTATTCTTAAATTTAAATAATTTGATTATTCAAAAATTCGGGGTGTTACATTCACCCCTACTTAAAGGATTTCGTCCTCGAAATCTTCAAGTTAAGAAGAATGTGTCCTACCATCCAATCACACATCTACTCAACCATCATCCACAAGCATCCATTGTCCTTAGAAAACTTCTAATGTTTTATAAAGATATGCAAAAAGTGTGCGTATATGTTCCTAATCTAATGCAAAATCAGGCGGTCTACTGAATCAGTTGACCTCCTTAATGCAAAACATGATAGTGTCGTGCGTCCATTATGTATGCGAAAGAATCCTATCGATACATATTATTTCTACATGTGTACTCAACCATTCATCCAAATGCAGCATCCATATGATAACACAACCATTGTACATCCATTAACCTAAATATGCACACACATTTATATGCAATATGAAAGTGATTTGAGCTGATATAGTGCCTAATATGTGTGTAAATGCATCCACGAGCAACCACTAGCAAACACTTGCATCCACTTGCAACCATCAAACATAACATGTCCCAAGCGCATGTTTACTTCCATGGATTTCCTATCTAAAGGTCGAAGATCCGGTCGATGGGATATAAACAAATGATATAACTAAAACAAAAGCTCTGTTCCTATTTGACATCGGCTAAAAGAATAATTCCCTAAGTCTCAACCCCGAAGACCGAAATCAACATCAGACAGACATCCAAAGAATTACCACCATTAAACAATGTCAAAACTGGAAATCTACTTCATGCTTCGAGTAGAAACCCCTATCCTTCAGAAATATTCAGATACATACAGACTATTGGTACAGATCAGATTACAGAATGGTTCTCAGAAAGCTAGACATAACAGACCCTTGCGGGTCACAAGAAACTTTGGGGGTCTTCCCATGACAAGTTAGAAACTTAACGACCCTCCTCTCAAAATCTAGAACGGCCCTCTACATAGAAAGCTGGTCCATTTAGAACCAACCCATAGCCCACAAACTTGAACATACAAACATCACATTCAAATTTTTGACGCCTAACGCAGATAATTTCAAACCCTTACAAATCACCAATAAATGAGCCGAACCACCAATGGGGTTTGAAACAACTACGGGATCAGGAACAAGACTAGTATTAAAGTGCAGAGTCTCAATTACAAAATCAAAATGCCAAAATCCAAAAGAGTCTTAATCTTCATAAGGAAATTAAACCTTTTACCTAAATTTTTCCTATATCTATCCTATCCAACTGCCATGAGGGCATTCGCCTGCCCCCTAGAAGTCCCTTGCGATCCCTGCGCCTTCGGGTTGTCCTTGGAAAAGTGTCTGACCTCTCCACACTTAAAGCAATTGGATTTCCTCCTTTTACATTCTTTGACTAGGTGACCTTCTTTCCCACAATAGTGGCATTTCCTCTTATCCATTCCCTTGTCATCCTTCTTGCCTTTCTTTTGTTGTTGCTGTTGCTGTCCTTTCTTGGGTCCCACCTTCTCATTTTTCAGTGTCCCTTTAACTTTTTCCTCTTTCTTTGCTCCCTTGTCCTCTTCATGCATTAGGGCCATATCCACCAGCTTTTAAAAAGTGGCCCACATGGGAACATGGGTCATAACCAATCCGTGTAGTGGCACATTCAAGCCTTTAACAAATCTCCGAGCCTTCTTCTCAGGTGTGTTAACTAAGTCCAAGCCGAACCTCACCAACTAACTGAACTTGTTGACGTACTCTTTTACTGACAGATCCCCCTGCTTCAATGCCAAAAACCTTTCCATATATAGATTTTCTTCCGCTTGTGAGAGAAATTTTGCCTCAAACCTACGCCTGAAATCCGTCCATATATCAACTGGATGCTCTCCATTAGTGACCTCCCACCAAAACGAGACCTCATCCTTCATTAACCAGGCCGCTAACTGGACCTTTCTTCCATCTTCTACATCAATGATTCCAAACAATTCTTCCACCTCCATTAGCCAATTTCGAGCTTCAACAAACGTCTCTGACCCATGAAAAGGTTTCCCGCCCATTTCTCGAAAGTCCTTACATATCTTTGCAAAAGTATCAACACGAGGAGGGGGAGGAGCATGTGCAGCTGGGGGAGGAGGAATATTCGCTGGACCTGTGGCGGTGGCTCTAGCTTCCAAATACCTCCTAAACCACCCAGGTATCGGTACACCCTCTGGAAGGTTAAGATCCTCAGACATGCTAAGAAGAAAAAGGGATAGATTTTGGAAAAAGGACCGTAAGATACTACATATGGCTTTTCGGGGAATGTTTTCAAAACATGCTTTCCTTTTTGAAAATACTTTCTGTTAAAACCTTTTTGAAAAATATTTTCAAAACTTTTATATAATCTGGTAACCTTCAGCTTTGATACCAAGTGTAACACCCTACCTCCATTAAGGTCACTCACAAAGGGAACGCCTTAACTTCAGTGGAGCGTTTTTGGTAAACAGACACAGAATATCACAAGACAGATATAAAAATTTTGCAGCGGAAAATAAACAACTTTATTAAATCACCAAAACATTTTGTTACATAACACCATGAGTCATAAAACCCTTACAACAAAGCACTTCTATCTTAAATTATCAGAGTACATAGGTATTTAAAAGAAAACATCATTCCCCATATTAAAGAGCAAGCCATATAAGAGACAGAGACTCGAGCCATACTTCAGAAGTAGCTCCTAGAAGATGATATCCAAATCCTGACTAAACCTGTGTGTTTCCTCCCTGAGAACCTGGGGGGGGGGGGGAACGGAAGAAAAGAGGCGAAACAAACTAGGTCAGACATACATCAGGTGAGTCCATTAACTTTTAGCCAGTAAATAAATAAAGGTAAACATGACAAGCATACAAAGTGGATAAGAGGATCACGGTACAGATGACAGGTATGGCAAGACAAATAAGGTAAGGTGTATGCATGATTAACTACTAACTACTCTGCACTATTACTAGTAAAATCAAAATGGGGTGATCCCTTCCACTAATGATAACGATGGTGGTAGTTTCGTGTATTCCTAGCTACTGTCATAGGTGCCGCCTGCTCCTATCTCAACTAGTCATACCCACTACCCTCCTACTATAAATTGGTAGACTTAGGGCATACGTCTGGGTATACCCTAACCACTACCCCAATCGATCGGCTCCCTACTCTGTAGATACCCTATGCTGGTCCCACAACTAGGGGGTATCACTTCCCTAAAGTGGTAACCCAAGGTGTGCACAGTTATATCTACTGGCGTCACGGTCGTCTTGTCCCCCCTCTGCCCGGCCCATGCACGCACATGTCCCCGGTCAGTTTGCGCCGCCCACACCATCCGTCTCGTTTTGGATCTCTTACAATCAATCAGTAAGCGTGCCCCTTCTCTGCCTAGTACGGAGTTCTTTACTTTGATACCCCTCCGGGTTACTAACTGAAATGGGTCCCACACAACATGATACAAGCTCTCTCCTATGTCTTGTATCCACACTAGGTTTTCTACTGACTATGTATACCCTAAGGTGTCTTTAATTACATAGCCCCCAATCAGTTATGCGTACCTATAGGTGTTTTTAATACATAACCCCAATTCTACCTATCGGTTATGCGTACCTATAGGTGTCTTTAATACATAACTCTATCTATTCCCATTAGTTATGCGTACCCCTAAGGGTGTCTTTAATACATAACTTTACTATTTTGCCCGGTTTTGTATACCATTAGGTGTCTTAATTACATAACCCTTTTTATCTGGTTAAGTTTGTGGGCCTATATGTATTAATATTACCCACTTACCCTTCAGTTGTACGTAACCCTCCCACTGATTTAATCCTATTTATTTAATGGTTAAGTTTGTAGGCCTATATATATATTATTATTACACACCTACCCTTCAGTTCTACTTAACCCACCCACAATTCAATTCATTTTTCTTAACCCTAACTTATGTCAACCATCATACAGTCCATATGTATTAAGTTAGGTTAAGCAGCATTAATTTATTATTGAGACATCTAATCGTATTTCACATGCCACCCAAGGCACCCACTTAATTCCACATGCCACCCAAGGCACCCACTTAACCCCTCATGTCCCACTACATGTTTATCTGGTTATGTGTTTCTTAATTCATTAAGAACGTAACCTCATAAAGACCTCTCACATTAGACTGGCATTTGTGGCTGCTGGATTTGCCGGGCGGGTCCGGGCAGTCTTACACCACAAAAGAGCCTAACCTCGTGTCTTTACAACTGTTACGCATTTAGTTTATGCCTAAGATCTCCCACATTAGACTGGCATTTGTGGCAGCTGGATTTGCTGGGCGGGTCCGGGCAGTCATACACCACAAAAGAGCCTAACCTTGTGTCTTAGACGATTAATTACGAAATTAATTATTCCCCCAATTTGAATCAATTTCCCTATTCAAATTATCAATTAATTCCAAATTTAATTATGGCCATAATTGACTCAATTATGTCCATTTATTTATGGTATGTAAAATCATACCCATTTCATCACAAATTTATTTTATGCCTTTTTAAGGCATTTATGCCAATTCTGAATATCAAATCTTCAGACTTCAATTTAAACATTCCTCTTTTGATTAATTAAGTTAACTAATTAATCCTTTCCTTTTTATAGGTGTCATTACCTATTTTATTAACAATTTGAATTTCCTATTCATAAATGGTCATATTCAAATTATACCATTTTTACCTAATTTTACCCATGTCATAATAGGTAATTATTTATATGTTTTCCCTACTAGAATCATGTGTCCAATTTACATAATCACTATGCCTATTACAAATTCCCCTTTTTCCCCGCTTCTTAACTAGCATAACCATTTGCATTTTTGGCGTCATCGAGGCTGCAGGTAGCCTCGCCATAACAATAAAATAAGGGAAATGACAAGGTGATCGTTTTCAGTACAATTTTGGCATAAGCATAACAATTAGGGAAATGACATGATAATTTCGCATATAATTATGATTCACCACATAATTAACAACTTGCATAGATTCATAATTTTACAACATAACAACTTGTATAGGTTCATAAATTAACAACAAAATTAACAGCTCATATAGATTCATGATTTACAACATATTTAACAACTTGCATAACATAACCACTTGCATAGTTTCATGAATAATAACTTGCATAGGTTCATGAATAATAACTTGTATAGGTGACTTGCATGATCTCATAACAGTTTGCATAGATTCATGATAACAACTTGCATAAATTCATGAATTCATAACACAATAACTTACATAATTTCATGATCGACAATAACAATAAACTTTCATAATTTCATGATCCATTACAACAATAGACTTGCATAACTACAAACAACACATACCCAAATCATAGTCTACCACGATTCAATTTATTTATTTAAACCTAAAAGTGACTAGAACTCACCGAATAAGGGGTCTTGAGTTCTAGGATCTGAATTCTGTAATTAATTAGCGTTCCCTTGTTGTAGACAATTTCGTTGTTGTAGTTTTAGACTTGATTTGAATTGATTTGTTGTCTTTAATTTGCTTCTAGTTGGTGGCGGCTACTCTAGGGTTTGGTGTGACAACATGACGGCCACTGATCTAATTTTGATTTGATTCTAGGGTTTGAGTCTACACATGTTTATATAGAATTTCAATTTAATTATAGCCGTCGGATGACCCTAGAGTTAACCGCAACCATTCAGTCCAGATTAGAACTATCCAGGAACCGTAATGACTCATTAACTAGTCAGAAATGACTCAGCACTGACTCACCGTTCGAACCAGAGCCTCAGAAATCTATGCAGATTTTTACCTCGGCCTGGGCGCACCTGCCAAGTGCGCCAGTGCAATATTACATGGGCGCTCTTCCCAAGTCCGCCAGTGCAATTTTGTTTTGGCGCACTTCCCAATTGCGCCATTGCATTCCGGCCCGTTTCTGGTTTTTCTGCCTAACTTCGTTCGTCCATATCTTCTTCATACGGCATCCGTTTTACACAAACTCGGACTCTATCTCAACTAGAATTCCAAGACAAACACAATGGCGTAACCCGTTTCCCTTAATTCCCACATTTGAAATTAAGTATTCTTAAATTTAGTTAATTTGATTATTCAAAAATTCGGGGTGTTACATTCTCCCCTACTTAAAGGATTTCGTCCCCGAAATCTTCAAGTTAAGAAGAATGTGTCCTACCATCCAATCACCCATCTACACAACCATCATCCACAAGAATCCATTGTCCTTAGAAAACTTCTAATGTTGTATAAAGATATGCAAAAAGTGTGTGTATATGTTCCTTATCTAATGCAAAATCAGGCGATCTACCGATTCAGTTGACCTCCTTAATGCAAACCATGATAGTGCCGTGCGTCCATTACGTATGCGAAAGAATCCTATCGATACATATTATTTCTACATGTGTGCTCAACCATTCATCAAAATGCAGCATCCATATGATAACACAACCATTGTACATCCATTAACCTAAATATGCACACACATTTATATGCAATATGAAAGTGATTTGAGCCGATATAGTGCCTAACGTGTGTATAATTGCATCCACGAGCAACCACTAGCAAACACTTGCATCCACTTGCAACCATAAAACATAACATGTCCCAAGCACATGTTTACATCCATGGATTTCCTATCTAAAGGTCGAGGATCTGGTCGATGGGATATAAACAAATGATATAACTAAAACAAAAGCTCTGTTCCTATTTGACATCGGCTAAGAGAATAATTCCCTAAGTCTCAACCCCGAAGACCGAAATCAACATCAGACTGACATCCAAGGAATTACCACCATTAAACAATGTCAAAACTGGAAATCTACTTCATGCTTCGAGTAGAAACCCCTATCCTTCAGAAATATTCAAATACTTACAGACTACTGGTACAGATCAGATTACAGTATGGTTCTCACAAAAGCTAGACATAACAGACCCTTGCGGGTCACAAGAAACTTTGAGGGTCTTCCCATGACAAGTTAGAAACTTCACGACCCTCCTCTCAAAATCTAGAACGGCCCTCTACATAGAAAGCTGGTCCATTTAGAACCAACCCATAGCCCATAAACTTGAGCATACAAACGTCACATTCAAATTTTTGACGCCTAACGCAGATAATTTCAAACCCTTACAAATCACCAATAAATGAGCCGAACCACCAAAGGGGTTTGAAACAACTACGGGATCAGAAACAAGACTAGTATTAAAGTGCAGAGTCTCAATTACAAAATCAAAATGCCAGAATCCAAAAGAGTCTTAATCTTCATAAGGAAATTATACCTTTTACATAAATTTTTCCTATATCTATCCTATCCATCTTCCACGAGGGCATTCGCCTGCCCCCCCAGAAGTCCCTTGCGATCCCTGCGCCTTCGGGCATTCCTTGGAAAAGTGTCCGACCTCTCCACACTTAAAGCAATTGGACTTCCTCCTTTTACATTCTTTGACTAGGTGACCTTCTTTCCCACAATAGTGGCATTTCCTCTTATCCTTTCCCTTGTCATCCTTCTTGCCTTTCTTCTGTTGTTGATGTTGCTGTCCTTTCTTGGGTCCCGCCTTCTCATTTTTCAATGTCCCTTTAACTTTTTCCTCTTTCTTTGCTCCCCTGTCCTCTTCATGCATTAGGACCATATCCACCAGCTTTTCAAAAGTGGCCCCCATGGGAACGTGGGTCATAGCCAATCTGTGTAGTGGCACATTCAAGCCTTTAACAAATCTCCGAGCCTTCTTCTCAGGTGTGTTCACTAAGTTTAAGCCGAACCTCGCCAACTAACTGAACTTGTTGACGTACTCTTTTACTGATAGATCCCTCTCCTTCAATGGCAAAAACCTTTCCATATATAGATTTTCTTCCGCTCATGAGAGAAATTTTGCCTCAAACCTACGCCTGAAATCCGGCCATGTATCAACTGGATGCTCTACATTAGTGACCTCCCACCAAAACGAGGCCTCATCATTCATTAACCAGGCAGTTAACAGGACCTTTCTTCCATCTTCTACCTCAAAGATTCCAAACAATTCTTCCACCTCCATTAGCCAATTTCAAGCTTCAACAAACGTCTCCGACCCATGAAAAGGTTTCCCGCCCATTTCCCGAAAGTCCTTACATATCTTTGCAAAAGTATCAACATGAGAAGGGTGAGGAACGGGTGCAGCCGGGGAAGGATGGATATTCGCTGGACCTGCGGTGGTGGCTCTAGCTTCCAAATACCTCCTAAACCACCCAGGTATCGGTACACCCTCTGGAAGGTTAAGATCCTCAGACATGCTAAGAAGAAAAAGGGAGAGATTTTAGAAAAAGGACCGGAAGATACTACATATGGCTTTTCGGGGAATGTTTTTCAAAACAGGCTTTCCTTTTTGAAAATACTTTCTGTTAAAACCTTTTTGAAAAATATTTTAAAAACTTTTATCTAATCTGGTAACCTTCAGCTCTGATACCAAGTGTAACATCCCACCTCCATTAAGGTCACTCACAAAGGGAATGCCTTAACTTCAGTGGAGCGTTTTTGGTAAACAGACACAGAATATCACAAGACAGATATAAAAAATTTGTAGCGGAAAATAAATAACTTTATTAAATCAACAAAATATTTTGTTACATAACACTATGAGTCATAAAACCCTTACAACAAAGCACTTCTGTCTTAAATTATCAAAGTACATAGGTATTTAAAAAAGAAAACATCAATCCCCATATTAAAGAGCAAGCCATATAAGAGACGGAGACTCGAGCCATACTTCAGAAGTAGCTCCTAGAAGAAGATATCCAAATCCTGACGAAACCTGTGTGTTTCCTCCCAGAGAACTTGGGGAGAGGAAACGTAAGAAAAGAGGCGAAACAAACTAGGTCAGACATACGTCTGGTGAGTTCAGTAACTTTTAGCCAGTAAATGAATGAAGATAAACATGACAGGCATACAAAGTGGATAAGAGGATCACGGTACAGATGACAGGTATGACAGGACAAATAAGGTAAGGTATATGCATGATTCACTACTAACTACTCTGCACTATTACTAGTAAAATCATGATGGGGTGATCACTTCCGCTAATGGTAACGATGGTGGTAGTTTCGTGTATTCCTAGCTATTGTCATTGGTGCCGCCTGCTCCTATCTCAACTAGTCATACCCACTACCCTCCTACTATAAATTGGTAGACTTAGGGCATACGTCTGAGTGTACCCTAACCACAACCCTAATCGATTGGCTCCCTAATCTGTTGATACCCTGTGCTGGTCCAACAACTAGGGGGTATCACTTCCCTAAAGTGGCAACCCAAGGTGTGCACAGTTATACCTACAGGTGTCACGGTCGTCTTGTCCCCTCTGCCCGGCCCCTGCACGCACATGTCCCCAGTCGGTTTATGCCGCCTACACCATCCGTCTCGTTTTGGATCTCTTTCAATCAATAAGTAAGCGTGCCCCTTCCCCGCCTAGTACGGAGTTCTTTACTTTGATACCCATCTGGGTTACTGACTGAAATGGTTCCCACACAACATGATACAAGCTCTCCTCTATGTCTTGTATCCCCACTAGATTTTCTACTGACTATGTATACCCTAAGGTGTCTTTAATTATATAGCCCCCAATCAGTTATGCGTACCTATAGGTGTCTTTAATACATAACCCCTATTCTACCTATCGGTTATGCGTACCTATAAGTGTCTTTAATACCTAACTCTATCTATTCCCATTAGTTATGCGTACCCCTAAGGGTGTCTTTAATACATAACTTTACTATTTTGCCCCGGTTATGTATACCACTAGGTGTCTTAATTAAATAACTCTTTTTATCTGGTTAAGTTTGTGGGTCTATATGTATTAATATTACCCACCTACCCTTCAGTTGTACTTAACCCTCTCATTGATTTAATCCTATTTATTTAACTGTTAAGTTTGTGGGCCTATATATATTAATATTACCCACCTACACTTCAGTTGTACTTAACCCACCCACAATCCAATTCGTTTTGCTTAACCCTAACTTATGTCAACCATCATCTAGTCCATATGTTTTAAGTTAGGTTAAGTAGCATTAATTTATTGTTGAGACATCTAATCGTATTTCATATGCCACCCAAGGCACCCACTTAATCCCACATGCCACCCAAGGCACCCACTTAATTCCACATGCCACCCAAGGCACCCACTTAACCCCTCATGTCCCAGTACATGTTTATCTGGTTAAGTGTTTCTTAATTCATTAAGACCGTAACCTCATAAAGACCTCCCACATTAGATTGGCATTTGTGGAAACTGAATTTGCCGGGCGGGTCCGGGCAGTCTTACACCACAAAAGACCTAACCTCATGTCTTTACAATTGTTACGCATTTAGTTTATGCCTAAGACCTCCCACATTAGACTGACATTTGTGGCAGCTGGATTTGCCAGGCGGGTCTGGGCAGTCTTACACCACAAAAGAGCCTAACCTCGTGTCTTAGACGATTAATTACAAAATTAATTATTCCCCCAATTTGAATCAATTTCCCTATTCAAATTATCAATTAATTCCAAATTTAACTATGGCCATAATTGACTCAATTATGTCCATCTATTTATGGTATGTAAAATCATACCAATTTCATCACAAATTTATTTTATGCCTTTTTAATGCGTTTATGCCAATTCTCAATATCAAATCTTCAGACTTCAATTTAAACATCCCTCTTTTGATTAATTAAGTTAATTAATTAATCCTTTCCTTTTTATAGGTGTCATTGCCTATTAACAATTTGAATTTCCTATTCATCAATGGTCAAATTCAAATTATACCATTTTTACCTAATTTTACCCATGTCATAATAGGTAATTATTTATATGTTTTCCCTACTAGAATCATGTGTCCAATTTACATAATCACTATGCCTATTACAAATTCCCGTTTTTCCCCGCTTCTTAACTAGCGTAACCATTTGCGTTTTTGGCGTCATCGAGGCTACAAGGTAGCCTCGCCATAACAATAAAATAAGGGAAATGACAAGGTGATCGCTTTCAGTACAATTTTGGAATAAGAATAACAATTAGGGAAATGACATGATAATTTCGCATATAATTATGATTCACCACATAATTAACAACTTGCATAGATTCATGATTTTACAGCATAACAACTTGCATAGGTTCATCAATTGACAACATAATTAACAACTCACATAGATTCATTACTTACAACATATTTAACAACTTGCATAACATAACCACTTGCATAGTTTCATGAATAATAACTTACATAGGTTCATGAATAATAACTTGTATAGGTGACTTGCATGATCTCATATCAATTTGTATAGATTCATGATAACAACTTGCATAAATTCATGAATTCATCACACAATAACTTACATAATTTCATGATCAACAATAACAATAAACTTGCATAATTTCATGTTCCATAACAACAATAAACTTGCATAACTACAAACAACACATATCCAAATCATAGTCTACCGCGATTCACTTTTATTTATTTAAACCTAAAAGTGACTAGAACTCACCGAATAAGGGGTCTTGAGTTATGGGATCTGAATTCTGTAATTGATTAGTGTTCCCTTGTTGTAGAAAATTTCATTGTTGTAGTTTTAGGCTTGATTTGAATTGAATTGTTGTCTTTAATTTGCTTCTAGTTGGTGGTGGCTACTCTAGGGTTTGGAGTGACAACATGACGGCCACTGATCTAATTTTGATTTGATTCTAGGGTTTGAGTCTACACATGTTTATACATAATTTCAATTTAATAATAGCCGTCGGATGACCCTAGAGTTAACCGCAACCATTCAGTCCAGATTAGAACTATCTAGAAACCTATTGACTCATTAACTAGTCAGAAATGACTCAGCACTGACTCACCGTTCGAACTAGAGCCTCAGAAAACTGTGCAGATTTTTACCTCGGCCTGGGCGCACCTGCCAAGTGCGCAAGTGAAATATTGCATGGGCGCACTTCCCAAGTGCACCTGTGCAATTTTGTTCTGGCGCACTTCCCAAGTGTGCCAGTGCATTCTGGCCCGTTTCTGCTTTTTCTATCTAACTTCGTTCGTCCATATCTTCTTCATACGACATCAGTTTTACGCAAACTCGGACTCTATCTCAACTAGAATTCCGAGACGAACGCAATGGCGTAACCCGTTTTTCTTAATTCCCATATTTGAAATTAAGCATTCTTAAATTTAGTTAATTTGATTATTCAAATTTGGGGTGTTACAGCAGGATTATAGAGAAGGGGAAGACAGTTCCTACTTCCTCTGGTGAGCGTAGCTTGGACACTACTGCTGCAGGGGATGTTTCCCCCAGTTTTGAGATTACGGCCAGGCTAGAGCGCTTACGAAAACAGTTTCCCGACATTTACTTTGGGAGGATGGTGTTCGTCCCAGATCTTGAACCGGTCCCCGAGGATTGGGACACGGAGGTGATAGGGTATGTATGCCATGTAGCTAAATAATACGAGGTAATGAAGAAGCATGCTGCTACACTCTCTACTATCATCCGCCGGATGGAGACGGATGTGGCCAGGTCAGAGTAAAGATTAACAATGATGCTAGGGCTAGGTGCAAAATGGAAAAAGAAGTGGAGGATGCACAGGCCCAACTGGCTTTAGCTCGGCGAGACGCAAAGAATTACAAATCCGAGTTGGAGAGTGTCAGGGAGAGTTTTCGCAATGAGCTTGACTTAAATAGCCAGTAAAAGGTGGCCCTAAGGAAAGAAATAGAGGATCTTAGGGCGGTTAACACTGAATTGAAGACAATACAGGATCGTTTTTTTGCTGAAAAAGAGGCTTGGGAGAAAGAGAGGGCGAGCTTAAAAATGACCTCGCCCTTGCCAAGAAGGAGGTTCTAAATGATCAACTCGCTCAAGCTGAGGAGCGTGTAGTTGTCGCCGAAAGCAATGCCAATAGCGCTCTTGAGTCAGCAGCTGTTGCGGCTGATAAGCTTGCCGAAAAAGAGAAGTATATAGATAGCTTTGAAGAATTGTTGTTCGATTTCTTTGATCAAGTTATCAAGCATCGAGACATCTCTTGGATTCCATACTACCATGTAACCTTGGCCAATATATGGGATGCAATTGTCGAGGGCGAGAAGCGGCGACTGGGTGTCGAAGAAATTGACGAGCACCAGCTGATGCAAACCTTTCTCAGAGGTGAAGATCCTGAGGCTTTGGAGGAAGGCAGACGCCTTATCCACGAGGAAATGGAGAGGAAGAAGACCAGGCTCAAGTGTAAGGATAAGTTTGGCGAGAGTTCGAGCTCGGTGGTAGAGCCCAAAACCTCTGAGGTTAAGGGATATAACCCCAATGATCCGTTGATCCCCTTGGCATCTACTCCTCCGATTGTCGGGACCACCAGTACAAATCTGGGAGATGAGTCGGCCGAAGGTATCTCCATATTTTCTCCACAGTTCATTAAAGAAATCGTAACCTGTCATCGTCTCATGGGACAGACAACTGACAATGCCACATCCTGCCGATTTGTTAACCTTTACTTCTAATGGTGTAGGTGCCAAAGTGGTCGAAAAGGGTGCATAGGAGAAGGCAGAGGCTGAGAAGGTTGAGGTTCCCCCGGGTTCTGGTATCGAAGCTTCCGAGGTCTCAAAGCAGACTAGGGGCTCAACAAGTGATAGAGTTACAGTAGCACCCGTGGAGTCTGGCATTGGTGCTCCTGCGGACGCCGAGATCATTGCTGCTCTACATGACACAGACGACGGTCATGGAGATGAGGAAGAGGAGGTAGAAATCATTGACGAGGCCAAGGGTGATGATAGAGAAACCTTGGCCGACATACATGCTAGGAAGGAGAAGCAGTTGGCTCTTAAGAGGGAGGAACAGAATCCTGTGATCATGACCCCTATTTCTAAAATCGACCCCAAGACTTGGTTAGTTATAAGATTCTCTTCTAGATCGATAACTTCACAACTTACCTACGAACCTTCCAGTCCTTCTCTGGAGCCTCTTGTCGACAATAGGAAGAGGAAGAAAAGCGATTGCTCCGGCACTGATAAAGAGGAGTTAGAGAAACAGAAGAAGGACAAGAAATCCAAGCCATCTCCCAAGCACAAATAAAATGCAGCTATTGGCTCATGTTTTAGTTTTATGATTTTTTTTTGGCCAAAAAATATAGTCGTGAGATTGGCCCTCACTTTTTTCTTAGTTTCTCGTTTTTTGTATATCCGTTTCCAGTAAATAAGGACCTACTTCTTTTGCGTCATTGTGTTCCTGCAAATTCATCATGGTAGCAGAGTTTAAATAATCATAACCGAAACTTTCGTAGTTAAATGTTAATGTTATAAGTAACGATCATTAATCATAACGAAAACATTCATCGGGAAATACTTGTGCCAAGTAATCGTGTAGTGATGCACGTATATATTCCTAATTTATCGTCATTATAGTGCCTGGCCAGGGCGTGTTGGCGATCGATTAGAATTATATTCATACTATCTCGATCTTTCCATGGGGTAATGGTTCTTGCGGCGCTAAGTCTCTAGCGCTTTTATACTCTCCCGATCCTTCAGCGGGTTAGAGTTTGCGTGGTACTAAGTCTCTAGCGCCTTTATACTCTCTCGATCCTTCAGCGGGTTAGAGTTCGCATGGCACTAAGTCTCTAGCGCCTTTAAAATCTCCCGATCCTTCTGCGGGTTAGAGTTCGCGTGGCACTAAGTCTCTAGTTCTTTTATTCTCTCCTGATTCTTCAACAGGATAGAGTTCGAGCTCGATTTTTGGTCTGCTCACCGATACTTCAGCGGGGCAGAAGTTTTGGGGGCGCTAAGTCTCTAGCGCCTTTATACTCTCCCGATCCTTCAGCGGGTTAGAGTGTCGCCAAGGTGGTTTTATCATGGTGCACCTACACGCCTTGGGGACGTTATCTTCGCGTCCTTTATACTCTCTCCCTGATCTTGGGAGTTAGAGTGCAAGTTATAATGCAATTTACCTCGTTGCACCTTTTGAAGCTTTAATTATTGTGAACTTTCTGATTTGTTGAACGGCATTTTGAATTAGCTGTTTTGAGATTACTGCATAAATTTAAAACAATTCCCGAAATGGTAACAGTATATATATTGATCAAAATAAAAGAGTAGATAAGAAATGGTGCAGTAATGATAAATGACACACAACATTTTTATAGTGGTTCGGTCGAATCATGACCTACGTCCACTTTATAATCTTTTGTTCAAATAACCAGACTGTTCTAGGCAAGTCAAGCCTTTTTACATGGTTCTAGAAACAAAAGAATAGAACTGACATTTTTATGTCAAGTAAAGCCGCAAATGCTGGGCATTCCACACTATGGGGATTTCATCTCCATCCACGGTCGCTAGCTTGAAGGTTCCATTATCAAGCCTTCGTAAAATGGAGTACGCTCCTTCCCATTTCGGGCCCATATGTACCGGGGGCGGAAAGGCACACTTCAGAACCAAGTCTCTGGGTTCGAATGTCCGAGCTCAGACTCTTCTATTGTAGTACCGAGCTATTTGTTGTTTGTGCCTTAAGGCACGTAAGTCAGCTTCGTCCCTTTTTTCCTCAACCATGTTCAGGGATTCAAGGAGCAACTCATTGTTGGTCATCGGGTCGTAATAAATGGTACGATGGGATGGTACTTCTAACTCAACCGGAATAACTGCTTCGGCTCCAAAGGCAAGGGAAAACGGGGTGTGACCCGTTGTCGACTTGTACGTCGTTCTGTAGGCCCATAGTGCCAGGGGCAATTCATCGACCCACATAGCTTTGGGCCCCTTCGATCTTTTCTTTAGAATGGATTTGATCACCTTGTTTGCCGCTTCAACCTGTCCGTTCGATTGCGGATGTGCCACAGATGTGAATCTTTTCACGATGTGACACTTTCTGTAACGACCCGGATTTTCGGCCGTTGAATTCTGAAGATTTAAATTGGTTTAAATATTTTATTTGAATTATATATACGAATTTATTTATAAAACGAAGTTTGAACGTTAATTTATTTATATTATAAATCGAGATCAAAAACACGCGGCAGTTCGTAATATGGAGTTTTGAACTTCAACTGAGAATACAGGATCTGATATAGGTCGGATTTCTGTGAAACGAGAAACGTTGGAACCTTATTGATTATAATTTTCATATGGAAGAGAAAATTTCAGATTTCGTGTTATAATTTGTTAGTTAGGGTCAAATCAAATTTTGAAATAGTCGCTATGGAAATCGCTATTTGAATATAGGCCTTTAAAATAGCCGTTTTGCAAACGGACTCAGATTTCGATGAAATCAGTTTTGTTGGGACCGTTGCGTTAAATTATTGTACTATGTTGAATGGCATGGCAAACCGAGGTTGTATGTGACCACAGTAGCCGTAAACGCCCGTTCAATTTCTATAGCACGTAATTAATTTAATAAGGGGTTATGTGGGTATAACCTGAGCAGACGATCGAATTAAGCCGCGAAACCAATTCCGTTGACTTCGTATCGTCGATTAGAGTAAGGATAGCTATATAATTTGTTATTTTTAGAAAACGGGTAATTTGGCGTTAAAAATGGCATTACGGTGCGCGTAAAAATAGCCTATCGGGGAAACAGTCTCAGAATGCGACGAAACTAGTGCCGTTGGGCTCGTATTGATTAATTATTGTAAGATTTCAAAGTTTCAAGTTGATTTGATTTATCTGGTGATCGTGAAAAATTTAAATGCTTGTTTATTTTTGGTTTTGTAAAGGATTTTTTTTCAAACGATGTCGGAATTCGACGACACTTGTCCCATTGGGTTCAGAATACCTTTTTGCACCAAGATTAGTTTTTTTATCAGTTAACAGAAGTCGACTGTGGTTAGTTTTACTTGATACTTCACCGCGAAGTTTCGTTATAATATAAAATATTAAATACCAATTATAAGTAACACTTCATACCCCTTTTACTTGTCTTCTGAGCAAACCTTGAAAGATCTCCTTATATTCTCATTAAATACTAGACATATGCCTAAGCTGTTACGCAACAGAGGTTTCCTCAAATCCCATTATTCATAAATGAACCACATGCATGCGTCCGACCATACTCTTTCGCATGTGATCACCTGCGTAGCTATAGGAGACAAGACAGTGAGACAAAATTTAATAGCTCACATGCACCTGCACTTTGAACATTAAAACGTACATGAGCATTAAATTCGCGCGGTGCCTAAATGAAGAAAGCTGAAGCCTACCTACCAATGCTAAAACGTGGGTATCAAGCTAATGTTATTATATGTATATTTTTTTCGTGGGTGCTAAGGCATTGAAGCCTATATTACACGCTGCTTCACTACCCTTTTCTTTCCTTCTGAAACTCAAAAACGTAGCCGGCTCATTTCTTCTTCTTTTTCTTTTCGAACCCAGCTTGCCGTTCATTTCCCCAAGCAAGATCTCTAGCTCTCCAATTTCCTTTCACCGTTATTTCTTCCAAAATGAAGAGAGAGAAATTTGCAAGTTTCGAAAATCAAATTTAGAACGAAACTAAAAACAGTTTCACGGAAGATGCAGCATGGTTCTGGAACAGTTTTCGAAAGGGCTCAGCATCTTTAATTTCACATCTTTTTGAGGGACCGGAACATGTTGCGGCAGGGGAAGGTAACCAGGTCGACACGAGAAGGACAACCGGAATGAGGATGAGGCACCGAGCATGTCATGGGTTCAGATGGCGCGAGATCGAGGTGAGAGGAGGTAACCGTTTCGATTTGTGGTGATTGGGTGAGATCTGGTGGCTCACGGTGGTGGCAATCCATTGATTTAGGTGATAAACCATTTCGATTTATTGTGTTTCTGATAGTCACGATATGGGTTTGAAAACAGGTGACGGGTTTTTACTGTTAAAATGGGTTAAGCATGTTATAATAAAAGCTGAGTGATATCAGTGGTTTTGGGAAATGGCGAAAAACTGATGGGACTGGTGATGGGTGGTTGTACGCGAGTGGATGAAGAACAGGTACAAGGGAGATTAAGGAAGAACTGCTACGAAAATAGGAAGCAGCAGTATTATCGGTGAATGTGTAGTGTGTATTGCAAATTGATATGGTTTGGTGATGAAGCAGTATTTGAAAAATGGATTTTAAGTGGAGCAAGCAATGAAGGCATAGGAGTGGTGTGAGGCAAACCAGTTGGCTCAGAAAAAATATTAAAAATTGGAAAAGTGAATTGGGAATTTGAAAAGGGAGGAGAAGTAGTATCACTTGAGCGAAAGAGCTGAGGAGAAAGGACTCACGAAAAAAAATGGGGCACGAGCAAATGTCGCGAACCAGGAGAATGGAGGAGGCATTGGCCGATTAATCCACTAAGTAAAGAAATTAAAATGTTATTTAATCCTTGATTTATAAAATTATTTATTTAAATCAAATCATAAACTTATATCGGGTAATTCGGGCATTTGTTAACAGAACTGAACGAAACGAAAGAAGGCGGGACTGTAATGATGGAATCTACATTATGGTACTGATGTGGCCGAAGCAAAGCTGCTAGAATTTCGTGATAAAAAACAAACTCCTGTTTGATTTTAAAACGAAACAAACAGCAGAATCGTCAACTGCAAATCAAGGTGAGTAAACTCACTAACTCTGCTTCGTTTATATTTTTATATAAACGAATTTTAAATTTATTTTATACTGTGAAATGGTTGCTTGGTTGAATGGTTGATAAAATTGGTTGATATGATTACATCGTTGATCGATTTTAGTTCTGATATTTCATTTGGATATGAAATAATATTATTGATGCTGATTAACATTTGTGGATGCAGGGAAACAGGTTGGAGGAATCCAACTGGATTCCTCAACATTTATATTACTGCTTGTTATTTATTGTGATATTTGATGTGATTTATTTTGTGTGAATTACACTGGCCCTCGAAATTTGGTATTTTAATACCGTAAAATAATTTCGAATAGTAAAAGGGATTTGAAATTTAAAAAGGAAATTTATTTCCAAAGTAGAAAATTGAATTTTGAATGGACCTGAAATTAGGAACTTGTTTTAATAATAAAACAATAAGTTGATTTTAAACATGTGGAAAAATTTAGTAAAATATTGTCATTGGATTAAATTGAAAGTATATGGAAATTGGAAAATGGTTTTGAAAGCAATTTTTGAAATAAGATTTGAACTCAGCAAATTATAAGAAATCATAAATGAGATTTTAAATTATTAAAATAAAAGTATATTGTTTCAAAATTCCAAATAGAGGTTATAAATAAATTTCGGTTTAAAGGAATATTTATAAGTACGAAACCAAATGATTGTATATAAAAGGAATGTATTCACGACTAAAGTGAATAATGGTTTAAAGGAGATATTTTGCAAATAAAACATCTCTAAAGGAAATTTAGATTTTGAAATATGAATTCAAATTAGAAATTTATTGGAAAGGAAAATGGATAATCGTTAAAATGAGAACGATAGGTTTTATTCCAACATTTGGAATATAAAATATATTGTAATAACATTTTGGTAAACCAAAATGGTTATAAAGGAATTGGGCAAGGATTGGAAAAGAATGAATTCAAAAGTGAATTTAGAATTTGAATCTAAACAGCGATTATAACACTGCTATTATAATAAAACTGTTATGAATCTAAACATCGATTTTAACGCTGTGTTGTAGTAAATGTTTTTTAAGTTCTGAACAGCGATTTTTAACGCTGCCGTTATAATGCAATCTTAACGCTGTTGCTATAATAAATGTGCTATAACTTTAGACAGTGATTGTAACGCTGTTGTTAATAACAATGTTTTATAAATCAAACATTTGGAAACAACGATTATGACGCTACCGTTATAATCAATATTTTTCGTAAAGGAAGTGGACTCTTAGATCGAATCTGAGTGTCACGTAAGCAGTGTTTTGTGTGGAGTGTGAGCTTTGACTATTTCAAGGTTTGAGAATGTGGTTCAATTAAGGTCTGAGAGGTAATTATACCCCAACTTGATTGACTTCATGATCGATGGAGGAATGGTTAAGGTTCGATGGTGAAACTCGGTTAAGCAATGTGGTTAGCAAATAAATGATTACTGGGTTGAGTTATAATAATGATGTTTTATAACATCGCGTTAATTTGAATTGATTTCCCAAATAAAATGAGAGATATTTTCTACACTTAGAAAATGAGATGAATTGGTCAACGAGGAATTTAGAGACAGGAATTGTAAACGATAATATAAAAAGGAATTAATATAAAAGGGGCCAGTGTTGTTTGATGTTTGATCGATGGAATTTGCATCTGGAAATAATATTGTTGTTTACACACATATTTTTCTTTGATAGTTAAATCACCGACTATCGAAGTTTTTGACCATTTTTCCATCGTCAATACGGAGAGGCCGGGATCAGATTCAGTATCTGAAAACCACTCTATATGGACGTTAGCATTGCGATCGAATATGATGAAGGAAATTGAAGACGAAGTTATTCAAGGGCTATCCTGTTTATAGAATAGTGTCTTCGGTTTGTCCAGTCCTAGGACAACGTGAATGGACGAATGTCTGGCAGAGTATATCTAACGGATCGCGTAAGTTGATCTCTTCAAACGTACTTATGTTTGGTAGCGGAGGAATTCGTTTCTCTTAGCTTTATACCCATGGTATTTTTTGGGAAATCAATTTGTGATTTGGCGGGTATGACGATGTGGCATTCAAAGTGAATGGTGACTAGATGTTTTGGAAGATAATTCAAACCTCAAGCCTCACAACCCGGAATTGGACAAAAATCGGGCAGGCAACATGGCTATGTGGGTCGCTCCCATTAGGGTGTATAACCACCTATCTAGAGAAATTCATTTTGCTTCTTAAATCTATCGACGCTGTCCCTTTTCGGGAGGCGGTTGTTGATCCCAACCGTCGGTGGTATACATTCGTTACGCTCAAGCGAAATGAGTGGTCGGTCATGTGTGGGCCGGGTTGCAAGATGTTCTAGTTGAACCCAGTGTATTCGTCTCTTGAGATACACTATCGACAGGTGGTCCCATACCTTGTCATGTTGGAAATCCAATCTCCAATAAGCGCCCTGCGGTTTTCGATTTTATATTATATATGGAGCGTGAGATGCAAGCGTTCCGCTACATTCTATTCATTTGTTGTAGACACTATTATAATATCACTGGATTTGATATCAAATATATTTTTGGTTATCGTAAGGTAAAAACCATCCGTGTTTATGTGTGGATCGGTCTTACGATTATCTTTTCTTCATAAAGGATTTTGCAAGTTATACCGATGGTTGGAGTTTACTCACACCAGTCCCATGACTGACCCAGTGTTTATTTTGTTTGTTTTCCCTAAACTCTTGGGTGCCCAAATTTGTACGGGCAGTCAAGTAGTCGGGATTTTTTTTCAGATTCACTTGGAGGAGATTGAAGCAGGAGGCTTCACCAGCTAGCTATAGACTATCATATTTTCCGCTGTGTACTATGTTGTATCTGGAAACATGTGTTTATAACTATTCCAGGGATAACTGTGGTGCTCTGATAATGGTATGTATATACAGTTACCGATTTGTATTTCAAAAGTTATATTATCTAATATATTTTATTCGTTCCGCTATGAGTTTGTGATCTTCGTTTTCTTCTATTCTAATATTTCTTTCTTCTATTTCCCACCCTCTAACTTCTTTCTACTAATGATTCGTATTTCTGTGCAATTTGGGTTGGACGTGTGGTGTAATTGGTCGACTCAAAGGGTATGGAAATTCGGGTCGTTTCGGTTGGTATCAGAGCTGAAGGTTGAGTGATAACCTTGGCTCTGTGGCATGACTCGATAGAGATGGGGCTAGTGATACCGTAGATTGGGTTTGAATATATATACGAGAGAGCGTATTTGTAGATTTGATTTAAAAATTGTTTTATATTGTGTGGGCTGGTTTGTTGAGTGGTTTATGAATTCTGGTCGATACAGGATGTACAACTGTATCGACAGGTGTTTCTAAACTCTCGAACAAAACAATTTGACATAGTATTGTTTTAAAGATGGGTAATGATATAATTTTGCCCAGAAGATATTTTGATACAAAAGGTATAATTTCTGAAATTATTGAATCTGTTGATTGTTATTACAATCAATTTGAAATTATGAAATATTGAAATGATTATAAAATTTGTATATGGATAACGTATACAAATGAGACAAACCAAGATTAAGTTCAAACCAGAATTGGAATTTAAATTCCGGGTGTTTAGAAAATATTTTCTCAAATATTATAAATGAATACAGCATTGTTTTAAAGGAATTTTTGAGTAAGGATGGTTTTGAATGGATTTTAAAAGTAATTAAGCACTGAAATCACTTCAGGGACGAGAAAATAATATTGATAATGGGTCGCGACATTATTGGTATTCATTTTCAAGTTTCTGAATGATGAATTGCTACCATTGTAATTTGGGATTGAAAATTTGTTTGAAAATGACAAGATGTTTTAGAAATTCAAATGTTTTGAATTGAGTTGGTTACAAATATATGTATATATATATATATATATATATATATATGATTTCAAACCAGTTTGAAATAAAACCCGGGAATTTGAATTCTGAAATTTAAATTTAACTTGTTAAACAAAATTGGATTGGATTAGAAATAATCCTAAATAAAATTAAATAGAGAGAAATGTTAAGATTCGAAACATTAATATGAATTCGACGTATGAATAAACAAGTTGAATATATATTGGATGCTGTTATTTGGAATTAAACTGTGATGGAATTGAACTCAAGCAGGATAAGGGGGTTGATTTTTGAAAATAGAACTCAGTTTGGATTAGTGAATGGAAGTGAACTAATCAGAAGTTGATCAGAGATTTAAAAATTTTGAAGTTGGATTGATTTGAAACCAACTGGAAATGGATATATGTATACGGAGCAGATGTTGAATGGAAGCGAATGCAAGAGATAGAATTTGTGCCCGATAAAAAGGAACACGTTTACAATATTATTTGGGTTTGATGATTTCATGAGCCTATGGGGCAAACCACTTGGCTTTTGATTTTCTTTTGGATTGGAGAAGGCCTAAAAAGGCGAGTTGTGGTTGTGTCGATTGAGCCGTGCACAGGAGATGCTGCCGAAATTTTTCGGAATTTAAGGCATTAGAAAATTTTCTGAATTTTTGAAAATTTTCATTAGTAAGAATAAATTAATATTTTAATTGAAATAAATTGGCCCAGTTAAACTGAAGTTAAGAAGTGAACAAAAAGGATTTTTGGACCTAGTTAATAGGGTATGTAACATCTTTTCTACCTTAGCAATTTCGAGGACGAAATTATTTTAAGGGGGAAGGAATGTAACGACCCGGATTTTCGGCCATTGAATTCTGAAGATTTAAATTGGTTTAAATATTTTATTTGAATTATATATACAAATTTATTTATAAAACGAAGTTTGAACGTTAATTTATTTATATTATAAAACGAGATCGAAAACACGCGGCAGTTCGTAATATGGAGTTTTGAACTTCAACTGAGAATACAAGATATGATATAGGTCGGATTTCTGTGAAACGAGAAACATTGGAACCGTATTGATTATAATTTTCATATGGAAGAGAAAAATTCAGATTTCGTGTTATAATTTGTTAGTTAGGGTCAAATCAAATTTTGAAATAGTCGCTATGGAAATCGCTATTTAAATATAGGCCTTTAAAATAGCCGTTTTGCAAACGGACTCAGATTTCGACGAAATCAGTTTTATTGGGACCGTAGCGTTAAATTATTGTACTATGTTGAATGGCATGGCAAACCGATGTCGTATGTGACCACGGTAGCCGTAAAAGCCCGTTCAATTTTTATAGCACGTAATTAATTTAATAAGGGGTTATGTGGGTATAACCTGAGCAGACGATCGAATTAAGCCGCGAAACCAATTCCGTTGAGTTCGTATCGTCGATTCGAGTCAGGATAGCTATATAATTTGTTATTTTTAGAAATCGTGTAATTTGACGTTAAAAATGGCATTGCGGTGCGCGTAAAAATAGCCTATCGGGGAAACAGTCTCAGAATGCGACGAAACTAGTGCCGTTGGGTTCGTATTGATTAATTATTGTAAGATTTCAAAGTTTCAAGCTGATTTGATTTATCTGGTGATCGTGAAAAATTTAAATGCGTGTTTATTTCTGGTTTTATAAAGGATTTTTTTTCAAACGATGTCGGAATTCGACGACACTTGTCCCATTGGGTTCAGAATACCTTTTTACACCAAGATTAGTTTTTTTATCAGTAAACAGAAGTCGACTGTGGTTAGTTTTACTTGATACTTCACCACGAAGTTTCGTTATAATATAAAATATTAAATACCAATTATAAGTAACACTTCATACCCCTTTTACTTGTCTTCTGAGCAAACCTCGAAAGATCTCCTTATATTCTCATTAAATACTAGACATGTGCCTAAGCTGTTACGCAACAGAGGTTTCCTCAAATCCCATTATTCATAAATGAACCACATGCATGCGTCCGACCATACTCTTTCGCATGTGATCACCTGCGTAGCTATAGGAGACAAGACAGTGAAACAAAATTTAATAGCTCACATGCACATGCACTTTGAACATTAAAACGTACATGAGCATTAAATTCGCGCGGTGCCTAAATGAAGAAAGCTGAAGCCTACCTACCAATGCTAAAACGTGGTTATCAAGCTAATGTTATTATATGTATATTTTTTTCGTGGGTGCCAAGGCATTGAAGCCTATATTACACGCTGCTTCACTACCCTTTTCTTTCCTTCTGAAACTCAAAAACGTAGCCAGCTCATTTCTTCTTCTTTTTCTTTTCGAACCCAGCTTGCCGTTCATTTCCCCAAGCAAGATCTCTAGCTCTCCAATTTCCTTTCACCGTTATTTCTTCCAAAATGAAGAGAGAGAAATTTGCAAGTTTCGAAAATCAAATTTAGAACGAAACTAAAAACAGTTTCACGGAAGACGCAGCATGGTTCTGGAACAGTTTTCGAAAGGGTTCAGCATCTTTATTTTCGCATCTTTTCGATGGACTGGAACATGTTGCTGCAGGGGAAGGTATCCAGATCGACATGAGAAGGACAACCGAAATGAGGATAAGGCACCGAGCATGTCATGGGTTCAGATGGCGCGAGATCGAGGTGAGAGGAGGTAACCGTTTCGTTTTGTGGTGATTGGGTGAGATCCGGTGGCTCACGGTGGTGGCAGTCCATTGATTTAGGTGATAAACCATTTCGATTTATTGTGTTTCTGATAGTCACAATATGGGTTTGAAAACAGGTGATGGGTTTTTACTGTTAAAACGGGTTAAGCATGTTATAATAAAAGCTGAGTGATATCAGTGGTTTTGGGAAATGACGAAAAACTGAGGGGACTGGTGATGGGTGGTTGTACGCGAGTGGATGAAGAACAGGTACAAGGGAGATTAAGGAAGAACTGCTACGAAAATAGGAAGCAGCAGTATTATCGGTGAATGTGTAGTGTGTATTGCAAATCGATATGGTTTGCTGATGAAGCAGTATTTGGCAAATGGCTTTTAAGTGGAGCAAGCAATGAAGGCATAGGAGTGGTGTGAGGCAAACAAGTTGGCTCAGAAACAATATTAAAAATTGGAAAAGTGAATTGGGATTTTGAAAAGGGAGGAGCAGTAGTATCACTTGAGCGAAAGAGCTGAAGAGAAAGGACTCACGAAAAAAAATGGGGTGCGAGCAAATGTCGCGAAGCAGGAGAATGGAGGAGGCACTGGCCGATTAATCCACTAAGTAAAAAATTAAATGTTATTTAATCCTTGATTTATAAAATTATTTATTTAAATCAAATCGTAAACTTATATTGGGTAATTCGGGCATTTGTTAACAGAACTGAACAAAATGAAAGAAGGCGGGACTGTAATGATGGAATCTACATTATGGTACAGATGTGGCCGAAGCAAAGCTGCTAGAATTTCGTGATAAAAAACAAACTCCTGTTTGATTTTAAAACGAAACAAACAGCAGAATCGTCAACTGCAAATCAAGATGAGTAAACTCGCTAACTCTGCTTCGTTTATATTTTTATATAAACGAATTTTAAATTTATTTTATACTGTGAAATGGTTGCTTGGTTGAATGGTTGATAAAATTGGTTGATATGATTACATCGTTGATCGATTATAGTTCTGATATTTCATTTGGATGTGAAATAATATTATTGATGCTGATTAACATCTGTGGATGCAGGGAAACAGGTTGGAGGAATCCAACTGGATTCCTCAACATTTACATTACTGTTTGTTATTTATTGTGATATGTGATGTGATTTATTTTGTGTGAATTACACTGGCCCTCGAAATTTGGTATTTTAATACCGTAAAATAATTTCGAATAGTAAAAGGGATTTGAAATTTAAAAGGGAAATTTATTTCCAAAGTAGAAAATTGAATTTTGAATGGACCTGAAAGTAGGAACTTGTTTTAATAATAAAACAATAAGTTGATTTTAAACATGTGGAAAAATTTAGTAAAATATTGTCATTGGATTAAACTGAAAGTATATGGAAATTGGAAAATGGTTTTGAAAGCAATTTTTGAAATAAGATTTGAACTCAGCAAATTATAAGAAATCATAGACGAGATTTTAAATTATTGAAATAAAAGTATATTGTTTTAAAATTCCAAATAGAGGTTATAAATAAATTTCGGTTTAAAGGAATATTTATAAGTACGAAACAAAATGATTGTATATAAAAGGAATTTATTCACGACTAAAGTGAATAATGGTTTAAAGGAGATATTTTGCAAATAAAACATCTCTAAAGGAAATTTAGATTTTGAAATATGAATTCAAATTAGAAATTTAATGGAAAGGAAAATGGATAATCGTTAAAATGAGAACGATGGGTTTTATTCCAACATTTGGAATATAAAATATATTGTAATAACATTTTGGTAAACCAAAATGGTTATAAAGGAATTGGGCAAGGATTGGAAAAGAATGAATTCAATAGTGAATTTAGAATTTGAATCTAAATAGCGATTATAACACTGCTATTATAATAAAAGTGCTATGAATCTAAACATCGATTTTAACGCTGTGTTGTAATAAATGTTTTGTAAGTTCTGAACAGCGATTTTTAACGCTGCCGTTATAATGCAATCTTAACGCTGTTGCTATAATAAATGTTCTATAACTTTAGATAGCGATTGTAACGCTGTTGTTAATAACAATGTTTTATAAATCAAATATTTGGAAACAACGATTATGACGCTACCGTTATAATCAATATTTTCCGTAAAGGAAGTGGACACTTAGATTGAATCTGAGTGTCGCGTAAGCAGTGTTTTGTGTGGAGTGTGAGCTTTGACTATTTCAAGCTTTGAGAATGTGGTTCAATTAAGGTCTGAGAGGTAATTATACCCCAACTTGATTGACTTCGTGATCGATGGAGGAATGGTTAAAGTTCGATGGTGAAACTCGATTAAGCAATGTGGTTAGCAAATAAATGATTACTGGGTTGAGTTATAATAACGATGTTTTATAACATCGCGTTAATTTGAATTATTTTCCCAAATAAAACGAGAGATATTTTCTACACTTAGAAAATGAGATGATTTGGTCAACGAGGAATTTAGAGACAGGAATTGTAAACGATAATATAAAAAGGAATTAATATAAAAGGAGCCAGTGTTGTTTGATGTTTGATCGATGGAATTTCCATCTGGAAATAATATCGTTGTTTACACACATATTTTTCTTTGATAGTTAAATCACCGACTATCGAAGTTTTTGACCATTTTTCCGTCGTTAATACGGAGAGGCCGGGATCAGATTCAGTATCTGAAAACCACTCTGTATGGACGTTAGCGTTGCGATCGAATATGATGAAGAAAATTGAAGACGGAGTTATTCAAGGGCTATCCTGTTTATAGAGTAGTGTCTTCGGTTTGTCCAGTCCCAGGACAACGTGAATGGACGAATGTTTGGCAGAGTATATCTAACGGATCACGTAAGTTGATCTCTTCAAACGTACTTACGTTTGGTGGCGGAGGAATTCGTTTCTCTTAGCTTTATACCCGTGGTATTTTTGGGGAAATCAATTTGTGATTTGGCGGGTATGACGATGTGGCATTCAAAGTGAATGGTGGCCAGATGTTCTGGAAGATAATTCAAACCTCAAGCCTCACAACCCGGAATTGGACAAAAATCAGGCAGGCAACATGGCTATGTGGGTCGCTCCCATTAGGGTGTATAACCACCTATCTAGAGAAATTCCTTTTGCTTCTTAAATCTATCGATGTTGTCCCTTTTCGGGAGGCGGTTGCTGATCCCAACCGTCGGTGGTATACATTCGATATGCTCAAGCGAAATGAGTGATTGGCCATGTGTGGGCCGGGTTGCAAGATGTTCTTATTGAACCCAGTGTATTCGTCTCTAGAGATACACTATCGGCAGGTGGTCCCATACCTTGTCATGTTGGAAATCCAATCTCCAATAAGCGCCCTGCGGTTTTCGATTTTATATTATATATGGAGCGTGAGATGCAAGCGTTCCGCTAGATTCTATTTATTTGTTGCAGACACTATTATAATATCACTGGATTTGATATCAAATATATTTTTGGTTATCGTAAGGTAAAAACCATCCGTGTTTATGTGTGGATCGGTCTTACGATTATCTTTTCTTCATAAAGGATTTTGCAAGTTAAACCGATGGTTGGAGTTTACTCACACCAGTCCCATGACTGACCCAGTGTTTATTTTGTTTGTTTTCCCTAAACTCTTGGGTGCCCAAATTTGTACGGGCAGTCAAGTAGTCGGGATTTTTTTTTTCAGATTCACTTGGAGGAGATTGAAGCAGGAGGCTTCACCAGCTAGATATAGACTATCATATTTTCCGCTGTGTACTATGTTGTATCTGGAAACAGGTGTTTATAACTGTTCCAGGGATAACTTTGGTGCTCTGATAATGGTATGTATATACAGTTACCGATTTGTATTTCAAAAGTTATATTATCTAATATATTTTATTCGTTCCGCTGTGAGTTTGTGAACTTCGTTTTCTTCTATTCTAATATTTCTTTCTTTCTATTTCCCACCCTCTAACTTCTTTCTACTAATGATTCGTATTTCTGTGCAAATTGGGTTGGACGTGTGGTGTAATTGGTCGACTCAAAGGGTACGGAAATTCGGGTCGTTTCACTTTCGACAGAAATCTTGAAACTCCGTGCTGTCGAATTGGGTCCCATTATCAGTTATGATGAATTTTGGAATCCCAAACCGACAGATAGTGTTCTTAACAATAAAGGTGATTACTCGTTTGGTCATGATCGTGGTCAAAGGCTCTGCTTCTACCCATTTAGTAAAATAATCCACGGCCACATTAGCAAACTTTGCTTTACCCTTTGCTATGGGGTGGCTCCAAATAATGTCAATTCCCCACATAGAAAAAGGCCATGGGTTTGTCATTGTTTTCAACTGGTTAGGTGGCGCCCTAGGGATTTTGGAGAACTTCTGGCAAGCATCACAACGTCGTGCATACTTGGCTGCATCCCTATTTATAGTGGGCCAGAAATAGCTATATCGCAATATCTTATTTGCCAATGTTTTCCCTCCCGTGCGGTCGCCACACTCACCTTCATGGACTTCCTTCAGCAAACGCTTGATGTCATCACGGGAAATGCACCGGAGGAGAGCATCGAGAAACTTTGTCTTTACAAGACTTCGCCTTGCAACACATATTGGGAGGCCTTCCGTATAACTGCACGCCTCTCACTTTTCTTAATTGGGAGCATTACATTCATCAAGAAATTTTTTAGGGGGGTCATCCATGACTCCCTTTCAGGTTCAATCTCCAGTACCGGATCAACTTCCATCTGATCCACACTGGGGAACTTTAGTACTTCAATCGGGACTAGCTCCGTGTGTTCTGGATTATCGGGATCAGCCATCTTTGCAAACTTGTCCGCTCTTTGATTCTCTGCTCGAGGGATGTGAGATATACTGTGGTGATCATAACCGTCCAGCAACATCCTTACTTTTTCCAGATATGATATCAACCTTGGACTCTTAGCCCAGAATTTTCATTAACTTGGTTCACGACCAAATTGGAGTCACAGAAAATGTCTAGCTTAGTAATCCCTAGTTCTTTTGCAAGTTTCAACCCGGTAATCTGAGCTTCATACTCGGAATCATTATTATTCGCGTGGAACTCCAATCTAAGAGCATAGTATATTATCCATTTCTCTGGAGTTTCAAGGACCACTCCGGCACCAGATCGTCTGTCATTTTCAGCTCCATCAGTATATAGTTTCCAGGCATAAGGGTCAAGGAGTAGCTTTGGCTGATCGTCTTCTTCAGTTTCTGCATCATCTTCTGGGATGGTAAATTCTGCTATAAAGTCTGCAAGTGCCTGCCCACTTATCGACCTTCGAGGTTGGAAATTCAGGTCGAATTGACTCAGTTCAATGTTCCATTTGAGCAATCTTCCCGATCCTTCTGGCCTTTGTAGGACTTGCTTAAGCGGGTGATCAGTATAAACAGTAATGGGATGAGCTTGGAAGTAGTGAAGAAGCTTCCTAGATGCGATCAACAAATTGTACGCGAGCTTTTCTATCTTTGGGTAATTTCGTTATGCGGCTGCCAATTTCTTGCTCACATAGTACACTGGTCTTTGCACCTTATCTTCTTCTCTTACCAAAGCCGAACTGATCGCATGAGATGACACTGCCAGATACACGAATAAATCCTTGTGATCCACAGGCTTAGACAATATTAGGGGTCTCTCCAGATGATTCAATAGATTTTGGAAAGCTTCTATACAATCAAGAGTCCATTTAAAGTTGTGCTTGCCTCGCTTTATTAATTCGAAAAACGGGATGCATTTATCTGTAACTTTTGAGATAAATCTGCTTAGCGCTGCCACTTTTCCAGCAAGGCTTTGCACATCTTTAATCTGCTTTGGTTCTTGGATATTTCGGATTGTTGTAATTTGGTCTGGATTAATCTCGATTCCACGCGAGCTTACAATGAACCATAGGAATTTCCCAGATGCCACCCCAAATGAGCATTTCAAAGGATTCTGTAACAACCCGAATTTTAAACAACGTGTTAAGACAAGAATCAAGGCAGAATTAAATTATAAAGTCTGAATCAGGATAAACGGGTTGCGCCATTGCGTTCGTCTCGGAAAAATATGCGAAATAGAGTCCGAAATTTCGTAAATCGGAGTCCGTATGACCGAGATATGGCCTCGCGAAGTTTCACGAAAATTCAAATCCGAAAACAGATTTGAATTCAGCCCAAAAAGAGAAGGCGGGAAAATTCCCGCCAGACACACAGGGTGTCGACCCCTGGGTCGACCCCCCCTCCAGGGGGTCGACATGGGTGTCGACCCCTGGTTCGACCCCTCCCCAGGGGGTCGACATGGGTGTCGACCCCTGGGTCGACCCCCCTGTAGAACCCCGACCTGGTGCACCTGCTTGTCATGTTGGCTCGGTTTTGGAGGCTTGTGATGATTTTTGAGGGTTCAGATCTATCCTAGGGTTTATCCTACGACCTAAACTACTCCTAATATCTATAAAAAGACCCTTAGACCTAGCTTAAACCCTCACAAATCACACATGCCACGAAGTGCTGCCCAAATGCCAAGTGATCATGGCCTCCATCTCCAATTTCAAGAGATTATGCATTCAAATCGGACTCAAATCAAAAGGTGCGAGCTTGCTACACCAAATAGAGGCCAAATCAACGTTGCTACGACGGTTTCATGATGGTTCTTCTTCAAAGGAGCCACCATTCTTCGTCGAGACGATTCATGCTAATTCGCTAAGCCACGCTATGTAAGTTCTAGCTACTTCGAGATGTTAACGGTATTTTAATGATGACATGGGATAAAATGCGATGTAACATGAGTATGTTAACCTATGTAAACCTAGTTTGCCCCTTTATCATGAACATATGACTTTGGGTTATGTTTTAGCGACTAAACCATGCTATTCATGTTGCATTGGACTTAGTTTGCCATGCAAGATTGGACCTTTACTTGTAGTATGATAGCATGAACACTTAGAGCCACTTTGACTTGTGAAATAGTTGCATAAATTGGACTTTGGGGCTTATGCATGTAAATGAAACCAACCCCCTTATGATATCATGTTTATGTAAGGTCAAATCCCGTTATGACAACATGCATGTTAGTGGCCAAATTTCCTATGATAATATGCAAGTTTGTGGTCAAATCCTTCATGACATTATGCATGCTTGTGGCCAATCCCCTTTTATGTTATGCATGCTTATGGCCAATCCCTATATGACACTATCGTTCATGTTTTAAGGCCAAACCCCCTTATGATACCATGCATGTTTGGAGCCAATCCCTTTTGTGGCATCATGCATGTTTTGGGGTCTACATGTAGCCATAGTATACCTACTATGTTGACTCGCTTTTACTCAAGTGAAAATATGATTTGGGGTAGGATAGATGTAACAACCCGTATTTTCAATAACCTGTAATAACATAAATCGAGGCAGAATTTAATTCTAAAATGGGAATCAAGGGAAACGGGCTATGCCATTGCGTTCGTCTCGGAAAAATACGCGAAATAGAGTCCGAGTTTTCGAAAATCGGAGTCCGTATGACCAAGATATGGCCTCGCGAAGTTTCACGAAAATTCCCAAATTAAAGTATACTTAATTAAGTGAAATGGGTTGTGTAGATATATATATATATATATATATTGATATATATATATATATATATAATTGAAAATTTAATAAATAAATATGCAAAAATGCTCAAAACAGCGAATTGGGAGAGGGGAATAACCGAACCGGCCGATTTTTGAAGTCGACCCGAGCCCGCTGGGTCGACTAGGGGTTAATCCAGGGTGTTTGGCTGTCAACCCGTGGGCCGATTCGCTCAAGTGCAGATTTTGCATTTGAATGGTTCTCATGGTCCATCTTTAATCTAAAGGCCCTAGATGGTTCCTACACTTGACTTCTTCCCCAAGACATGCTTTGATGGCTTGGATTGAATCTAGGGTTAATCCTATGGCCTAAAACACTTGCCTAATCTATAAATAAGACCCTAACCTACCCTAATTCATTCATAATTAAACCTAGTGACTAAACTATGGCAAAATGCTAGCTCTCATGGCCTCCACTAATTTTATGAAGAGGGTTGCATACTAATCACTCTCTAATCAACTTCTAATCCCTTCTTAGCATCTTAATCTTCTTCATTTGGTGTTCAAAATTGCTAGTAGTGAGTTTCTATCACTTTGATGATCTTTTGTTAAACTAAGTAGATGAGATATGATGAGATTTATGGTTTTGTATGTGGATTAATGAGTCTTGAATCATATGATATGATGTTAGCATTAATCTTATGTTTATGCATGTTGAGTATGTAAGTTTATGCAAGTTTAATATGATGTATGTTATATTTGCATGATGCTAAATATGCAAGTTGTGGGCTATATGCATGTTATGCAAGTTCATGGTGATATGCTATGCAAGTTACATGTATGTTAATATGCAAGATATGCTATGCAAGTTACATGTTTGTTAATATGCAAGTTACATGTATGTTAATATGCAAGATATGCTATGCAAGTTACATGTTTGTTAATATGCAAGTTACATGTATGTTAATATGCAAGATATGCTATGCAAGTTACATGTTTGTTAATATGCAAGTTACATGTATGTTAATATGCAAGATATGCTATGCAAGTTACATGTTTGTTAATATGCAAGTTACATGTATGTTAATATGCAAGATATGCTATGCAAGTTACATGTTTGTTAATATGCAAGTTACATGTTTGTTAATATGCAAGTTACATGTTTGTTAATATGCAAGTTACATGTTTGTCAATATGCAAGTTACATGTTTGTTAATATGCAAGTTCATGATGACACATTATGCAAGTCTATGGGTTAATATGCAAGTATATTATGCAAGTGAATATGTAAGTTATGTGACATATTATATGCAAGTTATGTGACATATGCAAGTTATGTGACATATTATGCAAGTTCATATGCAAGTTATGTGTTTGTTAATATGCAAGATGGCACCTTTGAAACATGTTCATTCATATGCAAGTTGACACCTTTTATATGTGTTATATCATGAACGAAATTACGTGGGAACGATGGGGTAATTAAATGCATAAGTTAATAAGATTGTGTGAAATTAATATAATTATGCATAACACAAAATAAATAAACATAGTATGGGAATTTGCCTATTTGGTTAGGTGTACCCATACTATGTGTTGGGAATTTACCTATTGAGTTAGGTCTACCCCATGGGAATTTACCTATTGAGTTAGGTCTACCCATGTTATGAAAAGCTTAATATTAATTAGGGATAATTAATTTAAATTATGAGGGTGATTAATTAGGTGTAATTAATTGACTAAGACACGAGGTTGGACTCAGTTGTAGCGTAAAACTGCCCGGACCCAACCGGCTTAACCAGTTGCTACAAATGTTAGCCCAATGTGAGAGGTCTTAGGCACAAACTAAATACGTGATTAATGTAAAGACACGAGGTTAGACTCGGTTATGACATAAGGCTGCCCGGACCCAACCGGCTTAACCAGCGGTCATAAAAGATAGTCTAATGTGAGAGGTCTTTATGAGGATCACGGTCTTAATTAATTAAGAAACACTTAACCATATAAGCATGTAGTGGGGCATGAGGGTTAAGTGGGTGCCTTGGGTGGCATGAGAAAACTAGTGGGTTGCTTTGGGTGGCAATAGAAAACACGATTAGAATACTTAACCAAAGTGGAACATGTAATTAAACATGATTAAGGGGTTAAGTAAGTGCCTCGGGTGGCATGTGGGAATTAAGTAAAGGACTTGGGTGTCATGTGGAAATCTAGTGGGTGCCTTGAGTGGTAATTAAAATATGATTAATGACTTAACCAAAGTATTTATAACATGTAATTAAAACATGATTAAAGGGTTAAGTGGGATACACTAGACAAAATAACAAGCTTAAGTGGTAGCTTGTGGGGGCCCATCTCAACCAATATCCCAAACGTATCTTTGTGGGCTCGACCCAAGTCGAGTGACGGGACACGCATATTGGGCTTGACTATAAGAGGCCAAAAACGGGTTAGCGGTGGCAACGTAGGACCAACGGGTTTCATATGCGTGTGTGGACCCGGGCTGGTTAGTAAATCGTTGTTACATCGTGTAGATATAAAGCCGTGCACCGTTGATATTATCAGGTTGCCACTTTGGGGAAATGATACACCCCATTGTGGGACCGGCACGGGTATCTACGTTAGGGAGCCGATCGCTTGGGAGTAGTGGGTACACCTAGTAATGATAGGGGCAGACGGCACCTATGTAGGGGTACTAGAAACTACTGGGTAAAAATTACTAAGTACATTTAGTGGGATCAACCTTTAAGTAGGAATTAATCTTAGGTAGGTAAAACTGGTGTGGTGCAGTGTAGGAATTATCTTTGAGTAGGTCTGGGGCGGTGTAATTTAGTAATTATCCTTGGGTGGGTAAATGCGTCTTTACGGTGATCTTAGTTTATCCTAAGTTTACCAAGCTGCTTAGTGTAGCCATTCATCCCCAGTCGTTACCGTATATCAACTTATGTCTTCTCTGGTTATTTTAATGATTGTATTGTTAGGGTTATAGGACTCACTCAGACTTATGTCTGACCCCGTTGTTTTTATCTTTTTCCCCCAACCCCAGGTTATTAGAGTGGGCCTGGTGCTAGTGGGCTTTGATCTGATTGCTGTATCTATCCTATGGAGCTTGGACCTCTGAGTGAAGCCGAGCTTATCTTTCCTTTTATGGCTATTAGTTATGTAGTGGGATTATGTACTTCTATTTTATCAAGATGGATATTATGTACTTGACTCTGGTTTATGGTTTTGTGATGTAACCAAACATGTATTACTTTCCGTTGCAATGAAATGATGATTTAAATTTTCAAGTATTACTTATATCTGTCTTGCTGTAATTTTACTGTTCTATATTCACTCAAAATACTTCACCGAAACTAAGGCATTCCCCTGGTATGAGTGACCTTAGCGGACGTGGGGTGTTACACGTGGTATCAGAGCTTAAGGTTACCAGAACAGATAAAATTTTTAGAAAAACTATTTTTCTAAGAAAATTTTTGAAGGAATGTTTTCAAAAACATGTCTTTTAAGAGAAAAGTTTTTGAGAAAAGCATAATCCCCGATAGCCATATCTTTATCTTTCGAATTCTCCGTTTGAATCTCTTTCTCTCTCGTTTTGAGTTTCCCCTCCATGTGTAGATGATCTTTCTAAGATAGATAAGAATGGAAAACCGCTTCAAGGGAATTAGACGTAAATCAGATTAGAAGTTGGTTCAAGAAGGAGGAGGACTTGTAAGTACTTATTGGATGGACGATGGGAGGAAGGCTCTAATAGTTGTTTGGTTAATAAAGGACGAAGCCTCATTGATGGGAGGTTACGAGTGGAGAATGGGAAGGAGAAGGCTAGTAGTTATCCTTTTGGGAGGAATAGGACACCTTATTAGGATTGACCAAAGAAGCAAGGACAAGGTATGGAATCTTCTGGAGGGTAGTTGTATTCCCTCACGACTAGGGTGCCGGATGGGGATAAGACCGTCTAGGTTGGAATTTGGATTTCTTTATTATCCGATTCGAACTTTATTTGATTTGGATGCATTAAGTTCGTTTATCTCATCATTGTTAGTGAGTCACTGCACTTAGACACCAGTTTAGTAGATGATCCCTTAGTTGTTTCAAACCCAATTGGGCTCCATGATGTGTTTGGGTTTGAAAGTTTCTATACTTAGCATTGAGTTTGGATGTGATGCTTGTTGGGCTTCACGAGCTATGGGTTAGTTTGGGCATGGACTGGTTATCCAGTAGGGATGCCATTCTTGATTTTGAAAAGAGAGTTGTTAGGCTTATGACCCGCTTGGGTAACACTCTCGAGATCTCTTGTAATCCCATAGAGACTGTTATGCTAAGTTATCTAGAATCGCTGGACACGTCGGTCGAGAGTTTGCGATCTGTTAGAAGTGGTCCGGGAATACTCGGATGTGTTTGAGAAGGTGAAGGGCTTACCTCCGGAGCGGGAGATTGACTTCCGAATATATCTGGTAAACAATGCCAAACCAGTGACTTGGCCAGTGTGCCACAAGGCTCCTCGTGAGAGGAGGGAACTCCATAAGTAAGTAGGCGATTGCTTGAGAAGGGGTTCATAAGAAGAAGTATATCGGAGTGGGGCGCTCCATTAGTTTTTGCCATGAAGGCGGATGGGTCCCTCAGACTTTGTTTAGGCTAAAGAGAACTAAATAAACTCACAAAGAAGAATAGACACCCATTGCCAAAGATTGATGATCTCTTTGATCAGTTGGTTGGCGCCTCAGTATTTTCGCAGTTGGACTAAGCCACATGGTTTCGTCAGTTGAGAGTGGCTGACGATAGTATAGAGAAGATTGCCTTTAGGACTCCGGATGGTTTTATGAGTGGCTGGTGATGCTATTTGGTTTGACGAACGCCCCCGCATACTTTGTTGATTGGAAGAGAAGGGTGTTCAGAGAGTACCTAAATAAGTTTGTGATGGTCTTTGTGGATGACATCTTGGTCTTTTCTAGGAGCGAAATAAGTTTTCATATGTGCTCAATAGGTTGAGCAAAGCCAGTTATGGGATAAAACAGTGGTTTTGGAGCGAGACTGGCAAGGACATCCAAAGTTGGTCAAAGGCTTAATTGTTTAGCCATTATTATTATTATTTTTAGTATCATCTCACGTAGGTTGCCTGAACTCGAAGGAGATATCCCTTGGGTGTTTGTCTGATATTGGTTTCGGCCTTTGGGGCTTGCATTTGGGGGATGTCGAATTCGACTAGGGTGGTCTGCGTGAGAGATGGACAGTTGTGACGATTTTGGATAGGATTCTTAGCATCTTATGAGTTGAGATAGCGTATACCCCTAACAAGGGAAGCATGGTAGCAGACGCCTTAAGAAGAAAAAGGTTGTCCTTGAGTTCATTGATCGATTAAACGACGGAGCTTAGGGTTTATTTCTATGTTTGACTTTAGACCTTCCGTTGACTTTGTACCCGGTTTGCTAGCCTCCTTGGAGGTTAGGCCTACTCTTTTGGGACGGGGTGGCGAGGCACAGCAAGACGACCCACAGTTGGTTGAGCTATGAGAGAAGCTCATAAGGGGGAGGAGTCGTCCAGCCATTTGAGTAGGTACACCCTAGATAGTAAGGGGTGGTTGCGTAGAGACGGTAGACTTTGTGTACCGCAAGACGAGGGTTTGAGGAAGGCTATACTTGATGATACACATCGGTCGAAGATGACCATTCATCCCGGTAGGGACAAGATGTACCAAGACATAAAGCGAGTTTTCCTTTTTGCCAATCTGAAGAAAGATGCGGCCAAGTATGTCGCTAGATGCTTGGTATGCTAACAAGTGAAAGTGGAACAGAAGAAACCCGGAGGGTTGCTTCACCCGTTGGAAGTTCCGAAATAGGAAGTAGGATAGTGCCTCGTTGGATAACCGAAATCAAGGAAGGGTAATACGGGGATTGGGCTTATGGTAGATAGACTTACTAAGTGTGCCCATTTCATACCCGTGAAGAGCAAGAGGACTATTCCATGTCTAGCTTCAGTTTACCTTCAAGGGATTATTAGTTTGCATGGTGTACCTTCCAGCATTGTGAGTGATCAAGATCCTATCTTCACTAGTGAGTTTTGGAAGATTTTGCAAGAGGGCGGTAGGGACTCAGTTGTGTTTGAGCACCGCATCTCATCCTCAGACGGACGGTCAGACCAAGAGGGTGAACCGTATCTAGAACATCTTTTGAGGTTATGTATTTTGGATTTTGGAGGTACATGGGAAGAGCATCTTCCGTTGGTGGAGTTCGCATATAATAGCAGCTTTCAGTCCAGTATTGGTATGGCTCATTTCAAAGCTCTTTATGGAAGGCCTTGTCGATCTCCTACATGTTGGTGGGAATCTACGGATAAGATCTTGCTTGGGCCAGATATGGTTAAAGAGACTTCAGAGAAGATGGGTTGGATTCGAAGAAGGATGAAAGCGGCGGAATCTTATGCGGACAAGAGGAGAACAGAGCTTGAGTTTGATATTAGGACATGCTTTTTATCAAGGTGTCTCCGTTACGGAATGTGGTTCACTTTGGATCTGTTAGGAAGTAAGTACCAAGGTTTGTAGGGCCATTTCCCATTAAGGAAAGAATTGGACGGATGGCATATAGAGTGGAGTTGCCTGACAGACTTAGTGGTGTACCGGATGTATTTCATGTGTCCCATTTGAGGAAGTGCTTACTTGAGACCGCTGAGGTGGTAGAGCCGAGTTTGCTTAAAGAAGTAGAGTTAGAGCACGATGAGACGATTCGACGAGCTCCTACTCGCATCATTGGGCCAGAGACTAGGAAGTTGAGGAACAGAGAAGTTCAGCTAGTTAGAATGCTACTTGGGAGACGGAAGCGAAGATGCGTTCTTTGTATCCATTTCTTTTGGAGAGTATGTCTTTTAACTTCTCCTTTATCGCTTGCCTAGTACTTATCTTATCTTTAGTAGGTCCTCTCGTTAGTCCTGTTTGACCTTTAGATAGGGAAAACCTATGGTTGAAACATGTGTTTGAGACATGTTATGGTTGATGGATGCAAGTGGATGCAAGTGTTTGCTAGTGGTTGCTCGTGGATGCATATATACACACATTAGGCACTAGATCGGCTCAGTCACTTCATGTTGCATATTGCATAAATGGATGTGGTAGTTAGATTGATGGATGTATCATGGCTGTGTTATCATATGGATGATGCATTTTTGTGTATGGTTGTGCACGCATGTAGAAATTTGTATGTGTCAATAGGGTTTCGCATACATATTGAATGCATGGCACTATCATGGTTTGCATTAAGGAGGTTTACTGTATCAGTAACCGCCTGATTTTCGCATTAGGTAAGTACATATACACACACTTTTGCATATATCCATCCAGCATTTAGAATCTTGTAAGGACAATGATTGCTCGTGGATGATGCTTTGAGTAGATGGATGATTGGATGGTAGGATACGTTCTTCCTAACTTGAAGATTTCGGGGACGAAATCCTTTAAGGAGGGGAGAATGTAACAACCCGTATTTTCAATAACCTGTAATAACATAAATCGAGGCAGAATTTAATTCTAAAATGGGAATCAAGGGAAACGGGCTATGCCATTGCGTTCGTCTCGGAAAAATACGCGAAATAGAGTCCGAGTTTTCGAAAATCGGAGTCCGTATGACCAAGATATGGCCTCGCGAAGTTTCACGAAAATTCCCAAATTAAAGTATACTTAATTAAGTGAAATGGGTTGTGTAGATATATATATATATATATATATATTGATATATATATATATATATATAATTGAAAATTTAATAAATAAATATGCAAAAATGCTCAAAACAGCGAATTGGGAGAGGGGAATAACCGAACCGGCCGATTTTTGAAGTCGACCCGAGCCCGCTGGGTCGACTAGGGGTTAATCCAGGGTGTTTGGCTGTCAACCCGTGGGCCGATTCGCTCAAGTGCAGATTTTGCATTTGAATGGTTCTCATGGTCCATCTTTAATCTAAAGGCCCTAGATGGTTCCTACACTTGACTTCTTCCCCAAGACATGCTTTGATGGCTTGGATTGAATCTAGGGTTAATCCTATGGCCTAAAACACTTGCCTAATCTATAAATAAGACCCTAACCTACCCTAATTCATTCATAATTAAACCTAGTGACTAAACTATGGCAAAATGCTAGCTCTCATGGCCTCCACTAATTTTATGAAGAGGGTTGCATACTAATCACTCTCTAATCAACTTCTAATCCCTTCTTAGCATCTTAATCTTCTTCATTTGGTGTTCAAAATTGCTAGTAGTGAGTTTCTATCACTTTGATGATCTTTTGTTAAACTAAGTAGATGAGATATGATGAGATTTATGGTTTTGTATGTGGATTAATGAGTCTTGAATCATATGATATGATGTTAGCATTAATCTTATGTTTATGCATGTTGAGTATGTAAGTTTATGCAAGTTTAATATGATGTATGTTATATTTGCATGATGCTAAATATGCAAGTTGTGGGCTATATGCATGTTATGCAAGTTCATGGTGATATGCTATGCAAGTTACATGTATGTTAATATGCAAGATATGCTATGCAAGTTACATGTTTGTTAATATGCAAGTTACATGTATGTTAATATGCAAGATATGCTATGCAAGTTACATGTTTGTTAATATGCAAGTTACATGTATGTTAATATGCAAGATATGCTATGCAAGTTACATGTTTGTTAATATGCAAGTTACATGTATGTTAATATGCAAGATATGCTATGCAAGTTACATGTTTGTTAATATGCAAGTTACATGTATGTTAATATGCAAGATATGCTATGCAAGTTACATGTTTGTTAATATGCAAGTTACATGTTTGTTAATATGCAAGTTACATGTTTGTTAATATGCAAGTTACATGTTTGTCAATATGCAAGTTACATGTTTGTTAATATGCAAGTTCATGATGACACATTATGCAAGTCTATGGGTTAATATGCAAGTATATTATGCAAGTGAATATGTAAGTTATGTGACATATTATATGCAAGTTATGTGACATATGCAAGTTATGTGACATATTATGCAAGTTCATATGCAAGTTATGTGTTTGTTAATATGCAAGATGGCACCTTTGAAACATGTTCATTCATATGCAAGTTGACACCTTTTATATGTGTTATATCATGAACGAAATTACGTGGGAACGATGGGGTAATTAAATGCATAAGTTAATAAGATTGTGTGAAATTAATATAATTATGCATAACACAAAATAAATAAACATAGTATGGGAATTTGCCTATTTGGTTAGGTGTACCCATACTATGTGTTGGGAATTTACCTATTGAGTTAGGTCTACCCCATGGGAATTTACCTATTGAGTTAGGTCTACCCATGTTATGAAAAGCTTAATATTAATTAGGGATAATTAATTTAAATTATGAGGGTGATTAATTAGGTGTAATTAATTGACTAAGACACGAGGTTGGACTCAGTTGTAGCGTAAAACTGCCCGGACCCAACCGGCTTAACCAGTTGCTACAAATGTTAGCCCAATGTGAGAGGTCTTAGGCACAAACTAAATACGTGATTAATGTAAAGACACGAGGTTAGACTCGGTTATGACATAAGGCTGCCCGGACCCAACCGGCTTAACCAGCGGTCATAAAAGATAGTCTAATGTGAGAGGTCTTTATGAGGATCACGGTCTTAATTAATTAAGAAACACTTAACCATATAAGCATGTAGTGGGGCATGAGGGTTAAGTGGGTGCCTTGGGTGGCATGAGAAAACTAGTGGGTTGCTTTGGGTGGCAATAGAAAACACGATTAGAATACTTAACCAAAGTGGAACATGTAATTAAACATGATTAAGGGGTTAAGTAAGTGCCTCGGGTGGCATGTGGGAATTAAGTAAAGGACTTGGGTGTCATGTGGAAATCTAGTGGGTGCCTTGAGTGGTAATTAAAATATGATTAATGACTTAACCAAAGTATTTATAACATGTAATTAAAACATGATTAAAGGGTTAAGTGGGATACACTAGACAAAATAACAAGCTTAAGTGGTAGCTTGTGGGGGCCCATCTCAACCAATATCCCAAACGTATCTTTGTGGGCTCGACCCAAGTCGAGTGACGGGACACGCATATTGGGCTTGACTATAAGAGGCCAAAAACGGGTTAGCGGTGGCAACGTAGGACCAACGGGTTTCATATGCGTGTGTGGACCCGGGCTGGTTAGTAAATCGTTGTTACATCGTGTAGATATAAAGCCGTGCACCGTTGATATTATCAGGTTGCCACTTTGGGGAAATGATACACCCCATTGTGGGACCGGCACGGGTATCTACGTTAGGGAGCCGATCGCTTGGGAGTAGTGGGTACACCTAGTAATGATAGGGGCAGACGGCACCTATGTAGGGGTACTAGAAACTACTGGGTAAAAATTACTAAGTACATTTAGTGGGATCAACCTTTAAGTAGGAATTAATCTTAGGTAGGTAAAACTGGTGTGGTGCAGTGTAGGAATTATCTTTGAGTAGGTCTGGGGCGGTGTAATTTAGTAATTATCCTTGGGTGGGTAAATGCGTCTTTACGGTGATCTTAGTTTATCCTAAGTTTACCAAGCTGCTTAGTGTAGCCATTCATCCCCAGTCGTTACCGTATATCAACTTATGTCTTCTCTGGTTATTTTAATGATTGTATTGTTAGGGTTATAGGACTCACTCAGACTTATGTCTGACCCCGTTGTTTTTATCTTTTTCCCCCAACCCCAGGTTATTAGAGTGGGCCTGGTGCTAGTGGGCTTTGATCTGATTGCTGTATCTATCCTATGGAGCTTGGACCTCTGAGTGAAGCCGAGCTTATCTTTCCTTTTATGGCTATTAGTTATGTAGTGGGATTATGTACTTCTATTTTATCAAGATGGATATTATGTACTTGACTCTGGTTTATGGTTTTGTGATGTAACCAAACATGTATTACTTTCCGTTGCAATGAAATGATGATTTAAATTTTCAAGTATTACTTATATCTGTCTTGCTGTAATTTTACTGTTCTATATTCACTCAAAATACTTCACCGAAACTAAGGCATTCCCCTGGTATGAGTGACCTTAGCGGACGTGGGGTGTTACAATAGACAAACATGAGAATGACGCGAAAAACTTGACTTGAGGTTACATGTGAACACGACATGTAAGTTGAACCAAAATGGGGACATGACATGTGGGGTAAACATGGGACTTGAAACTAGACCCGTGTGGGTTGTAAGTGTAATATAACACTAGAACAAACATGAAAGTGGCCAACTCGAGGTTGGGTTGAGTTTGTAGCATAAATCTATCCGGACCCGCCCGGCTTAACTAGTGGCTACAGACAATAAGATCGAATGTGAGAAGTTGGTCATGTCGCGCTTAAGACCCGAGGTTAGACTAGGTTGTGGTGTAAAACAACCCGGACCCGCCCGGCTTAACTAGTAACCACAACAAGCTCTAATGTGAGAGGTTGAGAGTGCATTAATTAAATTAATGCCACATGATAAGGTTAAGTAAATTTGACTAATGACACTTAACCGATATGACACGAATGGGTAGGTTAAGTGGGACCGGGCTTGATTTCTTAATGACACTTAACCATACAAGACAATTAGGGGATGGGGTTAAGTAATTCACGCTTATCTAATCCGACTTGGTAATTAGATGGGGTTAAGTAATTTAGACTTAACTAATCTAAACACGGTAATTAGATGGGGTTAAGTAACCTACACTTAACTAAGCTAAACACGGTACTTCGATGGGGTTAAATTAAACACTTAACCAATCTAAACTTGGAAATTCAATGAGGTTAAGTAGCTAATACTTAACCAACTTAACAAGATAATTTAATGGGGTTAAGTAACTTATAATTAACCAGTTATACATGATGTTTTGATGAGGTTAAGTAACCTATACTTAACCAATCTAATACGCGGACCTGATAGGGTTAAGTCATAAGACCTTTTAAATATACTTAACCATTATAATACGATTAGTGGATGGGGTTAAGTTAACCTATACTTAACCAATCCGACTCGATAATCCGATGAGGTTAAGATAATCTATGCTTAACCAATCTAACACGATAACCTGATAGGGTTAAGATAAACAAATACTTAACCAAAGTGACTTGATGATTGAACAGGGTTAAGTCATGGGCTTCTTGGTATACTTAACCAACTTGTAGGGCTAGGTCTTGGACTTGAATACTTAGCCAATCTTGACATGATTCATAGGCGGGCTAAGCCATGAACTTGAATAACAAGACTTAACCCAATAGGCAAAACCCTAGTTAGAGGAACTAGGTAGAAAATCGTAGTTAATCAAGAGTAACGGGGAAATGAAGCTAAGTGGTAAACCTTAGTTAAGTATAACTAAGTAATAATTCTTAGCCAAGGACATGGGACTAGTTCATGAATAGATGAGTAACCCGGTACGGTAGGTCATCGCTTAAAACACGAGGAGGAGCAAATTATCTGACTTAGATAAAGGCTCCAACGAACTGGGTGACGAAGCAGCAGCTTCGAGGGACGTGAGGGTACTCTTGGTATCCCTCTGTGAGGTGGCAGATGGTCCATGAAACCCGGCCTCATAGAGGTTAAGGTCTGCGGTAGAAGAGCCAAGAGTATGCCTTGGTTGCTATGCGAGCGACCTAAAGACTGGGATGGATTAGCGTGGAGTCGACGATACTTGATTTTGCCCTGGATAGCACGTCACCGACTACCTACCATCTTTAGTCAATCGTGTACGAACGGAAAGGCAGGGAACCCCCAACAGACCATGTTCTTGCTATCGAGTCATGGGTGAGGTTGGCCCATAGGAAAGTGGGGCTATAGTGGGTCCGGGATGTGGTTCTCATACATGATTTTTCTTAGATTGACTTTCAGTAGTTGAGGGAGGGGTCACGTGGGACCATAGCCACGGGTACAAAAACAGACCTTGATATCTGCATCAGCAGACGACTTAAAGCTCCCGACCGAGTTCCGTATTTCTTGATTTGCCCTGGTACGGAACTCGGATGGCACATTGAGGAACATGTGCATCTAGACATGGAAAACGATTCACGATACATACGCGGGATAAAGGGCGCGGTTGACGGGTGGCATAATCCCTAGTGGTCCTAGGTGGCTTGAACCCAAACCGGGACACGGAAATGTTCATTAGGTAGCATGATCCCTAGTGGTCCTAGGTGGCATAAATCCTAAGTGAATGCGCGATAGTTCATGGTAAGGAAACATAACTAGATCAAGGGTGGTAGTCCAAAATAACTTCAAGGATAAATTGGTACTACGTCGAGGTGGTATAGATTTACACGGGAAAGCCCGTACGGCCTACGGCAAAGGACTGAACTTATACATGGGAAGAAACATACGAGTTGGGAAACCTACATATGCTATATATATTAGGCTGACATGGACCATTACATCACATTGGGCAAGGGACCTTCCTAGTTAACACATGACGCGGGTTGGGATACTAGTACGAGTGGTGCAGAGCGAATATACGTGACAAATACCGTGGGATGTTATACATGACAGATACCTTGTGATAGTATACTTGATAGAAACCTGACGATGTGATACCTTGATTCTTGACACTGTAGTTTATCATGATACTTTAGTTTACCTTGCTACAGTAGTTCATCCAGTTATCTTGGTTTAGCTTATCTATCTTGTTGTCATCCTTATGTTTACTTTCAGTTTATGCATGTCATGTTACCTTTACCTGTTTTTATACTGGAAGTAGATAGGACTTACCAGTCTTTATGACTGACCCCGTTTTCTTTCGCCTCTTTGTCTTCCGTTCCCCCCCTCCCCAGGTTTAAGGGAGGAAATGATGTTGGTTAGTTTGGACCTCTTATGCTTGAAGGTCATCATGTATAGCTTGGTCTTCTTTTGGCTATGGCTGCTTCACCGAATTATTTTGGGGAATAATTTATGAAAGGGTTTTATGCTTCTTTACCATTGCAAGACAGGTTTTTGATGTATTCTGATGTAAAAGGCTTTAGACCTTATTTTATAAGGTAATGAAATTTGTTTTACTTCCGCTGTTTTATATATGTTCTGTTTTGTAATATTTCTGTGCTTGTTTACCTCGATAATGCTTCACCAAACCTAGTGCATTCCCTTTGTGAGTGACCCTAGCGGAGGTGGGGTGTTACATTTGGCATCAGAGCAGAAGGTTACCAGACTGGGCAAAAGTCTTTAAAACCTTCTGAAAACTATTTGAGAAACCGTTTACAAAGAAGCATTTTTCAAGAAAAGTTTTTAAAGGCTATTCCCCAAAAGCCATTAGCACTATCCTTTGTTTCCTTGATTGAATCTCCTTTCCTTTCTTTCCTCCATCTGTAGTCACAGTAGTTTCAACTGTGACTAATCCTTGTCTAGCTACTTAAGTGTTTTCCCGTGCGATGGAGGAAGTTCTCGAGAGACCTATCACCGAAGTTATAAGAAGGGATAATAAGAGCAAGGATAAAGGACACGAGCTTAAGAATAAGCAACTTGTTGGTATGGCTTGATCCACAAAGGAAGATAAGGACAAGATCAGCGAGAGGGCAATTATATGCTCTTATTTCTAGCGTACCTAAGAGAAATGGTACCGTTTCTGTTAAAGGCTTAGCCTTTCTTTTCTATCATCCCGTCAAGACTTTGTATTGATCATCGCATCATTTAAGTCAGCCTCGATAGTTAAGTCTCTGCACCTTAGTACTAGCATGGTAGAAGATGCCACTTTTGGCCAAAAAATCTGGTTGGAGAGACGGTCCATTTATTCATGACTTGTTGGGATTTGAGAATGACATGCCTCGGCTACGGATGGATTCTAGGGATAAAGTGGTCACCCAATAAGGGGTGCCATTCTCGGTTTTGGAAAGAGGGTAGTTAGACTCTCGACTCACCTTGGTGATACCCTCGAAGTCTCGTGTGACCTTTTGGGATCTGTCACGGTTAGTTACCTAGAATCTCGGGATGCAGTTGTTGGTAATCCGTTCGAATAGAATTCGCCGCTAAGGCGGATGGTTCGTTTCGCTTATGCATGAGTTATGGGAATCACCCTAGTAAGTACTCTTGGCAACATGGATTGGCATCGGCAAACGAGATCCAGAATTCTCCAGTGAAATTTGGAGAGCTTGCATGAGTAAGTGGATACGTTTGAGCCAAGTATACTAGGGAAAGGATAAGTGAAAGTGGAATAAGAGGCGACAATGAAATGAGTTCTAACTCATATCTTGGAAATAGGAATCAAGGAGCTACGAAATCATGGAGTTAAAAAGATGGTCAAGGCACCGAGGAATTAAGCTTAAGGAAACGCGACTTAGAAGATGTAAGGTTAGACACGCGCATCGTACCTCTTTTTAAAGAGTGTATCCTTGATCCCTGGTTTTTCCTGTAGAGCTTGCTCGCATGTTATCTTTTGGTGAATATCTTCTCGGTCCTGTTTCTGTTGCAAACCCCGTAGGAAGTTTACCTTGTTTATCCCCTCGATCCTATCGTGAGAACCTTAGGTAGAAACCTATGGATGTAAACATGTGTTTGAAACATGTTATGATTGATATGGTTGCAAATGGTTGCAAGTGGTTGCTCATGGATGCGCGAATACACATTAGATACTAGATCGACGCACTCACATTTCATATTGCATATGCACGAGTTTTTATACCTGTTTATGGATGAAATTGAATGTGTTATCATGCGGATGTTGCATAAGAATGAATGGTTGTGCACGCATATAATACTTATATGACTAGGACTATTTGCATACATATTGGATTCATGGCACTAAACATAATTTGCATTAGAAGATCATTCAGGCCTGATCATTAGCATTAGCTAAGGAACATATACGCACACTTTCTTGCATGTGTTCATAAAGCATTAGGAGCCTTTTAAGGACCATGGTTGCTTGTGGATGATGTTTTGAGTAGATGGATGATGGATGGTAGGATACGTTCTTCCTAACTTGGAGATTTCGGGGACGAAATCCTTAAAGGAGGGGAGAATGTAACAACCCGAATTTTAAACAACGTGTTAAGACAAGAATCAAGGCAGAATTATATTATAAAATATGAATCAGGATAAACGGGTTGCGCCATTACGTTCGTCTCGGAAAAATACGCGAAATAGAGTCCGAAATTTCGTAAATCGGAGTCCGTATGACCGAGATATAGCCTCGCGAAGTTTCACGAAAATTCAAATCCGAAAACAGATTTGAATTCAGCCCAAAAAGAGAAGGCGGGAAAATTCCCGCCAGACACACAGGGGGTCGACCCCTGGGTCGACCCCCCCTCCGGGGGGTCGACATGGGTGTCGACCCCTGGGTCGACCCCTCCCCAGGGGGTCGACATGGGTGTCGACCCCTGGGTCGACCCCCCCTGTAGAACCCCGACCCGGTGCACCTGCTTGTCATGTTGGCTCGGTTTTGGAGGCTTGTGACGATTTTTGAGGGTTCAGATCTATCCTAGGGTTTATCCTACGGCCTAAACTACTCCTAATCTCTATAAAAAGACCCCTAGACCTAGCTTAAACCCTCACAAATCACACATGCCACGAAGTGCTGCCCAAATGCCAAGTGATCATGGCCTCCATCTCCAATTCCTAGAGATTATGCATTCAAATCGGACTCAAATCAAAAGGTGCGAGCTTGCTACACCAAATAGAGGCCAAATCAACGTTGCTACGACGGTTTCATGACGGTTCTTCTTCAAAGGAGCCACCTTTCTTCGTCGAGACGATTCATGCTAATTCGCTAAGCCACTCTATGTAAGTTCTAGCTACTTCGAGATGTTAACGGTAGTTTAATGATGACATGGGATAAAATGCGATGTAACATGAGTATGTTAACCTATGTAAACCTAGTTTGCCCCTTTATCATGAACATATGACTTTGGGTTATGTTTTAGCGACTAAACCATGTTATTCATGTTGCATTGGACTTAGTTTGCCATGCAAGATTGGACCTTTACTTGTAGTATGATAGCATGAACACTTAGAGCCACTTTGACTTGTGAAATAGTTGCATAAATTGGACTTTGGGGCTTACGCATGTAAATGAAACCAACCCCCTTATGATGTCATGTTTATGTAAGGTCAAATCCCGTTATGACAACATGCATGTTTGTGGCCAAATTTCCTATGATAATATGCAAGTTTGTGGTCAAATCCTTTATGACATTATGCATGCTTGTGGCCAATCCCCTTTTATGTTATGCATGCTTATGGCCAATCCCTATAGGACACTATCGTTCATGTTTTAAGGCCAAACCCCCTTATGATACCATGCATGTTTGGAGCCAATCCCTTTTGTGGCATCGTGCATGTTTTGGGGTCTACATGTAGCCATAGTATACCTACTATGTTGACTCGCTTTTACTCAAGTGAAAACACGATTTGGGTTAGGATAGACAAACATGAGAATGACGCGAAAAACTTGACTTGAGGTTACATGTGAACACGGCATGTAAGTTGAACCAAAATGGGGACATGACATGTGGGGTAAACATGGGACTTGAAACTAGACCCGTGTGGGTTGTAAGTGTAATATAACACTAGACCAAACATGAAAGTGGCCAACTCGAGGTTGGGTTGAGTTTGTAGCATAAATCTACCCGGACCCGCCCGGCTTAACTAGTGGCTACAAACAATAAGATCCAATGTGAGAAGTTGGTCATGTCGCGCTTAAGACCCGAGGTTAGACTAGGTTGTGGTGTAAAACTACCCGGACCCGCCCGGCTTAACTAGTAACCACAACAAGGTCTAATGTGAGAGGTTGAGAGTGCATTAATTAAATTAATGCCACATGATAAAGTTAAGTAAATTTGACTAATGACACTTAACCGATATGACACGAATGGGTAGGTTAAGTAGGACCGGGCTTGATTTCTTAATGACACTTAACCATACAAGACAATTAGGGGATGGGGTTAAGTAATTCACGCTTAACTTATCCGACTTGGTAATTAGATGGGGTTAAGTAATTTAGACTTAACTAATCTAAACACGGTAATTAGATGGGGTTAAGTAACCTACACTTAACTAAGCTAAACACGGTACTTCGATGGGGTTAAATTAAACACTTAACCAATCTAAACATGGTAATTCAATGAGGTTAATTAGCTAATACGTAACCAACTTAACAAGATAATTTAATAGGGTTAAGTAACTTATACTTAACCAATTATACATGATGTTTTGATGAGGTTAAGTAACCTATACTTAACCAATCTAATATGCGGACCTGATAGGGTTAAGTCATAAGACCTTTTAAATATACTTAACCATTATAATACGATTAGTGGATGGGGTTAAGTTAACCTATACTTAACCAATCCGACTCGATAATCCGATGAGGTTAAGATAATCTGTGCTTAACCAATCTAACACGATAACCTGATAGGGTTAAGATAAACAAATACTTAACCAAAGTGACTTGATGATTGAATAGGGTTAAGTCATGGGCTTCTTGGTATACTTAACCAACTTGTAGGGCTAGGTCTTGGACTTGAATACTTAGCCAATCTTGACATGATTCATAGGCGGGCTAAGCCATGAACTTGAATAACAAGACTTAACCCAATAGGCAAAACCCTAGTTAGAGGAACTAGGTAGAAAATCGTAGTTAATCAAGAGTAACGGGGAAATGAAGCTAAGTGGTAAACCTTAGTTAAGTATAACTAAGTAATAATTCTTAGCCAAGGACATGGGACTAGTTCATGAATAGATGAGTAACCCGGTACGGTAGGTCATCGCTTAAAACACTAGGAGGAGCAAATTATCTGACTTAGATAAAGGCTCCAACGAACTGGGTGACGAAGCGGCAGATTCGGGGGACGTGAGGGTACTCTTGGTATCCCTCTGTGAGGTGGCAGATGGTCCATGAAACCCGGCCTCACAGAGGTTAAGGTCTGCGGTAGAAGAGCCAGGAGTATGCCTTGGTTGCTATGCGAGCGACCTAAAGACTGGGATGGATTAGCGTGGAGTCGACGATACTTGATTTTGCCCTGGATAGCATGTCACCGACTACCTACCATCTTTAGTCAATCGTGTACGAGAGGTGCAGAGCAAATATACGTGAAAAATACCGTGGGATGTTATACATGACAGATACCTTGTGATAGTATACTTGATAGAAACCTGACGATGTGATACCTTGATTCTTGACACTGTAGTTTATCATGATACTTTAGTTTACCTTGCTACAGTAGTTCATCCAGTTATCTTGGTTTAGCTTATCTATCTTGTTGTCATCCTTATGTTTACTTTCAGTTTATGCATGTCATGTTACCTTTACCTGTTTTTATACTGGAAGTAGATAGGACTTACCAGTCTTTATGACTGATCCCGTTTTCTTTCGCCTCTTTGTCTTCCGTTTCCCCCCAAGTTTCAGGGAGGAAATGATGTTGGTTAGTTTGGACCTCTTATGCTTGAAGGTCATCATGTATAGCTTGGTCTTCTTTTGGCTATGGCTGCTTCACCGAATTATTTTGGGGAATAATTTATGAAAGTGTTTTATGCTTCTTTACTATTGCAAGACAGGTTTTTGATGTATTCTGATGTAAAAGGCTTTAGACCTTATTTTTTAAGGTTATGAAATTTGTTTTACTTCCGCTGTTTTATATATGTTCTATCTTGTAATATTTCTGTGCCTGTTTACCTCGATAATGCTTCACCAAAACTAGTGCATTCCCTTTGTGAGTGACCCTAGCGGAGGTGGGGCGTTACAGATTCAATTTCATCCCATATTTTCGTAGAATTTAAAACATCTCTGCCAAATCGTTGGTATGATCGGACGACTGTCTGGAATTTGCCAACATATCGCCGACGTATACCTCCATTGTTTTCCCAATCTGGTTGTAGAACATCCTATTCACCAACCACTGACATGTTGCGCCGGCATTTTTTAGACCTAAAGGCATCACCACATAGCAATATAATCCCAAATCTGTAATGAAGCTAGTATGCTCTTGGTCTGGGACATGCATGGGCATCAGATTATACCCCGAATAGGCATCCATAAAGGAAAGGAGTTCATGACCTGCAGTTGAATCTACTAATTGACCGATCCTAGGCAACGGGAAGCTATCCTTTGGATAAGCCTTGTTTAGATCAGAGAAATCGATACACGTTCTCCACTTTCCATTGGCCTTTTTTACCAAAACCGGATTTGAAATCCAGTCAGGGTGCATCGAATCTTTAATAAATCCATTACTCTTCAGTTTCTCGACTTCTTCTTTCAATGCGGCAGACCTTTCTGGACCTAACATTCGCCTTTTCTGCTTGAGAGGAGGATGTTTCGGGTTAATGCTTAGCGAATGACTCATAATCGAGGGAGTTATCCCACACATGTCTGCATGGGTCCAGGAAAATACATCCAAGTTAGTTTTCAGAAAATTTGTTAATTCCTTGGCTCGAACGGGATCCAACTGGGATCCGATCTTTAGGGCCTTCTCTGGGTCGCTATCATCGATTGGTACATCCATAGTTGCTTCATTGGGAGTCTCCATTCTGCCCCCAGGCTCTTCATCCTCTCTGGGATCTATGTCCTCGGGCAACTCTCTGGGCGACTGTCCCAAAGGTACTTCCTATAGTTGCTATGACGATTCCACCCTTGGAGGGGAGGAATCACCTTTCGCTTCTATATCTCTTCCTTTGCGGAGCAGTTTTAACTCTGCAATGTAGCATGCTCGTGCAACAACTTGATCTCCTCTAACAATACCCACACCGGAATCCGTTGGGAATTTCAATAATAAGCACCGAGGTGCAATACAGGCCCTGAATTTGGCTAGGGCCGGTCGGCCCAAGAAGGCATTGTACGACGATTCAACATCTAGGACCATGAAGGGGAGGATCCTCACTCTCTGGCATTCCCCTTCTCTAAGGTTTACTGATAATTCCACGTATCCTATTGGAGCGGTCGAGGCCCCATTAAATCCATGTATCCAACCTTCACACGACTTTAAATCCTTCAGCTCGAGTTTCATTTGGTCGAACGTTTTCTTGAACAAAACGTTGAAGGAACTCCCGTTATCTACCAAGATTTTATGAACTATCGCTGGGCCAATGGTGATGGTGATCACCAATGGATCTTCAGTTGGGGAGCGTATTCCAATACTCTCTTGCTCGCGAAATATGACGCCATCGGACATCGTCTTTTTTTGCTTAATTGAAGCGTTGTCCTCAGGGTTACTTCACTCTCCTACTTCGAAATACTGTTTAGCTGCATTTATGTATTGATCCATAGCTCTGAAACTGTGCCATGCTAGGTGGAGCCCACCAATTATGGTATTGATAACGATATTTTTCCCTTTCTGCTGAGCCGTCAGTTTAGCAGTAGGTTGGCTTTGGTTTGGGGCTTACGGCTTGCCCCCTGTCCCTGGGAGTCACCTTATACTCATCAAGCTTCCCTTCTTGGAGCAGCCTTTCAACCACGTCTCTCAAGTGACGACATTTGTTTGTGGAATGACCGTGAATCTGATGAAAAAGTCATAATTTCCCAGTTTCACGCTCTTTCTCGGTAGAATCTCGCGGAGGAGGCCTTTTATAATTATATGTATCCAGGAAGATGTTCTCCAATGTATAATTTAACGGTGTGAAGTTCTCAAACGGTCTGGACCAGGATCTCCTTTGAGAGTCATTTCCTCGATTTCTTTTCCGATTATTGTTATTATTATTCCCTGATAGGCGACCGCTGCTTGATTCTTGTTCCCAACGTTAACTTCAACCTTTCCTGAGCTATGTCCCGTTTGCTTGATGGCCACATTGCTTTGGATATCTTCCTTATCAGTAGCCTTTCTTTTTCGATTAGCGTATATCTCCTCCCGATGCAGGCGAATATTGGCGTTTTCATAAAATATTTCTCTGGTCGGGAAGGTGTACCAGCCAGATATCTTTCAAACTCGGTATCTTTATCGACGCCATCGATCAAGGCCATCAACACAGTTTGCTCATGCAGATCTTTGACTTCTGCGATAGCCAAGTTAAAACGATCCAAATACGACCTCAGACTTTCATCCGGTCGTTGTTTAATGAGGGATAGCTCGATCACATTCTTAGACCTCTGGGCATGAAGACGGAATTGGTTTACGGATTTCTCATTCAATTCCCTGAAGCTGGATATTGACCGTGCTGGCAGGCGGGTAAACCAAAATAACGCCACATCTTCCAAGAATGTAGGGAACGCTTTACATTTAACCGCGTTTGTAGCTGTTGCGGCATTCATTGACCACGAGTACCGCATTAAATGCTGGATGGGGTCAGTCTTGCCCGTATAGCGATTCATGGTTGGCATATTGAAGCGCCTCAGAAATGTAACATCCAGTATGTCGTTAGTAAAAGGTGTGTGACTGCGATCTATGCTCCAATCTTCATTCCTCTATCCATAGCTATCTACCTGACTTGCCTAATCATTGCTTCAACCTTTGCATGGGTCATTGTAGATTCGGGATCAGCACTCCTTGCCCGACGTCCTCCTTCAGCATTTCTTTGACGTGCTGCTATAAAATATGGTCCCTAAGCAGAAATCCCTTGCCCTCTGTTGCCGCGGTCGATCACGCAACGAGCGGGGGGCATGCCATTCCTTGGTGGTAGAACAGGCTCATTTAAGTTGCGGTTACTAGTTCCCTGATTAAATGCCTCCTCTTCACGAGACGGAAGTGACCCAAGTCGAAGTTGTTCTATGTTCTCAGGCCTTTCTAACGGGGGCCATCGTTGGTTCCTTCGGGGCTCTTCAGACGACGACGTATGTTCCGGAGAGAAAGGGTGAGCTGGAGGTGGTGAAACCTGCCTTTGAATATCATCAATTCTCCTGCCTAAGGCAGTAATATTTTGACGCCGCAACGAGCTTTCCTGCCTTTGAGCGGCCAGTTCATCGGTTTGCCTGTCCAATGCTTCAAGTATTCGAGTTAAATGTCCCTCGGTAACTAGGGTAGAAAGGTCAAATTGATCATCAAAATTCTCTCTTAAACGTAAAGAACTTGGGCCAGGTCGAGCAGTTGTACCAGTACGAGAAGAACGAGCCATAACCTCCTTTCCGGGTCGTGTCGTGGTCTGATTATTGCTTCGGATCGCGACCCTTTTGTCGATGGCTCGTGGTGGTTCCCTGGGATCGGATCGCGGGGGCACTAGATAGGGGAATGGTGCTGTTGTCCTGGGATTGAGTCATAACACTTTCAGAGATTCAGATCGTGGCGCCCCATTCTGGTCGGGTCGTGGTACCCTCTTCGGCCCGGATCGCCTCCACATCATCGCGATCCGAAGGCTCCTCTTCAACCTGCTCGTGCACACCTTCCTCGATCGCTTCATTCGTAGCTTTGTTCGCTTGCGAAGCTCGTAATATAGTAGACTTCTTTCTAGCCATGATATCTGGGTATCGCTGAAATCTTCAAAAGTCGAAACTGCTGAGTTTTGGACTGTCTTCTTCGAACTTGAATATTCAAACAGTAGAGCAACAGTCCAACGTACTGAGACTTTTTTCTCAGTGAAAGCACCAAAATGTTAGATCCAAAATTGGGTCTAACACCTAAATTGTTAATTATATAGAAATTAATATCAGAAAAAATGCTAGAAAATCAGAAAAGATGCAAGATTTATAGTGGATCGGCGTTAACGAGCCTACGTCCACTTTATATCTATTGTTATACTTGGAATCAGAGTACAATCGACGATTTATCTCTCAATCTTACTCTTACAATGTTGGTTCACTCAATAATTTCGAGACAACTCTGAATAATAACAATGGAGGTGTAATAATGGTGGATTCAGAACTCAGAATTGCCAAAAGGATCCTAAAAAATGCCAAATCTAGGGCTATTTATAGCTGATATTTGTAGACGGATCGCGGTCATACGTGGCGCAAATCTCGAGAATCTTGGACTGGTTCGTAGCTTGAGGAAGAAATGGTCAATATTACAGTTATGGACAGGTGTCACAAGGTCCTGCTTTCTCGGATCGTGATGGATTAGGTCATGGCTTTCATCTGGTTTCCTGGTTCGGTTCAGGTCACGCTTTCATGGATGGATCAGATCGAGCTAGGAGGAGCGGGTCAGATCGGGCTGACACGAGCGGGTCAGATCGGGCTAGCAAGGGGGGATCGCGATCGGGTCCAGGCCTTCTCACAAGTAAAGCTTCATCTTGAACTCGTGTTTGAATCCTGGTGGCTTGGTCCAAAAGCTAGCCAACACCGGTCTTTCCGTACCAACAATCGTATTGTCTAGATTTAATAGTCGGTTATTTAACTATCAAATAAATAATCATGAGAATAAAATGAGTTCACTGATTCAGTGCTCAGCATTACTTGGCCTTTTAATTTAAAATAATTAAATAATGTAAATTAAACTTCCAATACCTCAATAATTTTAAGACGGTATTTACTTCTTATTTAACATGATATTTATATTCAAAACAATTTCCAATACATTAGAGTTGAACCATATATATATTCCCAACCTTGGCTTTAACAAATTTCACATAAAACTTTATTACTTAAAACATATCCAATTTCTTTTCTTCGAATAAACTCATTCCAAAAACATAACCTTTTTATTTCCTTTTATTTTTGGAAATATCATTATATATATATATATAATCTCAAATCTTATTATTTCCGTTACTTTGGAAATCTCATTATAAATATTCTCAAATTTTACGATTAACATTGCATTATTATTTCACATATGGAAATAATAAGTTATTCTTCACCCATCTTTACCATTACAAACTAATATCATCCTCAGATAATTGCAAAGTCGTTCAAGTTAGGGTATTTATTTACCTCTCAGACCTTAATCAACCACGTTCTTATCATAAGATAAATATGAATTGTAATTAAAACCCATATTTCATTTTAATATCAAAAACAAATCTCATTTAACTATTTTATTTATATTATAACTTTATAAACCTTCTTACTTTTGGATATCCACTTCTTGAATATATCTATTATTTCTTAACTCATTGATTAAGAAATGAATTACTAAAATATCACTTTCCCTTCTCCTTCTTTAAATTATTCGTTTGATAACTTGGATTTTTGTTCCAAAGCCCTATTACTCACTCCTTTACTAAATTCACTTTTAACACTCTCTTTTCCAAATCCATTCGATCATTTCTCGTTTTGGAAATCTTATTTCAACTCCCTTTGTTTCACTTAATTCCATTATTGTAGCAACCCTGAATTTTGGAACCAATTTAAAATTTTATTTTTAATTGATTTTGAGAATTTAAAGTGATTTATTTTGAGAATTAATAAAGTAAATTTAAGTCGAAGTTAGAATGTAAGAATTAAAAATTTAATTAAAACTAACTCGAAATGGCGCGGTAGTTTGAAAATTCGATTTTTAATTTCTAATAAATGTACATAATTCAAAATAAATCGGATTTTAGTAAAACAAGAAACATTGGAATATTTTGAATTGTAATTTTCGGACGAATGTAATAAACTGATATTTCACTTTTTAAATTGTACGTTATGTCCAGTTTAAAATTTAGAATACTCGTTATAGAATTTAATTATATTTCAATATATATATAGCCCATAAAAATGTGGCTTAAGTAATTTTCTGACTTTACTAGATGCTTCATACAAATGTGTTAAGCGAGTGTTACAAATTTGATGACCAAAAACCATATTATGATTGACTAGTATTGAACCTTGAGGCAAGGATAGGTACCGATCCATATAATTAGTAATTTTTCATAAAAAGTTATTTGCCCTTTAAAATTTCGATCCGACCTTTATCTAAATCACTTTTTTAACTTCAACTTCTAGAACGTCAGAATAACCTCTCTTCTGATCGATCCATATGATTTTAGTGGCACCTTTGACTTCTACAACCAACCATTTACTAAAGATGTTTAATGTTAAAACCTACCTCTTTCATGCACCTCCAGTCCATTTATACTTATGCTTGCTCGATTTGGCCTAAATCATAAATTCAATCAACCTACTCCACTCTACTTCGATATCCTTTGTATCCACCAGACCATTGCAGTGTGCATCATGATCTTCCCTAGTCCAGCGCTCTGGGCCATTACATCCATTACCTAAATTTGGCCTTATCTTGAAACCATAGGTTTTTCCCTCTTTTAAGACATGATGTTTCCTAAGATTCAAAAGCGACACTTGTGCTTAAATTAGCTCTATGATGGATTCTGGACTTGGTTGATGACATTAGACAATTGTGGATTTGAGGTTGTACAATTATATAACAAGAAATAATTAATTTTAACTTTCATACGGACTTTAGAATTTAACTTGATCCAATTTCATTGCGAATATAATCTTAGACAGAAATTGAATTTGAATTTGAACTCAACTTGGTATTTTTAGGATAAGTACACATCGACTCGATCTCAAAAAGAACTTAGACTCAATTTAAATGTAAGTATGTGTTAGACCAAAAGATGGTCCTAACACCCAATTGAATATGATTTGCAAAGAATAATAATCTAAGACATAGAAAATCAGGCAGAGACACGAGATTTATAGTGGTTCGGCATTAACTAGCCTATGTCCACTTCATAGTTTCTCATTTCATTCCAGAATTACAATTACAATGAATACATTCACACAATCACTCAAATACAATGAATTATTCTCTCCGAATTCATTGATTTTTATTGGAGATGAAGGTGGTTGTTGATTGAGAAATTCGGCCATGGCTGCCATTCATGAATTAAGTGTCGGAACCCCCCCTCAAATGATGCGTTGTATGTGTATCTATAGGTGTAAAATCGGTTGGAATGTGTGGCCACGTGGCAACATCATGAAGGACTTCGAAAATGATGTAGAAAGTGGGGAGCGTGGCTTCATTCGTGAGCTTACAAGTGTCAATCGGTCCAGGTAAATAGGCATAAGAATTGGTCTCCAATGAAGGGAAGTTGCGTGTTTCAGACAGTTCGGTTAGGAGGCCTAGATCTGATCCGAACCAATCTTGTTGCACCCATCCGATCCGACCCGAGCTATTCCATCCGAACCAATCCGAGCCATCCCATCCGAACCGATCCAAGCTATCCAATCCGATCCGATCCAAGCTCTAGTTTTAGGACATATGAGAGCTTTATCCTCTGACATATATAACCCTGATCATCTGAGTTTTGGGTGGCCTGGTCACAAAACAGGCTAACATTTTACCCCCCAAAGTACATCTTATCGAAGATGAGGCGTGCTTTGAATATGCCAAGCTGAATATTTTTGGAAAGTCATCCCTCCTTCAGAAGGCTTTATCAAATTATTGCACTGCTTCCATGGGTTCTAGTGAGTACAAATTCTATGGGAGGAGTAGTTGAAATGATCTGGTAACCATTTAAACCTCTTCGAATAAAGAGGTCTAATTACTTCATCATAAGTCATATAGGATCATTGGATCCTGTGTGAGGTCGTACACACACAAGTTAATGTCAAACGACGCTTCTTCTTATGCAAGTCAAGTGTATTGTAGAGTTAGACTTTCTTTTATGTATAAGTCAATGTATGAAACAACCATCCAAGTCATAGGGTAGTATCAGAATCTTTGTGCTTTGAGCCAGCATCTGCATTATTGGGACAAAATGCATTAGAATTGGTATATGAATCTGTCACTTGTGCTTGGATCTGGACTATCTCGATATCAGGATATTAATCTAGGGCTCCACAATCGCATTGAATTGTAACAATAAGGTATTCGAAAGCCATTATCACTCTGGATCATTTTATAATCCCGTGATTACATACGAATCAGCATGAAATGTTGTTGAGAACGTGCAAGCCAATGGTAGGTATGATCATCACAATCCTAAGGCAGTAGAGGAGCTTATCACACTCTCCATTTAATGCAATTATGGGTCGAGCCTTTGGATTCATGTTTGATCCATTAGTTGGCTAACTTGGATGGTCGAGATGAATCCTGTCATACTCTAGAGATATAGTGTATATGTTCTAAATCACGCATCAAGTTAGGATCATATTCAAAATCGATCTGTGAGTTGAAGCTCAAGCTCCTAGCATCAGTATAGGATGAACGAGTTGGTGCTTATGCCCCCAAGCATCGGTGGGGGCTGGGCCAAGTCTATCGGGCATCCATTCTTCTAACCTTTATACTTTCTACTATCGCATTGGGTTAGAGCTGCAGCTTCAACAATCTTAAACGATCCATGTCGTTCTATACTCTTCCTCAAGTCGTCAAGGGTTGGAGTTGTGTATGCGAATGGTCGAATTACATTCGCGTCGGGGTCATCCTATCTGTTTAGTCAGAAAGCAGTGATCGCCTCATTGATTATTAGCCAACTTAGATACTCTCCTCGCATCAGCCATAGAGTCGAGTAAGCTCGTCAATCTTGCAAGCGAGTGAACATAATTAAGCAGTTATTCGAGCTCCTTTACTCATGCTTTGGCACAATCCAAAATATCCATTATAGTCTTGTTGGGTCTATCTCTCATGCTTGGTTCCATTGAGTTTGACAATCAAGATTGAGGGCTTGATCAATGAAATTGATCCTTTTCGAAATTGTACATTTCTGCTAGTCTTTTCCGGGCTTTTCTTTTCTCTTTATCATTTCAAGAGTCAGATGGTGCTCCATTTTGTCGAGAAGACATTGAGATCATCCATTTCAACATTAGCACCCTCTTGTTTCATGAATCTTTCTGTCTCAGGATAGGATTTTCCAATGTTTCCATGAAAATCTCATGGTAAAGAGATACCGAGATTTGTTTCAGAGGTGAATCAGCCAAGTCCTCTCGGTGGGTCTCAATGCAGAGAGATTTTAAAGCTTGAGATATCCAAATACTACTGCAATCAACACCACATATAGTCCAGGTCGATTTACCGATGCCACTGCGGCGTTGAATCTTTCAAAGGAATGCATGTAGGGTCTCGGCGGAGCTCTATTGAAGCATCAATTAATGTTGGCATTCTAACCCTCGTCTTTGAGAAGTTGTCACTAATTGTCCAACTTAGCGCTGGTGCCCTCGGTATGAAGTCTTGAAACGGGTGGAAGCCAGTCTCTGGCTTCTTGGTTGCGCATATGTAATATCTGTCAATCAGGCTTCTATCTTTTAATTTTGAATGGTGATCCGTTACTCTGATGTATGCAGGTTTTTCTTGAGGATCCATTCTTCTGGTTATAGTCTAGGATCTTGCGGAACTTCGATAATAATAAATGTGTCCAAAGTTGGCGGATAGTCAAATTATGTTGCTCGAAGCTCATATCCCGCACTCCCCATCCACGGGGATTTTACTAAACTGTAATCATCAAATCCACAAATTCTCTAAATTCATACTCCCTCATCGAGCTGTGAGTTAAAGTTTGATACAAAATGATTTGTTTGTGTTCAACTCATGTTAGTCTTTGATCTCCCATCAAAGCTCTGAGGTTCGAAGTCAGGTGGCGATAAAATCAGATTATAGCTGTCTCAAATGCTCTCATTTCCCCCCTACATGGGGAGCCTTATGTTGAGGTTGAGCTGGATTTTAAACATTCATCTGAATTAGAGTAAAGGTTGGTCATGGTCCGTTTAAGTTTTTAGTGGCTCTTGCATATCCATAGTTTTCATCCAAAACGTTACGGTCGTAAGTTGCATGCAACAAATGCCTGGGAGGAGGTTGGTTGCATCTTGTTTCATTAAAGACGACTATGCCAACTTGTCCTAGGGCCTCATATGATCCGGACCACGGAGCAGGGAGTGTTTGAGCCAAGTTCGTTGTCGCTTGAATTCCCATGGTGCTCGCTCCAGCGAGTAAGTCATAGTTAATCGGCCTTCCAACTATCCAAGTAAAGAAGTTATCCATCACTTTATGTCATTTCCGGAGAAGTTCATATCGTTGAGCCATCTGAGTTCTCAAATCAGCAAGGGTACCATCCATTTCATATCTAGCTTGACATGCTAAGGGATCATCGCAAGAAGAAATCTGCTGAATTCCTTCGTTCCTAGCGCCTTCTGCGCAAATATCCTTAGCACGAAAGAAATTTCTATCTTCCTTCTTCTTAGTCTTTGAGTCTGAGTGTCAGGAAATTCGCCTCCTCGTAAGTTAGAAGTCTAAGTAATGGCGTCCCCCTTTATATGGGATCTTTCAACCGGGAAGTCGGTCGGGACTAGCAAATGGAAATTCCTCAAGCATCCTGTCAAGATTGAGGTATAAGTTAGACACAAACATATAAATTATGCCATTTTTAAATATTTTCAACAATGTGGCCCCAGTCCAGGGGTAATGGCGAAAGATTAGTAGTTGTATCATGTCCCATTCAAATTTAGATATGGAAGCATGGAAAAGAGACATTGCTTTCAAAGCTTATATGGTTGAGTTATCCAAGTGCACAAGTTATCGCATTTTCCATTCAGTGTATTCGTGAGGTGGCACTTGTCGATGCACTTGGGCTATGGCTAGTCATATGTGGGTGTGTATGCTGATTCGATATATCACTCTTAGGGCCTCCTTTTGGTCGTTGACCTAAGTCGTGTGACACGTCATTAAACAATTCGCTCTCAAGGCCTCCTTTCGATCGTCGCCTTGAGTCACATGAGAAATTTAGCATTAGGCATCAGCGTCAGCCTTCTAGACGTGACCCTTTTTTTGTTTTCCACTGGCCTGCTGCGGTTGTCACGAGTGCGGCCCTCACATTCTTGTCTTGTTATCTTGTACAAGCCTGCACTCTGTAAACAAATTGAATCTCTAAGTAATAGATAATAAAGCACATCACAATCAAGTAAGGTTTTCAATTCAGAACCCCTACAATCAAATAATATCAAGCAGATCATATAGTATTTATATGGGGGGACGATGTGTGTGCCCCCAATCAAACATGAATAAAGTGCCTAGTCAGGGCTTGTTCGACATTATGTTGCCCCCAATCCTTCCATGGGGGGTGTCGGCTCAGCTTTCAATCTTATCCCCAATCCTTCAGTGGGGTAGGAGCCTATTGCCTTCGGTGCTTAATCTTAGCACCTTTATACTCTCATGTCGTATGCCCAGGTTAGAGTGTAATCAAGGCGGTCTTTAATCGTGGTGCACCATCAAGCCTTGGGGACGTCATCTTCCCATCCTTTATACTCTCTCTCTCGAATCATGAGAGTTAGACTTAATCAAGCAAATGGTCATGTCATTCGCCTCGGCTTTTCCTCCTGCACTCTAATCCCAAGAGCGGGAATCTGGCGGCTCGAGTGTCATTCTCGAACTTGATCTTTAGTCCATACTCCATGCTTCACTCTGGTAGATGGAGATTTTCGGGCAAGTGGTGGGTCACACTCGCCGAGGCGCTACCTCCTAATCTCTTATTCATAGGTAGAGGTGGCCATTCGCAATAATCAAGTTTCTCTCATCCCACTGATTCGTGGGATGGAGTTTGGTCGGACACTGTAATATCGTCCTTAAAATGTTCTCTCAAATCATGAGAGCTAGACCCATGGAGCGAGTGGTCTTTAATCATGGCGCGCCCATCACGTTCATTTTAGATTGGTACTTCTATCCAATCTTTGAGAGTTAGAGTTAGAGTTAGCCTGGCAAACAGTCGGAAAATGTTTGCAGAAGCTTTACGTTCCTCTGATCAATCTATGGGAGGAGTGATTGGCACCGACCTTCGAGTACCTGCATCATTCATATCGCATGAATTAGTCATGTCAATAATTCAGGAAGCATGTAAGAGTAAATTGTATGATTAAAATGTAAGCATATCAAGGGGCAGTGCTGCCTCCTTCATTTGGATTCATGTAATCTGATTGCATCAAACATAGGACTGAGCCATGTAGACGATCGAACTGCATCTGTCTGAGATCGGATTCCAACATTGAAATGCAAAAGTCAATGCATAATTATCTTTATGTCTGCCATGTATGAGCCAAGGAGTGGATGGTCATCTTGGATCCGCCTTGAGCTATACAACTTATTTCAGGCGGAGGGTGTGGCTTTGTAAACAAGTTGTTCAATCAAGCTCGTTATGGTATTGTTCCATAACTCTATATGCAGGTGTTAGAAGTCTGATCAGTATCAAATCCTAAGTACCTACACCATCCACATATTAATTCATTTGAGTTAATTACATCAATAGCTCATAAAGCATGCAAATATAAGAGTCATGGTTAAAGAGTAGTCATGTTAAAGGAATGAATATGATTCCATGTGAAAATGGCATTGCATGCTATCTGCAGGTCCATTTTTCCTTGCCCAATCTCTGCCAGGGGATAGTTTGATTGTAGTCTTGGTGTGACAAAGGCAATTAGGTAAATACTGTAAGCGAATGATGAGGTCTTGTTTCCTTTGAATCGCCTTTTTGCCCCTATGCTAAGGGCAAGAGTTGAATGTCAGGGACTCATGTATGTATTATTAATGGTATCATGTCATCACGTTGGTGCTAGGATAGTAATTGGCAGGAGAATACAGGATCCATGTTCATAGAATCTTTTTTGCTTTGCATGTTAGGAAATAGGATATGGCTGCTACGGTGATAGTTATATCTCATCCATCCTCGTATATGCCTTCAATCCCATGTCGGGAATAAGATCTAATGGACAGATAATCAATCAGCATCTAGGCTTAAGTGCTCCAAACTTTTAACTCATCAATTTTCGGACAAGGCTGAGGAAGTCTATCATGCAAGTCTATGATGTATCATCTTTGAATTAGATGATGTAATCATGAGTAATCGACGTTCGAATCTCCGGTTGCACCCAATGTCTGGGACACGAGTTACTTGACTAATCCTCAATGAAGGGAGTGAAATTGTAAATCTTCACTTTCTAACTCCAAAACGTCGTTTGTCAAAAGTTTCATTCGCATTCATCTCCCATCTAGCAGGAGGCTGATTAGTGATTTTGTCCAATCATCTAGGGCGGTGAATTCAGCAATGAGGCTCGTTGGTGTCTATCTTGGGACAACCTTCCAAGGGAAATAAGTGTTGTCGCCTTGCATGTTATATCTCGAGGCATAAAGAGCGATGGCACGCCTTTCACTTCTCCTTGCTTAGTACATTCCGCGCTGCAGGAAGTTCATCATTGAGTTGTCTATGACTCTCTTCTAAGTTGTCGGAACTGTCTAGCTTGGCCGGATTATTGACCTTCTGATTTTCCGTTCGTAGGACGTAAGATATGTTGTAACGTTCCAATCCATCCAATATCTCTTCTACCTATTCTAGGTAAGCTACGAGTTATAATCCCTTCCTTTGTAATTTCCTTCGAATCAATTCATCATCGATCATTCATTGCATCGTCGGTATTCAGTAACGTGTGCTTGTATTCATTTTTCATTTTGAAGGGCCATCTTCTTCACCTAACACATCCTCTTCGGGAATGGTAAATTCAGCGATGGATTTGGCTAATGTTTGGGGATTGAGCAGTAGACACTAGGGTGCAATGTAAGCTCTGAATTCTGCTGGAGCTGGTCGGTCTAGATCTTGATCAGATAAACTTGAGTATGATAGCATGGCTTGCGAGACTTTAAGTCATATTCATGCATTATGTCACAATGCAAATAAGAAGTAGAGAGCTAATGGTTGATTCATATTTGCTTTAATCTCGATCTCTCATCATTTGACCAAGATCATATGGTGGCTGGTGAGCAGTCAAGTTGTTATAATCCTGGAAAGGATCCATAGGTCCAATCGTGGCATGTGGTGGTTCAACTAGTACCTAATTTTGGGCACCGAAGTATGTTGACTTAACCCTTATTCGATGGAAATCAGTCTTCCTCGATGTAGTTGACAGCAAACGACAATTGCAAAGGTTCGCCAAGTTCTTCGGAAGGTGAACTGCAGAACATATTTCATTCATCACATCATACAATTGAAGTGTAGCTTTGGGATGTTGAGATCCTTAGCTGCTTTCTAGTATACCCTTATTGACAATCATGGTCACTAAGATCGTAGGAATTATCTTCGGAGTAGTGCTCATTCATCAGAGCATCATCATCTGGTCGGTTCGGGTGCCATTCTGGGTTGGATCTGGAGTTACTCCGCTCCGGCCATGTAAGTATGCCATGTTGTCTTCATATGTTGAGCGGGTCGGATTTGGGTACCCCGAACCGATCCGAACTATCATCTGATCCGGAATCCTAGTGTAACATAAAATAGGATGCCTTCTCCGTTCTGAATGCCTATCTTCCATCTGAACCAATCCGCTACTATCCATCCTACCCGAAGTCTTCTACTGTCTCCGATCCGAATGCTTTGCCTGAACTGGAAACATATTCGATCTGATTCAAATGGTTTCCTGGACTCCACTCCTGGACTTTGGCGACTGTTGCTGGACGAAGTGGAGCCGATTTCACGTCTAGTGATCTCCACGGTTGCAAATATAGTTTCATAGGATTTCCTCATCGAACTTGGTGATCCGATAGTAGATTGGAGAATACTTATATGTTGAGAATCTTCATTTCTCAGTGAAAACACCAAAATGTTAGACCAAAAAATGGCCCTAACACCCAATTGAATATGATTTGCGAAGAATAATAATCTAAGACATAAAAAATCAGGCAGAGACACGAGATTTATAGTGGTTCGACATTAACTAGCCTACGTCCACTTCATAGTTTCTCATTTCATTCCAGAATTACAATTATAATGAATACATTCACACAATCACTCGAATACAATGAATTATTCTCTCCGAATTCATTGATTTTTATTGGAGATGAAGGTGGTTGTTGATTGAGAAATTCGGCCATGGCTGCCATTCATGAATTAAGTGTCAGAACCCCCCTCAAATGATGCGTTGTATGTGTATTTATAGGTGTAAAATCGATTGGGATGTGTGGCCATGTGGCAACATCATGGAGGATTTCGAAAATGATGGAGAAAGTGGGGAGCGTGGCTTCATTCGTGAGCTTACAAGTGTCAATCGGTCCGGGTAAATAGGCACAAGAATAGGATTCCAATGAAGGGAAGTTGCATGTTTCAGGCAGTTCGGTTACGAGGCCTAGATCCGATCCGAACCGGTGTTGTTGCACCCATCCGATCCGACCTGAGCTATTCCATCCGAACCGATCCGAGCTATCCCATCCGAACCGATCCAAGCCATCCAATCCGATCCGATCCAAGCTCTAGTTTTAGGACATATGAGAGCTTTATCCTCTAACATATATAACCCTGATCATCTGAGTTTTGTGTGGCCTGGTCACAAAACCAGGCTAACAATATGGATTGAATTTGAATTCGAATTGACTAGGGTTATCATGTTTGTTAACTCGATAATTGGTTCTTCCAAGTTAAACACTCGAACAAACCAATCCACGGATAATCTCACAATTGCAAAATCATAAAATATGCAAAAAAAATTAAAGTACCGCGCAGAATTATTGTGGTTCGGTAATGTGCCTATGCCCCCTTGCAATAATCTTATGTTTATACTGTTTGATTACAAGTAACAGTTGGTTTTACAGTATGAAATATAAATAGAAAAAATTGAATCTCATTTCTAGTGAGTTGGCATGACCAAAGAAGAAGGAAAATCCTTTAAAATGTCCCAAGTCAACTATTTATAGGATATCCTGAATTCGGCTTAGCCAACACACGTGGAGGCAGATCTGATTCGATCAAGACACATGGCAACATCTCTAGAGTTCAAGACATGGCTTACGGATCACATTCAGGCAGTTGAATAGGTCTGTAATGAACATCCAAAGTCCGACTTGTCATAGTCCATCCAGTATAGCCGAAATAGATCGGCCGACCTGGCTATCAAATGTTCATGTGACGGGTTGATGTGGCACACCAAGCCAGGGAACATTGAACTGAAGAAATGCCAAACTTGGCTTTTTACCGAACCAAAGTGGTATGAAAGTCTAAGGCGTTGAGTAGAGGTATGTCGAGTCGGGCTTGGTCGATCCAAAGCACCATATACTCATGCATCTGAGACTTTTGTTACTTTGATTGTATGTGTTTGAGCTTGCCTATGTCCATCTCCGGGTCTCGAGCACTTCGATTGACGGAAATCCATGATGTGACTGCCTTACAAAAAAGGCGGTTCAATATTTGCACCCCAAAACATATGTTGTTGTAAATATATGTGTTTTGGATTCTTGTTGACTCGAGGCTTGTGATCTCACCAGATCGTACATGATTTTCATGTCTATATGAGTGTCACATTAATAGTTAGTTTGATAGTTTCATCGAGTTCTTACCGAGTACCAGCCATATTCGATGAGTTGCGGCCTCATTGGGCTCTTGCCAGGCATTAGCCATACTTGACGATCCCGACTAAGCGATCCCGTGTTAGGAGGTCGCCTATACCTTGCCAAGCATTAAACATACTTGATGATCCTGATTCGAGTCACCTACATCCGGGGTATTCTAATTCCTACCAAGAATCAACCATACTTGTCGATCCTAGCCTCATCGGGATCTTATTGAGCATCAACCATACTCGATGGTCCAGACTGAACGGGATCGTATCCGAGTGTCGATCGACCCTTGCCAAACATCAACCATGCTTGATGGTACTAGGTAAGCGAACCTTCCAAGTTTATAATGAATTTCCTACCCCTTGTCATGCATTAGCCATACACTACGATCATTTGGGATGAATCTGTGGGTAGTTCGGAAGCTGATGGGTTGCGCAGCGTCGTGCTTTCCCACTTCCATGGTGATTTCATCCTGCTCTTCAGATGTTGAAGCGTCTTGTTTCCTCAGACCAATTTTTTGGATCTCAACTTGTAGTTTTGTTTTGGAGCTCAATACTTTAGCTCGTTGGAAGTTCTATTTATTGATTGCTGCAGTAGTACTTATGATTCTGTGTTGTAAAATATGTCGTATTATGTAATTTTATACTCCTGCATTCACGTACTTTGCATGCAATCTATCCGTACTATTTCAGCCAACGGTTAGGCTTGTTGATCATTATTTTATTATATATATTATTTCTGATTATGAACCGGCTATGTAGATCTGCTTTACACAACCGTCCTGCTAAAAAAAATGTGATTCTCAACAAGCACCAACCATACTTATAGAACATTTGACGAAAGTACATAAAACACAAGTTCATTGATATTGACAATAAAAGTAGATGGTTTATCGTCATCCTAGAGCATTCCTAGGAGTCGCTATGGACCTCGTACAACAGTTGGATGCTTATCCATTTATTACAAGTTCAAGATAAAAACAACTACACTGGTGCATCGTTGGGTACAGAGCATGCCTAGAAGCTAACGATTAGCCCCGTACATAGGTAAGCCAACTCAACCACCGTTTATTAAAAGCAAAAAGTGAAGTGATGATTTATTGTTGGGTACAGAGCATGCTTAGGAACTAAAAGTTAGGTCCATACAAAGGTGAGCCAACGTGGCCATCATCCGTTGTTCAACAACTACGTAGACCTATCAGTTAATGATAAGTCCTCCCCGTGAACCAGGGTCACTTCCATACCGAGCATTCGATGGTTGATCAATTCCCATAGTACGGGTTCTGTGCAAGACATAGTGTTGTAGTTGTCTCATCCTGGAAAACTTTTCTCTCACTTCACGAAGGTGTTTGCATTCATTCGTTGTAATAAACCTGAATTATGAAACCAAATTAAAATTTATTTTTAATTGATTCTAATGGAAATTAATTATTTTAAATGATTTAATTTGAGAATAAACGACTTAGAATTTATTTAAACTCAAGTTTGAATGTATAAATTTATATTAATATTAAGAACGACGTAACATCGCGGTAGTTCGATAAATTTAATTTTGAACTTTAAATGAATGTACAGAATTCAAAATAAGTCGGATTTCAATAAAACAAAAACATTAGGATCTACTTAACAATATCTTCCTACGAATGTAAGAAATTGAGATTTCATATTATAAAATGTAATTTATGTCCATTTCAAAATTTAAAACAATCTCTATGGAAATTATTAATATTTTAATAATATATAAGCCCTTAAAAATGGCCATTTTGCAAACGACTTCCGTTTTTGATGAAACCAATTTTGTTGGATCCATAACATCAAATAATAGTCAGGTTTAAAATTTCAAGTCAATTAGAATTCATATGTAAGCATGGTAAATTTAATAACGTGTTCAGTTCTAGTTGTAAATTCGATATAGCTAGTTATAAGGCCATTTTTCAAACGATCTCCAAATTTGATGGAACAAATTTTGTTAGAACCATAATTGTAAAACATAGCAAAATTTAAAGTTTAGTAATTTTTAAAGTCAGTATATAGTCGTAATAAATTAAAACATATGTTCAAATTTAATATTTAACGTTATATTGATTTATACTTTAATTTCGATAAAAAATGATTAAAACAATCAAACTAGCTTACAAAACATATTCCATTGTTTCCGGAATAATGGTATTTGGTAGGGACGTAAGTCATTAGGGTTCGTTTGGAGTTCGAAGTGGAAAACAAGTAATGTCAAAATCAACTAATATTAAAATATAAATATTATCTTTAAACCTAACCCTAGGGCTATTATCAGGAAGCCGCCGCCTTTCACATTTTATTGGTCGATATTTTTGTTTTTTTCTTCTTTAATTACTTCCAATCCATGTAAAATTTGATTAAACTTCCAAAACAAATATCGTAGAGGTTTTTGTGAGCTTTCATTCTATACGACTATCATTAATTCTAGTGTTGAAACTTGCGTGAATTTCGAGCTCAAAGACAGCTTGTTCGAATGGAGGTTTTGGAGCCGGGGGCTGTGCGAGTTGGATGTGGTTGGGGAGAGGGTGGCGAACGGCCATCGTCGGGGCATCTTCCGATCGGTTTCTGGCCATCTCAGGCGACGCGCGGTTCAAGAAGGAGGCGAGCTCCTTCGTTTTTGTGACGGAAGGGTTACATGGAAGTAGTATTAATTAAAATTAATTAACTAATTAATTATTGTATTTTATGTAGATGATGTAGTTAATGTTTTAAACCTCGTAATTTTTGCAAACGATATCAACATTTAGAAAAATCAAAACCATTTGAATTGTGACAACAAACACTATGTTGTAGAACTGACTGGAAGTAAATAGGAGCTAGCTGCAATTTTTTGCTAAATTAAACACATAGTTTAATTTAAACTAGAACAATCGTTTTTAATGATTTCCGAACCAATCAATATGAGAACTCTCTTACTTAACTAATTTTTATAAGTATTTATTATATAACTAAATATATATAGATTGTTTATCCTAATTTTTATTTCATTAAATATCATAAATTGTTATATGGTATATGGTAGCTCACATCACAGTTGTTTGAAAACCATATGGAAGAATGGATGATTGATTGTGATATGTTGTGAATGTAATTCTGAGTTTACTAACATGTTAAAAACATTGTTAAAATATTTGTGATAGTTGATATTGGATTAAACATCCATTTACAAGTCGAATGACTTGTTTATGTTCACTCATTTAAGTAATTTCGATTGGAATAAAGTTATTAATTTATTATTTATCGGTTGAAAACCCCACACAGATCTCAGGTTGATAATTAATTTACACATCTCCCTTGTATTTAGTTGTATGTCAACCGATTGATTGATAGACCGTTATAAGCGTTACTTAATTATTTAATGCTTATATAGCTGTAGATGCACTCTGGATGTGAATTGGATGTTTATAAGTAGTGGAAAATACATGTGATGTATGAAATCCATAAATATAAAATTATATGGTAATTGGTTGAATCTTATTTTAATCTGGAATAGAAATGGATATTTTTAATATAATATTCAGTGAAAAATCAAAGTTTGATTTTGATGTTTGAATTTAGATGGATACGAATATTAAGTTTATAATAAATATCAAGAAAATTGAATTTCAAAATATGATATTTTAAAAACAATATTATTTTAATATTATAATAATATAGGATGTTCAATTTTAATTTAAAATTGAAATGGAAGTTGAAATCGTTTTTAAAAGAGATTATAAATGTTTTGTAAAATACGTTTAGAATGGAACTCGATAAAATCTATTATATATAATATAATGACTTAATATGATGATATTTGATTTTTGAAAGGAAAAGATTGAAAAGAAATTTCAAATGGTAGTTGAATATAATTTATAACATTTATAAATTATTTTTGAAGCGATTTCGATTTATTTTTAATTCATAAATTGATTTGGGCTTGGACAAAATGTGTAGTGACAGTTCACGCACATCAACCCTTAACTTCGAATTGAGGTGACAGGAGATCCGACCGTAGATTCTCCCAAAACTAGAACCATTGGGTTCATATTGAAAAGATTTTTCAAATGAATATAATAGATTTAAAATCCAACGTTTAGATTTTAAAATATGTCCAAATCAGTTTTGGGAAATGTAACACCCCGAATTTTAGTTAATACTAATATTCACTAATTACATAATAAATAATCTCAGATGTGAGAATTGGGGGAAACGGGTTGCGTCATTGCGTTCGTCTCGGAAAAATACGCGAAATAGAGTCCGAGTTTTCGAGAATCGGAGTCCGTATGGCCCAGTTATGGCCTAATGAAGTTTTCAGAAAATTCAAAGTTCAAAACAGATTTAAAATTCAGGTTCAAATTTCGAAATTGGGGCCATTGGGCCCAGGCGGGAAAATTCCCGCCTAGCTAACCAAGTCAACAGCCCTGTCGACTGGGCAGTCGACTTGGCTAGGACCAAGTCGACAGCCCTGTCGACTTGTGTGTCGACAGGGGGTGCTCGGCTAGTTTGGTCTGGTGCACCATTTTAGGGTTTGGCTGTGTTTTGGGGCTGATTTCTGGAAGCTTCCGAGATCTGATGGTCCTAATCTAATTTAGGGTTAATCTAATGGCCTAAAACACTTGCCTAATCTATAAATACACCCTAAGCCTACCCTAATTCATACTAAAAATAGATTCAAGGGCCTTATGCCGTCAAATTAAAACTAGAAGGAGCCTCCACCAAAGTTGAGAGGAAGTTAGCATCTCAAATCAACTCTAATCAAGTTCTAATCCACTCTAGCAACTTAAACTTCCTCATTGGAGTGCTATTTAGTTATTGGTGAGTTCCTATGCCTTTAGCAAGCAATTGCTAAACTAATTAGGATAGGATATTATGAGGCTATGGTTGTAAATGTGGATCTATGCAAGTTGTGGTTGTCATATGCTATATGTGCATGATGATTAGTTTGCAAGTTTATGCTATTTATTAGTTATGCAAGTTTGCCTCTATGAATGACATGTTATGCAAGTTCATATGCAAGTTTATATGCAAGTTCATATGCAAGTTTGTCTCTTTTTATGATATGCACAACATATGCAAGTTTGCCTCTATGAATGACATGTTATGCAAGTTCATATGTGGGTTTATATGCAAGTTCATATGCAAGTTTGTCTCTTTTTATGATATGCACAACATATGCGAGTTTGCCCCTATGAATGACATGTTATGCAAGTTCATATGTGGGTTTACATGCAAGTTCATATGGAAGTTTGTCTCTTTTTATGATATGCACAACATATGCAAGTTTGCCTCTATGTAAGACATATTATGCAAGTTCACATGTGGGTTCATATGCAAGTTTGTCTCTTTTTATGATATGCATAATATATGCAAGTTTGGGTTAATAATTTATTCTAGTTGGGTTTAATGTTATGATGCAATTTGACACCTTTTAAACCCATGTTAATGCTAATGTTGTGATAAGTGGAACCCATTATAATTATGATGAATCTTCCCATTTATATGTCATGGTGTGTGAACGAATTACATGGGGGACGATGGGGTTAATATGCATGTTAATAGAAATATGTAAAGTTGGTATGCTTAACCATAACATAAAATGAATGGACATAATTGGGAATTTACCTATTAAGTTAGGTCTACCCATATTATGGAGTTGGGAATTTACCTATTAAGTTAGGTCTACCCATACTATGGAATTGGGAATTTACCTATTGAGTTAGGTCTACCCATATTCTTAAAAATGTGTAATTAATTAGGGATAATTAATATAAATTATGGGGGTGATTAATTAGGTGTAATTAATCAACTAAGACACGAGGTTGGACCCTTTTGTAGCGGAAGTCTGCCCGGAACCGACCGGCAAATCCAACAGCTACAAATGATTGGCCCAATGTGAGAGGTCTTAGTCATAAATTAAATACGTGATTAAAGTAAAGACACGAGGTTAGACCCTTTTTGTGACGGAAGTCTGCCCGGACCCAACCGGCATATCCAGCAGTCATAAAAGGTGGTCTAATGTGAGAGGTCTTTATGAGGTCATGATCTTAATTAATTAATTAAGAAACACTTAACCAAATTAGCATGTAGTGGGGCATGAGGGGTTAAGTGGGTGCCTTGGGTGGCATGAGGAAAACTAGTGGGTTGCCTTGGGTGGCAATAGAAAATACGATTAGTATACTTAACCAAAATTATAACATGTAAGTGAACGTGGTTAAAGGGTTAAGTGGGATTCACTAGTGGGGGCCAAGCGTAGGTGGATAGCTTGTGCCAAGTGATGGGGGCCCATCTCAGCCAATATCCCAAACGTATCTTTGTGCGCTCGACCCAAGTCGAGGACGGGACATGCATATTGGGCTTGACTATAAGAGGCCAAAACGGCTTAGCGGTGGCAACGCAAGTCCAACGGGTTTCATACGCATGTGTGGACCCGGGCTGGTAGGTAAGACGTTGTTGCATCGTGTAGGTATAAGCCGTGCACCGTTGGCATTATCGGGTGACCACTTTAGGGAATGATACACCCCACTGTGGGACCAGCATGGGTATCTACGTTAGGGAGCCGATCGAATGGGGGGTAGTGGGTACACCTAGTGGAGATAGGGGCAGACGGCACCTATGTAGTCAGCTAGGGGTACGCGAAACTACCGTTAAGTTTTACTAAGTACTCTTAGTGGGATCAACCTTTAAGTTAGTAATGACTGGTGTGGTGCAGTGTAGTAATTATCCTTGGGTAGGTAAATGCGTCTTCATCGGTATCTTAGTTAATTCTAAGTCTGATTGGCTACTGAGTGTAGTCATTTATCCCCAGTCACACCGTACCAAGTTATATCATACCCTAATTACTTTAATGATTGTATTGTTAAAGTTATAGAACTCGCTCAGACTTATGTCTGACCCCGTTGTTTTTATCTTTTTCGCAACCCTCAGGTTCTCAGAGTGGGCCCAGCACGAGTGGGATTTGATCAGGCTGCTTTATTACTCTTTTGGAGCTTGGACCATAGATGTAAAGCTCAGCTTACCCTTTCTTTTATGGCTATCAGTTCATGTATTGGGATTATGTACTTTTATTTATCAGGATGGATATTTTGTACTTGACTCTTATTATGGTTTTGTGATGTAACCAGACATGTTTTACTTTCCGCTGCAATGAAATGATGTTTTAAATTTTTCAAGTATTACTTATATCTGTCTTGTTGTAATTTTTCTGTTCTATATTCACTTAAAATACTCCACCAATGTTATGGCATTCCCTTAGCGAGTGACCATAGCGGGAGTTGGGTGTTACACGTGGTATCGGAGCGAGGTTACCAGAACAGATAAAAATTTTAGAAAAACTATTTTTCTAAACCATTTTGGAAGAAGTATTTTCAAAAACATGTTTTTAAGAGGAAATGTTTTTTTTGAAAAGAAAAGCATAATCCCCAATAGCCATTTCTTTATCTTTCGAATTCTCCGTTTTGAAACTTTCCTTTTCCATTTCAGCATAGCTGAAGATCTTAACATTCCGGGTGTGACGATACCAGTATGGTATAGGAGATTGATGGAGGCTAGGGCCGCCGCTACGCGGTCAGCAAATGTTACTCCACCACCCGTTGCACCCAATCTTCCTCCCCCTCCTCCTCCTCGCACGAATACATTTGCTAAGACTTGCAAGGAATTTAAGGCTATGGGAGGGAAATCTTTTCAAGGATCAGAAACTTTCGTGGAAGTTAGGGATTGGCTTAAGGAGACGGAAGAGTTGATAGACATCTTTGAGATGGAAGAAGGAAAGAAAGTTAAGTTAGCTGCTTGGTTAATGAAGGGAGAGGCCTCGTTCTGGTGGGAGGTCACTAATGGAGAACGCCTTGTTGACTCTTCGGCAGATTTTAGGCAAAGGTTTGGGGCTAAGTTTCTCTCAAGAGCGGAAGAAATTCTGTACATGGAAAGGTTCTTGACTCTAAAGCAAGGAAACTTATCGGTGAAGGAATATGTCAAAAATTTAATCAATTGGCAAGGTTTGGCATGGACTTGGTGAATACTCCGGAGAAGAAAGCTTTGAGGTTCGTTAAAGGCTTGAACGAACCGATGCATGGAGTCGCTATGTCTCACATCCCTATGGGGGCCACTTTTGAGAAGCTAGTAGACATGGCACTTATGCATGAGGAAGAGAAGGGTCCCAATGCTAATAAGGCACCCGAGAAGAAAGGAGATCAGAAGAAACCTCAACAGCAACAACAAAACAAGGGTGGGAAAGGCAACGGTGGCAAGGGAAAGAAGAAGTGCTTCAATTGCGGGACACCAGGCCACCTAAGCAAACATTGTCGCAAGAAGAAGAAGACTGGCTGCTTCAAATGTGGCGAAGCAGGGCATCTAGTGAAGGACTGCCCTAAGAAGGGGCAGAGGACAGGATCTACCTCTGGAGGACAGGTGCAAGCTCTTATGGCACCAAGTCAGGCAAGGGGGCAAGTTCAGGCTCTCGCAGTTCCACCGATTCATGAGAGAGGTAGAATTATTTCCGTTGAAAGTCTGGTCTTTCTGTTTGATCATCCTGTCCGTACTTTATTCGATTCTGGCGCGTCGCATTCGTTTACCTCATCATCATTAGTTGAGTCACTGCACTTAGACACCAGTTTAGTAGATGATCCCTTGGTTGTTTCAAACCCAATTGGGGGCTCCACTTATTTGTCCATGATGTGTTTGGTTTTGAAGATTTCCATACTTAGCGTTGAGTTTAGATGTGATGCTTTTGTGTTGGGCTTCACGGGCTATGGGTTGATTTTGGGCATGGATTGGTTATCCAGTAATGGTGCCGTTCTTGATTGTGAAAGAAGAGTTGTTAGGCTTATGACCTGCTTGGGTAACACTCTCGAGATCTCTTGTAATCCCATGGAATCTGTTATGCTAAGTTATCTTGAATCGCTTGATGCTTCGGTCGAAAGTTTGCGATCTGTTAGAGTGGTCCGGGAGTACTCGGATGTGTTTGAGGAGGTAAAGGGCTTACCTCCGAAGCGGGAGATAGACTTCCGAATTTATCTGGTAGACAATGCTAAACCAGTATCTTTGCCAGTGCGCCACATGGCTCCTCGGGAGAGGAGGGAACTCCATAAGCAAGTGGGTGAGTTGCTTGAGAAGGGGTTCATAAGACGAAGTATATCGGAGTGGGGTGCTCCAGTAGTTTTTGCCACGAAGGCGGATGGGTCCCTCAGACTTTGTGTAGACTATAGAGAACTCAATAAACTGACAAAGAAGAATAGACACCCATTGCCGAGGATTGATGATCTCTTTGATCAGTTGGTTGGCGCCTCAGTGTTTTCGCAATTGGACTTAGCCACGGGGTTTCATCAGTTGAGAGTGGCTGAGGATAGTATAGAGAAGACTTCCTTTAGGACTCCGGATGGTTTTTATGAGTGGCTTGTGATGCCATTTGGTTTGACGAACGCCCCCGCCTACTTTGTTGATCTGATGAGTAGGGTGTTCAGGGAGTACCTTAATAAGTTCGTGGTGGTCTTTGTAGATGACATCTTGGTCTTTTCCAAGAGTGAAGAAGAGCATGCCCTACATCTTAGGGAAGTGTTGGAGACTCTTCGAGTGAATAGCCTTAAGGCTAAATTCTCTAAATGTCACTTTTTGAGGAAGGAAGTGCGATTCTTAGGGCACGTGGTCTCTAAGGAAGGGATAGCTGTGGATCCCGCGAAGGTAGTGTCCATCCAAGATTGGAAGGTTCCGAAGAATGCTACCGAAGTAAGAAGTTTCTTAGGGTTGGCGGGCTACTATAGGAAGTTTATCAAAGACTTCGCGAAGATATCAGCTCCATTAACCCGCTTGACAAAGAAGAATCTTGTTTTCACATAGGACGTAGATTGTGAGGATGCGTTCCGACGGTTAAAGAGAGCTTTAACCACTGCTCCAGTTTTAGTGTTGCCAGATGGGAGTAAGCCATTTGTTGTCTATACCGATGCTTGTGGGACAGGACTGGGCGCAGTCTTAATGCAAGAGGGAAGGGTAATAGCCTACGGTGGAAGGCAGTTGAGGGCACATGAGAAAAATTACCCTACCCATGATTTAGAGTTGGCCGCTATTGTTTTTGCGCTTAAGATTTGGCGCCATTATCTTCTTGGTGAGAGATTCGAATTGTTCACTGACCACAAATCATTGAAGTACTTGTTTTCTCAGAAGGATTTGAATTTGAGACAGCAAAGGTGGATGGAGTTCTTAGCATCCTATGATTTCAAGATAGCGTATACCCTTGGCAAGGGTAACGTGGTGGCGGACGCCTTGAGCAGAAAAAGGTTGTCCTTGAGTCCATTGTTCGTGGAACAACGAAGCTTGGAATTCATCTCGATGTTTGATTTCAGACCTTCCATTGACTATATACCCGGTTTGCTAGCATCCTTGGAGGTCAGACCTACTCTTTTGGGGCGGATTGGAGAAGCACAGAGGGACGACCCACAGTTGGTTGAGTTGGTAGAGAGGCTCATAAGGGGGGAGTCGTCCAGCCATTTGAGTAGGTACACCCTAGACGATAGGGGGTGCTTGCGTAGAGACGGTAGACTTTGTGTACCACAAGACGAGGGTTTGAGGAAGGCTATTCTTGATGATGCACACCGTACTAGGATGACCATTCATCCCGGTGGAGACAAGATGTACCAAGACATGAAGCGGGTTTTCTTCTGGGCCAGTATGAAGAAAGATGTGGCCGAGTATATCGCTCGATGCTTGGTGTGCCAACAGGTGAAAGCGGAGCAAAAGAAACCAGGCAGATTGCTTCACCCATTGGAAGTTCCGCAATGGAAGTGGGATAGCGTCTCGATGGATTTTATTGACGGGTTACCCAGATCGAGAAAGGGTAATACGGGAATTTGGGTTGTGGTAGACAGACTTACTAAAAGCGCCAATTTCATACCTGTGAAGAGCAAGAGGACTGCTCCATGGCTAGCTTCAGTATATCTTCGAGGGATAGTTCGATTGCATGGGGTACCCTCTAGCATAGTGAGTGATCGAGATCCTATCTTCACTAGCGAGTTCTGGAAAAGTTTGCAAGAAGCAGTGGGGACTCAATTGTGTCTGAGCACCGCATATCATCCTCAGACGGACGGGCAGACTGAGAGGGTGAATCGTATTCTAGAAGACCTTTTGAGGCTTTGTATCTTAGATTTTGGAGGTACATGGGAAGAGCATCTTCCATTGGTGGAGTTCGCATATAATAACAGCTTTCAGTCCAGTATTGGTATGGCTCCTTTCGAAGCTCTTTATGGAAGGCCTTGTCAATCACCTACATGTTGGTGGGAATCTACGGATAAGATCTTGCTTGGGCCTGATATGGTTAGGGAGACTTCTGAGAAGATTGACTTGATTTGAAGAAGGATGAAAGCAGCGCAGGATAGGCAAAAATCTTATGCGGACAAGAGGAGGACGGATCTGGAGTTTGAGGTTGGGGACATGGTCTTTGTCAAAGTATCTCCATTACGGAATGTAGTTCGCTTTGGGTCCGTTGGGAAGTTAGCTCCAAGATTTGTTGGGCCGTTTCCTATTAAGGAAAGGATTGGACGGATGGCATATAGAGTGGAGTTGCCCGACAGACTTAGTGGTGTACATGATGTATTCCATGTGTCACATTTGAGGAAGTGCCTACATGAGACCGCTGAGGTGGTAGAACCGAGCTTGCTTAGAGAAGTGGAGGTAGAGAGTGATGCAACTATTCGACGAGCTCCTACTCGCATCCTTGGGTCTGAGACTAGGAAGTTGAGGAATCGAGAGGTTCAACTAGTCAAAGTGCAATGGGGAGAAGATGAGAGCAACGCTACTTGGGAGACGGAAGCGATGATGCGATCACTATACCCATTCCTTTTTGAGGGTATGTCTTTTAACTTCTCCTTTATCGTTTTTCTAGTACTTATCTATCTTTAGTATGTCCTCTCGTTAGTACTTTTGACCTTTAGATAGGGTAAACCTATGGTTGAAACATGTGTTTGAGACATGTTATGATTGATGGATGCATGTGGATGCAAGTGTTTGCTAGTGGTTGCTCGTGGATGCATATACACACACTCTAGACACTAGATCGGCTCAATCACTTCATATTGCATATTGCATATAATTGGGTGTGTAGGTAGCTATATTTATGGATGTATAATGGTTGTGTTATCATATGGATGATGCATTTTGGTTAATGATTGTGCACCCATGTAGATATAGTATGTGTCGATAGGGTTCTCTCGCATACATATTGGATGCATGGCACTATCATGGTTTGCATATGTTCATACATTAGATAGGGAACATACACACACACTTTTTGCATATGCTTATACATCATTAGAAATTGTTTTAAGGACAATGGATGCCCGCGTTTGATGGATTGAGTAGATGGTTGTTTGGATGGTAGGATATGCATTCTCCTTAGCTTAGAGATTTCGGGGACGAAATCCTTTAAGGAGGGGAGAATGTAACACCCCGAATTTTAGTTAATACTAATATTCACTAATTACAGAATAAATAATCTCAGATGTGAGAATTGGGGGAAACGGGCTGCGTCATTGCGTTCGTCTCGGAAAAATACGCGAAATAGAGTCCGAGTTTTCGAGAATCGGAGTCCGTATGGCCCAGTTATGGCCTAATGAAGTTTTCAGAAAATTCAAAGTTCAAAACAGATTTAAAATTCAGGTTCGAATTTCGAAATTGGGGCCATTGGGCCCAGGCGGGAAAATTCCTGCATAGCTAACCAAGTCGACAGCCCTGTCGACTGGGCAATCGACTTGGCTAGGACCAAGTCGACAGCCCTGTCGACTTGTGTGTCAACAGGGGGTGCTCGGCTAGTTTGGTCTGGTGCCCCATTTTAGGGTTTGGCTGTGTTTTGGGGCTGATTTCTGGAAGCTTCCGAGATCTGATGGTCCTAATCTAATTTAGGGTTAATCTAATGGCCTAAAACACTTGCCTAATCTATAAATACACCCTAAGCCTACCCTAATTCATACTAAAAATAGATTCAAGGGCCTCATGCCGTCAAATTAAAACTAGAAGGAGTCTCCACCAAAGTTGAGAGGAAGTTAGCATCTCAAATCAACTCTAATCAAGTTCTAATCCACTCTAGCAACTTAAACTTCCTCATTGGAGTGCTAATTAGTTATTGGTGAGTTCCTTTGCCTTTAGCAAGCAATTGCTAAACTAATTAGGATAGGATATTATGAGGCTATGGTTGTAAATGTGGATCTATGCAAGTTGTGGTTGTCATATGCTATATGTGCATGATGATTAGTTTGCAAGTTTATGCTATTTATTAGTTATGCAAGTTTGCCTCTATGAATGACATGTTATGCAAGTTCATATGCAAGTTTATATGCAAGTTCATATGCAAGTTTGTCTCTTTTTATGATATGCACAACATATGCAAGTTTGCCTCTATGAATGACATGTTATGCAAGTTCATATGTGGGTTTATATGCAAGTTCATATGCAAGTTTGTCTCTTTTTATGATATGCACAACATATGCAAGTTTGCCCCTATGAATGACATGTTATGCAAGTTCATATGTGGGTTTACATGCAAGTTCATATGCAAGTTTGTCTCTTTTTATGATATGCACAACATATGCAAGTTTGCCTCTATGTAAGACATATTATGCAAGTTCACATGTGGGTTTATATGCAAGTTCATATGCAAGTTTGTCTCTTTTTGTGATATGCATAATAAATGCAAGTTTGGGTTAATGATTTATGCTAGTTGGGTTTAATGTTATGATGCAAGTTAACACCTTTTAAACCCATGTTAATGCTAATGTTGTGATAAGTGGAACCCATTATAATTATGATGAATCTTCCCATTTATATGTCATGGTGTGTGAACGAATTACGTGGGGGACGATGGGGTTAATATGCATGTTAATAGAAATATGTAAAGTTGGTATGCTTAAGCATAACATAAAATGAATGGACATAATTGGGAATTTACCTATTAAGTTAGGTCTACCCATATTATGGAGTTGGGAATTTACCTATTAAGTTAGGTCTACCCATACTATGGAATTGGGAATTTACCTATTGAGTTAGGTCTACCCATATTCTTAAAAATGTGTAATTAATTAGGGATAATTAATACAAATTATGGGGGTGATTAATTAGGTGTAATTAATCAACTAAGACACGAGGTTGGACCCTTTTGTAGCAGAAGTCTGCCCGGAACCGACCGGCAAGTCCAGCAGCTACAAATGATTGGCCCAATGTGAGAGGTCTTAGTCATAAATTAAATACGTGATTAAAGTAAAGACATGAGGTTAGACCCTTTTTGTGACGGAAGTCTGCCCGGACCCAACCGGCATATCCAGCAGTCATAAAAGGTGGTCTAATGTGAGAGGTCTTTATGAGGTCATGATCTTAATTAATTAATTAGGAAACACTTAACCAAATTAGCATGTAGTGGGGCATGAGGGGTTAAGTGGGTGCCTTGGGTGGCATGAGGAAAACTAGTGGGTTGCCTTGGGTGGCAATAGAAAATACGATTAGTATACTTAACCAAAATTATAACATGTAAGTGAACATGGTTAAAGGGTTAAGTGGGATTCACTAGTGGGGGCCAAGCTTAGGTGGATAGCTTGTGCCAAGTGATAGGGGCCCATCTCAGCTAATATCCCAAACGTATCTTTGTGGGCTCGACCCAAGTCGAGGACGGGACACGCATATTGGGCTTGACTATAAGAGGCCAAAACGGGTTAGCGGTGGCAACACAAGTCCAACGGGTTTCATACGCGTGTGTGGACCCGAGCTGGTAGGTAAGACGTTGTTGCATCGTGTAGGTATAAGCCGTGCACCGTTGACATTATCGGGTTGCCACTTTAGGGAATGATACACCCCACTGTGGGACCAGCACGGGTATCTACGTTAGGGAGCCGATCGAATGGGGGGTAGTGGGTACACCTAGTGGAGATAGGGGCAGACGGCACCTATGTAGTCAGCTAGGGGTACGCGAAACTACCGTTAAGTTTTACTAAGTACTCTTAGTGGGATCAACCTTTAAGTTAGTAATGACTGGTGTGGTGCAGTGTAGTAATTATCCTTGGGTAGGTAAATGCGTCTTCATCGGTATCTTAGTTAATTCTAAGTCTGATTGGCTACTGAGTGTAGTCATTTATCCCCAGTCACACCGTACCAAGTTATATCATACCCTAATTACTTTAATGATTGTATTGTTAAAGTTATAGGACTCGCTCAGACTTATGCCTGACCCTGTTGTTTTTATCTTTTTCCCAACCCTCAGGTTCTCAGAGTGGGCCCAGCACGAGTGGGCTTTGATCAGGCTGCTTTATTACTCTTTTGGAGCTTGGACCATAGATGTAAAGCTCATCTTACCCTTTCTTTTATGGCTATCAGTTCATGTATTGGGATTATGTACTTTTATTTATCAGGATGGATATTTTGTACTTGACTCTTATTATGGTTTTGTGATGTAACCAGACATGTTTTACTTTCCGCTGCAATGAAATGATGTTTTAAAATTTTCAAGTATTACTTATATCTGTCTTGTTGTAATTTTTCTGTTCTATATTCACTTAAAATACTCCACCAATGTTATGGCATTCCCTTAGCGAGTGACCATAGCGGGAGTGGGGTGTTACAGGAAATGTCGTTATGGATGTAGTTCGGTGGTTGATTGAAAACCGATTGTAGGTGCCTTAATTAAATTATTAAAAATATGAATAAAATATGATAAATCATAATAAATGATTTGAAATGATTTTTGATGAAATATTCCACATTTTGGAAAGGTAAAAGATATTTTACTTGAATAAATTATTTACCCACTTGAGTAAAGAACTATAAGGAATTGATATGATTCTAATGTGACTAGAGTTTACCAATATATAAATTAAATTGGAATGGAATGGAATGGAAATCGATTTAGTGGTAATCGAGATGAACCTCCATGGAGGAAGGCCTTTACTATTTATGGAATTTAAAAGGCTTTGCCGTTATTCCATTTATAGTATTAGTCAGATACGAAAATTAATATTGATTATATGCTATTATGATTTCCCTAAAGATTCCAGATAAATGGCAGTTGATTTTGGGTTTATCGTGAACAATATTTTTAAAGACATTCGATCTTTAACCCAGTTAAGGACAGGATTAATTTCCTAAGAGTGAATAAATCATTAAGTAATGATTTTTGAGATTAAAATAAAGTTGGACACTACAAGAAAAAACTGATTTAACGTCGTATATTTAGAAACGGAAATTTCCGTTGCTAATTTGCGACGGATTTCCATGTAATCTACAAGGGATAGTTTTTTTGTTTTTTCAATTTTTTTTCTTTTATTTATTACCGTCGTCTTCTGTCATCCCTCTCTATGCCAAAGCCATCGCAAATTACGTTAAATTACCGATAAAAAATTTTCGTTGATATTTTCCACTGCAAACTGACCAACAGCCATTCATCCAAGCTGTTTTCACATTAATTTTTGTTGCCCACTAATGCATTTCACAATCCGCCAAAAAAAAAATCTCAACATAAATTCCTAAATCATAAATCCTTAATTACGGGAAAGTCGCAAACAACAATACTCCCAAATCGCTCCTAGACGAACCGACTCTCCATCTTGTTAGAAGTTTTCGCCATCTTCCATCCAATCCTCAACCAAACCTGCTATTCCAACTTCAGATCTACCCAAAATCCAAACTTCATTGCTTCTCTCAAGTTGTAATCCGATGTTACTTAGTCAATATAGTGACTGATTTTACTTGTGGTCGTGGAGGTGGGTATTTATTTTGTATTAAACCAGTTTTGTAGAAAAAGATGTACATGAGAAAGTCGAAATTTGAATGTGCGCAGGTAGGCATGGTTGGATTTGGGAGCTGGTAGTGGCTTCGCTGATGTTGCAGAAAGTCAGGTCGAAAAGTCGTTTTATACATCGCATTAGCATTAGTGAGTTCCGATTTCGAGTTTATTTGGTTGGATGAAGGGATGAGTTGTTTCTTTCTTAGATGTGGAATACTGATAAGGCAGTCGGATGGTTGGATCTGTGGCATGATGCATCTGTGGCAGCGTCCCTCTTTGAGATAAGGATGATGCGTATCATTTGTTAGTTCACCTTGGGTTTTAGTCATTATTTGCTTGCTTTTTGTTCCACAATAATGCATAGAGAAGTCTGTTGATGATCCAAGTGAACAGACAAGAAGTTTCATTTTTATTCCACGAAAATGTGGTTGCTTTCAATATCAATGTGTTAAGATAAGTAGCAGTTCATAGGTGAAATGATTTTTGGAAAAAAAATATAAAATGTAATAATCTGATGGAGTGAGTGAATATAAATTATTAAGTAACTGATGAGTTCTGATTAATTTCAAATAAGTTAATTTTGAAGATTTATGTAACAACCCGGAAATTCTGAGCCAATTTAAAAATTTTATTTTAGCAATTTTGATTAATTTTGAATATTTAAAATGAATTATTTTAAATAATATCGACGAGAAATTTATTTTGAATAGAAATAGAACGTATATATTTATAAAGATCGACGTTAGAATATAAATATTTTATTTTAATTATAAAAGGAATTGAAAATGGCGCGGTAGTTTGAAAATTCGATTTCAAATTTCAAATGAATGTACCGGGTGCAAAATAAACCGGATTTTAGCGAAACCAAAAATATTTGAATCTAATTGAGAATATCTTTCCAACGAATCCAAAAAATCAAAATTTCATAGCGGGGAAAAAAATTATGCCCTGTTGAAAATTCAGAATAGTTGCTATGGAATTCAGGCCCTTAAAAATAAACATTTTGCAAACGACCTCGGTTTTCGACGAAACCACTTTTGTTGGATCCGCGATGTCAAGTTATTGCTAGATTCCGAAATTCGTAATTTTCTGAATCAATATGTGAGGGTGGCAAAGGAAAACGCGTTTGACCAGTTTCAGTTGATTTTAATCGACTGGAAACTGGCCATTTTTCAAACAATCTCAGAATTTGACGAAATCAGTTTTGTTAGGACCGTATCGTCAATACGAAGCTGAAAATATTTTTCGGGAATTTTTAGAGTTCGTATGTAGCCCCATTAAATTGAAATGCGTGTTCAAATTCAATATATAGATTTATATTTTGATTTTGACGGAAACTGATCGAAACGATCGAATCAGCTTGCGATATATATATCCCATTAGTTCGGAATAGGGGTAATTAGCTATGGACGACAGTCGGTTGGTTCGATTTCGAGGTTGAAATTAAAAGTTGCTTTCTGAAATTAATTAAATAAAATAAAATATATATCCCCCCTCCTTTCCATCTTATCAGTACAAATCGAAATAAAAAAAGGGAAGAAAGACGAAGAGGGAAGAGCCGCGCTCCTCCCATCTATGCGCCACCGCGCCGTAGGCGCGGCCACCCCCCTCACCTCCCCTTCTCCTCCTCTTCTTCCATCTCCTCTGATGTTCCCCCCCGCTCGACCTGAAACCCCCCCCCCCCCCCAGCGCGCCCTAGCTCAAATCACCTAGTAGAAGACCACCGCGCGCGACTCCAGCACCCTCCCCCATCGCCTCAGACCGTCCACCGCCCTACTGGCCCGCCACCTCGACGCCAAACCCCCCCTCGATAGTGCCATCCCCCAAAACTCGTCGTCACTAGCAACACCCGACGCCCTCCTCTCCCTTCGATGATCAACTGTGAGTATTTTAATTTATTTTATTATCATTATTCTTTAGATTAGAGGAGAAAATTAAGGTTTTTATTTTTAGTTTTAATTATATAAGTAAATTAGTTATAAAAAAGGATTTTTATATATTTAGATTAGAAATAAAGAGATGATTTTTATAGAATAAAAATATGATTTTATATAATGTAGAGTGATAAAGATGTGATCTTTATAGAAGTAACAATGTAAAAATATGATTTTTATAGTATAGAAAGAATAAAAATATGATTTTTATATTATATAGATAGCAAAAATTTGATCTTTATATAGGTAGCGAAATAAAAATCTGATTTTTATTATATATGTTGAAATAAAAATGTGATTTTTATTGCGTTGATATAAAAATTCAATCTTTATATTAGAAGTAGATATAAAAATATAATTTTTATATAGAGAATAGCGTGATAAAAATATAATCTTTATTATATGAACACCATTGTAGAAATATAATTTTTATCTATATAGTAGCGGTGTAAAAATAATTTTTTTATCTATATAGTAGTGGTGTAAAAATAGAATTTTTATCTATATATTTGCGGTGTAAAAATAGACATTTTATCTATATAGTAGCGGTGTAAAAATAGAATTTTTATCTATATAGTGACGGTGTAAAATTTTGATTTTTATATACAAAGCAACAATATAAAAATGTGATTTAATATATGTAGTGGCCACGGACAATGAAATTGAGAAAAGGCGAGCACGACGAAGATTTCTACATATGAAGAGTCGTGGCGTTTGGTTTAGCTAGTCAGTGAGAACTTTTTGCTTTAAATTTCATTTTCTAGTTAAAATATATACTAGGATGTAAATAGTGCTTTGCAGCACCGACACCCGTCGTCCACAGACCATGACTTGTATGCTTGTTTGATGTGTTGTGAAGTTTGTTTGTGATGTTGATGTGAAATGGATAATAAAACATTCATGTGTTGAAATAAATTATTTATCATTAAAAATATAAATTTAATGTGAATGTGAATAAATAAATATTCATTAACAAACCGAACGGTTTGTTTATGTGCACCTATTTGAAGGATATTAATTGGGATGATAAATTTTACACGTCGCCCAACTGCACAAATAATATTCAGTGCTTGTGTATTTGAACCCCACATGGGTGTTGGGATGATATTTGACGTACACTAATCCCAATTATTTAATTGTATGTCAACCGATTGATTGACAGACTGTGTAAGCCTTAATTATTTATATTTAATGCTTTTGCAGTTGTGTGGTGCACTTTGGATGATGGTTGATTATTTATCATTGCTATTATATGCATATGTTGTATGGAATCCATATAATCAACATTATATGGTAATTGATTGGGCCTCATTCCAATTGGGAAAATAAAGAATATTGTAAAATAAAGAGTTATGTGTTGAATAGAATAAATAGTCATGTGTTGACGATGCTCATGTGTTGAAAATATTCATGTGTTAAGTAAAATATTTTAAACAATAAAATTTAAATCTTTTACAATATATATTAAATAACAAAAATAGTCATGTGTTGATGATACTCATGTGTTTAGAATATTCATGTGTTGAAATGATTCATGTGTTGAACGAAATATTTTATACAATAGAATACACATTTTTATTGTATGTGAGAATAAATAAATATTCATGTGTTGAATAAAGTATATATTCATGTGTTGAAGAAAATATTCATTGTTGAATAGAATAACGAAGTTATTAAATATATAAAGCCGTGTTGGTTAGATATGCGCCATTTTGACGCGAACGATATTTATATCGATTATATTCGTTTTTATAATGAATATAGAAAAAGAAGTGATTTCAAAATATAACGTTTTGAAAATATTATCATTTATATAGCAATGATACGAAATATTCAATTTTGCTTTGAAATTGAACATGAAGTTGAAATTGTTTTGAAAACGAATTTAAAACGATTTATAAAATACGTTTTGAATTGAAATCGAAGAAATATATATAATATATATATTATATATAATGGCCTGAATAGAACGCGCCGCGACCGTTTGCGAATTTCGACCATTGATTTCGAACTGACATTACGGGAGATCCGACCGTCGGATTCTCCTGAAACCGGAACCATTGGGTTCTTATCGAAAAGAGCTTTCCAATGAATATTAGAAATTTGAAATCTAGCGGTTGGATATGGAATTATGTCCAAATCAAATTTGAAAAAGGTCGCTGTAAGTGCAGTTCGGTGGCAGTTATTGAAAACCGACTGTACGGGCCTTGATAAATTATTAAAAATATTAATAATTTGTGTAAAATCATAATATATGAATTAGAAAGAATTGGGATGAAAAATTCCACATTTGAAAGGATAAAAATATATTTTTATCGAAATGAACTAGTTTTGGACTAGAATTAAAATCAATTTTTTTTTGAAATAAATAAATTGAATTTGAAAGTGGTTTTAAAAATAATCAGAATTTTCGATGTACGAATTGGAATGGATTTGAATCGAGATTATCTTCGGAATATTTCGATGTTGGATTTCATGATTATACAGATATGGTTATGGAAATTTGAAAGATATATTTTATATTGTTATTTCCAATACGACATTTGTTGGTTTTAGAATTTGATATTGAATATAAGCCTGTATATTTTCTATTCAGAGCCTTGTATTTAATATCAAATGGGATTTTGGGTTCGTCGTGAATGGTGTCTTAAATAACAATGTTCTTGAACCCAGTTTAGAAAAGAATAAATCTTTTAATTAAGATTTAGCGAAATTTTCCAGTTAATTGGTATTTAATTGGAATTGAATTTGAATTGGTTTTTGGGGTTTATTGTGAGAGGTGTTTTGAATAACACCTGTTCTTTAACCCGATTAACAATAGAAAGTGATTTTGGGTTTATCGTGAATCGTGTTTTAGCTGACATTGGTTCTTTAACCCAGTTAAAGACATAATATTGATTTTTGAGAAGATTAAAACTAAGTGGAGTTTTAATGAATCTTTAATTAGATTGAAGTGATCGAGGATGGAGTATCACCAGTTTTTCTCCAAAGCGATAGTTAAATCTTAGATTAGATTTGAACGTGAAATGGTAATTAATATTTACCGATAACATCGTGGTGTTAGATATGGAGTATTACCAGTTTTGCTACATGGGATGAATAGGTTGGGATTGGAAAATAAAATAAATAATTACTTTCGGTGTGGTTCGCTAATCTCGACTAGTTTGGAAATCCAAAGGAAGATTAGAGAATAAATTTAGAAGAATTTATCTTTGATAAAATTAATGGGAACCTTTCCCTAAGAATGTGACAATTTGAATAAAAAAATACTCTGAATTGGAATGAGGCGTATGTTGTGTTTGTTTAACACATGTTTATTATATACGCGGGTTATTCGGAAAGGCTGGGTTTATACCCATTCTGAATAACTGATTCGACGATAAGTCGAAGATGAAGACGGTGGTTGAAGACCGGAAGTATTCACATTGTTTGGATGATTTTTGATGATCTTGATTGGGCTGTACACCCAAGAGGAGGGAATCAGTTGGTGATCGTCCAGACGTACTTGGAGATCTATGGATATGCGAGAAAGTGCCTCCGGTTTCGTTCAGACCTAGAACAAACTTGTAAATGGACTGTATGTCTGACATTGGATTTTATTCTGTGTTGATTGATCTCTATTGAATATACATCTATTTGGCGGCGGCGAATTTATTCTCTTGCTTAACGCCCTTCTCTGAGGCGTACGAGCTTAGAGGTTGTATATCGATGGACATTAGTCGCATGGAGTGAATTGCCTATGTGGCATGCCTAAGTGGCATATGATCAAGGCTTCTGTTGAAAAGCAAAGTCTTATGGTTGTTGATCAAAGTACGACCTGTGTAGTGCAGCTTTGTGTATGGCGTTAATTCGCAAGCCTCATACATCGGTATGAGTCGAAAACGGGATAAGGACCCAAGGAGTGCACGACGTTTCTTTCTAGCTATGGTTGATGTCAGTGACCTACCAGTCCTGACATTTATATACTTTTTACCTGTGTGGTTGTTGGAATGCGAGGCGCCTCGAATATATGGTCCACAACTAGCTCTACGTGAGCCGACGTACAGACCATTATATAGGTCCTATAGGACCGGGAAACGTGTGTTCAGGAATAACTAATCCTCAAAAGTAAGAGAGAACCGGCCTTGGAGGTTCCAACAGATCATTGTGTGTGGTCCTGAGACATTTGCTAGAGTGTCTTGAATCGGAGAGGAGCTTGCCCCTTGCCTCGACTCATGATGGAATCCAATTTCCAATACGTGACTTTCGGTTTTATTTGTAGGGCCTAGTACGACGACATAGTGGTATGGTTCACTTATGCTGTCTATGATTTATACATTATGATTGAAGTTGTTTTCTTCACTTATAGTAATAATAAAATATGAAATTTCACGTACCAAGCATTTTTGGCTATTATAAGGTAAAAACCCTATCCTCCGGCTTGCGTTGCATTATGTAATGCGACCTGGGTCTTATAATACCTTCATTCTTCTTTATTTAGCATTGCGATGTTTGTTTTATGCACTGGTATTCTTGGGAGGAAACCCGTTCCGTGTTATACGGCGTGGTCCCCTGATTTACCTAACTTAAAAAAAGATTAATAACTGTTTTAGTTCTCACACCAGTCACATGACTGGCCTGGAGTTTATTGTTTTAACATAAACTCTAGGTGTCCTTATTTTCCACACGGGCAGCTAGTAGTTTTGGTTTTGCAGATTTATATTCACAGGATCCTGGTCTACAACTGGAACGATGCTCGGAAAGCCCTGTATCCGTGTATTACTTTCAGTTGTGCCTTGTATTATTTTTCCACTGCTATGTATTTAAATGTAATTTAAATCTATGATATTTGTCAAAGGTGTAATATTTATTCATACTCTGTATATTCTTGCATTCTGATGGCATTGTTGTAATAAGCAATGAAATGTTCTTCTGTTTGCGTTGCGATGTGTGTTGTTCTCAAAGCGATTCGTTCTTTCCTTATCGGGGAAGGTATGGGTTGCTACATGTGGTATCGGAGCTTTGGTTTACAGAGCTCGAGAACAAGACACATTAGAACCATACGAAAGAACTCATCTGAAATTGGATTAGTAATATCCAATGAGAATAACTCGTTAGAGATAAGATCAGTAGTATCCTAGAACGAGTGTGAAGAGTGAAAATTTTGAAATATAAAATTGAAAGCAAATTTTGTTTTGAAAGTTAAATTCAAGTATACGTATTTGAATATTTTATTTGTATTGAATTTGGACAATCGAGTGTATAAAGATTTTGCATATACGCATCATGAACGTATATTCGAAGTTTTAATATACTAGATAGATATAGAATCACACTCTAGTCGCCCGAAGATGATTCTACTGATGACTATGTAACATCAGTAGTGTGTGTTCGAGTTTCAAAAGTGGGATGTCTATATATTTCCATTAGACTGGTGTGAGAACCAAAACTAGACAGGTTTATTGTTGTGATTTGGCATCAAAACATGATTTTCTGTATATGTATCAAAATTATGAATTTGAAACGATAATCCACTAGTTGATTGATGGTTGTGTTGTTTGTTTATTTGTTTGATAATTTTGAACCATTATGCCAAATTGAACCGAATATTGAACTGTATTGAAAAATTGTTTGAAAATGCATGCATATACATGTACTTACATTGAACAGGTCATAACAAGGAGGCTAGAGCAGAAGAATAAAATTGTTTGCGTGACAAATAGGTACGTGTTTGCAAATTTATTGGGTTTGGATGATTTTATGAGCCGATTGGCTGTTTCTTTTTCTTTTTGGATTGATGAGGGCCATGGGAGGCTATTTGAAATATCCCGAAGTCCCCGGTGCAGGGGAGGTTATGGCGAAATTTTTCGAAAATTTAGGGTGTTAGCCAATTTTTTTTAAAATATTGAAAAGTTTCTAGAAACTAAAAAGTTGAAGAACTTAAGCCGTAACGAAAATAATGGAAGTTGAGTTGATTAGTTAAACAACTTTCGGCTTCGTTCCTTTTTGGGGACGAAAAGTTTTAAGTGGGGGAGATTCTAACAACCCGGAAATTCTGAGCCAATTTAAAATTTTTATTTTGGCAATTTTGATGAATTTTGAATATTTAAAATTAATTATTTTAAATAATATCGACGAGAAATTTATTTTGAATAGAAATAGAACGTATATATCTATATAGGTCGTCTTAAAATATAAATATTTTATTTTTATTATAAAAGGAATTGAAAATGGCGCGGTAGTTTGAAAAATTGATTTTAAATTTCAAATGAATGTACCGGGTGCAAAATAAACCGGATTTTAGCAAAACCAAAAATATTTTAATCTAATTGAGAATATCTTTCCAATGAATCCGAAAAATCGAACTTTCATAGCAGGGAAAAAAATTATGCCCTGTTGAAAATTTAGAATAGTCGTTATGGAATTCAGACCCTTAAAAATAGCCATTTTGCAAATGATCTTGGTTTTCGACGAAACTACTTTTGTTGGATCCGCGATGTCAAGTTATTACTAGATTCCAAAATTCGTAATTTTCTGAATCAATATGTGAGCGCGGCAAAGGAAAACGCGTTTGACCAGTTTCAGTTGATTTTAATCGACTGGAAAATGACCATTTTTCAAACGGTCTCAGAATTTGACGTAATTAGTTTTGTTAGGACCGTATAGTCAATACGAAGCTAGAAAATATTTTTCGGGAATTTTTAGAGTTCGTATGTGGCCCCTGTAAATTGAAATGCGCGTTCAAATTCAATATATAGATTTATATTTTGATTTTGACGGAAACTGATCGAAACGATCGAATCACCTTACGATATATATCCCATTGTGTTCGGAATGGGGGTAATTAGCTATGGATGATAGTCGGTGGGTTCGATTTCGAGGTCGAAATTAAAAGTTGCTTTTTGAAATTAATTAAATAAAATAATATATATCCCCCTCCTTTCCTTCTTATCAGTACAAATCAAAATAAAAAAATGGGAAGAAAGACGAGGAGGGAGGAGCCGCGCTCCTCCCATCAACGCGCCACTGCGCCATGGGCGCGGCCACCCCCCCCCCCCCCCCACCTCCCCTTCTCCTCCTCTTCTTCCATCTCCTCCGATGTTCCCCCTCTCGACCTGAAACCCCCCCAGCGCGCCCTAGCTCCAATCACCTAGCAGAAGACCACCGCGCGCGACTCCAGCACCCTCCCCCATTGCCACAGATCGTCCACCGCCATATTGGCCCGCCACCTCGATGCCAAATCTCTCCTCGATAGCGCCATCCCCCAAAACTTGCCATCGCTAGCAACACCCGACGCCCTCCTCTCCCTTCGATGATCAACCGTGAGTATTTTAATTTATTTTATTATCATTATTCTATGGATTATAGGAGAAAAATAAGGTTTTTATTTTATTTTTAGTTTTAATTATATAAGTAAATTATTTATAAAAAAGGATTTTTATATATTTAGATTAGAAATAAAGAGATGATTTTTATAGAATAAAAATATGATTTTATATAATGTAGAGTAATAAGGATGTGATCTTTATAGAAGTAGCAATGTAAAAATATGATTTTTATAGTATAGAAAGAATAAAAATATGATTTTTATATTATATAGATGGTAAAAATTTGATCTTTATATAGGTAGCGAAATAAAAATCTGATTTTTATTATATATATGTTGAAACAAAAATGTGATTTTTATAGCGTTGATATAAAAATCCGATCTTTATATTAGAAGTAGATATAAAAAAAAAAATTATATAGAGAATAGAGTGATACAAATATAATCTTTATTATATGAACACCATTGTAAAAATAGAATTTTTATCTATATAGTAGCGGTATAAAAATAGAATTTTTATCTATATAGTAGCGGTGTAAAAATAGAATTTTCATCTATATAGTAGCGGTGTAAAAATAGAATTTTTATCTATATAGTAGTGGTGTAAAAATGTGATTTTTATATACATAGCAACAATATAAAAATGTGATTTTATATATTTAGTGGCCACGGACAATGAAATTGACAAAAGGTGAGCACGACGAAGATTTCTACATATTTGAAGTTAAAATATATACTAGGATGCAGACGGTGCTTAGCAGCACCCGACACCCGTTGTCCACAGACCGTGGACGACTTGTATGCTTGTTTGATGTGTTGTGAAGTTTGTTTGTGATGTTGATGTGAAATGGATAATAAAACATTCATGTGTTGAAATAAATTATTTATCGTAAAAATATAAATTTAACGTGAATGTGAATAAATAAATATTCATTAACAAACCAGATGGTTTGTTTATGTGCACCTATTTGAAGGATATTGATTGGAACGATAAATTTTACACGTCGCCCAACTGCACAAATAATATTCAGTGTTTGTGGATTTAAACCCCACACGGGTGTTGGGATGATATTTGGCTTACACTAATCCCAATTATTTAATTGTATGTCAACCGATTGGTTGACAGACTGTGTAAGCCTTAATTATTTATATTTAATGCTTATGCAGCTGTGTGGTGCACTTTAGATGATGGTTGATTATTTATCATTGCTATTATATACATGTGTTTTATGGAATCAATATAATCAACATAATATGGTAATTGATTGGGCCTCATTCCAATTGGGAAAATAAAGAATATTATAAAATAAAGAGTCATGTGTTGAATAAAATAAATAGTCATGTGTTGACGATGCTCATGTGTTGAGTAAAATATTTTAAACAATAAAATTTACATCTTTTACAATATATATTAAACAACAAAAATAGTCATGTGTTGACGATACTCATGTGTTGAGAATATTCATGTGTTGAAATGATTCATGTTTTGAACGAAATATTTTATACAATAGAATACACATTTTTATTATAAGTGAGAATAAATAAATATTCATGTGTTGAATAAAGTATATATTCATGTGTTGAAGAAAATTTTCATCTGTTGAATAGAATAACGAAGTTACTGAAATATATAAAGCCGTGTTGGTTAGATATGCGCCATTTTGACGCGAACGATATTTATATTGATTATATTCATTTTTATAATGAATATAGAAAAAGAAGTGATTTCAAAATATAACGTTTTGAGAATATTATCATTTATATAGTAATGATATGAAATATTCGATTTTGATTTGAAATTGAATATGAAGTCGAAATTGTTTTGAAAACGAATTTAAAACGATTTATAAAATATGTTTTGAATTGAAATCGACGAAATATATATAATATATATATTATATATAATGGCCTGAATAGAACACGCTGCGACCGTTCGCGAATTTCGACCATTGACTTCGAACTGACATTACGGGAGATCCGACCGTCAAATTCTCCTGAAACCGGAACTGTTGGGTTCGTATCGAAAAGTGCTTTCCAATGAATATTAGAAATTTGAAATCTAATGGTTGGATTTGGAATTATGTCCAAATCAAATTTGGAAAAGGTCGCTGTAAGTGCAGTTCGGTGGCAGTTATTGAAAACCGATTGTACGGGCCTTGATAAAATTACTAAAAATATTAATAATTTGTGTAAAATCATAATATATGAATTGGAAAGAATTAGGATGAAAAATTCCACATTTGAAAGGATAAAAATATATTTTTATCGAAATAAACTAGTTTTGGACTAGAATTAAAATCAATTTATTTTTGAAATAAATAAATTGAATTTGAAAGTGATTTTAAAAATAATCAGAATTTCCAATGTAAGAATTGGAATGGATTTGAATCAAGATTATCGTCGGAATATTTCGATGTTGGATCTCGTGATTATACAGATATGGGTGTGGAAATTTGAAAGATATATTTTATATGGTTATTTCCAATACGATATTTGTTGGTTTCAGAATTTGATAATGAATATAAGCTGGTATATTTTCTATTCAGAGCTTTGTATTTAATATCAAATGGGATTTTGGGTTCGTCGTGAGTGGTGTCTTAAATAACACTGTTCTTGAACCCAGTTTAGAAAAGAATAAATCTTTTAATTAAGATTTAGTGAAATTGTCCAGTTAATTGGTATTTAATTGGAATTGAATTTGAATTGGTTTTTGGGGTTTATCGTGAGCGGTGTTTTGAATAACACCTGTTCTTTAACCCGATTAACAATAGAAAGTGATTTTGGGTTTATCGTGAATCGTGTTTTAGCTAACATTGGTTTTTTAACCCAGTTAAAGACATGATATTGATTTTTGAGAAGATTAAAACTAAGTGGAGTTTTAATGAATCTTTAATTAGATTGAAGTGATTGAGGATGGAGTATCACCAGTTTTGCTCCAAAGCGATAGTTGAATCTTTGATTAGATTCGTGAAATGGTAATTAATATTTACCGATAACACCGTGGTGTTAGATATGGAGTATTACCAGTTTTGCTCCATGGGATGAATAGGTTGGGATTGGCAAATAAAATAAATAATTACTTCGGTGTTGTTCGCTAATCTCGACTAGTTTGGAAATCCAAAGGAAGATTAAAGAATAAATTTAGAAGAATTTATCTTTGATAAAATTAATGGGAACCTTTACCAAGAATGTGAAAAGTTGAATAAAAGAATACTCTGAATTGGAATGAGGCGTATGTTGTGTTTGTGTAACACGTGTTTATTATATACGCGGGTTATTCGGAAAGGCCGAGTTTATATCCATTCTGAATAACCAATTCGACGATAAGTCGAAGATGAAGACGGTGGTTGAAGACCAGAAATCTTCACATCGTTTGGATGATTATTGATGATCTTGGTTGGGCTGTACACCCAAGAGGAGGGAGTCAGTTGGTGATCGTCCAGACGTACTTGGAGATCGATGGATATGCGAGGAAAGTGCCTCCGGTTTCGTTTAGACCTAGAACGAACTTGTAAATGGACTGTGTGTCTGACATTGGATATTATTCTGTGTTGATTGATCTCTATTAAATATACATCTGTTTGGCGGCGGAAAATCTATTCTCTTTCTTAATGCCCTTCTCTGAGATGTACGAGCTCAGAGGTTATATACCGATGGACATCAGTCGCATGGAGTGAATTGCATGTGTGGCATGCCTAAGTGGCAGATGATCAAGGCTTCTGTTGAAAAGCAAAGTCTTGTGGTTGATGATCAAAGCACGGCATGTGTGGCGCAGCTTTGTGTATGGCATTAATTCGCGAGCCTCACACCTCGGTATGAGTCAAAAACGGGATAATGACCCAAGGAGTGCACGATGTTTCTTTCTAGCTATGGGTGATTTCAGTGACCTACTAGCCCTGACATTTATATATTTTTTACCTGTGTGGTTGTTGGAATGCGAGGTGCCTCGAATATATGGTCCATAACTGGCACTATGTGAGCCGACGTACAGACCATTGTATAGGTCCTATAGGACTGGGAAACGTGTGTTCAAGAATAACGAATCCTCAAAAGTAAGAGAGGACCGGCCTTGGAGGTTCCAAGGGATCGTTGTGTGTGGTCCTGAGACGTTTGCTAAAGTGTCTCGAATCAGAGAGGAGCTTGCCCTTTGCCTCGACTCATGATGGAATCCAATTTCCAATACATGACTTTCGGTTTTATTTGTAGAGCCTAGTACGGCGACATAGTGGTATGGGTCACTTATGCCGTCTATGATTTATACATTATTATTGAAGTTGTTTTCTTCACTTATAATAATAATAAAATATGAAATTTCACGTATCAAGCATTTTTGGCTATTATAAGGTAAAAACCCTATCCTCCGGCTTGCGTTGCATTGTGTGATGGCACCTGGGTCTTATAATAGCTTCATTCTTCTTTATTTAGCATTGCGATATTTGTTTTATGTACTGGTATTCTTGGGAGGAAACCCATTCCGTGTTATGCGGCGTGGTCCCTTGATTTACCTAACTTAAAAAAAGATTAATAATCGTTTTAGTTCTCACACCAGTCACATGACTGATCTGGAGTTTATTGTTTTAACCTAAACTCTGGGTGTCCTTATTTTCCAGACGGGCAGCTAGTAGTTTTTGTTTTGCAGATTTATATTCACAGGATCCTGATTTACAGCTGAAGCGATATTTGGAACGATGCTCGGAAAGCTCGGTATCCATGTATTACTTTCAGTTGTGTCTTGTATTATTTTTCCGCTGCTATGTATTTAAATGTAATTTAAATCTCGGATATTTGTCAAAGGTGTAATAATTATTCATACTTTGTATATTCCTGTATTCTTATGGCAATGTTGTAATAAGCAATGAAATGTTCTTCTGTTTGCGTTGCGATGTGTGTTGTTCTCAATGCGATTCGTTCTTTCCTTACCGGGGAAGTTACGGGTTGCTACAATTTATAGTCTTATATATTTACCATTGATCCCAAAATGTATTTGAATGTTGTTTATGAAATGGTGTTGGAAATCTATAGTAATCATTTTGGTTTCATTAGAAGATAAGAGATTCATAATGTGATATCCTTATCATAATGTGGAACTTTTGAAATCAAATGGGCTAAAACTCAACTACTTTCAATGTAGAAGAAAAATATGCCTAAGCCATCTTTCAATTTTAATCAGTTTAATTTCAATTTTGCAAAAAAACAGTTTGACACATACCGACATGATTGCATTTTCGGGTAATTATTTCATTAATCATGTATTATGGTTGCATTATAGGTTATTGGAGTTATGTTAAAATATTTAGTGCACACTTATATGCAGACACATGCACAAGAAATTTAGCTAGCTTTCATGCTGAGTTTTGTTCGTGGATTAATGCGCACTTTGATTCCATTTGGAAAACGTAATATTCGTATAAAAGATGAAAGTCATAATGCATTATTATTGGTCAAGTAAAGGGAATTCATCGTAGATACAGGCGTGGCCCTTTGAATACTATTCCCTTCATCTTATTTCATTAACCTTTTATTTATTTTTACTATCTTTTACTCATTAGCATGCACATACTGGGCTTTTGAGTTTGCAGCCGATTTTCAAGTAGTAATATATGCCCATGCCTTGACACTATCTCACTATCTCAATGGTCTTCCTTAGTGATTGCAATGCAGTGGAAGAATGTCTGTTATGGTTGGCTGTCGTGTTAGACAAATATGGTATGCTTCTTTGTTTTCTCACTATCTCACTATCTCAATCCCATTTTTTCCTTTTCTTATCTCTCTAACTTATGGAATGGTTTGATTGGGTTATGAAAGTGTGCTTTCTAGAAATTCCATTATAAAGTTAAAATTTTGATTAAGATTTTTCCTTTTTTTTTAAAAAATATTATGTTCTTTTATGTCACATAGAATTTGTTTTTTGCAAAGATGTTTGGGCAACAGTTGGTGACCATTCAGCAAGGTACTTCAAAAAAAGAGATTTGTCTTATTTTCTTTCTAAAATTGGTTATATTTAGCTCATAGTTGTACAATTAGTTGCCAATTTAGGTAAAATAATGTCCTTTTAGTTGTTTATTTATTATATTATTAATGTCGTTACTCGCTTGCTGTATTGCAGCAAGTGTTTGTATTTATTTGTGAACCTGTCTTATGTAATTATAACTGTGAAACATTAAGCACATTTTTAGTACTTGCTGAAGTTCTTAACTTTTATTACATGTAAAAGACTTTATAACATAACTTTTATTAGTACTTGCTGAAGTTCTTAACTTTTGTTACATTGTAAAACACTTTATAAACACAACTTTTAGTACTGCAAAGCAATCACCATTGTATTCTTAGTAAATTTATATAATAGGACAGGTAAAACCAAGTATGACCTTGTCACTCTTTATATGTCTTATTTATTTTTCTCAGGACCCAATGAAGCAATTTCAGTTGTATGTTCTTCGGAAGCATGCACCAAACCCACGCTGTATACTCCATGTAAACCATAGGGCATTATATGTTCATCGCCGTTATCGGTGCTTGGACTTGTGAACTTACACAACAGGTAAAACCAAATATGGTTGTTATTTCCATGCAATTGTCTTCATGGTTCCAATGTTTTCACGTTTCTACTCCAGTATAGCAAGGCTTAAGTTTTAGGTTGTTTGAAGTTGTTGTTTACTGGTCATTTGGCTTATTATGTCAGAAGATAAGATTTGTTATTTGTTTCCTTTTAATCTATCGCTTTGCATTGATATTTCGAATGAGTTGGCCTTAAAATTCGACAATGCTGTGAATGTGTTATTGCATAACCTAAGCTTAAGGATGGTTGGGATGAAGTACTCAATTGGAAGTTCATATGCAATCGTTTCAAACATAATCAAGAACCCACATGCTCTTGGTTTCAAAGAGGCGAAGACAGCATGTTGCGGATCTAGAAGGTTTAATGCTCAGTCGGTATGCATGCCAAATGCAACTTTCTACTCAGATAAGAGAGGTTTCTTGTTTTGGGATATGTTGCATCCGACGTATGCTACTTCTAGGCTTGCGGGCTTAGCTATTTATAATGGTTCTCTTGAGTTTGTTGCTCCTATTAATTTTAGGAAATTGGTCCACGGTTAGTTATAAACTGCTGCTTGATAAGATGGTGCATATATGTATCTATCCTCCTTTGATGAATTTGTCAGTACAATTTGTAATTTTAGTGCTGTCTTGGTTTAAGAATGTAAGGTCATGAGCATGTCCTTTTGGAAAAAATAAAAAAAATATGTAGCTTTGCAAATTTTAAGGAGCCCAATATGGGTTTTCCTTAGTCAGAGTTGGATATGCTTCTAGCAAGAGAAGTTTTGTGCATTTTCATATGCCTTTATTGCTGGTTGGCATTGTTGAAATTTATTTCATCTGTTTTTGGTGCACTTTAGGCATAGTCTTTGGTGTGACCGGGTAATTTTATCGTTTGTTGTTTCTCATCATAATATTAAGTTAAACATGACTAAAGTAAAACCATACTTTAGTTTTAATATTCATCAAGTAATCATAAATCATTTTTTTTTTCTGTTTACTACGTTATTCAATTTTGGCAAATGCAACGAATGATTGGATAAATTTTGGATCAATTATTGAAGACGAAGACATTGAATGTGAGAGTGAGTGAGTGCAACTCTAGTGTATTATTATTTTTTGATTATACAACTGTAGGTAACTTCAACTATAATATATTTTCAACTGTAGATAACTTCACGTCCACTTTAAAATATATTTTCAACTAGCTGAGCGTAGCATGGAGTTGATTGTAACTCTAATGTATTATTATTTTTTGATTATACAAAACCATTTTGCCTATATTCTATTAATGATTATTAAACTTTGAATACAAGGTTCATTTAAAAAAATTTGAATCTTGATACGGCAATTCTACAAGATATGTGGAACTCCAAGGTAAGTAATATTAGATGTCCCCTCTTGCATTCCAAACTTCTTTCAATTCCAGCCTTGTTTGATGTTGTAGCATTGAAATATACCCTGTTCTTTATTCTTTATTCTTGATAATGCATTGCTGCCGGTAAGTCCAGTTTTAATATTCTCCCAATGAATCTTCATGAATATTGAATTCAGCCCATTAGGCCGAATGCTTTTGTCGTCATGCATTGTAAAAACTGCCTTTCTTATTCCTATCATAGTTATATCTTGTAGTATAAAGTATAAAAAATTGTCCTTTGGAAACAATTTTTGCAGTAGGTTGAATATTTAGGAATTCAGCAAAGGAACTGTCATTAAATATACTTTAAAACAAACTGCGTTGTTCATCAGGGTTGAGGTTAAATTTCATTTCAGTGATCACTCATGAATTCTTTTGTTTCCCACTGGATGGTAGAAACTCAGCCCACATTATCTATCCTTCTTAGCAGATTTAATGGCCGTTTCAATTTCCTTTCATTTCATATATCTTTGATATATGCCAGGCTATGAGAAACTAATTTCAGCACATGGTTTACTCTACAAAACCATTTTTATTGTACTATTGTATTGTGATACAATAAGTTTCAGCAGACGTGGCAAAGTTAGAGGGTCTAGAGGGATTTGAAGCTACGAGAACAAGGAATCTGATCCTAAGTTTGGCGCAAATTCAGTGCCAGGTGACTCTCTATTTTTTCTAATGTGCTTGTTTATTATACGCTGTATGTTTTATTAGACGAGAGCGCTAGCTTACAAACAACTTGTGTTATACGTCATGAATCTTATTCTTTAGAGTTAGCTATTGTTGTTTATCCATTATATTACATGCTTCTCAGCCATGAGACGATGTATTACCCTAAGATCTGTGCAAATTGGAAACAGACATTGTTACAAATGAAATAAGGTATTGGTGCCATATCCTATGTCAAATCATTGGCAATGATCAAAATGTAATAACTGATTCATGTCATGCAAATTAAAATCCTATATGCAAGAAGGATGACTTTGCTTGCCATAGAGCAGGATGCTAAGGCTAAGAATGAAAAGCTTTTCAAGAAGGGGAGCAATCTCATTAGAGTATTTGAACTAGCGTATTAGTGTGTGAGAGTAAAATATTGTATTTGGAAAATGTAGTAAAATATTATATTTGAAAAAGTGTGCTGCATGAGAGTAGAAATTACTGTATATGGATCGTGTAGGAAAATTTGGGAATTCTTGATCTCATTATGTCCTATTGAAATTTTGTTGCAATAAAATTTGATTGAAGTAAATTTTCTATTGTTTATTTCACTCATAGTGTTGCAACAAATTCATTTGATATATCAGGTTCCATAAGTGACGAATTATCGACAGATATCTAAGGTGAAATTAAAATTTAAATTATCCCTTTCTAATCCCTTGCTGTTTAGCAAGGTATCTCCGACGGATTTTTTTTCAAATATATATTAAAAAAAATCTGTCGGTAAAATTTCGGTGAATTTTTTTAAATTAAATTTAAATATATTGACAAATGACAGTAAAGTATCGAAGAATTAACGTTGACTTCCATCGCAAAATGGTCACTAAAATACCGACGTGAAATTTACTGATCAGTGCTATTCGTCACAAATCCGTCGCTAATACATGTTTAGCGACGGATTCATTCGCTGTAAAATCAGCATTTTCTCGTAGTGGGAGTTTTAGTGAATCTTTAATTAGATTGAAATGTAAATGGGCAATTAGGTTTATGTAACACCCCACCTCCGCCAATGCCACTCTTGCAAGCGCACTAGCTTTGGAGGGGCGTTAAACGAGGTAAACGTGCATGCAGATATCACAAGACATAACATATAAGTAAAAGCAGAGTAAATAAAGCAGCAGATAAAATTTCTATTTCAAAACCATAGTCAAGTTACATCAAAGTACTTAGTCATCATTTTCCAACAAAACAAAGTCTAGAAAACATAAACTGAAAACTGGAAATAACATAAAGTAAACTATCCCCAAAGTAGATGTGGTAAGCCATAGCGAGCTCAAGTCCAAACCGTACATGAGCTATCCAGAAAAGAAGCTAAAGATCCAAGCTAGGTGCTAGTATTCCCATCCTGAGAACCTTGGGGGGGGAACGGAAGAAAAGAGGCGAAATAAAACGGGTCAGTCAAGAAGACTGGTAAGTCCTACCTACTATTAGTATAAAAACTAATAAAGTTAACTAGACATGCACAACAGAGATGAAACATAGGATGATAACTGGCATGGTGAAAAGTTAACAAGACAGATCAAGTGTGACATCGCATATGCAAGGTTAAGTTGCACCAAGTGTGTTCTAGTATTCCAATCCATGTCAAGTATAAACAAGAAATGGTCCCCTAGCCCAATATTGGCCCAACATCATGAGATGACCTAAATCAAGGTCCAACTACTCGGTCTAGTCGATCGGCTCCCTATAAGCCTAACTCGTCGTGTATCGGTGTCATACGGCTTAATCATGAAATTTAGTTAACTGTGCAAGGTCCACCCCAGGGTGTATCCAGCACTAAGGTGTAAACCACAGACACAATTCAAGCACGCACAGTCTAAACCTACTGGTGCCCATGTTCAACTCCGGACTTAATGTGCACGACCATGGTCCGCCTGAACAACCGGTGCACCATTCAGCCGTCTCTTTTGGTCTCTTACAATCAGTCCAGTAATCGTGCCCCACCCTAGCCTAGTCTAGGGTATCCATGATACTTCCTTGTGGTTACGGATGAAAAGGACCACGCAACTAGGATTTCAAATGGGTTAAGTGTGGTTAACCCCATCCTAACCATGTATTGAGTTGGTTAAGTGTGTTCAAGTAATTCATGACTTAACCCTATCAATACATCAGGTATAATTGGTTAAGTATTCAAGTAGTCCATGACTTAACCCTACCAATTCATCGTATTTAACTGGTTAAGTATTCAAGTGGTTCATGACTTAACCCTACCAATCCATCATGTTTAATTGGTTAAGTATTCAAGTAGTCCATGACTTAACCCTACCATGTGGCATTAATTAACTTAATGCACCCCAACCTCTCACATTAGACTTTGTTGTGGTTACTAGTTAAGCTGGGCAGGTCCGGGTATATTTACACCACAACCTAGTCTAACCTCGGGTTTTAAGTGCGATATGACCAACTACTCACATTGGGTCCTATTGTTTGTAGCCACTAGTTAAGCCGGTCGGTTCCGGGTAGATTTATGCTACAAACTCAACCCAACCTCGAGTTGGCCATTCTCATGTTTTCTAGAAGTCATGTCCAAGTTCATGTTCATGTTCCAAGCATAATCATATGTCAAACTTTCATGTCATATTTTCAAGTCATGTTTTCATGTTATTTAAGTTTTCCCAACTACCCATAACGTATTCCCATCGCACATAAATTCGCATCAACGCAAATAGATCAACGAGGGAACATAACAATATCACAAGGTGGGCATAAGATGGCAAAGTCTATCACAAGTTAAACATGGTGATATTTGAGGCCGAAAGGGGTTCAACATACTAGCATATGGCCTCAACATGTATGATAGCATAGAAGGTGACTTGGCCTCAAACATATCAAACAGCATAAGGGTGATTTGGCCACAAGCATGCACAATAGCATAAGGGTGATTTGGCCACAAGCATGCATAATAGCATAAGGGTGATTTGGCCACAAGCATGCATAATATCATTAGGGTGATTTGGCCACAAGCATATTAAGGAACATGAGGGGTTAAGGTTTGGCCACAAGTTAAATATGGTGGCATATGAGGCAAATGTGTTCATAAACTTGCATATTACATTATAAGCCTCAAAACATGCATGATATCAACTTTAGCAAAATAGAGGAAACATGGTCATAAATGACATAGGATGATAGCAAGTGATTCGCATATAACATCATATGCAAGATAACATAAGGTTTATGAGAGATCATTATATTATAAGCCTCAAAACATGCATGATATCAAACTTTAGCAAATAGATGAAACATGATCATAAATGACATAGGATGGTAGCTAGTGATTCGCATATAACATCATATGCAAGATAACACAACATTTACAATCAAAGCTCATAGCTTTCTATGCATAAGGTCAAGGTGATAGCTTTACAAACATGCATAGAATAAATATATGCATAACATAATAGAATCAAAGCACATATCATACTTAGGCCCAAACTCAAACTTGCAACATGTCATATTTAACTTCATAGTTAGAATCTAAGAGTAGTATAGGGCTTACAATGCTATGAAGACTAATAAAATAAAATAAGATTGAGACGAAGCCACTAGCAACTCTAAAAACCCCCAAATGAATACAAGCTCCAAGTTGTCTTGAGAAACAAGAAGTTCACTTTGATTTGTATGAAGAAAGATCCTTGTTTTGATGAAGAAAGGTGGCTCTTTTACTAGCTTAGGACACTCAAACTTTCATGAAGAGGATGGAGGTCATGATATGAAGATGGAGGCCATGATCAAGAAACATTTTGGCATAGTTTAGTTGTAGGAATGATTAATGCGGGTTTAGGCTGGGTCTTAGGGTCTTTTTATAGAAGTTTAGGTTAGTTTAGGCCATAGGATTAACCCTAGTTTAGATCTGAGCCATCAATTCACGTCACTAGCCAACAAAACATGACCCAGGAGCCAAAACAGGTGCACCAGGCTAGACTGGCCGACCACCCAAGTCGACAGGGGTGTCGACTGGGCAGTCGACACAGCCTGGGGTGTGTCGACTCCCAAGTCGACTCCCCAGTCGACTTGGGGCCTGGGCGGGAAATTTTCCCGCCCAGTCTGTTTGGCTCCAGATTTTAAATTTGAACTGAATTTTGAACTTGAGATTTTCTGAAAACTTATATGGGCCATAACTGGGTCATACGGACTCCGATTCTCGAAAACTCGGACTCTATTTCACGTATTTTTCCGAGACGAACGCAATGGCATAGCCCGTTTCCCTTGATTCAGATTTTATTAACTAATTATGCCTTGATTTACGTTATAACATGTTATTCAAAATACGGGTTGTTACATTCTCCCCACCTTAAAGGATTTCGTCCCCGAAATCTTCAAGTTAGGAAGAACGTATCCTACCATCCATCATCCATCTACTCAAAACATCATCCACGAGCAGTCATTGTCCTTAGAAGATTCTAAAATGTTGTATGATCATATGCAACGGTGTGTGTATATGTACTTATCTAATGCGAAAATCAGGTGGTTACTGATTCAGTAAACCTCCTTAATGCAAAGTATGTTAGTGAAATAAGTCCATATGTATGCAAATTCCTAGCATAATTCATAATCTCTATATGAGTGCACATATCATTTATCCATATGCAACATCCACGTGATAGCATAACAAGTTTCAACCATGAATAAGCATAAACACTCATGCATATGCAATATGAAAGTGTGTGAGCCGATCTTAGTGCCTAATGTGTATCATGCATCCACGAGTATCCACTTGCAAACACTTGCAACCACTTGCAAACATCAAGCATAACATGTTTCAAATACATGTTTCATCCAAACGGTTTCTACCTAAGGTTCTCATGACAAGGTTAACGAGATAACAAGATAAACATGGATAGTGAAAGAAAGATATGCTGGCTAGGAAAAGAGATCGAGAATGTACCCTCAAAAAGAAATGGGTGAAGCGCGCGCATCTTCTCCTCGGTTTCCCAAGTTGCATCCTCTTCGGCTTCACTCTACTGAACCTTTACTAACTTGACTTCTCGATTCCCCGGCTTCTTGATCTCCGTTCCCAACATACGAATCGGAGCTCGCCTCAAGGTCGCCTCTTTCTATACCTCCATGTCTTCAAGAATACTTGGTTCAACTACCTTAGCGGACTCAGGTAGGCACTTTCGGAGATGCGAGACATGAAAGACATTAAGCACTCCGGCCAGCTTCTCGGGCAATTCCACCTTATAAGCCATCTTCCCAATTCTCTCTATGATAGGGAAGGGTCCTACGAACCTTGGTGCCAGCTTCCTAACTGCTCCAAAATGAACCACATTTCGCAAAGGAGAAATCTTCACAATGACCATATCTCCAACTTTAAATTCTAAGTCTGTCCTTCACTTGTCTGCATAGGATTTCTGTCTGTCTTGGGCCGTTTTCATCCGTCTTCAAATCAATTCAACCCTCCCGGATGTGTCCCTTATCATGTCGGGCCCAATTATAAGCTTATCCGTCGTCTCCCACCAACATGTTGGTGGCTTGCACGGCCTCCCATACAAAGCTTCGAATGGTGTCATTCCTATGCTTGCTTGGTAGGTGTTATTATAAGCAAACTCTACAAGAGGAAGGTGGTCTTCCCGAGTACCACCAAAGTCAAGAACACAAAGTCTCAAAAGATCTTCTAGCACTCTATTCACCCTTTCGGTTTGGCCATCCATCTGGGGGTGATAGGCTGTACTTAGATTCAATCACGTACCCATCGCTTCTTGCAAATTTATTCTAGAACTGGATGGTGAAGATTGGGTCACGACCGCTAACTATGCTGGAAGGAACTCCATGCAATCACACTATCTCTCGAAGATAAACAGATGCTAAACCTGCTATAGTCCTCTTGTTCTTTACTGGAATGAAATAGGTGCTCTTCGTAAGTCTATCAACTATGACCCATATCCCATAAAGCCCAATAGTTTGGTCAACTTGACGGACGTCTTTATCCCAACTATATATCACAAACAGGCGAGTCATACTCCTTATGGGGTTTGCGACAGAACTAAGATTGAGAATAGGACCGAGAGGATATACTTAAAAGATAGCATGCGAGTAAGCTCTACAGAATAATAGGGATCAAGGGTATACTCTTAGAAAGAGATATAATGCGCGTATCTAGTCTTCAATCTTCTAAGCCGCATTTTCTTATGCTTAATCCCATCGTGCCTTGACCGTCTTTTAACATCACAATTTCGTAGCTCTTAATTCTTATTTCCAAAATATGAGTTAGGACTCATTTCACCATTGCCTCTCGTTCCACTTCCACTTATTCTTCTCCTAAAATACTTGGCTTAAACATAACTGCGTGCTCATGGTTTCATGCAAGCTTTCCAAAATTCTTTAGTGAATCCTGGATCTCGTTTACATACCATACGGTATTCCACGCAGAAGAACTATCTCTTGAAAACAAATGCCACTCCACGTTGCCAAATGTTCTTACTAGGGTGATTTCTATAACCCATGCTTAAGCGAAATGGACCATCCGCCTTAGTGGCGAACACTACTCGATTGGATTACAAATTTCCAATAAAAGTGCCAATGGATTCTAGATAACTAATCATGACGGAACCCTAAAGGTCACACGAGATTTCGAGGGTATTACCGAGACGAATCATGAGCCTCGCAACCCTATGTTTGAAGTCAAGAATGGCTCCATAACCGGACAACCAATCCACGCCCACAATCAACCCGTGTCCCATAAACCCGAGAACATAAGCATTACACATGAATTCTACGCTCAAGATAGAGATTTTCAAATCCATACAAGTCGCAGATAGATGGGCGGAACCCCCAATCGGATTTAAAATACTAACGGGATTTTCAACTAGACTAGTACTTAGGTGCAAACTTTCAACAGGATCAGAAATAAAACTATGCGATGCGCCAGAATCAAATAAGGTACGAACAGGGAAATCAGAAATGTAAACATGACTTTCTATAGAAACACTACCTCGATCAAAAGCGGGGAGTGTGAGGAGAGGCTGCAACTGCCCTCAAGAGGGTCTTGCTCGCTGAATTTGCCTTTTCCCTTGTTCTCGCTTTTTCGGGCAATCCTTGCTATAGTGTCCAGACTCTCCACAATGAAAGCATTCTCCCAACTTCCTTTTCTTCTTCCTACAGTCTTTGGCTATGTGCCCAGTAATCCCACAGAAGTTGCACTTCCTCCTTTCTCTTGACTTGTTGTCCTTACTGTTGTTGTTCTTGCCTCCTTTTCCGGAATCTACCTTCTCGCCTGGAGACTCATTTGCCTTGACCTCCTTCTTGCCACTCTTATCTTCCTTTTGAAGCAGGGCCATATTCACCAAAGTCTCGAAAGTCTCCCCCATGGGTATATGAGACATGGCCAAACCGCGGCTCATTCAATCCTAGAGCAAAGCGTAGGGCCTTCTTCTGCGCTGTGTTAACCAAGTCTAGGCCGAACCGAGCAAGTTGATTAAACGTATCCATGTATTCCCTAACTGTCATGTCCCCTTGCTTTAGAGATAGGAACCTCTCCATCTGAAGGTTCTCTTCTGTCGATGATAGTAACCTCAGTCCAAACCTTCTCCTAAAGTCATCCCAAGTCTGAATTGGCCTAGTAGTGGTGGTGACTACCCACCAATATGCAGCTTCCTCTTTCAACAACCATACCGCTAACAGAACTTTCCTACGGTCTTCTATATCAAAGATAGCAAAGAGGTCTTCAGTTTCCTTTAACCAGTTTCTTGCCTCAACAAAAGTCTCCGTCCCAATAAAATTCTTGCCACCCATCACCTTAAAGCCCTTGCAAATCTTCGCAAAATCCGTTTACGGATGCTGAGGAGGAGGAGAAGGAACCTCAGCTTCGGGAGGAGGAGGAATGTTAGCCACGGGGGAAGGAGGAGGAATGTTCGCGGGGACGGCTTCATTCGCCCTTGCCTCCATGTACCTTCTAAACCAAATAGGTACTGGTACGCCCTCCAGAATGGCAAAATTATCGGCCATACTGAAACGAAGAAAAAGATAGATTGAGAACGAGGAAACAAAGGATAGTGCTAATAGCTTTTGGGGAATAGCCTTTTAAAATAAACTAGACTTTTCTTGGAAAAATACTTAATTGGTTTTGAAAATAGTTTTCAAAAGGTAAGTTTTAAAAACCTTTTGCTCAGATCTTGTAAACCTGGCTCTGATACGAAATGTAACACCCCACCTCCGCCAATGCCACTCTTGTAAGCGCACTAGCTTTGGAGGGGCGTTAAACGAGGTAAACGTGCATGCAGATATCACAAGACAGAACATATAAGTAAAAGCAGAGCAAATAAAGCAGCGGATAAAATTTCTATTTCAAAACCATAGTCAAGTTACATCAAAGTACTTAGTCATCATTTTCCAACAAAACAAGGTCTAGAAAACATAAACTGAAAACTGGAAATAACATAAAGTAAACTATCCCCAAAGTAGATGTCGTAAGCCATAGCGAGCTCAAGTCCAAACCGTACATGAGCTATCCAGAAAAGCAGCTAAAGATCCGAGCTAGGTGTTAGTATTCCCACCCTGAGAACCTTGGGGGGGGGGGGGAACGGAAGAAAAGAGGCGAAAGAAAACGGGTCAGTCAAGAAGACTGGTAATTCCTACCTACTATTAGTATAAAAACTAATAAAATTAACTGGACATGCACAACAAAGATGAAACATAGGATGATAACTGGCATGGTGAAAAGTTAACAAGACAGATCTAGTGTGACATCGCATATGCAAGGTTAAGTTGCACCAATTGTGTACTAGTATTCCAATCCATGTCAAGTATAAACAAGAAATGATCCCTTAGCCCAATATTGGCCCAACATCATGAGATGACCTAAATCAAGGTCCAACTACTCGGTCTAGTCGATCGGCTCCCTATAAGCCTAACTCGTCGTGTATCGGTGTCATACGGCTTAATCATGAAATGTAGTTAACTGTGCAAGGTCCACCCCAGGGTGTATCCAGCCCTAAAGTGTAAACCACAGACATAATTCAAGCACGCACAGTCTAAACCTACTGGTGCCCATGTTCAACTCCGGACTTAATGTGCACGACCATGGTCCGCCTGAACAACCGGTGCACCATTCAGCCGTCTCTTTTGGCCTCTTACAATCTGTCCAGTAATCGTGCCCCACCCTAGCCTAGTCCATAGTATCCATGATACTTCCTTGTGGTTACGTCTGAAAAGGACCATGCAACTAGGATTTCAAATGGGTTAAGTGTGGTTAACCCCATCCTAACCATGTATTGAGTTGGTTAAGTGTGTTCAAGTAATTCATGACTTAACCCTATCAATACATCAGGTTTAATTGGTTAAGTATTCAAGTAGTCCATGACTTAACCCTACCAATTCATCGTGTTTAACTGGTTAAGTATTCAAGTGGTTCATGACTTAACCCTACCAATCCATCTTGTTTAATTGGTTAAGTATTCAAGTAGTCCATGACTTAACCCTACCATGTGGCATTAATTAACTTAATGCACCCCAACCTCTCACATTAGACTTTTTTGTGGTTACTAGTTAAGCCGGGCGGGTCCGGGTATATTTACACCACAACCTAGTCTAACCTCGGGTTTTAAGTGCGATATGACCAACTACTCACATTGGGTCCTATTATTTGTAGCCACTAGTTAAGCCGGTCGGTTCCAGGTAGATTTATGCTACAAACTCAGCCCAACCTCGAGTTGGCCATTCTCATGTTTTCTAGAAGTCATGTCCAAGTTCATGTTCATGTTCCAAGCATAATCATATGTCAAACTTTCATGTCATATTTTCAAGTCATGTTTTCATGTTATTTAAGTTTGCCTAACTACCCATAACGTATTCCCATCGCACGTAAATTCGCATCAATGCAAATAGATCAAAGAGGGAACATAACAATATTAGAAGGTGGGCATAAGATGGCAAAGTCTATCACAAGTTAAACATGGTGATATTTGAGGCCGAAAGGGGTTCAACATACTAGCATATGGCCTCAACATGTATGATAGCATAAAAGGTGACTTGGCCTCAAACATATCAAATAGCATAAGGGTGATTTGGCCACAAGCATGCACAATAGCATAAGGGTGATTTGGCCACAAGCATGCATAATAGCAAAATGGTGATTTGGCCACAAGCATGCATAATATCATTAGGGTGATTTGGCCACAAGCATATTAAGGAACACGAGGGGTTAAGGTTTGGCCACAAGTTAAACATGGTGGCATATGAGGCAAATGTGTTCATAAACTTGCATATTACATTATAAGCCTCAAAACATGCATGATATCAACTTTAGCAAAATAGAGGAAACATGGTCATAAATGACATAGGATGATAGCAAGTCATTCGCATATAACATCATATGCAAGATAACATAAGGTTTATGAGAGATCATTACATTATAAGCCTCAAAACATGCATGATATCAAACTTTAGCAAATAGGTGAAACATGATCATAAATGACATAGGATGGTAGCTAGTGATTCGCATATAACATCATATGCAAGATAACACAACATTTCTAATCAAAGTTCATAGCTTTCTATGCATAAGGTCAAGGTGATAGCTTTACAAACATGCATAGAATAAATCTATGCATAACATGATAGAATCAAAGCACATATCATACTTAGGCCCAAACTCAAACTTGCAACATGTCATATTTAACTTCATAGTTAGAATCTAAGAGTAGTATAGGGCTTACAATGCTATTAAGACTTGTAAAATAAAATAAGATTGAGACGAAGCCACTAGCAACTCTAAAAACCCCCAAATGAATACAAGCTCCAAGTTGTCTTGAGAAACAAGAAGCTCCCTCTAATTTGTATGAAGAAAGATCCTTGTTTTGATGAAGAAAGGTGGCTCTTTTACTAGCTTAGGACACTCAAACTTTCATGAAGAGGATGGAGGTCATGATATGAAGATGGAGGCCATATCAAGAAACATTTTGGCATAGTTTAGTTGTAGGAATGATTAATGAGGGTTTAGGCTAGGTCTTAGGGTCTTTTTATAGAAGTTTAGGTTAGTTTAGGCCATAGGATTAACCCTAGTTTAGATCTGAGCCATCAATTCACGTCACTAGCCAACAAAACATGACCCAGGAGCCAAAACAGGTGCACCAGGCTAGACTGGCCGACCACCCAAGTCGACAGGGGTGTCGACTGGGCAGTCGACACAGCCTGGGGTGTATCGACTCCCAAGTCGACTCCCCAGTAGACTTGGGGCCTGGGCGGGAAATTTTCCCGCCCAGTCTGTTTGGCTCAAGATTTGAAATTTGAACTAAATTTTGAACTTGAGATTTTCTGAAAACTTCTATGGGCCATAACTGGGTCATACGGACTTCGATTCTCGAAAACTCGGACTCTATTTTGCGTATTTTTCCGAGACGAACGCAATGGCATAGCCCATTTCCCTTGATTCAGATTTTATTAATTAATTCTGCCTTGATTTAAGTTATAACATATTATTCAAAATACGGGTTGTTACAGTTTACCAAATTCGAGAAGTATTTGAAAATGGAGTACCACTAGTTCTACTCCATACGACAGTTGAATCTTTAATTAGATTTGGAATGTAAAATGGTAATTAATTTTACTGATAACGCAATGGGTGGTAAATATGGAGTACTGCCAGTTTTGCTCCATGGGATGAATGGATTAGGATAGTAAAATAAATAATTACTTCCGTAAGGCTCGATAATCCCGACTCGTTTTATAAACCTTAATCTGGTTTGTGTTGTGAAAGATATTATAGAATCTTTTGAAATGATTTCCAAAGAATGAATTAAAAAATAAGTTTAAATGAGATAATCTTGTTAAGATTAATGGGAACCTCTCACAAAAGTAATGAATATTTGAATAGAAGAATATTCTGGATTGGAATGAGGTGTATGATGTGTTTTTATATCACTTGATTATAAGATACGCGAGTTATTTGGAAAGATCGGGTTTAACCCATTCTGAATAACTGATACGACAATTAAAAGTTGAAGATTTGAAGACTGTGATAGAAGACCGGAGAACTTCAAATCGTTGGGATAATTACAGATGTCTCGATTAGGCCGTACACCCAAGATGAGGTAATAAGTGGTGGTCGTCCAGACGTACTTAGAGATCGACCAGATATGCGAGGGCCTCTCTCCTGTACTGGACATATGGGACGAGGAATAAGGTGGCTCCGGTTTTGTTCAGACCTAGAACGGACTTGCAAATGGATTGTATGCCTAACATTGTATTTTGTGTTGTATAAATTGATCTCTACTAAATATATATATTTGCTTGGTGGCGGAGACTTTATTCTCTTTGCCTAACACCCTTCTCTGGGACGTAAGAGCTCAAAGGTTGTATATTGATAGACATTAATTACCTGGTATGAATTGACAATGTGGCACGCTAAGATGGATGGATCAAAGATTCTGTTGAAAAGCAGAGCTTTTTGGATGATGATCAAATTGTGACTTTAATATAACATAGCTTTGTATATAGTGTTAATTCACGAGCTTCACACCCTGGTCTAATAGGACCGGGGAATGTATTATTTATGGTATAACCAATCAGCAATGGCTGACCGACTCTGCATGATCTAGGTGCACATGCATGTAAGTTCTAAGGCATGTGCTAAAGTGTCTCGAATCAGAAAGGAAGATCCCTTGCCTTGGTTCATAGATGGAAACCCAATTTCCAATACGTGATCTTAATGATTTTAGTTGTATACTATACCGACATAGCAGGATGAGGTACTTTGCTGTCTATGATTGATACATTTATATTTGAAGTTGTTTTCTGCACTATGCACACCTGATAATATCAAAAATATTTGTTTTAAAGCGTATCAAGCATGTTTGGCCATTATAAGGTAAAACTCTATCCTCTGGTTTGTGTTGAATTATGTGATGGGACCTAAGTCTTATAATTAACTACATCATTTTTCAAAAAGCATTACATTGTTTTGTTTTAATGATATTCATGTGGAGTAAACCAGTTCCGTGTCACACTGCATGGTCCCATGATTTACCCAACTTTAAAACAAAGTTAGTATCTACTTTATTTCTCACACCAGTCCCTTTACTGACTCGTAGTTTATTGTTTCCCACCTAAATTTTGGTGCCCATATTTTCCACATGGACAACTAGTGGTTTCGGTTTCACAGTTATTTCATTTTATAGGATCCTGGATTACGACTAGAGCTATACTATGGAATGCTTTGTATCCGTGTATTTCTTTCAGCTGTGTTAGGTTATGCTTCCCGCTGCACTTTATATTTATGTATTATATTTCCGCTGTTATGTAATTTAAATCTATGATATTTTTCTGTTGTTATTTATTTGTACTCTGATGTAAATTGTTGTAATAGCAATGAAATGTTCACTTGTTCTGTGTTCTGATGCGTCATGTTCTCAAAGCAATCCATCTTCTTGTTTGGTTTAGGTCGATCGGGAAGTTTGGGTCGTTTCAGTTGGTATCTGAGTTTTGGTTTACAAAGCCCAATAACAAGACACTTTAGAATCAAATGAAATAATTCATCAGGGATAGGATTAGTAATATCCTATAAGAATAACTCGTTAGAGATTAGGTTAGTAATATCCTAGAATGAGTTAGAGGAGTATTATTTATAAAACGAATTTACTTTTGAAAAGAATACCTTATTATTAAGATTTAAATATTTTATTTGATGTTTGGACTATCGAGTATAAGAAGATTCTGAATATACGTGTAATTAACGTATACCTGAAGTCTCAAATATATTGTGTAGATATAGCATCACACACTAGTCGCCTGGGGATGATTCTGGTAATTGAGGCCTCACCCTCAGTGTTTATTTTCGAGTTCTGAAAATGAGATATCTATATGATTCTGACCGACTGGTGTGAGAACTAAAACTTAGATAGTGTTTAATGGTTGTGATTTGGCAATGAAATTATATTTTTCGATATATATAAAAGATATATGTCTGGAAAACTAATCAACTAACTGATTATTGGTTGTGGTGTGTGATTATTAATTTAACTAATAAAAATATTGGAATAATAAAACCAATAAGATAATGAAAGGTAAATTAAGCCAAATCAAACTTAAAGTTGAACTGAATTGAAAACTAGTTCGAATTGGATATATATATATATATATATATATATATATATATGTTGGACATGTTATTGCGTAGAAGCCGAGAAGAGGAATAAAATTGTATGCCCAACAAATAAGTACATATTTACTGTATTGATTGGGTTTGATGATTTCATGGGCCGATTGGCAAGCCGGTTGGCTTTTTAATTTTCTTTTGGATTTATGCTAGAGAGGCAAGTTGTAGTTGTAACGATCAACCCGTACGAAGGAGGTTATGGCGAAATTTTTCAAAAATTTAAGACGTTAGCCAAATTTTGAAAAATCGGAAAGTTCTTAAAAACTAAAAAGCTAAAGAACTTGAGTCAAGCAAAGGTTAAGTTGGTTAAGTAAACGACCTTCAGTTCCGTCTTCCTTTTTAGGAACGAAAAGTTTTTTAAGTGGGGGGATTGTAACAACCCTGAATTTTTGAACCAATTTAAAATTTATTTTTAGTTGATTTTAATGGAAATTAAATATTTTAAACGATTTAACTTAACAATAAACGGTTTAGAATTCATTTAAACCCAAGTTTGAACGCATAAATTTACATTAATTTTAAAAATGAACTCGTAACGTCGTGGTGGTTCGATAAATTTAGTTTTGAATTCTAAGTGGATGTACTGAATTCAAAATAAGTCGGATTTCAATAAAACAAGAAACATTAGGATCTATTTAATAATATCTTCCTGACGAACGTAAGATATTGGGATTTCGTGTTATAAAATGCAAGATATATCAATTTCAAAGTATAAAATTATCGCTATGGAAATTATTAATATTTAATAATATATAAGTCCTTAAAATGGGCATTTTGCAGACGACCTTCATTTTCAACGAAACCAATTTTGCTGTATCCAGAACGTCAAATTATTGTCAGATTTGAAATTTCAAGTCAATTGGAATTCATATGTAAGCGTGGTAAATTTAAACTCGTGTTTAATTTTAGTAGTAAATATGATATAGCTAGTTATAAGGTCATTTTTCAAACGGTCTCCAAATTCGATGAAATAAATTTTGTTAAAACGGTAATCATAAAACATAGCAATATTTATAATTTTGTATTTTTTGGAGTTAGTATGTGGTTGTAGTAAATTAACACGTATGTTTAAATTCAATATTCAACATTATACTGATTTATATTATAATTTTGATAAAAACTGATTAAAACAATCAAATCAACTTACGAAACATATTACATTATGTTCGAAATGAGGGTATTTGGTTGGAGACATGAGTCGTTGGGCTTCGTTTGAAGTTCAAAGCAATAAACAATTAACGTAGAATTAAATAATATTAAAATGTAAATGTATATATTATCTTTAAACCTAACCCTAGGGCTACTATCAGGAAGCCACCGCCTTTCAAATTTTAATGGCCGAGATTTTCGTTTTTTGCTTCTTCAGTTACTACCAATCCGCTTCAAATTTGATCAAACTTCCAAAACAAATATTGTAGAGATTTCTATGAGCTTTCATTCTATATGGTTGTGATTTATTCTAGTGTTTAAACTTGCGTGAATTTCGAGTTCAAAGACAACTTGTTTGAATGGAGATTTTAGAGCCGTAGGATGTGCGAGTTGGACGTGGTTGGGGTGAGGGTGGCGGTGGCGAACGGCGGTCGTCATGGTATCTTCCTATCAGGTTCTGGCCATCTCAGGCGGCACGTGATTCAAGAAGAAGGGGGCGAGCTCCTTCGTGTTTGTATCATGGGGAAGAAGTATTAATTAAAATTAATTAACTTATTAATTGCCTTAGTGTATATAAATGATGTAATTAATGTTTTAAACCCCATAACTTTTCCAAACGATATTAGAATTCAACAAAATTGGAAGCGTTGGAATCGTGACAACGAACACTACGCTGTAGAACCGACTAGAAGGAAACTGGAGGTAGCTGCAATTTTTAACTGAATTAAACGCATAGTTTAATTTAAACTAGAACAATCGTTATTTAATGATTTCAGAACCGATCAATATGAGAACTCTCTCACTCAACTAATTTGTACAGTTATTTTATTTTATAACTGAATATATATTGAGTGTCTATGCTATTTTTATTTCGGTAACTATCACATATTGTTATACGGTATACGGTAACTCACATCACAGTTGTTTGAAAACCATATGGATGAACAGATGATTTATTGTGATAGGTTGTGAATGTAATTCTGAGTTAACTAACATGTTAAAAACAATCCTAAAATGTTTGTGATAGTTGATATTGGATTAAACATCCATTTACAAGTCAAACGACTTGTTTATGTTCACTCATTTAAGTAATTTCGATTGGAATGAATAAATAATTTATTAATTGATTATTTATCGGTTGAAAACCACACATGGGTCTCAGGATGATAATTATTTCATACGACTCCCTTGTATTTAGTAATATGTCAACGGAATTATTGACAGACCATTATAAGCGTTATTTAATTATTTAATGCTTATACAGTTGTAGATGCACTCTAGATGTGAATTGGATGTTTAGTGGTTGTTTATAACTAGTGTAGAATATATGTGATGTATGAAATCCATAAAAATAAAATTATATGGTAATTGGTTGAATCTCATTTCAGTCTGGAATAAAAACAAATATTTTTAATACAATATTCAGTGAAAAATTAAAGTTTGATTTTGATGTCCGATTTTGAATGGACACGAAATATTAAATTTATAATGAATATCGAGAAAATTGGATTTGAAAAAATGATATTTTAAAAACATTATTATTTTAATACTACAGTTATATGGGATGTTCAATTTTGATTTAGAATTTTAATGGAAGTTGAAATCTTTTTAAATGAGACTATAAACATTTTGTAAAATACATTTAGAATGAAAATCGATGAAATTTATTACATACAATATAATGGCTTAATATGATGATATTTGATTTTTGAAAGGAAAAGATTGAAATGAAAATTCAAATGGCAGTAAAATATGATTTATAAAATATATAAATAATTTTGGAAGCGATTTCGATTTATTTTTCATTTATAAATTCATTCGGGCTTGAATAGAATGCGCAAAGACAGTTCGCGAACGTCAACTCATAATTTCGAATTGACATAACGGGAGATCCGACCGTCGAATTCTCTTGAAACTAGAAACATTGGGTTCGTTTTGAAAAGATCTTTCAAATGAATATAATAGATTTAAAATCCAATGGTTAGATTTTAAAATACGTCCAAATCAGTTTTGGAAAATATCGCTATGGATGTAGTTTGGTGGCCGATATTGGAAACCGACTGTAAAGGCTTAATAAAATTATTAAAAATATGAATAAATTTTGATAAATCATAATAAATGATTTTGGATGAAATATTCCACATTTTGTAAAGTTAAAAATTATTTTATCTTAATAAATTGTTTACCCACTTGATTAAAGAACCGTAAGGAATTGAAATGGTTTTAAAATAACCGGAGTTTACCAATATAGAAATTAAATTGGAATGGAAATCGATTTAGTGATAATCGAGATGAACCTCCATGGAGGAAGGACTTTACTACTTATGGAATTTAAAAGGCTTTGCCGCTATTCCATTTATAGTATTAGTCAAATATGAAAATTCATATCATTATATACTATTATGATTTCTGTGAAGATTCCATTGAAATGGAAGTTAATTTTGGGTTTACATGAGTAGTGTTTTAAAATACATTCATTCTTTAACCAGGTTAAGGACATGGTTAATTTTCTAAGATTGAAGAAATCATTAAGTAATGATTTTTGAGATTAAAACTAAGTTGGAGTTTTAATGAATCTTTAATTAGACTGAGATGTAAATGGCATAATTAAATTTACCAAATTTGAGAAGTATTCGTGAACGGAGTATAACCAGTTTTACTTCATACGATAGTTGAATCTTTAATTAGATTTGGAATATAAAATGGTAATTTATTTTACCGATAACACAGTGGGTGTTAAATATGGAGTACTGCCAGTATTGCTCCATGGGATGAATAGGTTGGGATTGGGATAATAAAATGAATGATTACTTCGGTACGGCTTGATAATCCCGACTAGTTTTATAAACCTTAGTTTGGTATATGTTGCGAAAAATATTATAGAATCTTTTGGAATGTTCCAAAGAATGAACTAAACAATAAGTTTAAATGAGATAATCTTTGATAAGATTAATGAGAAACTTTCCCCAAAGTAATGAATATTGAATAAAAGAATATTATGTATTGGAATGAGGCGTATGATGCGTTTTTATATCACTTAATTATAAGATACGCGAGTTATTTGGAAAGACTGGGTTTAACCCATTCTGGATAACTGATTAGACTATTAAAAGTGAAGATTTGATGACGAAAGATCTTCACATCGTTAGGATGATTACAGATGTCTCGATTGGGTTGTACACCCAAGACAAGGTAATAAGTGGTGGTCGTCTAGACGTACTTGGAGATCGACCGGATAGCGAGGGCCACTCTCCGGTATTAGACATATGGGACGAGGAATAAGGTGCCTCTGGTTTCGTTCAAACCCAGAATGGACTTGCAAATGGATTGTATGTCCAACATTGTATTTTATGCTATATAATTGATATCTACTAAACAATATCTGTTTGGTGGTGGATAATTTATTCTCTTTGCTTAACACCCTGTGGAGTTTATGCCCGGCTATTGTCCCGCTATAACCCCTCTATATCCCATTGTTGATTATCACCGCTATTGTAACACCCTACCTCCATTAAGGTCACTCACAAAGGGAATGCCTTAACTTTGACGGAGCGTTTTAGTAGACAGAACAAAATATTACAAGACAGATAAGTAGTACTTGAAAAATTATAACTTTATTACAGCAGAAGCAAAAATAAGTTTTGTTAGATCTTTCTAAATCACAATACCAAAACTCAAGTACACAATTATCAGTCTTATACAAAATCCTTCAGAATGTAAAGTTTCAAAGCCACAATCCCCAACATAAACTGCCAGGAAAAGATAGAGTCAAAGCCAAGCAATACTCCAAGCACTTCAAGCAGAGAGAACCAGAATCAAACTCCTATGTTTCCACCCTGTGCACCTTGAGGGGGGGGGGCGGAAAGAAAAAGGGCGAAAACAAACGAGGTCAGACATAAAGTCTGGCGAGTCCAGTGACTTCCAGCATATAAACAGATAATATTATCATGACATGTAAATAAAGCTGGATGAGAGATTACATCAATAGGAACAACAGATATACTTTAAGTTAACAGAAGAAACAGAATGATGTAAACCAAGTTATGTTCCTTTCTTACATCTTACTTCTCTGCACTAATACTAGTATAGCAGGGTTAGGTGTTACCCTAATGTCTAACTGAAATAGAATCGAAACAGAATAATCTATACAGAAACAAAATGCTAATAATGGGCCTTCACCACCCCAACAGACAGAAGGTACAGAAGCAGAATACTAATAATGGGCCTTTACCACCCCAACAGACAGAAGGTACGGAAACAGAATACTAATAATGGGCCTTTACCACCCAACTAATGGGCCTTTACCACCCCAACAGACAGGAGGTACGGAAACAGAATCGGAAACGGAATCAGAGGCAAAAACAGAATAATCCCTACGGAAACTGAATGTTAGAATTAGGTGTACACTAGTAACGGGCCTTTACCACCCCCTACAGGCAGTACCACGTAGAAACAGACAGGCCACCCAACAAAAACAAACGATACCAACAGAAACAGACAGAACCAAGTGTACCCTAAGTCCAACCGCCAGCGATCAGCTCCCTAATACATAAATACTCTGTGTCGGCCTCACAATATGGTGTATCACTCCCTAAAGTGGCAACTTACTGGCACAGACCTATGTACAAATGTCACGGTGTCCTACATCCTCAGAGCAGACCGGATCTGTGCACGCACATAACCCAGTTGGAACGCACCATCAACACCCCTAGCCATTATCAAAATGGACCGCTTATAATTAGTCCAGTAAGCATGCCCGGACCCCTATATAGCGTGGGGTCAAAGTTTTTGATACCAGAAAGGGATACTGACTACTAATATGGGTCCCATATAACAGATGACACAAGTATTTCCCCTCCTAACCTTGTGTCCCCAGACTAACAAATTTCAAATTAACCTGTTTACAAGTTTCAGACATACAGAGTTCAGAATTACTAGTTCACGGATCAGACAATCAAGTTAACAAGTTTTCAGACTAACGGATCAGATGTGCAGTTTTAACAGACTTACAGATTGTCTAACTTTGTATTGGGCCTACAGATTCACGAAACAGGTTTGTTAAATTCATCAGTCCAGTTGGTTTAACCCTATCCACCCAACACGTTTTAGACATCATATTTATCTTAGATTTGCATTAATTAAATATTAATGCACAGACCTCTCACATTAGGTCGGTAGCTTGTGGCCGCTGGATATGCCGGGCTGTTCCGGGCAGACTTCTGCCACAAGCCAGACCTAACATCGTGTCTAAGCATATTTTAGTTATGCCTACGACGTCTCACATTAGACTGACAGTTTGCGGTCGTTGGTTAAGCCGGTTGGTTCCGGGCAGGCTTCTACCGTAAACGGAGTCTAGCCTCATGTCATAGCCACTTTATTCCATTACAGAAAATATCAGACTAATTATGTCCATTTAGCAGATTTAACTTCTTTACAAGTTACGACAGATTATCCAAAGTTCTATAAACATGTTTTGCTCAATTTTAGATCGAGCCTCCAAATTACAATTATTCCGCTTTCAACAGATTAAGAAATTCAACAAATTTAGCAAATAACAGATCTAGCAGGTTAGGAAATTTAGCAGATTAGCAGAACAGGCAATTCAACAGATTAGGCAATTCAGCAGATTAGCAGATTTAACATTTCTTAAAAAATTCTATTTACATATCTTGCCTAATCATAAATTAAGCCTAAACTTACATGCTCAAATCATTATCATAATTCATAATACAATATATGCCCCCAAATTTTCATTAAAATTTGCACAGTACAAAGCACTCTCTAAAAGCCCCAAATCATGATATGAATTATGCCAAATGATAGCCTTTAATGCCAGGTGTATTCACATTAATAGTTATCCTATTTTAATATAGGTCCTTATGCCTAAGTTTCATATTCCTTTTTCAAGCCATGAATCATTATATAAAATATACCCAAAAAACTAGATCTTTAAGTTATATCCTCTCAAAATCAGATCTTAATTTTTATATGCATTATGTCCCCAAGTTTCAAGTCATATGTTATCATTCAATGATTCCTCTTATTCCAAATCATAGAGTATGCACAGATCTAGATCTAACAACATATGTCCTTTTCTCAAATCAGTCACATATCAGTCATGTCCAATTATAAATTATTCATTATTTACCCCAAAATTTAGCGTTCGTGCGTTAATCTCTTATGAGATTTGGCGCAGGATCGTAGTAGCCTGGCTATAGAACAGAAAAAAGAAAGAGAATAGTCAAAGAAAAACAGATCTGACAGATAAGAATATGCATAACCTCAGATTCAGATTTATAACCATGTCAAGATCATAATTAAAGTTCATATCTGAAAATAACTGTACTCACAAAAAGGGAATGATTCTTGTATTCTGGAATCTGTATTCTGACACTGAATAGGTCTCCTTTAGCATAGACTATCGATTAGACTAGAAAATAGTTGTTCTCTTTTAATTCTATTCAGATTGGAAGAAGATGCACTAGTTCTAGCTTAGATTTCAGCAGAGTAGCGACGCCATTAATTTATTTTAATTAGAATAGAGGCAGAGTATAGACAGAATGAAATTGTGTGGAGAGAAAGTGAGGTTTGTGGGGATTTTATAGGAGAATGGCCCAACCAGTTTCCCTTAATTCTTCTCCTAAAATTAAGTATACTTTAATTTGTTACTTATACGTTCATAGAAAATACGGGGTGTTACATTCTCCCCTCCTTAAAGGATTTCGTCCCCGAAATCTTCAAGTTAAGAATAATGTGTCCTACCGTCCAATCATCCATCTATTCAACCATCATCCACAAGCATCCATTGTCCTTAGAAAACTTCTAATGTTGCATGAACATATGCAAAAGTGTGTGTATATGTGTCTTATCTAATGCAAAGATCAGGCAGTATACTGATTCAGTTGACCTCCTCAATGCGAACCATGTTGGTGTCATGAGTCCAATTATGTATGCATGAAATCCTATTTGATACACATCATTTCTGTATGTGTGCATAACCATTCATCCAAATGCAAAATCCGTGTGATGAGTCAATCATTTTGCATCCACAAAAATTGAAAAATGCGCACACATTGATATGCAGTATGTAAGTGTTCTTGAGCCGATCTAGTGCCTAGTATGTGAATATGCATCCACGAGCAACCACTTGCATCCATTTGCAACCATCAAACATAAGATGTCTCAAACACATGTTTACTCCCATTAGTTTCTACCTAAAGGTCGAAGACTCGATCGATAGGATAAAGCTGAGTGGTAGAAGCAAGTACGATTAAAACAAGAGCTCTGTTCCTATTAGACATCGGTTAAGAAAATAATTCCCTAAGTATCAACTCCGAAGACCGAAAACAGCATCAGATTGACACCAGTGAATTACTCCCATTAAACAATGCCGAACTGGAAATCTACTTCACGCTTCGAGTAAAAACCTTAACCTTTTTAGAAATATTCAGATACTTACAGACTACCGGTACAGATCATATTATCAAATGATTCTTAGTAAACTAAGCATAATAAAACCCCACCATATCCCACAAAAACCAGAATGTATGCATCACAGTCAACTTAAGGCTTAACACAGATACCTTCAAACCCCAACCTATCACAAACAGATGAGTCGTAACCCTTATGGGGTTTGAGACTATAGCGGGATCAGAAACAAGACTAGTACTAAAGTGCAGAGACTCAACTACAGATTTAAAATGCCAGAATGATCTGATAAGGAAATTAAACTTTCTACGGAAAATTTTCCAGCTCTATCCTGTCCACCAACTACGAGAACATTCACCTACCTTCTAGAAGATTCTACCCTTTGCCCTTGCCTTCTGGGGCAATCCTTGATCAGATGTCCTGTCTCACTGCACTGAAAACAACCAGTCTTCTTACATGTTAACAAGTCTTTCTCTAAAGTTGCCCCCATCGTGCGGAAAACCCTACGAAGCTCAAAAGAGGATTAGTCGTAGGTGAAATACTGCGGTTGCAGATCGAAGTTAGGCACTTCTTTGCCCTTCAACAGACGTCGTAGTCTCACCATGCCTACCGAACCATGTCGCGATGATGTTACCTCCCAGAAAGCCAGGAGCCCCAGAGACTCAGAAAAGAAGGAAATAAGGATTAAACAGAAAATCAAAAGATAGATATATGGCTTTGAGGACTATGTTTTTCATAAGAACCTCTACTTTTGAAAATACTTCCTTTTTAAAACCTTTTTGAAAATAGTTTTCAAAAACTTTTTTATCAAACCTAGTAACCTTCAGCTCTGATACCTAAGGTCACTCACAAAGGGAAAGCCTTAACTTTGATGGAGCGTTTTAGTAGACAGAACAGAGTATTACAAGACAGATAAGTAGTACTTGAAAAATTATAACTTTATTACAGCAGAAGAAGAAATAAGTTTGGTTACATCTTTCTAAATCACAATACCAAAACTCAAGTACACAATTATTAGTCTTATACAAAATCCTTTAGAATGTAAAGTTTCAAAGCCATAATCCCTGACATAAACTGCCATGAAAAGATAGAGTCAAAGCCAAGCAATACTCCAAGCAGTTCAAGTAGAGAGAACGAGAATAAAACTCATATGTTTCCACCCTGATCACCTGGGGGGAAACGGAAAGAAAAGGGGCGAAAACAAATGAGGTCAGACATAAAGTCTGGCGAGTCCAGTGACTTCCAGCATATAAACAGATAATATTATCATGACATGTAAATAAAGCTGGATGAGAGATTACATCAATAGGAATAACAGATATACTTTAAGTTAACAGAAGAAACAGAATGACGTAAACCAAGTTATGTTCCTTACTTACATCTTACTCCTCTGCACTAATACTAGTATAATAGGGTTTGGTGTTACCAAATGTCTAAACTGAAACAGAATCGAAATATAATAATCTATACAGAAACAGAATGCTAGTAATGGGCCTTCACCACCCCAACAGACAGAAGGTACAGAAGCAGAATACTAATAATGGGCCTTTACCACCCCAACAGACAGAAGGTAAGGAAACAGAATACTAATAATGGGCCTTTACCACCCAACTAATGGGCCTTTACCACCCCAACAGACAGAAGGTACGGAAAAAAAATCAGAAACAAAATCAGAGACGGAAACAGAATATTCCCTACGAAAACAGAATGTTAGAATTAGGTGTACACTAGTAATGGGCCTTTACCACCTCAACAGGCGGTAACACGCAGAAACAGACAGGTGTTACCACCCAATAGAAACAAACGGTACCAAAAGAAATAGACAGAACTAAGTGTACCCTAAGTCCCACCCCAAGCGATCGGCTCCCTAATACATAAATACTTTGTATCGGCCCCACAGTAGGGTGTATCACTCCCTAAAGTGGCAACCTATTGGCACAAACCTATTTACAGATGTCATGGTGTCTTACATCCTCAGAGCAGACCGGATCCATGCACGCACATGACCCGGTTGGAACGCACCATCAACACCCCTCGCCATTATCAGAATGAACCGCTTATAATTAGTTTAGTAAGCGTGCCCGGACCCCTACATAGCGTGGGTCCAAGTTTTTGATACCAGAAAGGGTTACTGACTAATATGGGTCCTAAACAACAGATGACACAAGTATTTCCCCTCCTAACCTTGTGTCCCCAGACTAACAGATTTCAGATTAACTTGTTTACAAGTTTCAGACATACAAAGTTCAGATTTACTAGTTCACATATCAGACAATCAAGTTGACAAGTTTTCAGACTAACGGATCAGATGTACAGTTTAAAAACCTTTCAGATTGTCTAAATTTGTATTGTGCCTACAGATTCACGAAACAGGTTTGTAAAATTCATCAGTCCAGTTGGTTTAACCCTATCCACCCAACATGTTTTAGACATCATATTTATCTCAAATTTTCATTAATTAAATATTAATGCACAGACCTCTCACATTAGATCGGTAGCTTGTGGCCGCTGGATATGCCAGGCGATTCCGGGCAGACTTCAGCCACAAGCCAGACCTAACCTCGTGTCTAAGCATATTTTAGTTATGCCTACGATCTCTCACATTAGACTGACAGTTTGCGGTCGCTGGTTAAACCGGTTGGTTCCGGGCAGGCTTCTACCGTAAACAACTCGTGTCATAGCCACTTTATTCCATTATAGAAAATATCAAACTAATTATGTCCATTTAGTAGATTTAACTTCTTTACAAGTTACGGCAGATTATCCAAAGTTCAATTAATATGTTTTGCTCAATTTTAGATCGGGCCTCCAAATTGCAATTATTCAGCTTTCAACAGATTAAGCAATTCAACAGATTTAGCAGATAACAGATCTAGCAGATTAGGAAATTTAGAGATTAGCACAACAGGCAATTCACCAGATTTAGCAGATTAGGCAATTCAACAGAATAGCAAATTTAACATTTCTTAAAAATTCTATTTACATATCTTGCCTAATCATAAATTAAGCCTAAACTTACATGCTCAAATCATGGTCATAATTCATAATACAATATATGCCCCCAAATTTTCGTTGAACGTTGCATAGTACAGAACACTCTCTAAAAGCCCCAAATCATTATATGAATTATTCCATATTATAGCCTTTAATGCCAATATCCAAAAATCCATATTTAGGCACATTAACATTAATAGTTATCCTATTTTAATATAGGTCCTTACGCCTAAGTTTCATATTCCTTTTTCAAGTCATGCATCGTTATATAAAATATACCCAAAAATCTAGATCTTTAAATTATATCCTCCCAAAATCAGATCTTAATTTTTATATGCATTATATCCCCAAGTTTCAAGTCATATGTTATCATTCAATGATTCCTCTTCTTCCAAATCACAAAGTATGCACAGATCTAGACCTAATTTACAACATATGTCCTTTTCTCAAATCAGTCATGTCCAATTATGCATTATTCATTATTTACCCCAAAATTTATCGTTCGTGCGTTAATCTCTTATGAGATATGGCGCAGGCTCGTAGTAGCCTGGCTATAGAACAAAGAAAATAAAGAGAATAGTCAAGAAAAAAGATCTGACATATAAGAATATGCATAACCTCAGATTCAGATTTATAACCACGTCAAGATCATAATTAAAGTTCATATCGGAAATAAATGTACTCACAAAAAGGGAATGATTCTTGTATTCTGGAGTCTGTATTCTGACATTGAATAGCTCTCCTTTGGCGTAGACTATCGATTGGATTTGAAAATAGTTGTTCTCTTTTAATTCTATTCAGATTGGAAGAAAATGCACTAGTTCTAGCTTAGATTTTAGCAGAGTAGCGACGCCATTATTTTATTTTAATTAGAATAGAGGCAGAGTATAGGTAGAATGTGAGACGACCCCGAACCCGTACTGACGGCGGCAAGGGTAATCTTTGGAATATAACACATAAACAGATATAACAGAACATAATTAAATAAATACACCAGATAATGTACAAATAATACACTGGATAAACGTAAACATCATAGTTACACAGTATACAGGATCATACTTAGTACAAATACAGTTCAGCTATACATAAATGTCCACAGCGGAAAACAAACAAAATATGTACAATAGGAGTTGAACAGCATAAAATAGATAAATGATCGAATCCGTCTTCAGCTCCAGCTATCCAGAAAGAGCCAGATAAAACCTGAAAACACGGTTGCCCGTGTAGGAAAAGGGGCACCCGAGTTTGAAAGTGAAACAAACTATGAGTCAGTCATGGGACTGGTATGAGAAATCTACTTAACACATTATACAAACGGGCTAATCACAGGACCACGCCAATTTCGTGGAATGGGTTTACTCAATCGGATTGCCAGTGCTTTAAAACAAATAATTCTTTTAAACATCGCAATGCTTTTTATCAAAATGAAGCCATTATAAGACTCAGTTCACTTCACACAATGCAACGCAAACCGGAGGATAGAGATTTTACCTTATAACGGCCAAAATATGCTTGATACGAATAAAACAAAAGCATTTGATATTATTACTAGTGTTTATATGTTTCAAAAACAATTTCAAATCATAACTATCAATCATAGACGGCATTAATGTCCCATACCACTATGTCGCCATATACAGGTATACAATCAAAACCGCACAGTCACGTATTTGGAAATTGGATTTCCGTCATGAACCAAGGCAAAAGATAGTCCTTACCGAATTCGAGACTGCCTAGCCCGAGTCTCAGGATCAGAACGCATCGAACCTTGGATCGTCAAGGCAGGTCCACCGATGTGGATTAAAATGCCTGAACACTACGTTTCCCCGCCCTTTGCGGCGTAAGTGAGCCAACGAATGACTCCATCGGTCCCGGATCGACCGATATATCCGAGGCGCCTCGCAATAGTAACAACCACATAAGTCAAACTCGTCAGGGTGTGTAAAACCACTGACGCCACTTCTAGCTAGGAAGAAACGCATGTCCCCCCTGAGGTCCTCTCCCGTTTCTGGTTCATACCGGGGTGTGAGGCTCGCGAATTCACGTTATACACAAAGCTACGCCACCCAGGCGGTGCTTTGATCATCACCACAAGACTTTGCTTTTCAACAGAAGCCTTTATCACTGCGTCTTAGCATGCCACACAGGCAATTCACACCATGCAACTGATGGCTATCAATCACACAGAATAAATTCCAATGTCAGACACACCGTCCATTTGTGAGTCCGTTCTGGGTCTGAACGAAACCGAAGGCACTATATACCTTGCAAACCCATCGATCTCCACGTACGTCTGGACGATCACCACTCATTATCCATATTTCGGGATGCCTCCCAATCAGGACATCAGTTACCATCCAAACGAGGTGAAGAACTCCGGTCTTTGACCACCGTCTTCATCTTCGATTTCCAATCGTCAATTCAGTTATTCAGAATGGAATAAACCCGGTCTTTCTGAGAAACTCACGTATATAATAAACAAGTGCTACAATAACACTACATACGCATCATTTCAATTCATTAGTCACTAATCGTCAATCAGTAAGTGAACGATTTCCCAAATATTAACCCCGAAGGCCGAAACCAACATCAAATCAAAATCCAGGAAACCATTCGACTTAGCCTACCGTCAGTTAATTTCTAAATTTCACAACCATGTCATTTATAATATTTTATAATGATTTATCGCTATTTTTATTTATTTTAAAATAGCCAATTTATTCAAACGACGCTTCGGGCCATAACGCGGCCGTGGCGCTGTTTTTCTTCAGATTTGATTTACACATATCTGAAAATCTAACCATTGGATCTTCACAAAATTTACATCATTAGAAAGTTCTTTTCAAAACGAATCCAACGGTTCCAGTTTCGGGAAAATCCGACGATCGGATCTCCCGGTAAAATCGTTTGAAGTTTCGATTTCAAAATACGAATTGCAGCGTCGTTATTCGATTTAATATAATTATATTTATATATATAAAAATATAATCGATTCTGGCGCTATTTTTCTTCAGATTTGAATTAAGCGTACCAGACAATCCAACCGTTAGATCTTTATAAAGTTGGTGTCGTTGGAAAGATATTTCCAAAGCAAACCCAATGGTTTCGGTTTCGGGAAAATCCGATGGTCGGATCTCCCGCGCTAATCGTTTGAAATCACGGTTTCAAAACACGAACTGCAGCTTCGTTATTTGATATATTTCAATTTTATTTATATATATATAACGATTCTTCGATTTCAAAACCATTTTTCTTTTCATACATTTGATAAAAATGATATTTTTATCTAACAGACATTTATTCCAACACTTCACTATTTTAACAACTCATATACATAATAAAAATGTGATTTTTATTGTAAAACGATTTATTTCAAAACACGACTATTTTATATAGTTCATATAGATGATAAAATGTGATTTTTATTATAAAACAAATTATTTTAAAACAATACTATTTTATATAGTTCATATAAATGATAAAATGTGATTTTTATTATAAAACAATTTATTTTAAAACGCGAATACCATTCAACACATGAATTTCTATTCAACGAATGAATTTCTATTCAACACATGAACGGATTTCTATAGTTTGTATATATATATAGTAAAAATGTGATTTTTATTGCAAATCAATTTATTTCAAAACACGATTATTTTATACAGTTCATATAGATGTTAAAAATATGATTTTTATTATAAAACAATTTATTTCAAAACACGAGTATCATTCAACACATGAATTTCTATTCAACGCATGAAGGTTTTCTATTCAACACACGAATATTGTTTCAACACAGGAAAATAATTCTAACACATGAATATTATTCAAAATTTCGGCAGCATAATGGCAGGGTAGTTAAAACCGGGACCGTCTCTAGTACGGCTCCTCGCTCTACCTTAAAGCCTCGCAGCTTTTGACAATGGGGAATCATGCATCTAGTTCGCACGCAGGCGGCATATTTTTTTTTTCATTTCCACAAACTTATCCTATGTGGTTTCAACCAAATATTTCTCAACCACAAACGGGTATTTTTCAACCACAATCAATCAATTTCAACCACAAACAATTGTAATCAACCATTCGTAATCAACCAATTTTCACACCATTCACAACCAATAAATATCGTCCATGGTTTGTGGACGAGGGGCATATATATATATATATATAATCATTTCACTTCTATTTCTACACATATATAATTTTTACAACGCATATATAACTTATATATCGAACGTACAATTATACAACGCTTATACAAGAGGTTTACAATGCTTATATAACCCATATATCGACTATATAATTTATACATCGTCGTTTTGCATAACGTTTATAATTTAGAAATCTCACATTGGGTTCCACTCCACCAAAAATAGCAGAAGGCTCAGAAAAATATGCGGTCAGTTTTGTTGCGAAGCTCTCGTTGAGATGAGTCCAACGCTTCTGAAATCTCCGAATTTCATTCTCGTATGGAGAAGTTATGTCAGTTTATACATTGATTACAATAATGAATAATTAATTAATTAACTAAATATTTCACCCCTATCTTCCTCTTCCAAATTAATGCCGTCGTCTGAACCCAACCCTCCCCGCCTAGGGTTCACTTTTGCACGCACCTCGAGCCGCTAGCCGCCGATCTGACCGCAGCACGCCCTCCGCCGTGGCAAGGGCTTCTTCCGGCTACCCCTGATGTCAGACTCGGTGGGCCCCACAGCGAGAAAAAGGGGCTCGAACCCGGCGGTTTTAGACCTGGAAATCCGCCGCCATAGTGAACGAGAGACGATCAAACCACCCTAGAATCGAAGATCTAATTGAGTACAACCATTTTTGTTTTGGATTGATGTTTAAATTTTTATTGGATCGAACGAATTTTGGGATTGAAATCGAGAGCTGTTTTGGCCATCGGTTTTGTGAGGGTGGCGGCTGGTGATAATAATTAGGGTTTTATAGAATGTATTTTATTATTTTATTATTTTATTTTCAAAAATATGTGTTTTCGCATAAGAACTCGAAATCAAACCCAATGACTATCGTCCCTAACTAATTACCCCCATTCTGGACACAATGGGATATGTTTCGTTGGCCAATTCGACTGTTATAGTTAGTTATTTTTCAAATTAAAATGTTAAACATTCAATATTTAATTTGAACGTATATTTCAATTTGCCGGGGCCACAGACTGATTCTAAAAATTTCCAAAAAATAAATCTAGCTATGTTTTGACGATACTGTCCAAACAAAACTAGTTTCGTTGAATTCTGAGACCGTTTGAAAAATGGCCCATTTCTGGTTGATCCAATTTAATAGAAATCGACCAAACACATTTTCCTTTGCCACGCTCGCATACTAACTTCAAAAAATATGAAATTTGAAACCTAGCAATAATTTAACATCCCGGATCCAACAAAAGTGGTTTCTTCGAATTCCGAGGTCGTTTGCAAAACGACCATTTTCACGGGCTACATAAACTCTATAGTGACCTTTCTGAAAATTCATTTAGCCATAACTTTTGCTTCCCGCTATGAAACTTCGATTTTTCAGATTCGTTAGAAAGATATTCACTAACAGATTTAAATATTTTTGGTTTCACTCAAATCCGTTTTGTTCTGCACCCGGTACAGTCAATCAAAGTTTGAATTCAAATTTTGAAACTGCCACGCCATTTCAGGCCTTGTTTATAATTAGAATTAATTATATTCGTTTTCAAATGACGATTCAAACTTACTTTTCATCGATACTATTTAAAATATTTATTTTAAATATTTAAAATCCACTAAAATAGCCAATTTAAAATTTTTAAATTGGTTCAAATTTTTTGGGTCGTTACAATCTCCCCCACTTAAAACTTTTCGTCCCCGAAAAGGAACAAAGTCGAAAGTGGTTTGATTTATCAACTCTATGTTCAATCTAGCTTCCATTCTCCAACTTTTCAGTTTCTGAGAATTTTTAAATTCTTCAAAAATTTGGCTAACACTCGGAATTTTCGAAAAATTTCGCAATAACCTCCTTTGTACGCGGAGGGGTTTGGAAATTTATTCGGCCGTATTACGTACCCAATAAATCCTATAAAGCATACACATATTTATAGTGATATATTCTGGTGTTTACAGTGGAGCGTGTATAGATAATAACTCCAGAGAATAAATTCTCGTCACCCTGTCAAAGGCTGAGGGAGTGTGTATTTTAATTGCTCCAGAGGATAAATTCTCGTCACCTCGTCCCGTGTGGGAAATAAATAATCCATGTGCCGTATCTAATAACTAGAGAGGCGTGATTATTGTCAACTCCAGACCCATGTGGGTTTTTTTTATTAATCTGGCAATTTATCATTACAATTTGATATGGTCGTATCAGTCATCAGTTCAACCTGTAAAATATAGTCATCGCCATACAAGCCTCTCGCTCGTATGGTAAATCTTCCACCTCGTCACACAAGCTCCAAATGCTTATGTGGTATATGATGAAGTATGCCTATCTTCTAGAAGTATGCCATGTAGTGTAGTTCAAAATTTATTGTTGCTATACTATGGCGACGTTTATTATTACACACAGAACAACCAGCACTCTGCATCCAATGGCATTCACAGGAGTTGATATAATAATATTTCGCATCCAACTCATTAAGGTTTACCTATTTGTCGAGCACGCAAATAAAATCTTTACTCAACAGCTATCCATTTACCTGTTCAACCATATATAATGCACAAGTATATATATCTATCTATTTTTAAATCAGTTCAATGTGTGATATAATCGAATAAATTCTACCATTCATTCTCTTATTGATTAAATTAACTATAGTTCTAATAATTTAATTAATCAAATCTACTATCACACAGCGCAAACAATAATCAAATTGTTTTTAATTTTTCAACCTTTCAAATATATATCTTTTATATATTCAAAAATTATATTTCTAAAACCAGACTATATATATTATCACAAATACGTTATTTAAAAACATATTACCCTCGACTCGTTCTGAGGCACTTCTGACCCCATCTCTAACGAGTTGTTCTGATTCTGCTATACTCATACTAGGATATTGTTGATCCTATCTGTACTGAGTTACTCGTCCTAGAACACTACTGGTTCTATCTCTGACGAGTTCGTTAATATATTATATTCCAGCACTAAGCTTAACCAGAGCTCTGATACCAAATGAGACGACCCCGAACCCCGTACTGACGGTGGCAAGGGTAATCTTTGGAATATAACACATAAACAGAAATAAATAAATACACCAGATAATGTACAAATAATACACAGGATAAACGTAAACATCAGAGTTACACAGTATACAGGATCATACTTAGTACAAATACAATTCAGCTATACATAAATGTCCACAGCGGAAAACAAACAAAATATGTATAATAGTAGCTGAACAGCATAAAATAGATAAATAATAGAATCCGTCTTCAGCTCCAGCTATCCAGAAAGAGCCAGATAAAACCTAAAAACAAGGCTGCCCATGTAGAAAAAGGGGCACCCGAGTTTGAAAGTGAAACAATCTACGAGTCAGTCATGG